>JAWNLJ010000083.1:0-600000 GCA_035042365.1 Drosophila dives | reverse complement strand
GCATGCGTTTGGTTTTTGGTCGCTGTTTGAATTGCATAAGCTTTACACTGAAAGCTGGCAACGCTGTCCTCCGATAGTCTCAAGGAAGACGCCAACAATCGACTATCGATTGTATTTTTTTGGCTTTTTGAAATAAGTTAAGTTTACTATTTACTAACTTACTCATTTTTGTTTTGTTTTTGTATTTATCTTACAGCAAGTGAAATATACTACGAAAGATCGCTTGACGTGTTAAACTTTTTGAGCAGTTTCGTTGTGCTGGATAACAACAAAACAACGATACGACAATAACACTGGCAACAACAAGAACATTGATAGCTAACCAGAAGAAAAACTGCATTACTCAAAAAAAAGACAAAAGTAGGCGCGCCAATTAGAAAGCGTGCCGAATCAGCAAAAAGAAGGGAAGAGAGAAGAGTGAAGTGAAGAAATAATACACGCACCGTTTCGTTATGTTTGTAATGGCTAACAATGTAATGTGGCACAGTGTTGGAAATCGTATTTGCAATTTGAATGCGCGCCGCCCACAATTAGCAGCCGCCAGCAGCGGTCAGCAGCAGCAGGCAAACGCCGACGAAGAAACCATTTCTGGTTATGCATTAAGCCCCCAAAGATTTGGGGGCACCACCATCACCAACAGAAGCAGTAGCAGCATCCGTAGAAGCAGCAAAAACAGCAACAGCAGCGGCACGACGCGGCAAAATTCACAATTTCAAAAACAACAGCGGCGGCCGCAGAGGCAAAAGCTTCTAGTGAATAAGAAAAATAATCAGATGTCCAGTGCAGTAGTGTTGTGAAATGCCAAACGCAACAAAAACTTAGCATCAGTAAAAAAAAAAAACAAAAACAAACACCCCCACTCCCTATAAACAACAATTGAGTTTAACGCGCTATAAAAAAGAAGCGTCAATATACATGTTAATAATATATAATACACATCTATATAATTTGTGAGCAACACTTAAATTTGTAAAAATGCCCATGTCCACACACGACAAGGTCTTTGTGGAACCAGTCGTCAGCAGCAGCAGCGGCAGCTGCAGCAACAACCACAGCAGCAGCATCAGCATTAATAGTAGCAGGATTGGCCTCAGTGGTGGGCCACATCAGCAGCAACAGCAGCAGCCTCCTCATATTGTGATCGATGGCAGCAGCATCTCGACGCAGGCGCAGCTGAAGCGGATCATGCAACGGCGGATGTCAATACAGACGCAGCCCGCACAAAAGTACGCGGTGCGTACAACAGCAGCGCAACAGGCACATCTCTCGCATCAGCAGCAACATCAGCAGCAGCAGCAACATGAACTGCTTAATCCGCAAATCTATAAGATTGTAACTACAGACGGCAGCACAAGCAATGTCATCATTGATACTTCCGCTGCGGCGCCGCCGCACAACTCCAAACTGTTGCTCAGTAATCTCACGGTGCTGTCCAAGCAAGCGCCCTCTATGTCCTCGCAGTCACAGCAGCAGCAACAGCAACTTAACTATGTCAATGCAAAAAATTTGCCCTATGTAACTGCAACACCAGCTGCTCTCAAGCAGCAGCAGCAAAAGTTTAGCCCACTGGGTGCCTACAAAGCCGCTGCTGCCACACAAAAGCAATTGCAAAGCTATGCACAGCAGCAGCAGTCGTCAGCAGCAACAACGACGGCGACGCCCCTAATGCAAAAGGTGACGTTGGGCTCACGTGTTGTGACGCGACTCCAGTCGTATGTGCCACCCCAGCAGCAGCAGCATCAGCAGCCGCCTCAGATAATTGTGCAGCCAGCATCAGCAGCAGCGCAGCAGAAATATGTAAATGCTGCCATTAATCGGCCGGCAATAACAACGACTACAGCTGGTGGCAGCACATCTGCGGCGTTGTTGAAGAAGGCCAATCAAAAGATAACCGTAAAAAGTGTAGGCAATATGCTGCAACAACAACAGCAGCAGCAACAACAACAACAACAGCAGCAACAACAACAACAACAGCAGCAGCAACAACAACAACAGCAGCAGCAACAGCAGCAACAACAACAACAACAACAGCAGCAACAACAACAACTAAAAGCATTCATCTGCTCCCAGCAGGCGGCGTCAGCAAACAAGGCTGCTGGCGTCAAACCAAAATTTGTCAAGCAATACAATAGCGTTGGTAACGCAGTCACCGGACTATCCATAGCTGCTGTTCCCCAGCCGCAGCAGCAACAACAGCTGCAGAACGCCTATATTAAGCAGCAGCAACAGCATCTGGGACCCACCAAAGTGGGTGTCAGCAAACTGACAACTAGCAGTGGCACAAAGTATGTGTTGTCCCAGCAGCCGCTGCAACAGTTGGCAGCCAATTTACCACAGGGCACGCAATTGCAACAGAAGACAACTGGCAGCGGCGGCTATATGCTGCAGCAGTCATCAACGCCGGGCGCCATCAAGTTCGTCAATTCGCATGGCACCGTCATCCAACAGCATCAACCGCCAACGCTTAGCGGTCAGCCTAAGCGCATTCACTACAACAGCACCAGCAGCAGTAGTGGTGGTGCTGACAGCTCCAACGATCATCCGCAGCAGCAGCAACAATCTTCGTTAATCACCGACGATGTTATGATTGTAAATGGCACCCAGATGACAGATGAGTTGTCGGCTCGCATCTTGCAGAGCATGGCTCAAAAATCGTTTAGCCAACAGCAGCAGCGCTTTCAGCAACAAACAACACCAACTGTTGCAGGAACAGCAGCAACAGCGGGAAGCATGCCGCCACCGCAACCAACATCGACGCCCACTCAAATCATATATGGAGCAAGCAGTGGTAACAACAACACCAGCAGCAGCAACAACAACAATAATCTGTTGCTGACGCATTATCAAGCGGCGGCAGCAGCAGCATCAATGTCGCCCAGTTCATCAGTGGCGGCATCTTCTTCGCCTTCATCGGCAACAACATCCACATCATATCTCACGGTGACCACGTCCAGTGCGCCCTCTGTGAGCATCTCTTCACATGGGTTCGCCAGCGGCAGTGCAGCAATGTCCTCGTACATGTCGGCAACGGCAGCACGTCGTCAATCAGTGAGTGCGCCGACCAGTCGTGCAGCATCGCTGGAGCGGAAACAGCAGCAGCAGCACTTGCAACACGATGTTATCGCGTCGGCCATTATCCGGAAGCCGCCGCCCAATGTGGTCGAGTATTACAAGCACAGGTGAATACTAATTATTATATTACTACTTATTAACAAAATCCTATAAAATATACATTTATTAGTCATATTAGTCTGCTTTTCGATATTGTTCGATATTATTCGATATTATCGAATGATACTGTGACAGTCAATCGATCTAGTAAGTCGTTTGACAGTTGATTGAAAAGCCAACAACACTGTTACACTACACTACTACTGTTGACATAATCTATTTATCTCTTTTTAATGGATATCTATTTACATCTTCACAACTAACAAAAACCACATTTGTTTTTCGCTTTCATCTGCGCCCACAGCCTGAGCAATAGCACCGGCAATTTGAGCAGCCTGCGCGGCAATACCAATTCCAATTCGAGTTTACACAACTCAGCGACAACGTTGAGCTCCACCTCCCCAGTAAAGGCGCCACATCTGACGCCCGTGCATGTGGATGCAACGACGCTACTAATGAAGTCACAGCAACAACAGCAGCAACCACTTTTGCAACATCAGCAACAACAGCAGTTGAATGCCAATGAAGAGGAGTTGTACATTGAAGAGGTGCGTCCTGTGCCTGTGCACACACAGGATCTGCGCGTACAGCAGTTGCATGCCATCATGCAGGATCATACCTATGCATCCCAGCAACAACAGCAACAACAACATCAGCAGCAGCAACAACAACAGCAGCAGTCGACAGGCATTACAGCACAGCAACTGCTGCAGCAGCAATCTCAACAATGGTCCCTTGGTGGCATTGGTGTTACGGTAGCGGGTGGTGCAGCTCCAACAGCAGCAGGCAGCTACAGCAACTACTATGGACAGCAAAGTAAGTCGAAAAATAAGTATATAAAACTAAACTTACCTTAAAATTTATGTTTGCTAGTGGGACGCCATTTGGTGGACGATGATGCGCACTCGGCTATAAGCGGCAGTTCTCGTTTGGCCGGCGCCGACATTGATCCCGGTGAGGAGACAGAAACGGCACCCGAAGCCGAGGCCGAGGATGATTCTGTTACGCGCTGCATTTGTGAGCTAACCCATGACGACGGCTATATGATCTGCTGCGACAAGTGCTCGTAAGTATTGAAAGCAATTACTTCCCAATTCAAATCTACATTGAACTAATCGAATTTTTTTTGTTGTCGTTTTAACAGCGCTTGGCAGCATGTGGACTGCATGGGCATCGATCGACTGAACATACCTGAAGAGTATCAATGCGAGCTTTGCCAGCCACGGGTCGTGGACAAAGCCCGGGCGCGTGCACTGCAGCGTCAGAAGCGCAGGGAGCACATGATGCTGGTGGCCACACAGGCGGCGAGTGGGGTAGCCGCAGCAGCAGCAAACGCCGCCGCCTCAGCCGCAGCAGCTGCAACAGCAGGCACAGGTATTGGCTCCAATCCGATGGGCGCTGTAGCAAGTGTAACAGCAGGTGGCCTGCTGTACCACAGTCAAGAAAAGATGCAGCAGCAACAACTACAGCAGCAGCAGCAGCAGCAGCAGCAACAACAACAACAACATCAACTACAACAACAGCAACAACAACAATTACAATTGCAACAGCTGCAGCAACAGCAGCGCCTGCAAGCAGTCGGTCTCAATGATAACTTTGCAACAGGAGCCGCTGCTGCAATAGGCGGCGGCATTAGCAACAAGAAGTCAAAGAAAACCAAAGATGGAACCGCCGCCGCCACACTAAACAACAAGAAGAGCAAGAAGAGCGGTGACAAATTTGCGGGGGGCAGTACAGTCACTGGCACTGCAGGCGGACCATCCAACAACACAAAGGCGACCAAGAAGAGCAGCAAGCGCAAAAGTAAATTGAGCGGAGATGGCAACGGGGGCGGCAACAGTCCCGCCCTAACCGCCGCCGAGAAACATGCAGCGAATCTGCGTCAATGGATCGAGCACTACGAATATGCAGTGACCAATCATTATTCACCAGAGTTGCGCGCCCGTCTTCATGCCATACAGAAGCAGCCCAGCCTGCTGCAGAGTATACAGAATACGGAAAATAAGGCGTTGCGTGTAATTGCCGGTGGCTGTGCCAGCGAACTGGAGAAGCGTGCCCAATTGATACCCTACGCTGGCGCTAAGGTGCTCATTAGCAGTATTGATCTGGCGCCACATTCGCCCATACATGAGCTGAGGGGCAAGTATATGCTGACGACCCAGTTTCGCACACAGAATCCCACCGTTAACATGAACACACCGCCTCCAAGCAACTATCTGAATAGCTTCAAGGTGCACAAAACGCCCGGACAGTTTGTGTTTTTCTATCAGATGCCGGGCGTTGAGGCGCCTATGCAAACGCATCCATCGCAACTGGCCAATCAACAACAACAGCCGGCGCCGTTGCCGTTGCCCGCCTACCTCAAGGGACCAGAAGTGTGCGTCGATACTCGCACCTATGGCAACGATGCACGTTTCGTGCGTCGCTCGTGCCGCCCCAATGCCGAGCTGCAGCATTATTTCGAGAAGGGCACTCTGCATCTATACATTGTGGCACTGTTACCGATTCGTGCCCAAACGGAGATTACGGTGCGGCACGAGCCACATGACCTAGCCGCGGTAGAGCACAAGAAATCCCATTCGGCCGTCATACAACCGACGAGCACACGGTGTGCCTGTGATCTGGGCAGCGATTGTCTCTTTGCCCTGCCACTGGCCGTGCAACAACAGTTGCAGGCGCCACCAGCTCAACCACGTAGCAGTCATCGCAATAAGGCAGCCGCAGCTGCAGCAGCGGCAGCAGCAGCAGCAACTGCTGCCAATAGCGCGGCAGCTATTCAATTGACCATGGGTCTGGGCAAGAACACAACTGTGGCGGCAGCAGTAGCAGCTGCTGCGGCGGCAGCGGCGGCCACAGCACGCAATCGTTCCACTTCCTCGAGTGGCGAGAGCAGCAGTCAAATGGGCCTCAATAGTCCGCAGCTGAGCCAATTGAATTTGGGCTTCAATCCCAGTTCAGCATTGGTAACGTCAGCGGCCTTAGTTGGCGGCGGCGTCGGCGGAACGGCAACGGCGGCTGCAACAGCTGCCGCTGCAATGCTCTGCAATAGTAATAGTAATAGCGGCAACAGCAATAATTCGTGCTCCGTTTCGATGTCAAGTGTGTTGCACGATTCTGGCATCTGTACATCGTCGTCTTCGCCATCTGTCTCAATACCATCCCCAACGCCCATCCAACTGCAGTCGCCCACATTGCAACAGCAACAGCAGCAGCATCAAAATCAACAACAGCAACAGACATCGCTGCTGCAGCGCAGTCCAACGCAACAGCAGCAGCAAATATTGTCAGCGTTGCCCACGCCCATGTTGCTATCGCCACAGCTGTTGCCAAAGCCGCCGATGCAGCAAGCTTCACTGTTACAACAGCAGCACCAGCAACAACAGCAGCAGCAACAGGAGCCGCTGGCGGTAATTGCAGCTGCAGCAGCGGCGCAGCGACCTATGACCACATATTATTTGCAGCCACAGCAGCACCAACATCATCTCAATGTGCAACGACAGCAACATCAGCAACAGCAACCGCAACAACATCAGCCACAGCAGCAGAAGCAACATCAGTCACAGCAGCAACAAATTTACGCACAACAGCAGCAGCACCAACAGTTGGCCGATGAGGCACGCATAGCTGTGAGTGCGTTGCAAACATTACATGCCACGCCCACGTCGCACATAGTAACGCCCATCAAAATAAGTGCAGCACAGTCGCTGAAGCAGCCATCAATGCCAACAGCACAACAGCAGCAGCTACTGCTGCAACAGCCACCACAACAGCAATTGTTATTACAACCGCCGACACAGCAACAGCAGCAGCAACCACAAGTGTATCAGTCAGCGGTGGTTACGCCCAGCAAATTGACTATACAGCCCATAAACAACAATTGCAACAACAACAATAATATAAGCAACATCAACAATAACATCAACACAACGCCAGCAAGTCGAAAAACGCCAGCGAAAGTTTCAACAACACCAACGGCCGCCAGTAGTCCAGCGTTGGTGGATGCGAAGGAAGATGAGGCCACCTCAACAGCAACAACGACGTTAACAACAACAGCAGGAGCAGCAACAGCATCAACAGCAGCAGCAGCATCCACACCTGCAACATCTACGCCAGCCAAGAAAGATATACCAAAATCACGCGAGGAGCGGAAACTGGAGGCCATACTGCGTGCAATCGAGAAAATGGAGAAGAAAGAGGCGCGCGGCAAGAAAGCAGGTGTTAGTGCGGATAGTCGCCAGGTGGGTGGCAAGCAGCAGCGTTCAAGCAATTCACCAGCATCTCCACGCAAACGCAACGCCAGCAGCAATTCGATCAGTGAGTCGGCAGATTCCAGTCTTCTCAGCTTGGGAACGCCAACCACCAGCAACAACAACAATAAAACTGGTGGATCTCGACGCAACAAGAAGAAGCGTAAAGTGAGTCGCAGCTATAACAACAACAATAACAATAGCAAACGACGCAAGAGTCTCAGCGAATCGGATGCTGAGTCACATACAGAATCGGAGCTCGCTTCACCAGCATTGCAGCAGCAACAGCAGCAGCTGCATCAGCTATACAACAACGGCAGTCACAACAACACTGTGCAGCACCATCTGCAACAACAACAACAATCGGCAGATCAGGCAGCAGGATTGTTGCTTGCACTAGCGCACAACGGCTGCGAACCATTCAAGTCCCCAGTAGCGGCAGCAGCATCGGCAGCGTCTTCCTCCGTCAGCAGCGCCTGTCTCTTAATTGAGGCCGCCATGGGACCGTTGGAGCAACAACCCCAACATGCCCAAAATCAGCAATCGGTTGTTAATCAGTTGCAGTCACCACCAGTGGGTGAATTCAAATATCCTCCGAGTGGTGCTAAGACTAAAAAGACGCTTATATCCAGCTGGTTTCAGCAATCAGAGCAGGGTGGTGAGCACCAACAGCAATCCGGTCTGGATAGTTTAGTGCAAGCCGCAATGAGTGAAATAAATGGCTCTAGAGAGCAACTGCAACAACAACATCAACAACAAAATCAGCAGATGCTCAAACAACATCAACAGCAGCAGCAACAACAAATGCAACTGGATGCACCCGCTCCGGCTTTGCTCAAGGTGGAGCAATTTATACATCAGGTGGAGGCGACGGAGCGCTCACAGATGCCTTCCGTGCAGAACAACTCGTCGGTGAAGAAGCGATGGCTGCGCCAGGCCATCAGTGAGGAAACTACCGATGAGAATCAGCCCCAAGCACCAGTTACGCCCACACCGAGTATATCGCCACAGTTGCAGACACAGCCGCCACTGTTGCTCTCCAACGGATTCAGTACGCCGCTGAAAAAGCGACGACTGGTTGTGTTGAGCAATGGTGGCCTGGAGGCGGCAGCAGCTGAGGAACCGCACATTGATGTCATTGGCTGTACCGGCGAGGAGGAGCACAAGGTGGAAGTGGACACAAAAATAGACATCTTAAAGGTGGAGACATCGCACCAGCATCAGCAACAGAATCAGTTTGAACAGGATGATGATGTTGATATTCTACGCTCACCCAGTCCGGGTGCTCAGCAAATTGTAGCCGAGGACAATTTGGTAAAGATTGAGCCAGAGGACACGAGTGCCGCTGCGGAGGATGTCAAAATCGATGTGGAGCGTGAAGAGAGTCAGGCGTGTGACAAGTTCGAAGAGCTAGTCAAGGTACAGCGAGAGAAGGAGGAGCAACAGCAACAACATCACGAACAGCAGCAGCAAAAGCCAGAACCGCTGGAAGTGCAACAAAGGGTGGTCAAAGTGGAGCCCAAAGCAGAGATTAAATCAGAACCAGTAATTAAACTTGCTGTCGCCAAAGTGGAACCGATACCGGAACCCAAACCAGGTGAATCGTTGCTACGCACAGCAGCAACAGCAACAACAACAACCCCGACTACTTCGCTTGTGGATTCTGTAAAGGCTGCGATCAAAGCGCGCACGCCAGCCATCGTCAAAGAGGAAGAAGAGCCGCTCAAGAAAAAACCCAAGCTTGAAACCCCAGCAACTACACCCAAACCAGCAGCTGCAGCTGCAACAGCAGCAATCTCAACACCTACACCAACAACTACAGTAACTACAACAACAGCAGCAGTAGTAACCACTGCGGCAAGCAGCAAAAATTTGACTGAGTTGGATATTCAGGAACGTTTGTTGTCCTTCCACGCGGAAAACATATCCTATTTGCAGTCGCGCAACAAGAAGGCAACCACCAACAGCAGCAGCAGCAGCTCCAGCAAGAGCAACAGCAACAGCATCGACTTACCACTGAAAAAGTCGAGCAGCAGCAAAGAGAAGGATGAGAAGCGAGAGCGTGATAAGCAGCAAAAGAAATCGAAAAAGGATAAAAAGAAGTCCAAGGAAAAGGATAAATTAAAGGCGGCAGCAAATGCAGCGATGGCGGCGCCAGGTCCCAAAAAGAAGCAGTCTAAAGAAGGAAAACAACTGCTGACAGCAGCAGCAACATCAGCAACAACAACAACAGCGAATGGCAAGACAAAACACAACAACAGCAATAGCAGCACCAACAGCAGTGTAGAACAACAACTGCAACAACAACAATCGGCATTGCGTCGTCGCACCATGTCCATATGTGTCGCACCAGCCACACAGCCTGGAACAACAACAACAGTGCAAGCGACAGCAACAACAGCAGCAACAACAGCAACACCAATAGCCACAACGAAGAAGCGCCAAACGAACTTTGAACAGGAACTGACAAAACCAAATAGCCAAATACTCAGCAGTAGTTTATTGCTCAACAGCAGCAAAGCTCCGCAAGCAACAACAGCAGCAGCAGCAGCAGCAGCCATTGCTGCTGCAGTTGTTGCACCCAGCACAGCCGCACAGCATCGCAAGGAGAACAATCATCATCATCATCACCATCAACATCAGCATCCGGAGGCAGCCATGAGTCTAGCGGCAGCAATCGCCAGTGGCAAATTGACAGCGATCACTCGGCGGCGTGAATCGATGTGTGGCAGCCGCCAGCAGGCGGCTTTCATTAAGGCTGCTATCAAGAAAGAGAAGAAGGAGAAGAAGAGCAAGAAGAAAGATCGCGAGAAGAAGCAAAAGGAGAAGGATAAGGACAAGGACAAGGAGAAAGAAAAAGAAAAGGAGACAACATCAAAGCTAAAGAGTCACAATCCAGCGAAGCCTCCAACCGCAACAGCAACCCCAACACCATTATCAGCAACACCCAAAACAACAAATTTGGCCAAACCAGCAGCAGGCGGCGCAGTCTCTGTACCAACTTCAGCTGCACCAATTCCAGTTCTCATCACACAACCAACACTAGGAGCAGCACCAACAGCAACATCGTTGTCTGTACCACTTGTCGTCGGCAGCACGGCAAAGCAGCAATTGCCATTCTACAACACAATATATGGCAAACTGCAGGAGCCGCCGTCGGTGTTGGCAGCATTGTCCACAAATCCCACTTTGGTACCTTTATCGCCGCTGGTTAAAATCGCAAACACTAGCAGCAGCAGCAACATGCCCAGTTTGGCCGAGTATTTGGAGGCGACCAAAAGCAAGGCGGCGTCAACGGCTGTGCCTGCAACCGCTGTTGCTCCCATTGCGCCCAATGGCACTGTTGCAGCAGCAGCAGCTGCATCAGCAGTTGCAATGCAAGCACCATCCGCTGCAGCAATTGAGATTATGCCGCCGCCAGCTACAACGCCGCTAAAACTGTACACACGCACCGCCAGTCATGATCCGCGCTTGAATCCTATGCTAACCGTGCCGGAGCCGGCCCCGATGCCCAAACGTAAGCTGTCCATTAGCGAGTATCGGATGCGACATCGTCCATCCGTAGATACGCGGCCGACGCCGACACCGCCGTCGACACCGCCAGCAACACCGACGACGCCACCGTCGTCAACCGATCGCCAATTGTTCGCCAAGCCGCAGACCATCAATAAATGTTCACTGCAGTCTCCGGATCGCTTTCAGGCCGCGATGCGGGAGCGACGCAATTCTATAAGCATGCACCACAACAAGAACATCAACAACATCAGTAGCAACAATCATCAACAACAGCACCAGCCACCATTGCAGCAGAATCACCAGCAACTCCAATCGTCGGCGCTGAAGAGCAACACGTTAAACTCTGTGCCAAATTCTACAGCAGCCACACTGAAAACGGTGAACAGCATCCTGAGCACTGCTCATAAGCTGCACATGTTCGATGACAATCCCAAAGGTAAGCTATAAGAAAGAGAAGCCCCTTTATTGAAGGTTGAGCTAATTCTTTGTGATTTTGCAGGTGGCCACTTTAATGCGGCGCCCACGTTGCTGGAGCAGCAGCAAGAGAAGATGAGCGAACGATCGCGTTGTCTGCAGCGCACCATTTCCTGTGATTCCCGGGTGATTGAGCGCTTGGGTGCTGGACAGCTGGTGACACCTGCGGGAAGCGGCAGTGCCGTTGTAATGGAAAAGACAACGACAGCGAGCTCCAGGCGCGATGTTTCCTAGGGACAACAAAAGAAACGAGCGTGCAGACGATGGGTAAGTGGCTGAGAAATATTAACCATTAATTGTTGTTATTTGTATAATGATAATAATGGTTTTTTTTTACCTCAAGCAGAGTAATCCCTTATAATCAGAAACGGCAACTACATGGATAAACCAAATATGTAACCCAGTTATTACACTGAAAATAGCAATCCAATTACGAGTGGCATCCAAAATGCCAACAATGCTGTCTTATCAAATAATTATGCCATACGTTGTGTATGAAAAATTATATGATTAGCACGGCGCAAGAGGAGCTACAACAAAAATCCGAAACGGCAGTCAGATATAAAATCCTTATTTGTGTTTTAAACGCTATTACTCGCTATAATTAATAATACTTACTTACAAACATGTATAGTTAGGAATATTTAGATTTGTAATTCTTTTTGAGATTCATATGAAAAACAGATGACAGCTAAATCAATAACAACGATGTAAATTGAAAACTGGAAATTTTGAGAAACCTTCTGCTACACTAATTGATGATTTAATAGTCGTGTTTTTTCGTAACAATCGAGAGCAACTTATATAATTATATTCTATAAATATATCCCAATATATGTATAGTATATATAGTATACATAAATCTTATGTATATGTATGTCTATAGCTATACAAAGCGCTATAAACTTATATAATGCCTAGATATACAGAAGAAACCCGTACACACGAACTTATTGAAAAATGTAGTAATTTGTTAGGTAACATTAAATTTCCTTTGGTTTGTAATCTAAGTTAATTGCATATATATCAATATATATACATATTCATTTCTTTTAGTTACATTTTTAGTTGTGTAGAGCTCAAGAATTTTAAAACATTATTTATACTTACTGAAATATGCAACAAGAAAATACGAGAACACAAAATAAATTCATACATATTTTCTTTTTCTCTAATCATTACCTTAAAATAGTTGTAAGTAATGTGCAAATACTTCGAGAATATACTTAACACACAGATGAAAAGAAAACAAAACATATTTGAACTACCATATTTATTTAAACGAAATAGATAACAACATTAATCAGGCTTAAAACGCAAGCAATACTATAAACCAAAACAAAAAGAAATATACAAAAAAAAAAAAAGAATAAGCTGTAAATACAAATTTGAAAGCGTAAAAGCGAAGAGCATATTGTTAAATATTTGTAAATAAAAAACTACATAATATAAAATAAGTTATTTTATTGTAAGCTTAAGCTCAAAAACACAACAAAAGAATAATACAAAAACGCTACTTTAGATAGTAAGTTGAAACATTGAAAGAAAGAGTACAAAACGCGAGTTAATTGAACGTAATTAATCTTAAGCACTACCTAAAAAAAAACATTAAAAAAAAGTATAATTAAAAAAATGTATATAAAAGGTCGTCGCGTATTTAGCCTTAAGTTTGCCACTAATTAGCTGCTCTCCTATATAAACATATATACCCGATATAGTATATGCCCCACTCCCAAACCATTTTATAAAAAACTATAAATTAGCATTCTCGTTTTGAAACTTTCGACGTAACGGCCTTCATAAGACAATTAAATTTTTCTCTTCATTTAAACCATTTCAACATTTCTTTAAATTAAATTTGGCAGCAGCAAACAAGTTATAACAAGAAAAAAACATATATAAGGAAAAGTACCATTTGACCCTGTGAATAATAAATACAAAACTAAACGAATGAAAACGTTTGGCTACGTTTGTAAATATATTTTTTTTAATTTTTTGTGCATAACCATTAAGTAATAAAATTCATTTTTAAACATCAAATGGCACACAATATAAGAATTTAAATTTATAATTCTGGATGGAGTGTAAAAAAGTATAAATTTTGAAAACGATTTGGCCATTAAAATGAAAATTTTATTCGTAAATGAATAAGTGATTTTCTTATTATTTAATTGCTCTTGTTAACTTGTATAATTTATTTAGGGTAATCGGATATTTCTTAAGTATTCTTTAATGTAAATAAATAAAAACTCACGGTACATTTTTGTAATAAAAAAAGTGTAAAGTACATGCAAATTTAAGAAGGCGATTTTATAAAAATATTGTTAATTTAATTAAGATCTGTATAATACTTAAATATATTTAGATATAATTACTTGCATAGAAACCAGTTTCGTAAAAAAAAATTTAAAAAAAAAACAAAAAAAACAAGAGATAATAATAATTTTCAGTGAATCAAACAAGAAATTACTTATAAATTATTTGAACGAAATTCAATATAATAATTTTTATTGTAAATTAAGTATTTGCATAATTTTTAAGTGCGAATTTGAATAGTAAGAGTAGTGTTTTTAGCCTTATACTTTGGTTTAACTGATGTACATTAAATATGTTAATTATTTACTAAAAACAAGAAAAACAAAATACAAAACACAAAACATGCGCGAATGTTTACAACACTTCCGTCTGTAAAATACATTAAAAACTGAATTCGTAAGGTTCTTTAATAAACAAAAAACGAAAAACACAAATAAAACTGAAAATAAAACTATAACATTTTAAACATTGTTTATTTTTTTTGTTCATTGAATAAATGAAACTTTTTATGATCGATATAACGCAGTTCAATTGAATTATTGCAAGTTTTTTTTTATTATTTTCATTAAGTATTGCAATAACATGCTATATGCAATATATATTACTTGTTTAGCCAATCTCATATTTCTGTACTGAGAATATCAATTGCAGGCACAATATTGTAGATATAAAATTCCACTATGAAAAACAATGGCAGATTGCGATTACGTATTTTCTTGAACAAAGTACAGTCCATTATCATCTAAACTTATCGCTGCTAAGTAGCTGTGGTCACAGAAAGTTCATATATATATATTTTGTATATTTAGAAGTAGCTGATAAGAAGCAAGAAGACTTTGTAGGATTACAAGAGTATATTGACATTTGATGCTTTATTGCATATTTAAGGCCCCCATTGTGAGGCCTTGAGTATAAAAAATACAAATTAGGGATATAAACCTATTACATTTCAACATAGGTGGGCATGGTCATGACGCCGCAGTTGTTCTTTTTAGACGACATCAGAATATATCCGTCGTTGCCCCAATATGTGGACCACGAGTTTTTCACCAGCCAATAATCCTCGCCGTTGATGGTGCCAAAGCCAACGGCTAGCACTGCATGATCAAGTCCATCCACATCATTCTTGCACTCCGGTTCGTAGTAGACGCCGTGCGAATAGAAGCTGAATGTCTTCGGTGAGGCATCAATGGCCACAGAGAGCGGACCGTGTTTGAGCAGGGCCAACTTGAATGCGTTAGGATCATTGGTGGTAACGTTGACGAACCCCTTAATGGGTGCCACGAGTGTCACATTGTTGACATGACAGTAGCCATCCTGACCCAGATAGGGCCCGTACTCCTCCTCAGTAGGCACGCCACCAACTTGCATCATCCATTGATAGACACGGAAATCTTCACCACCATCGCAACCATTGTTGCCATAACCCCAGGAACAGTCGATCAGGGCCTGTTGCGACAGACGCACCAGATTGCCACCGTTCTTCAAGAAGAAGGCGCCCTCGATATGACCAATGGTGCCAAAGGACCAGCACGAGCCGCACACCGATTGATCTGGAAGCGTAAGGGATTATTATGATTAGGGAGGGTGTGCGGAATTTAAGAGCTGAACGCACCTTTAACGGGACTAACAGCTCCATAGAGCCGCCAATCGTATTGGGAGGGTATCTCATCCTTGTGCTTATTGACATCATAGGGAAAGGGTTTGCCCGTGTTGAAGGCACCAGATGATTTGTAGCCGCGACGCGCTCTCAGCTCCTCATCGCTCTTATCGGCCAAATGATTAACGCCTAGCGTGTAGGTCAGCTTAGCACGATTCTTTGAGTGAATGTAGCGCAAGTTTTGTCGAAATATGTTCTTGCGATGCTCATGCTCCTTATCATTGGGATAGTCGATGCCATGTTTGTGTTTGAAGTGATGGAATGCCTTCTCTACATGTTTATCGCTGCCGGCGATGAATTCGTGCATTGGATTGAAGGTGGCAAAGTGACCGGGACCCGGGAAACCAGTGCAAGTCAAACTCTCGTCGATCTCGAAGACCTCGTTGGGTATATCGTCATGCTCATAACTATCATAATCAAGATAATAGTGATCGTAATGGGAGCCCAATAGCGTATTATAACCACGCATCTCGTAGCGCACAGGAATCGGCATACGACTGGCCGGATAGTGCGGCGACTTCTTGTATCGCACCCACAACGTATAAACGTTCTTCTTTTGCCCAATCACCGATTCAAGCCGGAATTTATCGCACGTATAACCCAAAAAGGTTTCGGTGCCAATAAGCTCAAATGGTTTCGCATCTGGCAAAATACTTTGAATTTCCACAGGCTGTTCCCCAGTGCCGTTCACCATCAAACAACTCAACTTATTCAGCTCATCCTTGGTGGTAATTGGAGTCAGTTTTAATGCCTTGCCAAATTGACCATCGCCGGCCAGTTGATAAGTCTTGACCATGCCCCCATAATAATCGATGCGGGAACGTCG
The DNA here is from genome assembly GCA_035042365.1 of Drosophila dives. Classification (NCBI taxonomy): domain Eukaryota; kingdom Metazoa; phylum Arthropoda; class Insecta; order Diptera; family Drosophilidae; genus Drosophila; species Drosophila dives. The sequence continues at coordinate 583,790 of JAWNLJ010000083.1, read as the reverse complement.
TGTATTCTTGTCATACCAGGCATAGAAGGGTTCAGCGATCTCAGCATATGGAATATAAAGCGTACCCTTAACTATATAGTTGGCGTCCCAGCGAGGAGGTTTTGTGCCCAAAACTGAAACGAAAATATGAAAAACGGCAAATTAACAGAAATTTGCGGTAAAAGGTAGCCATTACAATACATTTGCATACAAGCTCACACATACACGCTAATACATACTGTCACACATATATGCTTACGAACACATTTGCATGTGCATGTCTCACACCATGCTTTCTACATACACAAAAACATACACATGCAAGCAAAATAAAAAAGGCCGCTTAGAAATTTGCACACTGTTTGACCATGTTAAATTGCAAATTATATATTACTAAGTAATATATTTATATTACTCACCTGCCAGGGCTAAGCTGGCCAGCAGCGCTAAATTCAACCACAAACGCATTTTCTTTCTAGTCACACTCTATTCTTCGTTTATTACTATGACGCTTTTTTCCGAATAAACGCAAATATGTTGACGAACGAAAACATATTGAATTTATTTTATGGCACATCTAACGACGTAAGCTCGCATGAGCAAAGAGAGGCGCACATTAGAGAGCGTTTACAGCTGTTATGGCTTAACATGATCCTACTTAACAGAGCTGCTAACGAATATGTGTGACCAGACAATGTTTATAAATAAATCTACAAGTCAACGATCTGTTAAAAATGCGTCTTATAAAATTATAAGGCTATTTGAAAGTAAATATTTGACGACTCACGCAGAGCGGGAAACAGCTGTGCGTGGACAATTGATTGAGCATTATGTCACACTCTCTCTGTTATCTGACGCACTCTCATTCTCACTTTTGCTAAACGCATCGAGCCTTAGGGGCTGCTGGCTGCCAAAGGAGCCGAATAGACGCCAAACAACCACCAAGCGAACAGCATCGCTGTCATCTCGTATTGAGTACGCACACACAGCAGTGAAAAGTGCACAACTACAAGTAAGCACATACAAATATGTATATATGTGTCTGTGTGTGTGTGTTTTAGCCCCAAAAAGTGCGCTATAAATGATTAAGTGCTATTTGTGCCGACCTGCAAAATGCATTGTGAATAAAAAAGTACGCGAAATGAGCCGAAAAGCGAGAAGCGAATTGCAAATTGAAACCAACGAAATGCATTAATTAATTAATTGCTTTAATTGTATGATGCGCGTTTGAGTGTGTGCGTATGAGGCGAGTGTTGTGCAAAACGTAAATAAATTTTGTAATCAATGTCAAGCATTTATTTAATGCCTTAACAGAAGAAATCAAACCAAATTTTTAAATGCAAATTTAAATCAGATTTAAATGGCAAGTGAATGTTTGTTGATTGTTTATATTAAAAGGATGATTATGTATTTAAAAGAGTGTATACATATTTTGTATTGTGTTTAAAATTTTCTGCACTCACCAATGAAAATCCGACATATACAGGCTAAGGCCCTCAATAATTACGAATTAAATTTGACCTACAAATTTCACATCAGCTGCTGCTAATTAAAGTTTACTTTAATTAAATACTTAATTTTACATGTAAAGTAAATTAGATGCTTTTGAATAACGTTCAAAACTAAAATGCCACTAATTATTAAAGTAGTTATTAAGTAAAGTTAAAAAATGAAATAAATTGGCAATATCAATCTCAAATATAAAATTGTGTAATCCCTTTGAATATTTGGCTTAAGTAAATAATTTATTAGTTTTGAAATAGGACAGTTTAAAAACTACCGAGAAAGGACTTTGTCTTTGGTTTCGAGTGCACTTGAAGCAAAGAATTTTACGTATGCAAGTGTAAATCTTTGCGTGTGTGTAAGTAGATATTTCGCAGTGTGTAACCTACATTTTAAACGACAAACATATATATATGTATATGTACCTGCATACATACATTCATATATAAATACATAGAACAAGTCAAAAATCCGTGACCGAAGTCCTAGTCGTTGTCGTAAGTGCTGCGCTGCGCTGCTCTGGCCAGGAAGGGTGTGGGAGGCGACGGCACATGTAAATTTGCCTTTATCAGTGCCCGAAAAACATATTCACACACAAATGCACGCTTCACAAAATCTTATATACTATTAGCCTACGTTGCTCTCCGAAGGAGAACGACGCGCACTCTCACGAGAGTCACCGACACGAACTGTTCGTTGCGTTCGATGCTTCCGTTACTAAATATTACACTCTCTCATTCTCAGACACACACACAAACTTTTGTTACGGGAGCCCGTTGTCCGCTTAATCCGTAGTCAAGTCTGTCCCACCCACTCCTGCCTTTCCCAAGCGGCTTGCTGTTGTGTGCGTGTGCTGCATTTAGTTCCGCCTTTGCTGCGCCATTAGAATTTCCACGCAAAACGTTTCGGCTTATGGACTTTTTAATGGTAAAAGGCGTAAGAATACATATATATGTATTACATTTGTGTAAATTGTTCTGTTTTTCAGCAATTTTCTAAAAATGACTAATTACATCAAAAGTTTACCCCATTAGTTTGTTTGTTGATTTCTAATTTATTTATCATCAAATTAAGTTTAAGCCTTTAAAAGTCTTAAAAAATGAATGATGCCTTACAAATAAAAAATGTTTATATATATTTAAATTAAATTAGCTTAAGAGTATATCTTTTTTGTATTATAAACTTAATAAAATACATTTTTGCTACACATTTAGGATGAAATATTTAAATCGGATACTTAATAAAGAAAAATATATATAAAGTCCACTTTAGATTCTGAATAGAAAAAAAATACATACACTCATATCGTATAGTACGCTATTTTTATGCCATTAGTTCATTGTTTATGGGATATTATCACATTTTCCTCTTAAGGCAACAGTTACAGATATTAAAATTGACGGAGGCAGAGAGGAAGGGAAAGGGGCAAAGGGACGGGCAAGAGAGAAGGGGAAGCGAAACGAAAAGCATCAGAACTAAAACGATGATTCAGATTGTTGCCACACTTTGCACAAAAAGCTGACTAGGCGGGTGGCGCCAATGGGGGACAGAAGTGTCTATACAATTGTCTGCCATGCTGTGTGGCTGGATTCTGGGTGATATGTAGGGATGGGGTTAGGTGGCTTTAATACTGCATGGCAAGCAAACACTTGGATCCGAGAAGTGGCTTTTATGTTTGCCGCAACACATCGCTGTGGATTTTCAGTTGTCAGGATGTTGGGTTTGAATTCATAACAATGGAATCATTGTTGTTGTCTGTTGATATTAAACAATTGTTCACTGCACCAGTTGTTGGCGGCTGGCTGTGCATCATTTTAATTACCAGTTGCTGCTGTTGTGTACTTAATATATATTGTTACCAGTTCACACTTATATGGTTTGTAGTGCATACATAATACATTTGAAGAGTGTGATCTGCAAATGTGGTTGATTTCCGTGTTAGGACTAATAATTTTAATACAACTTAATTTATTTTGGGTGTGTTTGCCTTTCACTTTTTAACAATCAATACTTGAATACCCGATTTTATTTTCATTAATTTCTTTCTTGATTATTTCCGTTTATATTTTTACGAGCTCTCTGTAATTTTATCCGCTTTTGCCTTTATTTTTATATTACTTTTGTCCCTTTAATTAGTTCCGCATTCCTTTTTTCTATTCTTTTCAACACTTAATTCCCTTTTCTTATCATTCACCAGCCACTTCACTCAAGCTTTTCCTTTTCCGCCCAGTTGTTTTTTCCTTATTAATTATATAAATGTTGGGTTTAGTAGCTAAGTAAATCTTTTAAAACCGACTCAAACCAAAGCTAGCTACTTTGACTGCGTGACATCTTGACATTCATGCGTTCCACTAACAATCATGGCCATGCTCGGACGATAAGCGTACTAAGGAAGTAAAAAGGGACGAGATGGGTGTCAGACCATCAAAGAGACTGTGAGGATGTGCTCCTTGTCAGCTGGCAGCTATGGCTGGAGCAGGCCGCCTATAACATTTCCTTCTGTTCTCGTCTTGAGATATTGACAGCTGCTATCACGGAATCAGTTTGCAGCTGTGAAAAACAATACTCTTTAAGAATCACAATTACAAATTTTGATTCAAGAAATTTCACTTTTAATTGATACATTACATTATTGTGAGTTTCAATCGTAAAGGTTAATCACTCCAAGAAAAAAATGACTAGTGCCTTTATCAAAGCATCTTCGTCCCCTTATATAATTATCGCGATGACTTCGGTTGTCGGCTCAATCTGATCAGGTCAGAGTCACTTGGCTTCTGCTTGAACAACTCCAACAGTTTCCCTATTTTTAGAAATACTTCGCTTCCAATGTATTTTCTTCGGTCTTCATTGCTTGTGTTTTGGGCGCCAACTTAGACGATTTCAATTGAGCATCGAAGATGTCCTTTTAGCTCATTATCTGCGCGCAGTCAACTAGAACAAAAAGCTCAAAATCCCTTTAGTGGCGGGAGCAATCACGATCTAATTGAAGTTTACGCAATTACTTTCAATATTTTAATATTTGTATTCCCCATAGGTAAGACTTTCATTGCCTTATCGTCCTGCATAATAGTATATGATTAATGGAAAGGTTCTATAACTATACAGATTAGTAAGACTGGTCGAATTTATTTACAATATACAGATACACTTAAAAAAATTGAATAGTTTCCCTTCTGACTACAAAGACTAACTATATTAACATATGCATGCAAATCATTACAGATTCAAAAAAATTTAAATATATAAATAATAATATTAGAAAGTAATGAATGAGCTCCGATTTATCTTAAAATCTAATGCTAATGTAAATCCATGTATGCTTAATTTATAGTTCTGTATTAAATAAATGTTTATTTATAAAGTTAACTTTACTTTTCGTATTATTTCAGTTGGATAAATGGGGCAAAATGGGCTACAAGACCAGGAAAAACACGAGAAAGTTCGTATAATAAATTTTTAGCTTGTACAGAACGCAAGAGCTTCCGAGTTAAATAAAAAGAAGTAACAAACAAGAATAAAAATAGTGCATGCAAAATATTTTTTTTGGGTCATAACTATTTCAACTAGTTGGAGAATTGAAAAAATTGCATTCCCCTCTAATGATGATGACCGTAACACGAAAAATTTTGCCATAATAGCAAATTATATAAAATTATCATGCCGCGCAGGCAGCGGCCAAGTTTGCCACTTAAGGGCAACAAGAACAACAACAAGAAGGCTAAACTTGAACAGCGCTGCGTGCGGACTGCATGACGTATACGTAAAAAAATACATATAGATTACATGTACGTAATATATACAAGTTATGGCCATTTGCCAAACACCAACTCAACGACACGAAGACGAGCAAAGCTGAATAGACCCCATTGAATATATTGAAAAAAATACGATAAAGAAAGGACAAAGAGAAAACCCTTAACAAATCGCAAAAGTTAGAGGAGACTTGCGAATGTGTTGAGGCAGCTGCCACAAGATGACAAAATGGCGAAGTTAACATTGCACCGTCTACTGCAGCGTTTGCAGCTGACGGCGCTGCAGCTGGCCACTAAGCAACAACAACAACATCATCAAGAAGAAGCACAACGCAACTACAACAAAAACAACAACAATAGAACGCGCATGGCTCTCTTAGGCTGGCTGCAACTGTGCCGTGGCAATGGGCATTATCTAACTTTGGCTGTTCTCATCTATGGCTATCTAATGCTGCATGCCTCTGCCGCAGCAACTGCTTCAATAACAACAACAACAACAGCAACAACAACGAGGTCAACAACTGCGACCATGTTGGCCCTGTTCAATCGCACAAAAACATTAGATTTAAGTCAAGTACAAACACCAAAACAAAACGCACAGAAACTAAAACGCGATGTTGTCCATCTGTCTGACGATGAATACGATGCCAGTTATCCAGATGATATTGACGACATTGAGGCCTTGATTAATAATAAGTCAGGTGAGTTAAGCAGTCAATAAATAAATATATTCTCTATGGTATTTTGGGACTAAATTGTTGCAAGCAATTATTATTTTAATATATATACATTTCAGCTAAGAACTTGTCATCAAATCAAAATACACAATTTTTAACAAATTCACAATCTTTAAAAACTGACAGACAATGGTTCATTTACATGGTTGGGCATCTGATTTGAACTCTTTCTATTACGTTTGTCCCCTAAAGCCATTAAATAATGACTAACAGGCAGGCACATAGCTGAACATGTCTTCCATTGTTATTGCTGATCAAGAATTTATATGGAATTTCTTATATGAAGTCGAAAACTTTGAGTAAAGATCTTCTTTCAAGAAAATATAGGTATTCTGGATTCAGGCTTTTATTTAGATACAGATACAGCTACCAATATTCTACACTCTCAGAACGTCGATGTTGATGGCAAATCCTTGAAATTTTAACTAGATTAAACTGAGGTTGATGATAACAAAAAACCACACAGTGGCACTTGATAGGAGCATTGTGCAATGTAATTTTAAATTCTTCTGATTCTGTCATCAATCCCAAAATATTTTTTGGACCCAGACTTTGAACACACAGTTGACATTTGTTTCCGTTGAGCTCAGCACAGCAGAAAAGTTTAATTTGAATTGAGTTGTCTTTATTTTACACATAAGTCTGATCTTGATATTATCTTCAGTGCCTGCAACCAACAAAATATTTATCAATCTTTTCAAGCATCGATGAGAAAGGAGAAAAATTGCGGATTATATGCCCATTGAACTGTGAATCCACTACTTAACTATTTAAAACTTCTTAAGGAAAGTGATGATAATAAAATATACATAGGACTATGGAAATTGAAGAACTGCGCGAAAAGTTGGTGAAGAACATTGATTTGATAATCAGAAACTTACAATTAATCGAGAATAAGTTGAATAAAAAAAAATTTACAAACTTCAAATCGAAAGCGATGCAATCATATTGCATGGGTTGAAAAAAAGTTTGAGGAATGCAAAATGGATGCAAAAGGTACAATAAATATCCAATTTACCAAACAATGTAAAATGGTGTGCACAGAAATTGAAGGAGACACCGGAGTATGATTTTAATCCTTTTGTAGATATTCCGGGTGTTCATGATGCCTTATACGACTCTGAAATCGGAGGTCCTGGATGGATAGTTATTAAGTAGCGAATAAAAGGTTGAGAGGATTTTAACAGGTCTTGGGCCAAACACCGTTAGGGGTTTTTCTTTCACGGCAACTTATCTTGGGCTTGGAGAAAAAACACCGCTTGACGAGAAGCCAACATTATGAATTTTATGTACATATGGATGAATTTAATGGGGATATTAAATGTATAATATGTAACCTATTCATCATCGCTGGCTAAAGTGATGAATACCGTCTGCGTATAACTGGATTCAATGACAATACCATAGATAGCTTGATAAATAATTGTAATAATCAGGAATGTAGCACATATGAATTCTAAAGATATTTACATGAGTTTTTAAATAAATAGAATAATATTAAATATTATATAACAATCTACTTATTTATGTCTTAAGAAGAATTTATCATTGCGGCAAATCGACCATTGTTGCAAATCAAATATTTTCATTTGTTAATCTTTTGCTGCAGACGATTACCGCCAAGACTTGAAATTAATTGCAGTATAGAATCCATAAAATTTTACTTTTAATGGAGAATAATATATTTAACAACTGTGTTCATAGTATCTAGCAGTCGTGCTCAATCGACTTACCTGTTTATATTAGTTTAATTTAATATATTTTGAATTTCTATTTAGTAAATTATAACGAAAATAAATTACGAGTTTTGGTTTTGTTTGACTCTTACGTAATCATGCAAATATGCAATCTGCTTATAAAACATAAAACTAAATTGTCATTCGTTGTTATTGCTCTGATTTCAATGTCATTAGGCAGATGAACTTGTGGTTTCTAAGCCCACGAATACCTCCACATAGGGACCGTCAACAAAATAGATTGAATAAGTCCGTGAATCATTGCGGGCTTAGCACAGTAAATAGAATCCTGCTAAAACTGGTGCATAGCTTTACTTATATGCAAATGCAGTCAAGGCAGTTGCCTAAATCCCTACCTCTTTTTGGGGCACCAACAAAGGCTGAGTCCAGCACTCAGCAGCTGTTGTGCAATTTATGAGAATTATGATCTTTTGGGAATTAATTCGCCGACTCGATTATACTAGCTATCTGTGTGTGAATGAGTATGTTTGTGGGTGTGTTGACCACAATCAACATGGCTCAAAACTTGGCAAGACAAACAATTTTAAAGGTCAAGGAAAGCCAAATACGACCCGATTTCAGATGCAGATGTAAATAAAAATAAAATAAAATATTAAACATAGATTATTGCAGTTATTAGTATGTAAAGTATATATATAAGTATGTATATTTTAAATAAATAAATGATTATTATGATTGCAGCTAAGGGTAAATACATTGGAGCGCCTTGCAACGAGCTGAAATGTGATACAAAACTTTTGCACGTCATCTGCGATAAGGAAACGCAAATTTGCAGCTGCGAGCGAAATTATCCTGTGCAGTTGGGACTAATAAAGGGTTGCGCCAAACGTAAGATATGAATTAATTAAGGATTTCTGCCAGTGTCTCTACTATTCCTTTTATAAAGTTCGTAGCAATATCAGACAAATATTTATATTATATTAAAGAGAAAGCTTTAGATGCTTATTGGTAAACTTGAAATAAAATCATATACATTAAAACAATTTTAAAATGAAATAACCTTTTTTGTAAACTCTGAATTTATGTCAATTGTAGCGAAAAAATTGGGTGATCAGTGTTTCTATGACGAGACATGCGTCTACAACGATGAGAACTCCCTCTGTGTTCAGGTGCGACACAATGCGATGTGTCAATGTGCCAGTGGATATCACTCGGTCAGCTATACGAAGCCAACGAGACGCATCTTTTGTACACCCGGTAGGCTTATTTGTTTCTTTTAATATGAAGTAACGATAAAACCAATAAGAACCACATATGTCCAACTTATTTAATGTTTACAGTCTTCTATACCAAGAGGAATCTCCTCCAAAGATTAAATTCCTAGAAATCTGCTAAAAATGTGGTGCCACTCTGTTCATTTCCTTCCGATGTTTTCATAATATAATATATTTTTCTACTCTAATTTTACATAAGTTTAGTGTTATCTTTTTAGTTGAACAGTTTGAAAAGCTATTTATTTATATGCCACAGAAAATATTTAAATTATAGTAAATAGTGTAATAAATATTAAGTTTGTTAAGTTCAAATATTAATCGAAGGAAATCGTCAACCGGCCAATATCAGCTTGTGTACGATTCTCGGATTAGACGGATAAATTAATAAAAATTAAATTAAAATTAATAAAATAAATAAATATAATATAAGTATAATATAAAAATATATATGTGTATTAGAAATTATTCAAATTTATTAACCTCCTTTTTATTATCGATTGCAGATCTCAGCGAACTGAGTTCCGATCTGCCCACATTGTTGGGCGTGTCATCTGGCATTGCTGTGCTGGCTGGTCTCATTTGCATGGTGCTGCATCTGTTTAGCAAGACCAAATATCCGAGACATCGCAATTTCGGGGATGCGAACATTCCGCCGCCCATCCTCTACTCCAGCGATACAGGTGAGGGCGACACATGGGGTGAACTGGATTGGACATGATGGATAACTTATTCTTTTTAATCCCGTAGGCATTCCGTTGACTGTGCATTCGGCACGTCCGTCGTCACGTTCAAGCATACGGTCGACGGGTTCGATAGGATCCTACGGCAATCGACGCGCCTCGTCTGGCGGCTTGGGTGGCGCCAGTGGTGGAGTTGGGGGTAACAGTGGTGGTGGTGTTGGTGGTGGTGGTGGTGGCGGTGGCAGCGACGGCGCTGGAGGAGGGCCAAAGGGCATACTGGTGTCGACGTCTCGTACAGGTGCGGCTAGATCGGCCGCCATATTGCTCATATCGTGTCACATTACGGCCGTGTCCAAACAAAATTCACGCGCCTCATCGCGTCAAACATCGGGCGCCGGCTGCAGCCAGCATTCGCGCGACGATCTTGACGAGAACAACGGCTCCGGCGGCGGCGGCTCCTCTGGTGGCTGTCGGAGTTGCGAGAACACTCTCTCAATGAACCGCCAGCTGCAGAAGCAATTGAATCATCAACGGCATCTGCTCAGTTTCGAGCTGTCGCCGGCGAAGACAAAGAATCAGGATAGATTTAGGACCCTCTTGGGCATGAAAGATATTGATGATGATGATGCCGATGATTTTAATAAATATGATGATAATAATGATGATGGGTTCAATAGCATAGATGCACTAGGTGGCGGTTGCAGTCTTGGTGCCGGTGCCATTGGCGATGGCACTGGTGGTTTCAACTATGGCAGTGGCACTGGCGGCGGTGGTGCCGAGATGCATCATTTGCAAATTGGCGCCCTGCCCACGCCGGCGAGTGAAACGCCCAGATTTGCGGTAAATCAACACAGTCATCTTTCAGCGTCAATCATCAGCCATCAATCACAAACAATCACACATCATTACCAGCCCAAGATGCTCACGACTCGCAAAACAATTTTTCGGTTTTTTTTTAACAGTTTCAGTTTCAGCAAAATCAGTATTTTGTGTTCCCAAACCTTTTAAATGGGGATTTTTTTTTAAATATTTTGATAAGCCTAATTAATTTTTTTTCTTGGTACAGGGTATACAAAAATATACATTCTAAACCATTTATTTAATTGTGGAACCTTCATTGGCTCATATTCTAAAGTGTACATTGGCTCATTTCAAAATCATCCCATTTGCATAAAAAAAGAAAGTTAAACGAAGAAAATTCGAAGATACTAATTCTTAGTTTTAAACGAATCTTATGTTCTAAATGATCGATGTTAAGTGTGCTTCCAAATCTCTGTATTAAATTTCATGTTTGTTGTTTGGTTTTTTTTTTGTTATCTTTTCCAAAAAAAAAAAGAAAAAACACTATACAATATACAATTTACACTATACAAATAAAAAACACACAAACCAATTACATCGATTAGGTTTAGGTTCCTTAATTCGAACTGTAGCAGTTTTTGTATTTGATAACTTCACACACACAAATAGACACACACTCAAAACCAGACATTACTTGATATGGAAAATTGCAATTATGCCGATGAAAGTTGAAAAGATTATATATATATATATATGGCATATCCACAAATACACTTTAATAATAACGGAATAATTATTTACATTCATCAGAGTCACAACAATAATAAATAAATATAATTATTTGTACAACTTCAGCTTGACAATATGATATCGAAGCAATATGGCGGTGACTATGTTCCTGTTTCCAGACATTTTTATAACACCATTATCTAATTTTTTTGTAACAAAATAATGCAAATTATAAAGAAATACCAACATGCACACACAACACACACAGATACACACACACACACGCCTAGACCCACACTAAAATTTCCAATCTGCATGCAACCAATATTGAGAGAACACCCCGAATGATATAATCAATTGCAGACCAACTGAATCCAATAATTTTTATTTATTAAATATCGATAACTTCCGCAAGCCTCTGCTGATTCATTCTGATTGTGTAATAAATATATCTATTTACTATTTTTTTCTTACTCATTTATAATAACACACTTCTTCAAGCTTTATCATAAACAAGCCGCTTGTCAGCCTTTAATTCTTAATATCAACTTGCAACATTAACTCTAATTTCTGATTCAAGGCAGTTCTATTTAAATTTTCACAATTTTCCCAGGCACAAAAGTTAAACGGACTATTGTACAATTTATAGACATTTGTTTTTTATTATTGTTACTCACAGCTTAAATTCTGATACTTTTATTTCCAAAAACATATTTTCCCTAAATGCATAGTACATTTGTTGGAACAGACATAAGAAAAACAATGTTGAAAGTTTAAAGAAAGATAAATTTTCTAAGTTCTGAATGACAACAGTGCATTAAACATTGAAACATTATATAAATTATTTTAAAAAATTTAGAATGTACTTGTTGTTAGCTACCCTGTTTATTATGTGCACTTTTAACGCATTTTGAGATATTTCAATATTTTGGTGTGTTACTTAATTATATAGACGAATGCTTTGCATACAATTTAGTCGCTTGGTGGTGGCGTTTGTTCTCTCATTCTTCTCTGTATCTCTCTCTATATCTTTCTCTCTCTCTCTCTCTTTGACTCTTTTTCTGTTCAACTCTCGCTTTCTCTCCCCCGCTCTCTGCTTCTGCCTCTGCTTCGATAAAATCTATGCTAAATAAATTGCTGCTACCAATACTAATTTATCTCAAGTTAAATTTGATATGTTAAAAAACAAGTTTTTGACCGCTTGCAGGTTCTCGAAGACCAAGTCTAGCGTCTGTGCATAGCACAAGCTCCTCGGTGCGCAGCTACAGCATGATGCGGTTCGAAAAGGAGGCCCAGCAGAAGGAGATCAGGCAGGAGATGAAGTTGCGATTGGCGCGTCTGCAGCAGCAGCAGCATCTCACCCAGAACAAGCCGCAGATAATCATTGGTGAGGCGCTGCTGCAACATGGTGCACTCAGTCGCATTACAATGCCCACGCCCAGCCCCCTAACGCCCAACTCGCTGGACGAGCTACTGCCATCGCTAGATGAGAATCAGGAGGTAAGCAAACTAATCACTCCTCTACTATTATCTCTAAAGCCATGCTATTGTCCGGTTTTGGATTAGTATCCACCTAGGTTGGAGAATACATATAAGCAGCTCGTGCAGCCCCAGGCCACAACATCCACAGGATCCACGGCAACGGTTAGCTCGTATGCAAATGGCTATAATGGTCCCTGCAGCTCATCGAATGAGGCTCTTTAGAATAATGTTGAATTGAGTGTAGCTATAGCTAAGTCGTGTACTATATATACATATACATATATATCTATATATATATATTATTGAGGTAATCCAAGTTTAGTTAATCCCTATCGTTAGTTAATTGAATTAAACGTCAAACGTGTTTAGTTATAGCCAATTAGATTATGTGTAACATAGTAAGCGTCTCCTTCAATAGGCAAGAGCTACTAACTCTATTAATATATATAAATATAATTTTCTAGTTGTATGCATCGTATATAATATATTTTATACGTATTGTCATACAATTTTGTAGAAAATATACAACAAACAAACAAATTTAACATGAATTTGAAGTAGCTAAAGGAGCTAATGCTATACTTCCGATCCGGATCCGATTAAAATTTTAAGTTTTTTTAACGTTCAAGTTAAAAGTTTCTAATAGTTTGATTATTTTAAAATGAGCCCAGTATTAAAATGTAATTAAAAATATGCTTAATATTATTTTCAAGTTTTCAAAAGTATCTACTTTCATTTAACTCAAAAATGTATTAAATTATCGAATTTTAATGATTTAATTCAGGAATAAAAAGAAAAGTTGTTATCAAGACAACATTAAATACCTTATTGTATAGGCTTTCCTATTATTTTGTCCACGAGTGTAAATCTATTAAAATAATTGTAACCGACAAATGTATTATTTAGCTCTTATATATAATTTAGTAATTATCATCTAATAATATTTATTAACTTAAATTACACACACACACACATTTAAAACACTAGATGACAAAGTATTGTAATAATATTGATAAATTAATGAGCTAGTAATAAAATAAAGTAAATAGTTAATGTGAATTTAGGAGTGGCACACCCTAAAGTTTAGTACTGATTAAATATACACAAATGAATTTATAAAAATCGGTTTATATAAAATTTCTATATATTAAATAGTGAAAGCTACAAAATTAACAATGCAATAATGTAGTAATATAATGCGGCCAGATATGAATACGTACGAAAATCTTTCGCATGTCTGTAATTATTCCAACAGATCCAAAATTTTAATCCTTCAATTGTTGGACTTCAAACAAGGGTAATTTCAAAAAAGATGTGTTGAAAAGATTTTGAATTTGATAGATATGTGTGAAATCGGCCATTAACTTAAAATGAATGTGTATATATTTAGTTGTAGGACTTACAAACATAGATAATAGAGTATAATAATATAAATTAGATAACTTTAAATGCATATGAATGCCGATAATTATACAAATACTTGATTATATTATAAGAAAAGTCGATTGACAGCTTGGCAGTGTTTGTTGTACAAATTGTAACCAAATAACAAGTATACTTACTAAAAAACAGAGGTCAGGTGAGAGTTCAATAAATTGATCATTTAACTAAATCTACAACCATCATCTTAAGTCAAATAGAAGTAGTAAATTTTAAAAACGATTGAACGTTATGAGGATAGTTGTCCTGTTTACCGAATTATATTTAATTTATGCATTTTCCACAGAGGAGTTTCAACCGAATACAATAAATGAATGAAATGTACTATACACTATCAAAAAAAATATTTATATATATAATAATTGTAAATCTTAAAACTAATATGTAGTAGTCGCCTAAATGGTTGTTGAAACTTTTGTTCGAGTTTACTAATGTTAAAGTGTTAACGTTTATATAGTCCTTTTGTTCAGATCTGTTAAAGCTGTACTAAAACTATCAATGTGTTGTTTATGATTAGCATTGTCTATATACAAGGTCTGTTACATATCTCCCTATTGCTATACAAAGTAGAAACATATCCGAATTGTGCAATTATATGTTCAGTAAAATCAATTGAAGAAATCGTTAAGTTTCTTTTTCGATACGATATAAGAAATATATATAACATACATTTCACAATATGATTTCTACGAAGGTCTTACTCACTATTATATTATCAATTGCAGGTTATCGAAACTTGATCCGATTTCTTTCCATGATTTTCAGACTTAATAATCATTGTGTAAATACAATTCAGTTTTAACCAAACCATTTATGCAAATAAAAATAAAACTTAAAAGTTCACCGGGAGATCAATGAAACACTCTAAAAGCTATAGTCAAATGACCGACAGACTCCGTAAATTTGTGAAATAGTTTTAAGTTCGGAAATAAAATATACTAAAGACATACAAACTTGTACAGTAAACGAATTTCGGTGGATATAGACAGCTAATTCAACGCGATCTATTTATTTTTGGATTCTTTGGCAATCTCTATAAAAAAAATTTGTTTTTATAGTTTTGTTACTTTTATTCCTTTAATTGAACACTATAATTTTGATGAAGGTTAACAAAGAACTTGTAACAATTAAATTAGTCAACTTCCTCGATGGTTGGGCCACCACTGCCACCGCCACCAGTTGCGCTTCCATTCGAGTTCTGGTTGGACGGCGGTGGCGGCTGCATATTGGCGCCCTGATAGAGTCTGGTCATGATTGGGTTACAGATCCGCTCCAGCTCCTGTTGCTTGTGCTCAAACTCCTGTTTCTCGGCCAGCTGGTTGGCATCCAGCCAAGTGATTGTCTCGCTGCATTTCTGTTGGATGGTGTTTCGATCGACATCGCTGATGCGACTGCGCAGCTGCTCATCTTCAAGTGTGGATCGCATGTGGAAACAATATGATTCCAGCTGGTTCTTGGCATCGATACACTGGCGTTGCTGATCATCCGCCTGGCGATATGACTCGGCATCGTTGACCATGCGCTCGATGTCCTCCTTGGAAAGGCGGCCTTTGTCATTCGTAATCGTTATCCGGTTCGCCTTGCCAGTGGACTTCTCAGCGGCACTAACATTGAGTATGCCATTGGCATCGATGTCAAAGGTCACCTCAATCTGGGGAACTCCACGCGGTGCTGGCGGTATGGCAGTCAGTTCGAATTTACCCAAAATGTTATTGTCCTTGGTCATGGCACGTTCGCCCTCATACACCTGGATGAGCACGCCGGGCTGGTTGTCTGCATACGTGGTGAAGATCTGTGTTTGCTTGGTGGGTATGGTCGAGTTGCGTTTGATCAGCGCTGTCATAACACCACCAGCCGTCTCGATGCCCAGCGAGAGTGGTGCCACATCCAGCAAGAGCAAATCCTGCACCGCCTCCGAGGTGTCTCCGTGTAGTATGGCCGCTTGGACAGCAGCACCGTAGGCCACCGCCTCATCGGGATTTATGGACTTGTTTAGTTCCTTGCCATTGAAGAAATCCTGCAGCAGGCGTTGCACCTTGGGTATACGGGTGGAGCCTCCGACGAGCACAATATCATGGATCTGCCCCTTGTCCATTTTGGCATCACGCAACGCTTTCGCTACCGGCTCCATAGTGCTCCGAAATAGATCACCATTGAGCTCCTCGAATCGGGCACGTGTTACCGATGTATAAAAATCGATGCCCTCGAAGAGGGAGTCAATCTCGATGCTGGCCTGTGTGGAGGAGGACAACGTGCGCTTGGCACGCTCACAGGCGGTCCGCAGGCGTCGCAGAGCTCGCTTATTCTGGCCAAGATCACGCTTATGCTTGCGCTGGAATTCCTGCACAAAATGATTGACCATCCGATTGTCGATATCTTCGCCACCTAGATGCGTGTCACCCGCAGTGGCCTTGACTTCAAAGATGCCATCCTCGATGGTCAACACGGAAACATCGAAGGTGCCGCCGCCCAGATCAAAGATCAACACATTTTTCTCTCCGGTCGCCTGTTTATCCAAACCATAGGCAATTGCCGCCGCCGTCGGCTCGTTAATGATGCGGAGCACATTCAATCCCGCAATGGTGCCCGCATCCTTGGTTGCCTGTCGCTGCGAATCATTGAAATAGGCCGGAACGGTGACCACTGCATCTGTAATGGTGCCACCCAGATATGCCTCCGCAGTCTCCTTCATCTTGGTGAGCACCATCGAGGATACCTCCTCAGGGTAGAAACTTTTCTTCTCACCCTGGTATTCAACACGTATGCGCGGCTTGCCGCTATCCGAGATCACCTCAAAAGGCCAGTGCTTCAGATCGCTTTGCACCGTTGCATCATCGAATTTGCGTCCAATCAGCCGCTTGGCATCTGCAAAATTATAAACAAATCCCACACGCATATAATACATTAACACAAATTGGGGTTTGTCTTTATTAGCACTAACGAACAAAATCTGGGGAACTCTTTGGGATTACTTTTACAAATTGTACTAAACATATTTGACTGGTATTCGTAATCGTAGTTCTAGTCTAGCCTGGGCTAGGCGGGGCGGGGCGGGTATTCAGGGCACATTTATGTGGACTCTGAGACTGAAATGAAAATACAAACAGAAATATAAGAAAGAAAATCTTTGCATTAAGCCGGCAAAAATCTGAACTTGTCTGAAAATCCTGGAACATGTGACGAATTTGACTTCTAGATCTAAATCAAGTGAAATTGGAGAATTCTCTGGAAAACTGACTATTTGCAGAGCGTAATAGATACAAGTTAATGAGAAATATTTTGAATTGTTTCACTTAATTCATAAGCTATAAAATAATTATCTTCAGTTTTCACTTATTATTGAAATCCATTCGCTTTTCTCTTTCTCTTTATATCCCTCTGTCTCTCTATCTATATCTCTCTCCCTCTATCTCTGTCTTTCTGTCTACCCTAAGAAATCTATTTCTTTAATCAATTTCTTAAAAATTTAACTATTTCTTACATTCCTGTGAAAGTGCCCAGTATCAACTATATGCAGAACCCAACAAAACTTTACTGATTTTAAGAATCCTATGAATATTATCTTAACTAAACCTTAATTAACAAACTTTTATTGGCAGTTTTTGAATGGCAAAAATAAAACAGATACTTTCGTCTTTATAAATGTATTTAAATAAGATAATCAGATTTCGAATTTAGTGCTCATAATAATCAAGTCAAGTGTAAATATCACCGTGTTTACTTATTCTTTTTGTAAATATTTTCATTTAGCTCAACGCAAAATATCGCCACAGACACACAAAAGCGACGCTGACACAAATTATGTTAATAAACATTTGGTTATTTTCTGCAGTGCCACTTTCGCAGCTTGTGGAGGGTGGCGGGCAAGGGAAGGCAAGGAAAACAAACCAAATAGAATTGACACAACAAGTGAATGTGTCTCATTAAATCAATGTGTGTGTGTGGAGGGTGGTTTTGGGGGGTGGTTGTGGTCTAGCACAAAAAAAATGCAAAAATACATTTGGGCTACAACTTTTAGCTGGCTGAGTGCAAAAGCACGAGAAGCCAAACTACAGAAATATATCTATAGCTATTCCCAAAATAACAACAAGAAAAATGTAATAAAAAAAATTGTACATCCTTTAAATTGCTGCCCGAATTTCATTCATTAACTGAAGCCTAGTGAAAGTTATAACTTACCGAAAATTGTGTTATTTGGATTCATGGCCACCTGATTTTTGGCGGCATCGCCAATGAGACGCTCCGACTCCGTAAAGGCCACATAGCTGGGCGTGGTCCGATTGCCCTGATCATTGGCAATGATCTCCACTTTACCATGCTGAAAGACGCCGACACACGAGTACGTTGTACCAAGATCAATGCCAACCGCTGGCAATTTAGGCATGTTTAATGCCGTGGCTTTATTTAGACCAGCAACCAAGACCAAGAAGAAGACGTCGTCAAGGTCCCCCAGGGTGAGTAAATCACACAGAGTGCGCAAGCACATAGAGAGTTCGAGAACATTAAATTAAAATCAAGGTATTATTTGCATTGTATTGTTACACAACTTACCCAAAACTCTATGCCAGTTTGGTTTTTCGGTTTGTGTATTTTAGAACGCAAACCGATATAGATATAAGGATATGATCAAAAACAAAAGAACGAATGTCAAAATTCGCAGGAATTCGAGTGTTTTCTCTCTTTGCAGCTCCACAGCGTCTGCCTGTTAATTATTACGTTGCCCAAATGAGAATACCTCGAACACTCATCAAACCCCTCAAATTTGGCTCTCGATTCGATTTTAAGATGCAACGATCGCAACTGCCACAAGCAAACTGGCAACAACATTTTCTCTGCAAATTGGCATTCAAATGTGCAATCATCGAAGCTGCTTAACAGCAGCATAACATTTCAATGTAAATTATATATATATATATAACTATATATATATATATATATATATATATATATATATTTATTGAGATATCTAAGTAAATTATTTAAAATAAGTTTAAACACTCTAAACGAGAGTGTTCTCTATCAGATACCTTGCACCCAGCTCATATTAGTTTAGATTAAGTTGGTCAACAAACAAACTTGAATTACATACATTGCTATGAACATTTGTCGTTAAATAAATAGCAAATATGCTAAGATCTTCAATCGAAATCGATACATGTTTTAAAATATCAGATTTTTTTAAAACAAATCTCATCTTGCAAACGATTAAAACGAATAATTTTGTTGTGTTCTTCACACTTGCTTCTTTAGGCTTTATTCTGGCGTTACCAGCTCCAATTTTGCTTGTGCCAATAATAATTGCTCCTGACCTGGTCAAAAGAACTTGTGAGATGGTTCGAATTGGGGCTGAGCTTAGGCCACTAGGCGGGTCGCCGTTTGATAAACCTTGAAACTTGTTGTCTTTCTTTAAATAAACAATTATACCACAATTCCAAATCGATATTAAAGATACATGATTTTTAAGATGTTTTTTGGCAGCCGCCCAAATTCTTTAAATTGTTCTTATTATTATATAAAAAGTGTAATTTCATTCGTTTCGCATTACTCTCGCTTATCGATCGTGTCGAATTTACATCATTTAAAGGGCTTCGCTGTCATCAAACTTTCCTATAAGGAAAATACAAGTGCTGGTAAGAAGAGACTAAGCGTTGGCTTCTAGTCCCAATATCTATTGTTATTAAACTTTATGACGTTGCTGAAATAATTTCTTTTAATTTCAAATAAATCTACCAAAAAGCTGTTAACATCAACAATGCTATTATTTAATATTAAAATCATTGGATTAGTGACTGTTGCCATTATGCTGGCAATGTCAGAGGCGCAGACGTTCCCACCACATGAATGCAGGTCAGGTTTCAGAAGAATTAAATCACCATAAATTAAAGTGGTGCTTGGATATGAAAATAAGATTGGTATATAAATATTGTGAAAAAGAAAAGAAACATATATAAAAAATCAATAAAAAAGATTTATTGAACTTTCACAAATTTGACTTTACTATTATTCACATATTTTGTTATATATTCTTTTATGTTACCCCTAAATCAAAGTTTGTCTTAAATATGTATATATATATATATATATATATATATATATATGTATATATACGTATATATAAATATAACAATATATATATACATTTATTGAGATATCTAAGCCAATTAATTTGAAAAAAGTTACATACTCTAAAGGAGGAGCAGATACACTTTACCCAGCTCATATTAGTTTAGATTAAGTGAAATTCGATCTCGTTCTGTGTTGCTTTTCTTATCTTGGTACACTATATACAAATTAAAAGGCTATCGGAAATCGATTTGTATCGAAATGCCTAAACCATTTATAAATTTAAATAAAATAAACTTGACCTTTATATGGCATACGAGAACTTATATTCTAAATTTAAAGACTCTGGCTCCTAAAGTCTCTTGTCGAATTTGCTGCTGGTGATGATCAACAATATAGATGCTTCCTGTTACTTTTGTACAACATTGTTCCATCTACAAAGCATCACATGTCGCAATTAAGTAATTGAAATTACCCACAAAATTTGAATTACATACTTCTTTGTTTTGAACATTTGTCGTTAAATAAATAGCAAATATGCTAAGATCTTCAATCGAAATCGATATATGTTTTAAAATATCAGATTTTTCTAAAACAAATCTCATCTCGCAACGGATGAAAACTAATTATTTGGTTGTGTTCTTCACACTTGCATTTTTAGGCGTTATTTTGGGCATACCACCTCCTATTTTGAATGTGCCAATAGTAATTGCCCCTGTGCCAGGAACTTTTGCTCATGAGGCAACAACTACTCCTCCTGCGGCATCAACTATGCTACTGCAACAGAAGCTCCCAAAGTAAATTGCTGCTGGAGTGGAAACAACTGGTGCAACTTCTTTGATTCGCAACACAAAGATTTTTTGTCAGTGTGAAAAATTTTTAACTTTTATTCTTAAAACTACCCGAAATTTGAAAAAAAAAAAACAAAAAAACGGATATCTTTTTTAAAGCATCCAATTCACATTTAAAATTTGGGCAGAAAAATTCTAACATTTCTTACAATTTTATATTCACTTTTATCCCAATAATTATTTTAATACCCACAAATTTGGATGGTTGTTGTGAGAATGTTGCATGAACAGGCTAGAATGGGGCTTTTCTATTCCACATTCCTCATGTTTTTGGAAGACAAGTGCATAGGTGAGGACAGGATGCACATTAACGCCAGCAGATGCTGTGGACAGCAGCAAATGCGTCGATGGACTCTCCATGAATAGCATTTCCGCATCAAACTTGCTCCAAAGTCCACGCTTCAGTTGCTCATTAACATATTTCAATTGTGTGTTTATCTAAATGGTTAATTAGTAATAAACATAATACCATTTCCAAGCCGTATATAATTACCATATGCACTAGCATCGAAGAGCGACGACAATTGAAAAAATCAGCTATAAACTGTCGCACATTATCCGGATTAACATTAATGACCTGATGCATTATGACACGTATAATGGCCCGTATCTTGGAACGAATTGTAAAGTGTTTAAGATGATGTACAAGAGAATCCAATACGATCTACAGCATACCTCAGGATGTTCGCTTATGTAGGAACAGTTGCCCTTGCGCAACTGTTTTTGAATGCGCTCCAAGCTGCTGTAGTGCTTGATAGCATTCGAATCCCATTTGGCCAGATGCAAGATTTTCGATGAATATCCCCGTTTGTTATTTCACAGCTCTGACAATTCCTGCGCTGCATGGTTAATTCTGAAAGTCCCTAAGTTCAATTCCGTTGATCACTTAAGTTAACATTTCGGCCAGTAGGAAATAATAACGCAAATTAAGTATCCATGTTTCTTAAGTACACTAATTATTCATAATTTTCAATTTTTAGTACATTAACAATTTAGCAATTATGTAAGATTTCTTCATAAGCAGAAAATCTATTTTACTCGCATTGTTTCTCGCACGTAAGCAGACGTTGTCAAGCGTCTGCATTTTTATCCACTCAGTTATTTTACAAAAGGCGAACATCACATTCTTGGAAGAATAAATCTCACATGGATTCGCATTACAAATGCTGCAAAGCTCAGCTAGTTTAATAATGCACCGCACGCCTTACAAAATTATTCCTTTCTTTTTCATTATTTAAATTCTTTCTTTCTTTTTATTTAAACTTGTTGGTGATCCTTGCTTTTTGCATAAATAAAGAAAATCAATAAATTACATCTTACATAGGCATCCAGCTAAGAAAGTCCTTTCGACAAAAGGCCTTTCAACAAAAGAAAAAAAAATAAGTTTATATACTTACAGGAACTTCTTTAAACAAATTTTTCCCCATACATTTTAATGGTGTACGAACATCAAATGTTGTTAATTTTTGTAAGGTATAATTTTTTATTTTTTTATATATTTTTTTTTTTTTTTTAACACTACTTTACCACACTTGCCATCCTTTCGTGGAGATTTGTTTAAAAAATTTCATATTTGAACATAAAAAAAATTAAACTGCAGATCATTAATATATAATATATAATATATATGTCAATATAAAAATTCGATTAGGGTAACGATGAGACGTCTGCACTGCGCCGGTACACGTTGGAGATGAGGGGGTGATGATGGTGCTCCATTGGACACGTGCGGATCCTGTCAAAAATGCGGTCTTGGTTTGCTTTTTTTGTTTTCTCTATTCGATAGTGGTTATAGTTTAAATTTTGTTATTTTGATAGCTGCGTAACGTATGCAACGATTTTTCCCTTCGTGCACGATAAATGCCGGAATTAGAAAAAAATTCATTGCCTACACTAGATCTACTTTTACATCGCACCCAAAAGTGTGCGATATAAACATAACCAAAACTGACGAGCACCGACCATTCCACATTCCGCTATAAATCTTTTAAAATATACGGAATATTCCCAGAAGTAGCAATGTGCGCCTTTCTAGACATAGAAGGCGCGTTTCACACATCGCATGATGCCATTAAGGCCACCCTCTAGTGGATACTTGCATTGTTGCGGTCAAGACAGGCCACAGCATCAACGCATGATAGCACAGTAACAGTCTTAACCACTAAGGTCTGTCCCCAGGGGATGGTATTGTGAACGCTGCTCTGGAGTGTATAAACTACTCCAGATACTTTCCACCACAGGTATTCAATGTGAAGTCTACGCCGACGAATAATAGCTAGAGGCAAATTTGAAGAGACACTCTGTGAAATAGTCCAGTTAGGGTTAAAGATAACGAGTTACTGGTGTATAGAGGTATAGAGGAGGTATAAGGGACTCAACCTAAGCCCTACTAAAACGGTCATCGTTAACTTTACTAGACGATAAAAGTTACAGTGGATGAAGCAAATACGGCTTTTAGAAAGCCCATTAGAGAAAAGCAAGGTTTGACAGTAGGTTAAACTTTGACACCCATGTACAAAATACGATAATGAAGTGCTTCAGAGCGATTTAGCAAAGCCGGGAAGTCATGGGGTACATCATGCATTATGACACGTATAATAGCCCGTATCTTGTTATTTACAAACTTGAATTGGGCGCCATGCAAATCGTTATATAAAAAGTGTAATTTCATTAGTTTCCCATTACTCTCGCTTATCGATCGTGTCAAATTTACATCTTTTAAAAGGATTCGCTGTCTTCAAACTTTTGTATAAGCAAAATACAAGTGCTGGTAAGAAGAGACTAAGCGTTGGCTTCTAGTCCCAATATCTATTGTTATTAAACTTTATGACGTTGCTGAAATAATTTCTTTTAATTTCAAATAAATTTACCAAAAAGCTGTTAACATCAACAATGCTATTATTTAATATTAAAATCATTGGATTAGTGACTGTTGCCATTATGCTGGCAATGTCAGAGGCGCAGACGTTCCCACCACATGAATGCAGGTCAGGTTTCAGAAGAATTAAATCACCATAAATTAAAGTGGTGCTTGGATATGAAAATAAGATTGGTATATAAATATTGTGAAAAAGAAAAGAAACATATATAAAAAATCAATAAAAAAGATTTATTGAACTTTCACAAATTTGACTTTACTATTATTCACATATTTTGTTATATATTCTTTTATGTTACCCCTAAATCAAAGTTTGTCTTAAATATGTATATATATATATATATATATATATATATATATGTATATATACGTATATATAAATATAACAATATATATATACATTTATTGAGATATCTAAGCCAATTAATTTGAAAAAAGTTACATACTCTAAAGGAGGAGCAGATACACTTTACCCAGCTCATATTAGTTTAGATTAAGTGAAATTCGATCTCGTTCTGTGTTGCTTTTCTTATCTTGGTACACTATATACAAATTAAAAGGCTATCGGAAATCGATTTGTATCGAAATGCCTAAACCATTTATAAATTTAAATAAAATAAACTTGACCTTTATATGGCATACGAGAACTTATATTCTAAATTTAAAGACTCTGGCTCCTAAAGTCTCTTGTCGAATTTGCTGCTGGTGATGATCAACAATATAGATGCTTCCTGTTACTTTTGTACAACATTGTTCCATCTACAAAGCATCACATGTCGCAATTAAGTAATTGAAATTACCCACAAAATTTGAATTACATACTTCTTTGTTTTGAACATTTGTCGTTAAATAAATAGCAAATATGCTAAGATCTTCAATCGAAATCGATATATGTTTTAAAATATCAGATTTTTCTAAAACAAATCTCATCTCGCAACGGATGAAAACTAATTATTTGGTTGTGTTCTTCACACTTGCATTTTTAGGCGTTATTTTGGGCATACCACCTTCTATTTTGAATGTGCCAATAGTAATTGCCCCTGTGCCAGGAACTTTTGCTCATGAGGCAACAACTACTCCTCCTGCGGCATCAACTATGCTACTGCAACAGAAGCTCCCAAAGTAAATTGCTGCTGGAGTGGAAACAACTGGTGCAACTTCTTTGATTCGCAACACAAAGATTTTTTGTCAGTGTGAAAAATTTTTAACTTTTATTCCTAAAACTACTCGAAATTTGAAAAAAAAAAACAAAAAAACGGATATCTTTTTTAAAGCATCCAATTCACATTTAAAATTTGGGCAGAAAAATTCTAACATTTCTTACAATTTTATATTCACTTTTATCCCAATAATTATTTTAATACCCACAAATTTGGATGGTTGTTGTGAGAATGTTGCATGAACAGGCTAGAATGGGGCTTTTCTATTCCACATTCCTCATGTTTTTGGAAGACAAGTGCATAGGTGAGGACAGGATGCACATTAACGCCAGCAGATGCTGTGGACAGCAGCAAATGCGTCGATGGACTCTCCATGAATAGCATTTCCGCATCAAACTTGCTCCAAAGTCCACGCTTCAGTTGCTCATTAACATATTTCAATTGTGTGTTTATCTAAATGGTTAATTAGTAATAAACATAATACCATTTCCAAGCCGTATATAATTACCATATGCACTAGCATCGAAGAGCGACGACAATTGAAAAAATCAGCTATAAACTGTCGCACATTATCCGGATTAACATTAATGACCTGATGCATTATGACACGTATAATGGCCCGTATCTTGGAACGAATTGTAAAGTGTTTAAGATGATGTACAAGAGAATCCAATACGATCTACAGCATACCTCAGGATGTTCGCTTATGTAGGAACAGTTGCCCTTGCGCAACTGTTTTTGAATGCGCTCCAAGCTGCTGTAGTGCTTGATAGCATTCGAATCCCATTTGGCCAGATGCAAGATTTTCGATAAATATCCCCGTTTGTTATTTTGCATAATTAAATGTATATATATTACGAGAAACTTTTGTTGAATATGAACGACTTTTTGAAATAAAGTTGACATAAGGTTTCTGATAATAAAAAATTAAGTCGACTTAAAATGTCTTAACTATTAAGACTAATTGTAATATCTGCTTAGAGTTTTGTTATTTCACAGCTCTGACAAATTCAAAAAATACAAACCATATTTGATCTTTGTTAAACTTTAGTACGCTAAACCTTGAAACGTGTTGTCTTTCTTTAAATAAACAATTATACCACAATTCTAAATCGATATTAAAGATACATGGTTTTAAGATGTTTTTTGGCAGCCGCCTAAATTCTTTAAATTGTTCTTATTATTTACAAACTTGCATCGTTATATAAAAAGTGTAATTTCATTCGTTTC
Organism: Drosophila dives; assembly: GCA_035042365.1. Classification (NCBI taxonomy): domain Eukaryota; kingdom Metazoa; phylum Arthropoda; class Insecta; order Diptera; family Drosophilidae; genus Drosophila; species Drosophila dives. The sequence goes on along the minus strand of JAWNLJ010000083.1, from coordinate 557,534 downwards.
GCATTACTCTCGCTAATCGATCGTGTCGAATTTACATCTTTTAAAAGGCTTCGCTGTCCTCCAACCTTCGTATAAGCAAAATACAAGTGCTGGTAAGAAGAGACTAAGCGTTGGCTTCCAGTCCAATAGCTATTGTTATTAAACTTTATTACATTGCTGAAATAATTTCTTTTAATTTCAAATAAATCCATCAAAAAGCTGTTCACATCAACAATGCTACTATTAAATATGAAAATCATTGGATTAGTTACTGTTGCCATTATGCTGGCAACGTCAGAAGCACAGATGGCAAAAAATAATGGCATTAGGCAAAATTCGGCAGCATCGAGAGAACCAAGATGTAAAAAGGAACTTGGAAGAGTGATATGTTTTCCTTCGAAAAATCCGATTAGTATATAAAGATTGTGAAAAACAAAAAACAACATATATCAAAAAATCAATCAAGATTTATCGAACTATTACAAACTTGACTTTTTTATTATTTACATATTTTTTTAAATATCTTCTAAGCTACCCATAAACCAAGGTTTTTCTTGAACATCTATATGTATATGATATACATATATATATGATATACATGTATATATATATATATATATATATATATATATATATATATATATATATCATAGAATTTGTGTGACTTCTTCCTCCGAATCGCTTTCTTCGCTGCAAATTAGTTCAAATGATTAGATTTCTGATAAAGTTTCTTTTAAACAAAATATTAAACATACTTTGTATTTTTGTTGCTTGCAACAGTTGCTTCTAGCCGCACTTGTTTTTAGCGCGGTTTGACTTCGCTTTGCCTGGCTTGGCGGCTGTCGGTGTTGCCTCGACCACCTGTTGCTCATGCGTTAGCCAGGCGATGTCGTCTTTTGTCGTCTACGCTAAAATCAAATGAAAGTAATTAATGACATAGTCATAAATGCTTCGACTGTTTCGTTTTCGGCTTTACCTAAATTTTTCTTGGGTATTTGCCATATTCCAGCTGCATGTGTTAAACATCGCCCTTTTGCTTGACTGCTCACATTCTGTGTGGCGTCTGATTCACCTCCTTATCCTCCTCCATCAGATGCTTAAAGCAGAGCTTTGGTTCCATTTCGCTCAAGAGATCCAATAAATCGGCCATTTGTTGCGACTGCTGACGCCGCTCCGCATCCAACTCCAGTGCCATGCGTATGAACCACACGAGTGTTTTTGAACGTCTGGCGCCTATGTGGGCATATTGCATGATTGTGCGAACGATTGTTGGGTAAAGTGTGCACAGCTCCTGAATCCGCTGATCGTGTGTATCTTGTACCTCGTCCAGAAATGCCACACCCTTGTTGTCCACTTTGAGATGCAACGTACCCTCGGTGCCCCGTGCGCTGTTCAGCGTTACAATGTCACAGCTCACCTGTGCCAGCCCCATTGTGTCGCCCATGGATGAAGCGAATGTGCCCTAATCGGCACCGGAAGTCAGCTTAATATCGCGAAACTTATTGGATTTGCGACCATCAAATATGTGTTCTGCTTTAGAGCGGACTGGACAAATGTACTCTCAGGCTTTGATTTTCCCGTCTCGAAAAAATTGGAGTTCATAGACAACATGAATCATCTGCACTTTGCCATGCTGAAAGATTCCGACACACGAGTACGTTGTACCAAGATCAGTGCCAACCGCTGTCAATTTGGGTATGTTTAAAACTGTGGCTTTAATTAGACCAGCAACCAGAAAGAAGTACACAAAGACCAAGAAGAAGACGTCGTCAAGGTCCCGCAGGGAGAGTAAATCACACAGTAAGCGCAAGTACATAGAAAGTTCGAGATAATTATATAAAAATCCAGTCAGTTTGGTTTTTCGGTTTGTGTTTTTTAAAATGCAGACCAATATAGATATAGGGATATGATCAAAAACAAAAGAACGAATGTCAAAATTCGCAGGAATTCGAGTGTTTTCTCTCTTTGCAGCTCCACAGTGTCTGCCTGTTGATTATTAAGTTGCCCACAGAACAACGCAGAACAACTCGAACACTCATCAAACCCCTCGAATTTGGCTCTCGATTCGATTTGAAGATGCAACGATCGCAACTGCCACAAGCAAACTGGCAACAACATTTTCTCTGCAAATTGGCATTCAAATGTGCAATCATCGAAGCTGCTTAACAGCAGCATAACATATTAATGTAAAATATATATATATATATATATAACAATATATATATACATTTATTGAGATATCTAAGCCAATTAATTTGAAAAAAGTTACATACTCTAAAGGAGGAGCAGATACACACTTGCTTTTTTTTAGGCGTTACTCTGGCGATACCACCTCCCATTTTGAATGTGCCAATAGTAATTGCCCCTGTGCCAGGAACTTTTGCTCATGAGGCAACAACTACTCCTCCTGCGGCATCAACTATGCTACTGCAACAGAAGCTCCCAAAGTAAATCGCTGCTGGAGTGGAAACAACAGGTGCAACTTCTTTGATTCGCAACACAAAACATAATGTACAAGATTTTTTGTCAGTGTGAAAAATTTTTAACTTTTATTCTTAAAACTACCCGAAATTTGAAAAAAAAAAAAGGATATCTATTTTAAAGCATCCAATTCACATTTAAAATTTGTGCGGAAAAATTTTCTTACAGTTTTTATATTTACTTTTTTCCAATAATTATTTTAATACCCACAAATTTAGATGATTGTTGCGAGAATGTCGCTTGATTAGGCTAGAATGGGGGCTTGTCTATTCCACATTCGTCATGTTTTTCGAAGACAAGTGCATAGGTGAGGACAGGATGCACATTAACGCCAGCAGATGCTGTGGACAGCAGCGAATGCGTCGATGGACTCTCCATGAATAGCATTTCCGCATCAAACTTGCTCCAACGTCCACGCTTCAGTTGCTCATTAACATATTTCAATTGTGTGTTTATCTAAATGCTTAATTAGTAATAAACATAATACCAATTCCAAGCCGTATATAATTACCATATGCACTAGCATCGAAGAGCGACGACAATTGAAAAAATCAGCTATAAACTGTCGCACATTATCCGGATTAACATTAATGACCTGATGCATTATGACACGTATAATGGCCCGTATCTTGGAACGAATTGTATAGTGTTTAAGATGATGTACAAGAGAATCCAATACGATCTACAGCATACCTCAGGATGTTCGCTTATGTAGGAACAGTTGCCCTTGCGCAACTGTTTTTGAATGCGCTCCAAGCTGCTGTAGTGCTTGATAGCATTCGAATCCCATTTGGCCAGATGCAAGATTTTCGATGAATATCCCCGTTTGTTATTTTGCATAATTAAATGTATATATATTACGAGAAACTTTTGTTGAATATGAACGACTTTTTGAAATAAAGTTGACATAAGGTTTCTGATAATAAAAAATTAAGTCGACTTAAAATGTCTTAACTATTAAGACTAATTGTAATATCTGCTTAGAGTTTTGTTATTTCACAGCTCTGACAAATTCAAAAAATACAAACCATATTTGATCTTTGTTAAACTTTAGTACGCTAAACCTTGAAACGTGTTGTCTTTCTTTAAATAAACAATTATACCACAATTCTAAATCGATATTAAAGATACATGGTTTTAAGATGTTTTTTGGCAGCCGCCTAAATTCTTTAAATTGTTCTTATTATTTACAAACTTGCATCGTTATATAAAAAGTGTAATTTCATTCGTTTCGCATTACTCTCGCTTATCGATCGTGTCGAATTTACATCTTTTAAAAGGCTTCGCTGTCCTCCAACCTTCGTATAAGCAAAATACAAGTGCTGGTAAGAAGAGACTAAGCGTTGGCTTCCAGTCCAATAGCTATTGTTATTAAACTTTATTACATTGCTGAAATAATTTCTTTTAATTTCAAATAAATCCATCAAAAAGCTGTTCACATCAACAATGCTACTATTAAATATGAAAATCATTGGATTAGTTACTGTTGCCATTATGCTGGCAACGTCAGAAGCACAGATGGCAAAAAATAATGGCATTAGGCAAAATTCGGCAGCATCGAGAGAACCAAGATGTAAAAAGGCAACTTGGAAAAGTGATATGTTTTCCTTCGAAAAATCCGATTAGTATATAAAAATTGTGAAAAACAAAAAACAACATATATAAAAAAATCAATAAAAAATATTTATCGAACTATTACAAACTTGACTTTTTTAATATTTACATATTTTTTTTAAATATCTTCTAAGCTACCCATAAACAAAGGTTTGTCTTAAACATCTATATATATATATATGTATATCATATATATATACATGTATATATATATATATGTATATCATATATATATATAGATCATAGAATTTGTGTGACATCTTCCTCCGAATCGCTTTCTTCGCTGCAAATTAGTTCAAATGATTAGATTTATGATAAAGTTTCTTTTAAACAAAATATTAAACATACTTTGTTTTTTTGTTGCTTGCAACAGTTGCTTCTTGCCGCACTTGTTTTTAGCGCGGTTTGACTTCGCTTTGCCTGGCTTGGCGGCTGTCGGTGTTGCCTCGACCACCTGTTGCTCATGCGTTAGCCAGGCGATGTCGTCTTTTGTCGTCTACGCTAAAATCAAATGAAAGTAATTAATGAGACATAGTCATAAATGCTTCGACTGTTTCGTTTTCGGCTTTACCTAAATTTTTCTTGGGTATTTGCCATATTCCAGCTGCATGTGTTAAACATCGCCCTTTTGCTTGACTGCTCACATTCTGTGTGGCGTCTGATTCACCTCCTTATCCTCCTCCATCAGATGCTTAAAGCAGAGCTTTGGTTCCATTTCGCTCAAGAGATCCAATAAATCGGCCATTTGTTGCGACTGCTGACGCCGCTCCGCATCCAACTCCAGTGCCATGCGTATGAACCACACGAGTGTTTTTGAACGTCTGGCGCCTATGTGGGCATATTGCATGATTGTGCGAACGATTGTTGGTTAAGTGTGCACAGCTCCTGATACGAATTGAAGCTCAACGCAATGGTCGAATCCGCTGATCGTGTGTATCTTGTACCTCGTCCAGAAATGCCACACCCTTGTTGTCCACTTTGAGATGCAACGTACCCTCGGTGCTCCGTGCGCTGTTCAGCGTTACAATGTCACAGCTCACCTGTGCCAGCCCCATTGTGTCGCCCATGGATGAAGCGAATGTGCCCTAATCGGCACCGGAAGTCAGCTTAATATCGCGAAACTTATTGGATTTGCGACCATCAAATATGTGTTCTGCTTTAGAGCGGACTGGACAAATGTACTCTCAGGCTTTGATTTTCTCGTCTCGAAAAAATTGGAGTTCATAGACAACATGAATCATCTGCACTTTGCCATGCTGAAAGATTCCGACACACGAGTACGTTATACCAAGATCAGTGCCAACCGCTGTCAATTTGGGTATGTTTAAAACTGTGGCTTTAATTAGACCAGCAACCAGAAAGAAGTACACAAAGACCAAGAAGAAGACGTCGTCAAGGTCCCGCAGGGAGAGTAAATCAGACAGTAAGCGCAAGTACATAGAAAGTTCGAGATAATTATATAAAAATCCAGTCAGTTTGGTTTTTCGGTTTGTGTTTTTTAAAATGCAGACCAATATAGATATAGGGATATGATCAAAAACAAAAGAACGAATGTCTAAATTCGCAGGAATTCAAGTGTTTTCTCTCTTTGCAGCTCCACAGTGTCTGCCTGTTGATTATTAAGTTGCCCAAATGAGAACAACTCGAACACTCATCAAACCCCTCGAATTTGGCTCTCGATTCGATTTGAAGATGCAACGATTGCAACTGCCACAAGCAAACTGGCAACAACATTTTCTCTGCAAATTGGCATTCAAATGTGCAATCATATATATATATACATTTATTGAGATACCTAAGCCAATTAATTTGAAAAAAGTTACATACTCTAAACGAGTGTGCTGATAGCAGCTACACCCAGCTCATATTAGTGTTAGATTAAGTGAAATTCGATCTCGTTCTGTGTTGCTTTTCTTATCTTGGTACACTATATATAAATTGGAAGGCGATCGGAAATCGATTTGTATCGAAATGCCTGAAATATTTGTCAATTTAAATAAAATAAACTTGACCTTTATATGGCATACGAGAACTTATATTCTAAATTTAAAGACTCTGGCTCCTAAAGTCTCTTGTCGAATTTGCTGCTGATGCTGATCAAGAATATAGATGCTTCCTGGGCCAATTTACTTTTGTACAACATTGTTCCATCCACAAAGCAACATATGTCGCAATTAAATAATTAAAATTACCCACAAAATTTGAATTACATACTTCTTAGTTTTGAACATTTGTCGTTAAATAATTAGAAAATATGCTAAGATCTTCAATCGAAATCGATATATGTTTTAAAATATCAGATTTTTCTAAAACAAATCTCATCTCGCAACGGATGAAAACTAATGTGTTTGTCTAAATGCTTAATTAGTAATATACATAATACCAATTCCAAACCGTACATAAATTTATTAAATTTACTATTAAAGATACAAGGGATTTGCCGCCCAAATTCTCTAATTGCATATCACTTGACGTTAATAAAATAGTGTGAATTTCATTCGTTTCGCATTACTCTCGCTTATCGATCGTGTCGAATTTTCATCTTTTAAAAGGCTTCGCTGTCTTCCAACCTTCGTATAAGCAAAATACAAGTGCTGGTAAGAAGAGACTAAGCGTTGGCTTCCAGTCCAATAGCTATTGTTATTAAACTTTATTACATTGCTGAAATAATTTCTTTTAATTTCAAATAAATCCATCAAAAAGCTGTTCACATCAACAATGCTACTATTAAATATGAAAATCATTGGATTAGTTACTGTTGCCATTATGCTGGCAACGTCAGAAGCACGATGGCAACAGGGAATGGCGTTAGGCTAAGTTCGGCAGCATCGAGGACCAGATGTCAAATGGACTTGGCATCGTGATATGTTTTCCTTCGAGAAATCCGATTAGTATATAAAAATTGTGAAAGACAAATATCAACATATTAATAAAATCATCGATTTATCGATCTTTACAAACTTGACTTTTCTAATATTCTCATATTTTTTTAAATATCTTCTAAGCTACCCATAAACAAAGGTGCTTAAACATCTATATTATACAGTATATCATGATACACATGTTACATACTATATGTATATCACATATATATATAGTCATGATGTGTGACATGAATCGCTTTCTTCGCTGCAAATTAGTTCAAATGATTAGATTTATGATAAAGTTTCTTTTAAACAAAATATTAAACATACTTTGTTTTTTTGTTGCTTGCAACAGTTGCTTCTTGCCGCACTTGTTTTTAGCGCGGTTTGACTTCGCTTTGCCTGGCTTGGCGGCTGTCGGTGTTGCCTCGACCACCTGTTGCTCATGCGTTAGCCAGGCGATGTCGTCTTTTGTCGTCTACGCTAAAATCAAATGAAAGTAATTAATGAGACATAGTCATAAATGCTTCGACTGTTTCGTTTTCGGCTTTACCTAAATTTTTCTTGGGTATTTGCCATATTCCAGCTGCATGTGTTAAACATCGCCCTTTTGCTTGACTGCTCACATTCTGTGTGGCGTCTGATTCACCTCCTTATCCTCCTCCATCAGATGCTTAAAGCAGAGCTTTGGTTCCATTTCGCTCAAGAGATCCAATAAATCGGCCATTTGTTGCGACTGCTGACGCCGCTCCGCATCCAACTCCAGTGCCATGCGTATGAACCACACGAGTGTTTTTGAACGTCTGGCGCCTATGTGGGCATATTGCATGATTGTGCGAACGATTGTTGGGTAAGTGTGCACAGCTCCTGATCGAATTGAAGCTCAACGCAATGGTCGAATCCGCTGATCGTGTGATCTTGTACCTCGTCCAGAAATGCCACACCCTTGTTGTCCACTTTGAGATGCAACGTACCCTCGGTGCCCCGTGCGCTGTTCAGCGTTACAATGTCACAGCTCACCTGTGCCAGCCCCATTGTGTCGCCCATGGATGAAGCGAATGTGCCCTAATCGGCACCGGAAGTCAGCTTAATATCGCGAAACTTATTGGATTTGCGACCATCAAATATGTGTTCTGCTTTAGAGCGGACTGGACAAATGTACTCTCAGGCTTTGATTTTCTCGTCTCGAAAAAATTGGAGTTCATAGACAACATGAATCATCTGCACTTTGCCATGCTGAAAGATTCCGACACACGAGTACGTTATACCAAGATCAGTGCCAACCGCTGTCAATTTGGGTATGTTTAAAACTGTGGCTTTAATTAGACCAGCAACCAGAAAGAAGTACACAAAGACCAAGAAGAAGACGTCGTCAAGGTCCCGCAGGGAGAGTAAATCACACAGTAAGCGCAAGTACATAGAAAGTTCGAGATAATTATATAAAAATCCAGTCAGTTTGGTTTTTCGGTTTGTGTTTTTTAAAATGCAGACCAATATAGATATAGGGATATGATCAAAAACAAAAGAACGAATGTCAAAATTCGCAGGAATTCGAGTGTTTTCTCTCTTTGCAGCTCCACAGTGTCTGCCTGTTGATTATTAAGTTGCCCACAGAACAACACAGAACAACTCGAACACTCATCAAACCCCTCGAATTTGGCTCTCGATTCGATTTGAAGATGCAACGATCGCAACTGCCACAAGCAAACTGGCAACAAAATTTCCTCTGCAAATTGGCATTCAAATGTGCAATCATCGAAGCTGCTTAACAGCAGCATAACATATTAATGTAAAATATATATATATATATATATAACAATATATATATACATTTATTGAGATATCTAAGCCAATTAATTTGAAAAAAGTTACATACTCTAAAGGAGGAGCAGATACACTTTACCCAGCTCATATTAGTTTAGATTAAGTGAAATTCGATCTCGTTCTGTGTTGCTTTTCTTATCTTGGTACACTATATACAAATTGGAAGCCTATCGGAAATCAATTTGTATCGAAATGGCTGAAACAGTTATCAATTTAAATAAAATAAACTTGACCTTTATGTGGCATACGAGAATTTATATTCTAAGTTTAAAGACTCAGGCTTTTAAAGTCTCTTGTCGAATTGGCTGCTGATGCTGATCAAGAATATAGATGCTTCCTGGGCCAATTTACTTTTGTACAACATCGTTCCATCCAGAAAGCAACACATGTCGCAATTAAATAATTGAAATTACCCACAAAATTTTAATTACATACTTCTTTGTTTTGAACATTTGTCGTTAAATAATTAGCAAATATGCTAAGATCTTCAATCGAAATCGATTAATGTTTTAAAATATCAGATTTTTCTACAACAAATCTCATTCCGCTGGAGTGGAAACAACTGGTGCAACTTCTTTGATTCGCAACACAAAACATAATGTACAAGATTTTTTGTCAGTGTGAAAAATTTTTAACTTTTATTCTTAAACTACCGAAAATTTAAAAAAAAAAAAAATTGAATTCCTTTTTAAAGCATCCAAATCACATTTAAAAATGGGCGGAAAAATTCTAACATTTCTTACAGTTTTTACATTCACATTTTTTCCAATATTTATTTTAATACCCACGAATTTAGATTTAGTTTTAGCCCCGTTTGTATATAAATGTATGTATATTACGAGAAACTTTTATTGAATATGAACGACTATTAGAAATAAAGTTGACATAAGGTTTCTGATAAAATCAAATCAAGTAATTGTAATATCTTTTTGTCATTTCACAGCTTTGATAATTCAAAAAATTCAAACAATATTTGATCTTGGTTAAACTTTTATTCGATAAACCTTGAAACGTGTTACCTTTCTTTAAATAAACAATTATCCATGGTTTTTAAGATGTTTTTTGGCAGCCGCCCAAATTCTCTAATTGTTTTTATTATTTACAAACTTGAATCGTTATATAAAAAGTGTTATTTCATTCGTTTCGCATTACTCTCGCGTGTCGAATTTACATCTTTTAAAAGGCTTCGCTGTCTTCAAACCTTCGTATTGCCTATACTAAATACGAGTGCTGGTAAGAAGAGACTAAGTGTTGGCTTCCAGTCCCAATATCTATTGTAATTAAACTTTATTACATTGCTGAAATATTTCTTTTAATTTCAAATTAATGCACCAAAAAGCTGTTAACATCAACAATGCTACTATTAAATATGAAAGTCATTGGATTAGTTACTGTTGCCATTATGCTGGCAACGTCAGGGGCGCAGACTGAAATATGCGAAAATCAACCTAAAATAAATAGAGTGAGATGTCGTCCTTTGTTTAAGTATGAAAATGCGACGCTGGAAGGCTGAGCTATCTTTTAATGGCGCGTCTTCTACGCCTTCCAACACATGAATTCGCCTTACACCAAATGGCGTCGCCTACTGCGACTGCAACACCTACTTCATCTTACCACCACATGGCGTCGCCATGATTTAAGATTTAAGATTTTTGTATAAATAAAGAAATGCTCGTCAGAGCAAATCAGTTCGATTCTAAACGTCGTCTCATCGCGTTGACTACACCCTATACGTGTTTCATACATCCTTTGTAAATTCGATTAATATATAAATATTATCAAAAACAAAAAAAAAATATATCAAAAAACCAATACAAAAATCCAAGCCGAATATAATTACCATATGCACTAGCATCGAAGAGCGACGACAATTGAAAAAATCAGCTATAAACTGTCGCACATTATCCGGATTAACATTAATGACCTGATGCATTATGACACGTATAATGGCCCGTATCTTGGAACGAATTGTATAGTGTTTAAGATGATGTACAAGAGAATCCAATACGATCTACAGCATACCTCAGGATGTTCGCTTATGTAGGAACAGTTGCCCTTGCGCAACTGTTTTTGAATGCGCTCCAAGCTGCTGTAGTGCTTGATAGCATTCGAATCCCATTTGGCCAGATGCAAGATTTTCGATGAATATCCCCGTTTGTTATTTTGCATAATTAAATGTATATATATTACGAGAAACTTTTGTTGAATATGAACGACTTTTTGAAATAAAGTTGACATAAGGTTTCTGATAATAAAAAATTAAGTCGACTTAAAATGTCTTAACTATTAAGACTAATTGTAATATCTGCTTAGAGTTTTGTTATTTCACAGCTCTGACAAATTCATAAAATACAAACCATATTTGATCTTTGTTAAACTTTAGTACGCTAAACCTTGAAACGTGTTGTCTTTCTTTAAATAAACAATTATACCACAATTCTAAATCGATATTAAAGATACATGGTTTTAAGATGTTTTTTGGCAGCCGCCTAAATTCTTTAAATTGTTCTTATTATTTACAAACTTGCATCGTTATATAAAAAGTGTAATTTCATTCGTTTCGCATTACTCTCGCTTATCGATCGTGTCGAATTTACATCTTTTAAAAGGCTTCGCTGTCCTCCAACCTTCGTATAAGCAAAATACAAGTGCTGGTAAGAAGAGACTAAGCGTTGGCTTCCAGTCCAATAGCTATTGTTATTAAACTTTATTACATTGCTGAAATAATTTCTTTTAATTTCAAATAAATCCATCAAAAAGCTGTTCACATCAACAATGCTACTATTAAATATGAAAATCATTGGATTAGTTACTGTTGCCATTATGCTGGCAACGTCAGAAGCACAGATGGCAAAAAATAATGGCATTAGGCAAAATTCGGCAGCATCGAGAGAACCAAGATGTAAAAAGGAACTTGGAAGAGTGATATGTTTTCCTTCGAAAAATCCGATTAGTATATAAAGATTGTGAAAAACAAAAAACAACATATAATCAAAAAATCAATCAAGATTTATCGAACTATTACAAACTTGACTTTTTTATTATTTACATATTTTTTTAAATATCTTCTAAGCTACCCATAAACCAAGGTTTTTCTTGAACATCTATATGTATATGATATACATATATATATGATATACATGTATATATATATATATATATATATATATATATATATATATATATATATCATAGAATTTGTGTGACTTCTTCCTCCGAATCGCTTTCTTCGCTGCAAATTAGTTCAAATGATTAGATTTCTGATAAAGTTTCTTTTAAACAAAATATTAAACATACTTTGTATTTTTGTTGCTTGCAACAGTTGCTTCTAGCCGCACTTGTTTTTAGCGCGGTTTGACTTCGCTTTGCCTGGCTTGGCGGCTGTCGGTGTTGCCTCGACCACCTGTTGCTCATGCGTTAGCCAGGCGATGTCGTCTTTTGTCGTCTACGCTAAAATCAAATGAAAGTAATTAATGACATAGTCATAAATGCTTCGACTGTTTCGTTTTCGGCTTTACCTAAATTTTTCTTGGGTATTTGCCATATTCCAGCTGCATGTGTTAAACATCGCCCTTTTGCTTGACTGCTCACATTCTGTGTGGCGTCTGATTCACCTCCTTATCCTCCTCCATCAGATGCTTAAAGCAGAGCTTTGGTTCCATTTCGCTCAAGAGATCCAATAAATCGGCCATTTGTTGCGACTGCTGACGCCGCTCCGCATCCAACTCCAGTGCCATGCGTATGAACCACACGAGTGTTTTTGAACGTCTGGCGCCTATGTGGGCATATTGCATGATTGTGCGAACGATTGTTGGGTAAAGTGTGCACAGCTCCTGAATCCGCTGATCGTGTGTATCTTGTACCTCGTCCAGAAATGCCACACCCTTGTTGTCCACTTTGAGATGCAACGTACCCTCGGTGCCCCGTGCGCTGTTCAGCGTTACAATGTCACAGCTCACCTGTGCCAGCCCCATTGTGTCGCCCATGGATGAAGCGAATGTGCCCTAATCGGCACCGGAAGTCAGCTTAATATCGCGAAACTTATTGGATTTGCGACCATCAAATATGTGTTCTGCTTTAGAGCGGACTGGACAAATGTACTCTCAGGCTTTGATTTTCCCGTCTCGAAAAAATTGGAGTTCATAGACAACATGAATCATCTGCACTTTGCCATGCTGAAAGATTCCGACACACGAGTACGTTGTACCAAGATCAGTGCCAACCGCTGTCAATTTGGGTATGTTTAAAACTGTGGCTTTAATTAGACCAGCAACCAGAAAGAAGTACACAAAGACCAAGAAGAAGACGTCGTCAAGGTCCCGCAGGGAGAGTAAATCACACAGTAAGCGCAAGTACATAGAAAGTTCGAGATAATTATATAAAAATCCAGTCAGTTTGGTTTTTCGGTTTGTGTTTTTTAAAATGCAGACCAATATAGATATAGGGATATGATCAAAAACAAAAGAACGAATGTCTAAATTCGCAGGAATTCAAGTGTTTTCTCTCTTTGCAGCTCCACAGCGTCTGCCTGTTGATTATTAAGTTGCCCAAATGAGAACAACTCGAACACTCATCAAACCCCTCGAATTTGGCTCTCGATTCGATTTGAAGATGCAACGATCGCAACTGCCACAAGCAAACTGGCAACAACATTTTCTCTGCAAATTGGCATTCAAATGTGCAATCATCGAAGCTGCTTAACAGCAGCATAACATATTAATGTAAAATATATATATATATATATATAACAATATATATATACATTTATTGAGATATCTAAGCCAATTAATTTGAAAAAAGTTACATACTCTAAAGGAGGAGCAGATACACACTTGCTTTTTTTTAGGCGTTACTCTGGCGATACCACCTCCCATTTTGAATGTGCCAATAGTAATTGCCCCTGTGCCAGGAACTTTTGCTCATGAGGCAACAACTACTCCTCCTGCGGCATCAACTATGCTACTGCAACAGAAGCTCCCAAAGTAAATCGCTGCTGGAGTGGAAACAACTGGTGCAACTTCTTTGATTCGCAACACAAAACATAATGTACAAGATTTTTTGTCAGTGTGAAAAATTTTTAACTTTTATTCTTAAAACTACCCGAAATTTGAAAAAAAAAAAAGGATATCTATTTTAAAGCATCCAATTCACATTTAAAATTTGTGCGGAAAAATTTTCTTACAGTTTTTATATTTACTTTTTTCCAATAATTATTTTAATACCCACAAATTTAGATGATTGTTGCGAGAATGTCGCTTGATTAGGCTAGAATGGGGGCTTGTCTATTCCACATTCGTCATGTTTTTCGAAGACAAGTGCATAGGTGAGGACAGGATGCACATTAACGCCAGCAGATGCTGTGGACAGCAGCGAATGCGTCGATGGACTCTCCATGAATAGCATTTCCGCATCAAACTTGCTCCAACGTCCACGCTTCAGTTGCTCATTAACATATTTCAATTGTGTGTTTATCTAAATGCTTAATTAGTAATAAACATAATACCATTTCCAAGCCGTATATAATTACCATATGCACTAGCATCGAAGAGCGACGACAATTGAAAAAATCGGCTATAAACTGTCGTACATTATCCGGATTAACATTAATGACCTGATGCATTATGACACGTATAATGGCCCGTATCTTGGAACGAATTGTATAGTGTTTAAGATGATGTACAAGAGAATCCAATACGATCTACAGCATACCTCAGGATGTTCGCTTATGTAGGAACAGTTGCCCTTGCGCAACTGTTTTTGAATGCGCTCCAAGCTGCTGTAGTGCTTGATAGCATTCGAATCCCATTTGGCCAGATGCAAGATTTTCGATGAATATCCCCGTTTGTTATTTTGCATAATTAAATGTATATATATTACGAGAAACTTTTGTTGAATATGAACGACTTTTTGAAATAAAGTTGACATAAGGTTTCTGATAATAAAAAATTAAGTCGACTTAAAATGTCTTAACTATTAAGACTAATTGTAATATCTGCTTAGAGTTTTGTTATTTCACAGCTCTGACAAATTCAAAAAATACAAACCATATTTGATCTTTGTTAAACTTTAGTACGCTAAACCTTGAAACGTGTTGTCTTTCTTTAAATAAACAATTATACCACAATTCTAAATCGATATTAAAGATACATGGTTTTAAGATGTTTTTTGGCAGCCGCCTAAATTCTTTAAATTGTTCTTATTATTTACAAACTTGCATCGTTATATAAAAAGTGTAATTTCATTCGTTTCGCATTACTCTCGCTTATCGATCGTGTCGAATTTACATCTTTTAAAAGGCTTCGCTGTCCTCCAACCTTCGTATAAGCAAAATACAAGTGCTGGTAAGAAGAGACTAAGCGTTGGCTTCTAGTCCCAATATCTATTGTTATTAAACTTTATAACGTTGCTAAAATGCTTTTTTTTATTTCAAATAAATCCAAAAATAGCTGTTAACATCAACAATGCTACTATTTAATATGAAAATCATTGGGTTAGTTACTGTTGTCATTATGCTGGCAATGTCAGAGGCGCAGGCGATCCCAATAAAGGATGAGGCCAATTCAGTAGGAAGTTGCAAAATGGTTCGTGGCAGCATGAAATGTAATTTACATTAATATATAAATATATTTAAAATAAATATGTATCAAAAAATTAATAAAAAAGATATATATAACTTTCACAAATTTGACTTTCCTATTATTCACATATTTTATTATATATTCTTTTAAGTTACACCTAAACCAAAGTTTGTCTTAAACATCTATATATATATATGATATACTTATAAATATATATATATATCATAGAATTTGTGTGACTTCTTCCTCCGAATCGCTTTCATCTGCAAATTAGTTCAAATGATTAGATTTCTGATAAAGTTTCTTTTAAGCAAAAAATTTAACATACTTTGTTTTTTTGTGGCTTGCAACAGTTGCTTCTTACCGCCCTTGTTCTTAGCGCGGTTTGACTTCGCTTTGCCTGGCTTGGCGGCTGTCGGTATTGCCTCGACCACCTGTTGCCCATGCGGTAACCAGGCGATGTCGTCTTTTGTCGTCTCCGCTAAAATCAAATGAAAGTTATTTATGAGAAATGGTCATAAATGCTTCGATTGCATCGCTTTCGGTTTTACCTAAAGTTTTCTTGGGTATTTGCAGCAGTGCCTCAGGAACAGGTTCGTCCGGCTTTATTTGTGTAACATCGCTTTTTTGTTCGACTGCTCTCATTCTGTGTGGCGTCTGATCCACTTCCTCATCCTCCTCCATCAGATGCTTAAAGCTTAACTTTGGTGCCGTTTCGCTCAAGAGATCCATTAAACCGGCCACTTGTTGCGGCTGCTGACGCCGCTTCGCATCCAACTCCAGTGCCTTGCGAATGAACTTCACGAGTGCTTTCGAGCGTCTGGCGGCGTTGTGAGCGCATTGCATGATTGTGCGAACATTGGTTGGTGCTGTGCCGCCGGCGTTAAGTGTGCACAGCTCCTGATACGAATTGAAGCTCAAGACAATGGTCGAATCCGCTGCATTTTCCTCCAGCAGCGTGGGATCGACCAATGCCTGTGTACTGCTCTTGTACACGCAAAAAGTAACGCTAACAGGATAATGAAGGAAGAGCAACGGCATCAACTCACGCTCCCTTTCGCTATACGTACGAATTTCATCCCCAATAAACGAGACGTCCGGCCGGCGAAAGTGCATCAGAGCTGCTAATGCTGCAATTGTGCTGGCATCTGCAAGAGCATAATGCTTTAGTTTAAGATAAATCAAACGTGTGAAGTTTCTAGTCACCAAATAGATTGCCGTCATGGTTCAGCACACTAATGTCGACACGTACACACCACACATGCTGCTCGGTTGCGATGCACAACGATTCCAGGTCCAGGCAGCGGGAACTGCGAAATGTTCTCTCCAGTAGAGAATTTAATGTTAATTGTCGCTGGTCGAGTGTCGCTTGCACCTCGTCCAGAAATGCCACACCCTTGATGTCCACATTGAGATGCAACGTACCCTCGTTGCCCCGTGCGCTGCTCGGCGTTCCAATGTCACAGCTCACCTGGGCCAGCACCTTTGTGTTGCCCATGGATAAAGCGACTGTGCCCCAATCGGCACCGAAAGTCAGCTTAACATCGCGAAATTCATTGGATTTGCGATTATCGAAACGTGTGTTCTGCTTTACAGCGCACTGGACGAATGTTCGCTCTGACTTTGATTTGCCCGGCTCGAAAAGATTGGCGTTCATAAACATTATTTTCAATAAATGGAACACTTGTTGTTTTATGCCGGCGTTTAAAAACGTGCAAAGACCAGGGATACACAAACTCGATTATATATCTATTTATCGATATAAATATTACAAATAACAGCTGTGTTAGTTTTAATATAAAGTTCGCACGCCGCTATTCGTTTCTTGCCAACTGTAAACAATTCATTTTCTTATTTAAATATTTGCAAAAGAAAAGCCATTTTCATTCACAAGTATTCCGTTATGTTCACAATAGGGAGCACATAGGGAAATGAACAAGCAGTGTCAAGCAGTTTTAGCTCAAACGAACCAGAATTGAGAACAATATGTGTTCCAGATCCATTTCGTTCATTTCAAGTGATTTCTTGTACGACATAGAGAACAATACTTATTTTAATTAGGAAACATGAATTAATCTTAGCATCAATTAGCCTACATTGTTCAAAGCCACAGACTACATTCACAATACAACATATTACGACATCATTAACATCATCATGGTAAGCAACAAAATGAGAGCCACAAAAAAAGAAAAAAAAAAATTACTACGGCGGCATACCCGGAAAATTTTAATATGCATAATAATTGGACAAAAATAGAATTGACCCAAAAATAGTTATAGCTATATGAAAGGAAGAAATATAATATATAACAGAGAGGAGTGTGTTGCTTTGTTTTTTTTTTAGGCAGTGCTGGGCGCCCAACTAGTCATTACACTGGTGATGGTCAGCGTCGTTCAGAAACTGAGTCCTCATTATTCGCTAGCCAAATGGATACTCTGCCGCACGGGACTCTTTCGCTATTTGCATCCGACTGACGATGAGCTCCGCACCAAGGGTGGTGTGCCCAAAGATCGTCCAGCCAAAGGCAAACACAAGCATACAAATGGATTGGCAAACGGTTCTGGTGGTGGCGCCTCAAATACTTTTCACATACCTCGCAACATTGAGGTGGACCTGGATACGCTACCGGTGGAGGAGCGAGATGTGGTGCATCTGCGTTACTTTACTGAATACCAGTGGCTAGTTGACTTTAGCGTCTATGCGGGTATTGTGTATGTGATTTCGGAAGTATTTCACTACTTTTATCCACTACAGAATGAGATCAATCTGAGCATGGTGTGGTGTCTACTGGTCATATTTTTTGCACTCAAACTACTCTCCTCACTGACCGTTCTGTACTTCCAAAGCGACGAATCAATTGGAGAGCGCTCCATGGTGATTGTGGCGTGCCTGGTTTATTTGCTCATCGCAATGATTGTGCTAATTATTGATGAGCGCATTTTGGAAACGGGCCTGGAGGATGCCTACAGCAGCTTCAATGCTAGCGCATCCAAATTTCTCACCGAACAGGGTCTGCCCTCATCGTTCGTATATATATATACATAGATATATTGTGCGTTCTTGTATTTATTTATTTTTATATTGTGTCAGCGGACCGGCCTCCAAAATTGTTGTGAAATTCTTCCTGGCGCTCAGCTGCGGTGTCCTCGGCTCGCTGTTTACCTTTCCCGGCCTGCGCATGGCCAAAATGCATTGGGATTCACTAAAATATTGTCGCGGAAATCGATTGCTGCAGGCTCTTCTCAATGTCAGCTTTGTGCTGCCCTTCATACTGGTCATTCTGTGGATACGACCCATTAGCCGCGACTATTTGACGGTGCGCGTCTTTGAGGGCATGCAACAGCCGCTGTAAGTAATTAGTTATTGTAATTGAAGAAATAATTAATTACTTGATACAATTTGTTCGTATGCAGCTTAAAGCCACACATTTTCGAGACACTTCGTCTGCTGCTCGTTGTCTTTGTGGTCATTGTGCGTTTTGCCCTAATGCCCATTTATTTGCAATCGTATCTGAATTTGGCCTACGACAAAGTACTCGATATGCGCAAGGAGGCGGGGCGCATTACCAACATTGAGTTCCAAAAGAAGGCAAGACATATTGGTTACACATTTGACGATGACTAGAATAAAATATATTGTCAAAATTTATTTTGCAGATCTCATCGATATTCTACTATCTGTGTGTTGTCACATTGCAATTTGCGGCACCACTAATATTGTGCCTCTATCTGACACTGATGTACAAGAGCCTAGGTGGCTTTAGCTGGGCAGGCATTTATAAGGACACTGTTTTGCTGCAGCACGAATGCGCTGCCGATGCAGAAATGGCAACGCTGCCGGAGACCCCATTAGATCCTAATGGCGTGGAGAACGAATTCAATATTGTACAATCGGCACAGTTACTGCAGACCTCGTTTGCTGGTCTGAAAAATGTACGTGCTGCAAATGCAACATTTGAATTAAATTTAAGCTTAAGTACATATTAATTTTTGATACTATTTGCAGGTATTCTCGACGGAAGTCTACAAGGGATTTCTGGGCTTCGCCACCTGGTGGAGTTATTTTACTCTGTTTGCGACTTCCTCGCTGGGCATAGTTTATCAGTCGTATTTTAACAAGACATAGGAGCAGTTCTTGTCAAATTGAACGCAATCGACGGCATAAAAGGATACCACCAGAGTAGTAGTAGTAGTTACCACAACTTAGGAGTCATTTTTCCTTCTTATTTTGTTGATATTGTTTTTATTTTATATTGGTTTGTAGTCAGTCTATAGCTCAAACTTATTGTAAATAATACGAATTTATGTGTACCATTTGTTTACCAATATTTTAGTAAACGTTTAAAGAAAACAATTTTTGTTTATTTTGATAACACCATTTATTTTAACTTAAACCAACTACCACACATAAAGGCAAAATATCTTTTATGATTGTTTATACTAAAGGATAATTTCATTTCATATTTTATATATTTATTATAATATATATTTAAAATATATTTCTGGATTAATATGTGATTGTTTTTAAGTCGTTCAAATTTTGGCAATGCCAATGACACCGCAACCAATGCGAGCGCCGGCATTTCCAGTTGTCTTGCTCAGCTCGTGACCGCCCTTGCCCAAATCATCGGGATCGGCATGGACGACAATTGTGCGTCCAATAATGCTGTTAGCACCAAACAAGGTAATCTCTTTGTCGGTGATGCTAACCGGAGTGGGTCCATTGCCAGTGGCCGTTATGTTGCCCAAATCGCCCAAATGACGAACACTATCGGTAGGTGCGCCATGTTCCTTCTGGTGGGGATTGAAGTGCGGTCCGGACGACATGCATCCGTTTGTATTGTCACCAAATTCATGCACATGGAAACCATGCAAGCCTTGTGCCAAGCCCGTCACCTCTCCGCTAATTTTCACTGGGGTATTTTCCGACTGTCAAAAAGAGAAAAAGATAACAAGCAAATCACATTGGATAAGTGTATATATATATTAGATTTAAAATGCAGGTCATGATTAAATGCTTGAAACACCTCGCTTGAAACATATGCAAGAGAAAGAGAAAGTGGAGAGTAGAATCAAAAAAGCTCTCACATAAATTGTTGTATTGTTGTGCTTATATAATTCTGCAATTCTCAAGTGACGACGCACAAAGCACAATCGCATACACACACAGGTATACATACTAATTAAATAATTCTGGTACAAGCACATGTACGTATTGGTATGCATATGTATTAGTTTGCACCGGCTCTTTGACCTTAGTCTTTATTGTCTGCCATATCTCTTTCTAGTTTTTGTCTCTAATCGCTATTATTATTAAATCATTTACCTCTTGCTCAAAGAAAACAGTGCCCTTGGCATCTCCATTGATAACGCATACAGCTTTGGCAACCATTTTATCAATTTTCTTTTTTGATATATGATAATTTACAAGAGCTTAATTTATAGGCAGCAAAAGTTACCGAACTTGTCAAGCGAACAGCAAGAATCAGAATGTAGAAGTTATCAGCAGTTATTACTATCGATAGAATTGTGTGCAGGGACGCTGTGTGCAAAATCGTTGCAGGAGTAGTGATGAACAAAATTTCACTTTCCAACAACAAAAACAAGTTAATTTTTATACACTTGTTGATTTTTTTCAGAACACTTATTGTTTTTTGTATTCTTATATTTTTGTCTTTGCTTTACAGATGAAATTTTCCATATTGATGTAATTTTTATATCAGACAACTTTTTCATAATTAACTTCCCTATATATTTTAATAAAGGTAGAATCACAGAAAACTTGCTAAACCAACGACTTCCAAAAATTAAATAAAATCGAAAATCGAGATAAAATTATAACGACCTTTAAGCATTTAAGCATTACTTAAATCCGTAAATTTCTAAATAATGAATCGTAGAGAATTTTACACTGGTCCCGGAAAATCAGATTTGTTTTCATATAAGATGAAATATGAAATTATGAAATATAAATAATTAATCAAGTTTGTAATTCTGTTGATATCAAAATGTTGTAATAATTATATTACAAAAATTTAATATCTACGTTATCGATAGGCATTTCGCTTTGCAACACTAAGACGAAATAACGAAAAGAAAAAGAAACAAAGCCAGCTGGAAACAGCAGAAGTTAATATTAATGACAGCAATTGCAGAACTGTAAGCAGATTTTTGGTAATTCTGCAATTAATAAATATTACGCTCCTTAACTTATCGGCGGCGATTTCTTATCTTAGATTTGTCCAACCACTTAGCCATTCCGAAGATAAATATCAAAGTGGCGAACCTATTCAGTACAGCAAGTAAAGTCATCATGAAAGCCACAACACAATCGCAAAAGTTATCAAAGCTGCGCGAGCTGATGCAACATGCCTGTGCCCCCGAAGCGACCGTTATCAGTGCGTATGTGGTCCCATCGGATGATGCACATCAGAGCGAATACATTTGTCCGCATGATGAACGGCGTGCATTTATTAGCGGCTTTACGGGATCGGCGGGCACGGCTGTTATAACCAATGACAAGGCACTTTTGTGGACAGACGGACGGTATTATCAGCAGGCGGAGAAGGAACTGGACGATAATTGGACCCTGATGAAGGATGGACTAGCGACAACGCCATCGATTGGCGCATGGCTCGGAAAGAATCTACCCAACGGCAGCACAATCGGTGTTGATCCATGCCTATTCTCATTTCGTGCAGCAAAAGCGATCAAAAAGGAGCTGACTGCAGCCAATTGCAATTTAATTGGCATCGAACGGAATCTTATCGATGAGGTTTGGGGCGTGAATCAACCGGTCCGTACATCCAATAATATAATTACATTAAAATTGGACTTTGCCGGCGAGATGATATTGAAGAAATGGGAACGTGTCCGTCAGCAAATGGAACTGCAAAATGTTAGTGCTCTGATCGTTAGTGCATTAGATGAGATCGCATGGTTTTTGAATATGCGTGGCACCGACATCGACTATAATCCCGTCTTTTTTGCATTTATGATCATTACAAATGATCAAATCGTATTGTTTACCGATGCCAGCAAGTTGCCGGAGAACTTTGACGATCATCTCTCGGCGAATAATGTTAAAGTATTGATTCAGCCATATGAATCGATTGGTGACGGCATATGCCAAACTGTTGCCGAATCTAAGTCCAAAATTTGGATATCACCCACCAGCAGCCTGTATTTAAATGATCTGGTGCCGAAATCAAGTCGTCATCAAGAGATCACACCGATAACCTTATTCAAGGCCATCAAAAATAGCACAGAAATTTTGGGATTTGTGAACAGTCACATTCGGGATGGGGTCGCCTTGTGTGAGTACTATGCCTGGCTGGAAGATGCTGTGACAAGGGGCGAGCCTGTTGATGAGATATCAGGAGCTGACAAGCTGGAATTGTTTCGTAAAACTAAAGACAATTATATGGGTCTCAGTTTTCCCACGATTAGTTCATCTGGCCCGAACGGTTCGGTTATACATTATCATCCCGAGCAGACAACGAATCGACCCATTAACAACAAGGAAGTCTATTTGTGTGATTCGGGTGCCCAGTATTTGGACGGCACAACGGACGTGACGCGTACATTTCACTTTGGTAATCCGACGGATTTTCAAAAGGAGACCTATACGCGTGTTCTGAAAGGCCAATTGGCGTTGGGCTCGACGGTCTTTCCGACGAAGACAAAGGGACAGGTGCTCGATGTGCTGGCACGCAAATCCCTCTGGGATGTCGGCTTGGATTATGGCCATGGAACTGGGCATGGCGTCGGCCATTTCTTGAATGTACACGAGGGTCCAATGGGCGTTGGTTTTCGTCCTATGCTCGACGATCCGGGTCTGCAGGAGAACATGTTCATTTCAAATGAGCCCGGTTTCTATAAGGACGGCGAGTTTGGCATACGCATTGAGGACATTGTACAAATTGTCCCGGCCCAAGTAAAGTACAATTTTGCAAATCGTGGCGCACTCACATTCAAAACGATCACCATGTGCCCAAAACAAACGAAAATGATTATCAAAGAGCTGCTAACCGAAGATGAGATCAAATTGTTAAACGACTATCATCAGCTTGTTTGGGACACACTTTCGCCATTATTATCGCAGGACTCATTTACTTTGGCATGGCTTAAAAAGGAAACCAAAGCCATATAGTTATTATCATTTTGTTTAAATGTGATACAGTTCTTTTTCTTTCTTAATAGCTGTGCGACTTTTACACAATAAATTGCATTATATGTTCTTAAACCAATAAAAGATTTATATTTTTGCTCTAGAAACTTTTGCGGTAAATTACAGTGCTGCGTAACGAATATTTTAAAGTGCGTCAACCTCAAGTTAATTATGAATTATTATGCGAAGATTTTATTAAGTTTCGTTGCTTTTCCTTAAATTATATAATATAATATCTAATTCCAAATTGATTAGGAAGAAGGATTTTTTGATTGGACGGACATGGATTTGGGCATTGAATATTATCAAGCTCTGTCCGTCGTTATACAGCACCACATCAGTCACATTTCTTAGGATTTGCACTGCATTTATCGACAGATTTTTTAATTTATTTGCCTGGAAAACGATGAGCAAACAATCGTAAGCTTCTCAGTTTAATTTCGGAATTTTATGGCACTATATGAGAATGATTATTTGAAGGTTATTGAATGCCGCCAAAAACCTTTCCCGCGATGACGACTTTGTGGACTGCATTATTAACGTGGGTATCACAACATTCGAATGCCATAAAGTTATTTTGGCCAATGCCTCGGAGTTCTTCAAGCGAATGTTTTTGACTGAAGCTGGGAATTTGGCGGCAAAAGAAATTACACTGGATGATATCTCACCGATCACATTTAAAATATTTCGCGAATATGTTTACACCTACGATCTAAATATGCTCAATGCATGTGATAGTGAGACAATAATTGAATTGTATGTCTGCGGGAATCGATTGCTGGTGCCATCCTTAAGGGAGGATTGTTTTTCCATCCTGACTGAACGGGCGAACACCATGAAAATTGAGGATCTAATTGATCTCTTCGAATTGGGGCATAACTTTAACAACGAGTCTCTGATCAAATATGTTACTTTGATCCTATTGAGGACTCAAGTCAAGCACTTATTTTGCTCTCGAGTTCTTCGCCTGAGCACCGATGTCTTTGCACATTATATGGCCATAACCAACAAATATAAACGGGAGATTCTGCGCTATAGAATGATTGAAATGTACTTGCAATTCAATGGATTTCTAGATGAAAAAAGCACAGTGGAGAATAATGCTGTCGAAGAAGCCAACGAAAATCTTAAATGTGGCGAAATCGAATTAAATAATAATCGCATAGAAAGTAGCAAACTAGATGAAAGCAATGAGGAAGATGAAGTAAAAAATATTAGCACAAAATCTGCATGTGATCTTCAGGAAAAAGAATGCCAAAAGCAGCGAGAGAAATATGTCAATGATATAATTGGACAAATCAATTGTTCAATAATGTCTGGCGATGAGTTCTACGAAGGACCCGGCAAATCCAAATTTCTAAAATTGGAGGATAAATATGAAATATTATACAAAATCCATTGTGGTCGGATTCGTCGCTTGAACAATCTATTAAATCAATATCGGGCAAGGTGAGGTAGGCGGTAATAAAATCAAACACAACAAATCAATTTATAATCTTAATTGTTATCTGTTTGCGTGTGGCGATAAAGCGATAATAAATGTGTCAAACAAGAAAATAACCAATTTAAAGATAATCAAATTTTTTGTAAACTTATTTTTATGACATTTTTTAGATTTCTTTTTTTTTTGTCGGTGGAAAGGAATATTGAAATTAAAAAGAAATTAAAAACTCAACGGTCATTTTGTGTTCTACAATAATATAATGCTTCATAAATACAAAAATCGAATAATTCGATGTGCTGAAATAAAACGACAAATTTTGACATTTTGTTTTTTTGTTTTAATACACAATTTGTCCAAACACTTAAATGGGATTTTCTTCATTATTAAGAAATAAAGTGCAATTGTTTTTTCGATTGGTTTTTGATTTATACTTATATGGTTTTTTGTTTGCATTATTTTTGTATTTGTATCCGTAAATTTGTAGATATTTATCATTTTGTTTAATTTTTAATATTTGTTGTATATACTTTATATATATATATATACAATATATAAATATATATATATATATTATATTTATATATTGTATATATATATATATATATTTATATATTTATTTATATTTAAATCGATATAGGTAAATGTATGTAGATAGGTAATAATATTCATTCGCCTGTTTGTTTTTTATTTGTGTGGTTGTTGCTTGTTCTTTTACCCCTTTTTTCTCTCATTTCTCGCGCATTCGGTCACATAGCTATAACATCTTAAACATCATTACAATAATCAATCATATAATATTCTATATATATATGTTTAAATATATATGTATATGTATATATATATATATAAATATATATGTGTATATATATATATATATATATCTATATATACATGTATATATTTAGGTATACATACATATATATATATTTAATTTTAGCTTGCTTTTTTGTGTTATTTGCATTACCTCGATTTAAACCTTAATTTTTATTATATGTACTTAGAGAGTAGCGTCATCGAGCATATTGAATTCGTCAGAGCTAAGGGTTAAATCGTAAATGAGGACTTTTTTTGAAAAGTGCTTAAATGCCGTCTTAACCGTTGTACGGTCTTAAACACTTAAAACACAATCTCACAGTTCTATTATTTATAAACATTTCCGTTTCAATTTTGGTTTTTCTTCGCATTTTTCTCGTTTTTTGTTTGTTTCCGCTTGGATTTCAATGGGGTTTTGGGATTGGCAAATTCAATATACAAGATGGAGATATTATTTTCTTTCTATTTTATATATATATATATATATATATATATAGATTTTTTTTTTATTTTATGCTTTCTGGAAGTAGTTTCCTTCAAGTGGGCTTTGTTTTGCATTTTTGCTTGGTTTCGAACGGTTATGAGTGTTCGCCGTTGCCGTCGCCGCCGATTTCCACACAGCGTTTCACTACGAATTACGATTTACCTTTGTTGTGTTGCTGCTTCTGGATGCGTACGCATCAGAGCACTTCGGAGACGTATTTGGGACGCTTGGCCGCTGTGGCATCTGTCGCCGTGACACACTCCTCCTCGGCGGTATCCATGTGACCGCTATAATCCGTTGGCAGCTCTTCATAAATAATCTCAGAATGCTGTTGTTGCTGCTGCTGCTGTTGATGGAGCGTTGGTGGCGCCGGATGCGGAACGGTCATTATGTGATTTCGTTTGAGCGCAATCAAAGCGCCAACACCTCCACCTCCACCAACACCGTCCACATGCGCCTGCTGCACAGTAACATTTTGATTGGTTACATAGTACGGACTGCCACTGCTGCAATTTAAAAATACATAATTAATTATTTCGGTTACATATTATATTTGAGCTAAGGCAATTCTCACTTGAATTGATTGGAATTATTGGCCATCGTTTGTGGCGGCTGCTGTTGCTGCTGCTGCTGTTGTTGTTGTTGCTGGTGTGCATTTTGAGAGTTGTAGATAATTTCTGCAAGTTTTGATTAAATGTAAATAGAAAGCCACAAATTATTATCTCTGAGCTGCTTACCAGCGTCGGCGGCGCGCTGCTCGAGAGACATGCCGGGTGATCCCGGTGCCGATTGCAGCACAATGTCCTGAAGCGGTGAGCTCTCGCGTGAGTTATCTACAAGCAAAAAGATTAGATTGTGGAGACTTGATTTGGAATTGCAATTTTACCCATATGACTGGGCGAGACGGGCGCCGAGCGCGGCATTCCGTATGGCGGCCTAAAGCCCTGGCTGCTGCGCTGGCGACGCTTCTTATAGCTGTGATCGATCAGCTTGGCGCCGCTATCAGGATCAATGCGCCAGAACGACCCCTTACCTGGCTCATCTTGCGAGCGAGCCACCTTGATGAAATACCTGCGCAAGCAGAGAGCAATGATTAAAATAGAGTTAAAAGTTTTGTCTTATCAGTCAGTTACCTATTTAAACTGAGATTATGACGAATGGAATTCTGCCAGCCCTTGTTGGTCTCCTTGCGGTAGTAGGGATAATGCTTGACAATAAATGAATAAATGCCAGAGAGTGTCAGCTGTTTGTCGGGCGCTGCAGATATGGCCTGAACAATTAGCTGAGCGTAGCTATACGGCGGCTTCTCATTGTGGTTATAACTGGCGGTAGACGGTGTCTGGAATAGATCCTGCTGCAATTGCAAATCAAACAAAATAAAATATATTTAATATAGGCCAAAATCACTCAAGAGAAGGATATGAAACACTCACCGTATTGTTGTTGCTATAATTGTTGTAATTATTGGCCTGACTCTGATTAAAGCCCTGACGAGGACTTGCCGGACAACTATTGGCTGCGCTTATTGTACCTGTAGTAAAATGTTTAATAATAGCACATATTAGTTAATAACACAATATGTATTTTAAATTTGCTAACTCAGCTTAACTTAACATATTATTAATCTTTGTTTGCTTGAGTGCAACTAGTGCTGCTACATGCAACAGTTGTTTCATCCTCAGTCTGATTGTTTTTATCATTCTTATTCTTTTGACGCATACGCAACAGATTTTGTGGCAACATTAGCACATAGACAAAAAATGCCCAAGTTACCATTGTTTTTAAGAAACAAAACAAAAAAAATTTTAAAACTTCATAGTTAAAAAAAAAAAAAATTTTATTTGCTTAACTGTGTGACGATTTTTTTAAATGAAAAGCAAATAGCAGTTGATTGCAACAATAACTTGATTTGATTGCTGCTAATAAGGCTAGCATTTAAAACTTTAGTTACTAACTAATAAACTTAAGCACGACTTGATTTTATCTGCAAATTCCAAGACATAAAAACTTTTGCTAATAACTTTTAAATTTAAGCTCGGCTTGATTTGCAAATTCCAATAGGATACGACAACGATTCCAATTGGACCTAAATTTTTAGTTGAATATAGAATAGTTTCACTTGCCAGTTGGTGACAGATAAGGACTCTTCTGCTCTTTCTTGGGTATTGAAATCTTGAGTGGTGAGTAGATGGCGGTAGTTCCATCGACGCCGCCGCCACCGGCCAACAGCTGTGTGGCAGCAGCTGGCGTTCCTCCGCCGGGAAGGCGCTGCTGCTGCTGCTGTTGCAGCGATGTGTTGTGAAGCAGGTGTTGTGTTGTTTGCGGGAGTGGGAGGGGATGGTGCTGTGGCATCGATTGATGCTGCTGCTGTTGCATATTGTGATGCGCTGGCTGCTGCTGCTGGTTGTGATGATGTGACGCCTGCAATGAGTGCAGTTCGTCACGTGGCGGCGGCGTTATTATGACATGACCAACAGCAGTTCCACCTGGAGCTCCCGTTGCTGCTCCAGCTGGACTGTTTAGGATGGGTGCGACGGCGGCGGTGGCATCGTTCGCACTGCTGTCCGCCAGCGCAGACACAAAGCTCTCAAACTCGATACGTATCTCGGTGCTCGGAAATCGAAAGAAGCAGCTGCAAAATTTATATCGATCCAATATAAATTGAGGAGAGTTGCAAAGAAAATTGATTACTTACCGTTGCGGCAATCGCAGCGGATCCAAATTGCGCCGCTGCAGGAAATCATCCACGAATATGCCATTCTTGCTGAGGCACTGCACAAAGAAAGCGCTACGCTCCGGATCGTAGAGCACCTGGAAATGTTTGCGAGAGACCAAATTGTTCTCGGCCACGTTGAAGTGCACCAGGGATGTGGACGAGTTGCGTCCAATAACTGTCACCTCGTCCGTTATGTGCAACAGATCGTCATTGAAGCGTAGCACACCAAAAGCAGCTGCATTTGATGCTGCTGCTGCTGACGGTGAATTCGCCCCAACTACAACATGGGCGTGGGCATGGGCAGGTGGGTGGTTTGCTGTGTGGTTGTTATTGTTGTTATTATTTTGATTGGTTGCCAATTCGGCGCTGCTATTGTTAATAGTATTATTGTTATTATTATTATTATTATTGTTGTTTAACGCTGCAGCGGCGCCATGATGAAGCTGCAGCATGTCCTTGGCTATGGCAACAGTTGCCGCGTCTGCTGCTGTTGCTGCTGCGGAGGTGGGTGTGTTTAAAACGGTGTGTACCGTTACAATGTGATTGTTGTTGCTGCTGCTGCTGTTGCTAATATTGTTGTTGTTGCTTATATTGGTGGTTGTTGCTAGTGTTGTCGTTGTTGTAGTTGTGGCAGCCATTTAGAGGTATCCACTTACACACTGACTTCTGCTTTCCGTCTTTGCTGCTGTTCTTCTTGTTTTTTTTCGTAGTCAAACTAAAAGTTTTAAACAAAATATTATTATTCTTATTCTAATTATTATTCTGATTACTTTTTATTCTTATTATATTATTATTTTCTTATTGTTATTATAATGTTATTTTCATTTTAATTAATATTATAACTATCATTTTTTATAATTACTGTGATTTCTTCCTTTTTATAATTAGTAATTTTTGCTGATAAACAAGAAAAATATTATTGCACACACAATATCATACACACACATTATTGTTTTTGTTTATTTATTTTTTTGCCATTTCTTTTTATGCGTTTTGTTTGTTTTTTTTCTGTAGGCAGCGCGCTTTAAAGTTGGTTGCAAATAAAATAAGCGCGTGTTGCTCACCGATAGACCGACCGACAGAAAAAATTAAGGTAATTAACTTATTTATGCAGCTTTTCTCACGATTCTACTTATTTATTTTTTTATTTTATGCTCAAAGTTTTTCGTCAGCCCAAAACGCAAAATATTTTCCAAATATATACGCACATACACATACATACACAACACTCTCTGTATAAGCGGTTTCTCTTCGTCTCCTACTTCGCAGATACCACTACACATGCCCAACATACATAAATGTGTATATATGTATATAAAAACACATGTACTTACATTTCGTTTCTCTTTCAGTTTTTGCTTTGCTCATGTTTTGCTAATATAGCCGCTCACACACACGCACGTACATACACATGCACACAAACTTGTACTCACAGCACTCGGCAACAAGCAAAAACAACTCTCACAACAATAAAAACAATAATAACACTACTACTACTACGTTGCGGCACTACGTGAGTAAAGAACACACACACACGCAAGCACGGCACAACACAATGCGTTGGGAGAGAGGAGGCGTAGTGCGCGCGTGCGCCTTTTTTTGATGCGGCATCAATTTGCCCGGGCTGCAGCCGCAGAGAGAGCATTAAGCCCCAAAAACATACAGTTAGCTCTCTATTGGGGTAGCTACCGGCGACCCAAAGCTACAAATAAATAAAGCTCTAATCAAGCTGACTGGGTTTTCAGATACAATTTGATATTTTGCTATAGTGTACCGCACGAGAAGAGCAGAGCAGAAAGTGCTCAATGCTGCCTGCAACGTTCTGTTTACGCTTGACAATTAGTTGTCGAGATCCAATGTGGACAGTGTTGCCAAATGTATCAAATTAGAAAACGTGCTTTATTTTCATATAGTACATATTTAATACATACATATTAATTTTTATTACAATTTGTTATATATATACGTATAACAAGAAAAAATGTATAAAATCATCAACTATTTGCTATTACGATCATTTGATGAATCGGCAACGAATAGCAGTTTAATTTTTGCCAGTAAGCTTATTGTGCTCTGTTGGCAACACTGTTTTTACGCTCACTTTGTTTTTAATAGCAATCATATGAATGGATATGAATATATATATAAATGTATGTACATGTGTATACACATAAAACAATAAATATATTATACGTATTTATATACATGTGTACGTAAAATAAAATGCCTAGCCCCCACATGGGTCCCATTCAATCGATTGGAGATTGCATGCGCTAACATGCAAAATGAAACCAAAATAAAATTAACGAATACAACGTAAATAAAATGCGTTAAAAATAAATACAACAAAGCAAATACACAAATACATACGCTCATACATGCATACATACGTACACACATACATATGCACGTACATCGTTAGGTCACTGCTACGATTCTGCTACCTCGCATCAGCAAAACAGAAACACAATAAATAAATAAAAACACCAAAATACAAACACACACACATAGGCATAGGCAAGTACGCGCTCATACATACACATAAACAAGCACACAACACAGCAAGTCATATACATATACCTCTGTATATGTGGTCATATTGAAAATGCGTAAAAATGCCGCTCGTTGATTTTTCAGCTAGCAACGGAGCCGAAAAAAACAAAAAACAAACGACGTCGGCGCGACTCCACCTGCCTGACTATATATATTTATATATACACACAACACATATTTACACACATACATCCAAAGCTACATTTGTGTGTATGCATGTGCAAATGTAAATTTGTATTTTGTCTTGTTTGCTTGTAGACAAAACGACAGACCAAAAAACAGTAAACATACGAAAGGCACACTTTTCACAAGGTACATAACATAGCAGACATATATGCACATATACATATTTAAATATATATCTATATATATGTATATATATTATGTGTATATATATGAAAATGTTGCGTCGCTCGTTGGTTGGCGATTGCGTAAACTTGCCGCCCGCTTTTTTTTCTTTCCACCTCACACTAAATTTGTACACACAGTTAAGGGTACACAAACACGCATACACATACTGGTAACACATACGTACATACATACATACATGTACATCACTTGAAATATTTTCCAAAATAACAAATACATTTTTATTTATATTTCTTTTAATGGCTTGAATTAAGTTCTACTTTGATTACCCATTTATTTATAAATACGTACAATTCTTTTTTGTTGTTTTTGTTGTTACATTTGATTATCAAACTCAACTGTTTTTGTTTTTTTATTTCTTGCTTTTTATTATTATTTCGCTTTAGCTAGTATTTGTTTTTGCGTTTTCTATTTTTTGCACAGAAAATTTAGCACACAACACGTTTTTTCGTGCAGTTCGTTCGCCACTCAGTGTTCGTATGTGTGTGTATGTGTGTATATATCAACAGCATGTTTGTGTGTGTATATTATTTTTCTTTCTATCGGCTCGTTCGCCTTGTTTATTATTATTATTTTCTTTTTTTTTGCGTACCTCTCTTTAACTGCCGTTCTCGCTGGGATTTTATTTGTGCAATGTATTTCCAAATTAGCTTAACACCCTATTATTTAGGCTTAAATTAATCGTATTTTGTGCACTTTTTCACAAATTTTAATGCGGTTTTTTCTTTTTTTCCAATTCTTATTTGCTTGCTGCGCGCTCCGCAGCAGCTGCCCACACGACGTGATGATTGAGAAGAAGAAGCACATAGACTCCAGCCCTGAAGATGTGTTGCATATTTTGCCTCAGTCAAATTTGGGCAGACACGCGAAAATAAACTACCTGGTCACACGCACAGCTGTTCTTAACTTTAACAGTGCCTAGCAATTCTGTTAAACGCTTTCATAACCAAAATTGGATAGTTTTTTTGCGGTTGGAAATCTGAGATAAAACGAATTTGCTGTGTAAAATGCAAAGCTTAACACGACTGCTTACCAATTGCAGATTGCAACTGCAACAGCAGCGCATAGTAGCAGCTACAACACTTCAACTGCATCGCAGCAAAACAAAGCTCGTCGAGAAACCAAAACCGGGTGCAGGACAACAGTTTCGTCGCATTGTTCACTTTCCCGAAGAATATACTGTGGAACCCCTGAAGATCACTCATCTGGCTGGACGAGATCCGGTGAGTGGTCGCCTCGTGGCCAAAGGCATCGGCGGTGGAATTAAGCAGCAATATCGTTGGATCAAATGGGTGCGCGATGGTCCAGCTGAAGGAGCTCCTCAAGAGGAGCGAGTCGTTGAGCTGCTCCGTGATGGTTGTCGCACAGCAAAGGTTGCCCTGGTTGCTGTCGGCGATCAGCTCAAGTACATACTGGCCACGGAGAATATGCGCGAGGGCGATATACTGAAAACGTCGCGAGTAATTCCCAGAATTCCAGGTGATTGAGTCAGTGATATATGCATGTAATTTCTGTTTTTCAACACATCTCCTTTTCATGATGCAGTGCGTCCCAATGAGGGCGATGCTTATCCACTGGGCGCTTTGCCCGTCGGAACACGCATCCATTGCCTGGAGAAAAATCCTGGCCAGCTGTGTCATCTGATCCATGCCGCCGGCACCTTTGGCACTATTCTTCGTAAATTCGATGACAAAGTCGTCGTTCAGCTGCCCTCCAAGCGGGAATTTGCATTTGACAGGATTTGCATGGCAACGGTGGGCCGGTTGTCTAACATCGAGCACAACAAGGAGCATGTAGGCAGTGCCCAACGAATGCGTCAACTAGGCAATCGACCGCGTTCGGGCTTGTGGCAACGAAAGCAGGGCAAACATGGACGCAAAATACGCCGGTTGCCACCTATGACGACAATTACGCCGCCAGCTCAGCCCCAGGAAACGGAGCTCAAATTAACGCTCAATTTGTGATTCGGATTTGTTTTTTTTTTTACAATTTATATTTACTAATTTCTATGTAGAGCAGATATAGATATACAAATATATATAAATGATCCATATTATTTGCGCGTCTTCTTCATGGAGAAACCGATGCCATGGAAACTGTCAGCATCTTGGCCAGCTCCCGGCTCGCGGCCAGTGTTTGATGCAGCTTCCTGGACACGATCGCTGATCGGTTTGATGGCACGATCGAAGCGCAACAGGCCAAATTGATAATCATAGTCTGGGACACCACGTGGCAGCATCTTCTTGAGCACTGGTGTATCCAGTTGGCTATCCTTTTTCTTCTTGCCATCGAGGCGCACGCCGGAGCCCTTGAACGTCTCCACGACCTCCTCGAGCAGGGCAGAGCCACCAGAACCAGCGTTGCTGCCACCAACTCCTCCACCAGCAGCTGCACCCATTTCACCACCAACACCTCCAGCTGTTTTGTTGCCCGACAGTTGCGATGCCTGCTGCTGATCGCTGTGATCTTTGTAGCCGACCGGCGCCTCAAATTCCACATTCATGTCACACTCAATGATGCTGACCGCATTGCCGGGCTTCGTCTCCAGCACACACAGCTCGTACACCTTCTTGTTGTATTTGATGGCGATGACATCGCTTTTGGTCAAACAGGCGAAATTTCGCAGTGCATTTTCTAGCACCGCTTTGGGATTGGTTATGTCCAGAAAATCGGTGCTATGCGGTTGAAATTTTGAGAATGTCGCCACTTGCAGTGACACACTTTCAATGCTGAGTATGTCGCCCTCCTCGAGCAGCAGATTGTCCATCATCCAATAGGGTAAATAGCATTTACCCTCATCCGCAACAAATTCCAAGACGCCGGCGTGCGAAGATCGAGATTTCTTTTTGTTCGTTAGCTTGAACAACATCGGATATTCCACATTGAGACGTGTCAGCGAATCCAGCGCAGAAGGTGGCATTATAACTGCAAAATTTTACTTATAAATTTGAGTTTAATTTGGATTATACACTTTTTTCCTATATACTTTTTCCGCCTTTTTCGACATCGGAGCGTTCGTTGCCGGGTAGCATTGAGACGGAAAAACATTTGTAGGTGGCCTGGAAATTGCGTCCGCCGTCGGGGAACATCATGTTGAAGCCACTGAAATGAAACATTGCGTCTTCCTAGCTCACACCAACACACAACGACTTTTAGTTTTATATATTTGTGTTTTGGAATTTTTTGAAAATTTTCTTTTGTTTCTGTTTAGTGACAATGATTTGCTCTATTTTTTTTTCTGTTGTTGCACATAACAGTCACCAATAACATGAGCAACAACTGTTCTTAACAGTTTGGAATAACAAAAACTATCACTGCTCATTTAATTTAATGTGCAATATTTTATTTGCTTTACATTTTTAAGGTTTATTTGATTTTTTTTTGTATTGTCTCGATTTGTTTAATTTTTTTTAGTCAGTCTTCCGTTGTTGTGCATCACAGTCACTGTTCATAACATCAACTGTTATTACCAGTGAGATATATATTCCTAACAAAAACTAACACTATAAACATTATTAATATTTTATATTATTAAACTCATAAGTTTTATTTGCAAAGAAATTTACTAAAAATTCAAAAACGATAAATTTCAATACGATTTATAGCTTGAAGCAGTTTTACTGTAATGTGGAGTCTTGCGCTAACTATCGATTAATTGATTTTAGTATAAGAACATATCGATAGTATGAAATATCGCCATTCTCAGATAGCCGGTGGTCGCAGCAGTGCGCGCGCGTTCGTCACGCTTTAATTTCACATCTAATAAATTGTGATTTGAAAAAGTGCTGCTTTCAAGTGAGTAAACTTCAACTACAAGCTACAGTTGTATAAAATAGAGAAATTTTATATAACCCAAGCCACAATTCAGTGTTCACAGTGTGTGTCTATAAGTGGGTGTATATGGCACATATTTATATGCAGATACGTCTGTGTATCCTTGCGTAGTCCTGCTGGCGCCGCGTGTTTTTTTCCTAGCAGTCAGCGTGTCTGTCTCTGTGTGTGTGTGTGCGTGTGTGTGTATGTGTGGGAGTCTGCGTGCATGTGTGTGTGTGCTTTTGCATATACATATTCAAATTAGACATTTTTTCTTCATGCTTTAAAGCGTTTTGAACAACAACA
Organism: Drosophila dives; assembly: GCA_035042365.1. Lineage (NCBI taxonomy): Eukaryota > Metazoa > Arthropoda > Insecta > Diptera > Drosophilidae > Drosophila > Drosophila dives. The sequence goes on along the minus strand of JAWNLJ010000083.1, from coordinate 521,524 downwards.
AACATAATTAATTTGCCGCGAAAAATCAATAAATCATTTGAACTCTTAAAAGGGCACAAGACAACAAAAATAAGAAGACAAAAGAATCGTGCTCTACTTCACAATTTGTGAATAATTTATATAAATCGCTGGTACAGTTATTTGATGTCCTTTGCCTTTGCACACACGGCATACAGTTTAGCAAGCGCTGCTACCATGTGCAGCTGTTTTCAAGTTTGTTGTTGTTGTTTCATTGTTGCACAGCTGCTGCAATAACAAGAAAAGCAACAACAACATGGCGCACAATCCAATCAGACGAATATTATAGTGTTGACAATTTATTGGTTTTCCCTTACAAGTCATGTTATACCTACCAATACCCCTCCCCAAACTCATTCTTACGTGTCATGATTGAGAAGCGCCTCTTAGTCTGCGTCTGCTTCTTCTTTGTTTTCGATTCCTATTAGAATTTCGCATGTGGTTCAATTAAAAGAGTACAGTTTAGTCCTTGCGTACTACGAAAAATAGATTTCGCAATATTGTGAAGAATTTCCAATACGTATATTTATATGTGTATGTGTTAGCTCAGGGGGACAAAACATGAATTTGACATTGAAGCCATCCGCTTGGATGCTGCTACAACTCGGTAACTATATAACTGTGCCGGTGTATTTCGCGACTTATGTATGTATATATATGCGTTTGTATATTTATAAATTCACATTTGAATATTCAATATGAGAAATGTTTTATATTTATTTCCTTGCGCTTACGTCAAACAAAATACATATGTACATAAGCTTATATGTATATTTGCTCAATTGCAAAGAAGCAATAATTTCTCTGCATGGATGATATCATGAGTAAACAGAACAGAATAATTGGTTACAGCAGCAGCAGCAACCACCCCAACAAGGTCGTCAGGAATGGAGAAAAAAGGGCATAGACAATAAATACAATTCCATTGCATCTGAAACTGTTGGCAAAGTACAGTTATCGGTCAATTCGCTTCACCTGTGATTGGCACATCTATAAACATTTAACGCACTTCGTATAAGCTTTGGTTTTGTTTTATTTTTGTGCTTAGCTTTTGTTCCAGCTTCGCATTGGATTTTACGTTTATATATTTGGTACTTATTCTATGCGTGTGTGTACAATTAAGAAGTTGTAGAGCGCTGTCAGACAGTTCAAAATACCCTTGTTTAAGGTATTTATTTTTTATCAATAATTTTGGTTTATTAATATAAGTTTGACAACTCATTCAAACAAAATCTTACAATACTGGAATATTTATATATATTCATTATATAATATAAATAACATAGCAATGTTTTTTTATATGTGTAATTTTTTTGTGTAAAGTGTATTTCAAAATCGTTGCAATTGTTCTTTGACTTTTTTTATGATCGCCATCAATAGATATTTTCGGAATGTTGTTCGGCTGTTGTTCTGGTCTGGCTACGTACACGTTTTCATAACAGCCGACAAACTCGTGATTTTGCTGTACACAAGAAAAGAATAGAATGAATATTTAGACACACACACACAAATATATATATATACATTTGTGTGAATATATGTTGAATATATTAGAGACAACATTTTAAAGTTATGTTATGGTGGGATATATATTATATAGTGGGATTTATATAGGAAGGGATGCTATTTTACATTTTTTTGCCTGGAAGTTTCCATTTTTAATTTCGCAAAAGGGGTTGACGAAAAGGACTCGATGTGATTTTATGATGAATGTTTTTTCCCTTTCGCAATTGCAAATATTTTTTCGCGAGTACAGTTGAGAGCGAAAAACTGTAGCTGAAAAATGATGTGTGACGTTCTTTCATTTAGTAAATTGTTCAACTTGCAATAAATTGGTATTCACTTTGAACTTTCTTTCTACTTTTCAATTTCCACTCAATTGATTGAATATACTCATTGTTGTTATTGTTGCACTTTAAGTTGCACGTGCTCGTTAATTACTTTACTGCTTGTTACACACATATAAACACACACACACACACATACTCACACTCGACTCATTCATGCATAGATGAAAGCATATCCAATTCCATGTTATTAAGTTAAATGGAAATTTTGCATGGCGATTCAATGATCACAGTTTGAAAGCCGCTGCTGCTGCAGAAGCAGTTCACCTGTTTTGTGATTAACCAACAAGAAATGGCGGCCAACCCGCGTTGACCTTGAACTTGCCGCTGTGCAACCACCCGAGTAGAGCCGAGGCGCATTCGTTGGGCGTTGAAGGTGGATCTGTTCAGGAAGGGGGGCCGTTTTTTCAGTTTTATACAGTTTACAGTTTGGTTTCTTTGGTGCAGTGATTCATCCTTGAATGGAATGCGGCAAATTAAATCAATAAAGGCAAATTAAATGCAATTATTATTTGGCAGCGTCAAGGCTAGCGCCGCTGCAACGGTATTTCTTTCCGACACCCAGACATGCATGTCTATTTTTCTGTTTTTAAGATATCTATTTTATAATTTTTTTAAGTTTCAATCAGTACCATTTGGCATTGAACCACTGTGCATAATGAATGGGAAGTGATTGAAACAGTTTCGCTTTATATGTAATTAATTTGTTGCTTTAAATACCACGTCTTTTCGGCCAATAGGGCAATTGTTGGAATTATTGGATATTGATAGATGAAATATATGGGCTTCTTTTCGAAATTTTTATAATATAGTATATGTATAGGAAATTGAAAAAATTTATATTTATATATCTTTCTAACAATAGACATTGTTTTGTATTATATTTATATGTTTTTCTGTATTTATTATTTATTGTTCTATAAATACAGGATATCTAATAGTCATAATTGCTTGTGTGTTTTTCTGAGTTGTTTACCTGACGTCATTCAAATAATTTTTGTATTTCAGCTGAAATCAGTGGGGTTGCTTTTAAGGCCCCCCCTAACCCTGATCGCCATCCCCAATCCTATCCAATTTTAATTTGAGTTTTTCAATGTTGCGTGCTTTGTATTTATTTTTAGGTGAGCGTACAAAATTGTACTAACAAATTGCCAACAATTATTATATTCACGATTATTCAAGCAAAATGCGAGTATAAATCAAATAGTCGAAAGGCGGGAGGGACAGAGGTGAATATTGCTGGAAACGTCACTTATGCAAATTTCAACCGGACAACAAATTGTTTTGGTTAAGATCCTGAACCCATTTTCTTAAAGCCTACCATTTATACTTCAATTTTCGTCTATTATTCATTGTTATGAACTGTCTTACAAGGCATAGTTTTAATAAGATTAATAAATAGATTAATGTAATTGTTTTATACAATAAATTTATGTTTGCAATGAACAAACAATCCATTGATGCTCATTTCCAAGTAATTCAAACACTTATTATTAAAACAATAAATAATAGCACGATTTTCAATTACCCTTATCTTTGGAGCAAATTAACCATTTATTTCCAATCGATAAACAAATTGGCCACGGCAGTCTCATACCTTATCGTTTTGTTACTTATAACTCTTAATACATATATTCATAAAGATAAATAATTCATCTAATTTAAAAAGGGGCATCTAAGTCAAAAGATAGAACCAATTTCTTTAACGTTTTCTGAATTTCCGAGATTATTTTTTTAAATAATGGTTTTAAAAATATGCTCTATTGTTTAACAAATACGAGAAAGCAATACTTAAGTTAAAAATTTAAAAACAAATAAAACTTTATAGTTTTCATATTTAGTCTGAATGTGTCGTAACTACACACACACTACTTACCTAAGTAATTTGTATGACCTTAATACGCAAAAATTGCAAGAATTTAAGCAATGTGCAATTTTAATTTTTTAATTATTTAATTATTTTGTGGCAAATGTTTTGGGAAGAAGAAATCTGTTCTTCATAGTAGGGGTAGTGCCTAACGAAGGATCAATTGCTGCATAGTTACTTATTATATATTGAATTCAAATGATTGATTAACTGAAAATATTTATATTGCAGACATGGTGAATATCTTCTCTCTGACGTGGAAACAATTATGCTGTCCTAAACGTCAGGTAAGAGATGTACTATTTTAATTGAAACTTACATTATTTCTTAGTATTACGTTTTAATTATTTATTTTTTTAAACAGTTAAACAAGGCAACTGCCATCAGCTCCTACTCAACATAACAAGAAACTTCTCTGGAACAACAAACACAACAACAACAACACTAACTCCACTTACTCAACAACATCAGCAACAACTACAACACCAAAAACAACAACAACACCACCAAAAACAAAAAGAAGAATAACTAAATGAAAAACAACAGCAGCTGCTACAAACAAGAAACAGAAAATTATTGCTAGTTTTTCCAAGGGATTCAACACAAGTGTTGTGAATTACAAGTTGCAAGTGGAGTCAGAGATAGAGAGAGCAAGAGAGCGAGCGATAGAGAGTAGATTTTTATTAACTTATTATAAATCTTATTATAATTAATTTATTAGCCAGTGTAGTCTAGTGTTGTCGCACTATTACAATTTGTGTTGAGTCTTTAATATTAACTTATTGCATACTTTTAGCAAGACAGCTGAGCTAAGCTTCAGTTTTGGCTTCAGCTTTAGCCTTAGTTTCAGCTTCGATCAGGGAGGCTCAAATAATAACCCGAGGAGTTTGTGTGTTTTGGTTTTGTGTGTCACAACGCGATCGTACTTCTAATTTTCATTATGAAAATAACAACAATGAAGTCTAAGCGCAAATATGGCTGTTTAGAAAATATTTGAAACGATTTTTTCAATTATTAATAATTAAGATTATTTTCCACATATATATATTATTTCTTTATTGTAGTATTTGTATTTTATAATTTACCAACACGTTTGTTTTGCACAAAAAAAAAACACTACAATCCCTTAACCCGTCCAAAAATTTTATACACACAATTTGGGTTCGAGCAAGTAGACAGACAGACAGATAGACAGGTGGACAGGCAGTAAGTTGGCAGAAATTTTAATTAGGTTGCAAAGAGAAAAACAACAAAGATGGAGAGCTACTCACCCGATTTGCTATGGATGGTCATTATTGGCTTTCTGATTGCATTTGTATTGGCCTTTGGCATCGGAGCCAACGATGTGGCCAATTCCTTTGGCACCAGCGTCGGCTCCGGCGTTCTAACTATACGTCAGGCATGCGTGCTGGCCACCATTTGTGAGATTTCCGGCGCAGTTTTAATCGGTACGTGAGGAGTACGCCCATTTGTCTTCATTTGTATACTTAATTCAATGTTAAATCTTTTACAGGCTACAAGGTGTCGGATACAATGCGAAAGGGAATACTCGAGGTTAGTTTGTACGAGGGCGATGAGGATGTGCTGATGCTTGGCTGTGTTTCGGCGTTGACAAGCAGCGCCATTTGGCTACTGGTGGCCACGTTTTTGAAGTTGCCCATTTCGGGTACGCACAGCATTGTGGGCTCCACGATTGGTTTCTCGTTAGTGGCTCGCGGCATGGAGGGCCTGAAATGGTCAACGTTGGGCACCATTGTTGGGTCGTGGTTCATTTCGCCGGTGATGAGCGGCATTGTTAGCATTATATTGTATTTGGCTATACGGCGATTTATTTTGTGCGCCCAGGAGCCGCTCAAGGCCGGCTTTCGTTCGCTGCCTATATTCTATGGCGGCACGTTTTTCATCAATGTAATTAGCGTGGTGCTCGATGGTCCCAAGTGTAAGTTGCAGCCAGTTGCTGCTGTCTGGCAAATTTATTAATAGTTAATCCCAATTCTAGTGCTTTATATGGACAACATACCCACTTGGATAGCGTTGAGCGTTAGCGTTGGCTTGTCGCTCTTGGTGGCGCTATTGACGCAGTTGATTGTCGTCCCACTGCAGCGACGGACAATTGCCAAGAAGCTGCGCGCCCAACATCCCGTCAAATTCAATTTTGAAGATTCTGTGGGTTAGTTGTGCAATAAATTCAAATTATTTACGCACTCTTTTTAATCATCATCTTATCCCGCACAGAATCATCACCGTCGGCCAGCCCCAAGAAGCAGCGGCGTCCGCTCTCGCTGGTCAGCGAGGGTAAACCGTTGCCGGCTATTGCCGAGATCACTGAGCTGGTCTCGCTCAGCGACAATTCACCGAGAACGTTTAAGCTGGCGCCATTTGGCCACGCTGCCAAGAATAACAATGCACCGGCCGAGGACTACCGTATCGATCCGGAGGTCATACGCAAGGCGGAGGATCTATTGGGCAAGGCGAGTTTGGATAATACCGATCTGACCGTGACCAGTTTGAACTACATCGATGAGCAGCAGCAGCAGCTGCAGCAACGACAAAATGGACGCAAACTTCAGGAGTGCTTTAAACGTGTCCAGTCACCTAAGGAGGAGCATAAATCGCAGCCGCAGCAGCTTGGAGCAGCCAGCAATGCAATTACGAGCAACAATTCCACCACTACGACAAACAACAATCTGCAGGTGGTGGAAAGTGGCGGCAGTCTGGATCTGATGATGATCAGCTCCACATTGTCCCCCAATTCCAGCAAGGTGCCGCTAATCGAGAGCAAAGAAGCGCTAAATGAACAGGTCGAGGAGCTGAAGCGGCAGGCAAAACGCAATGCCAACAATGACGGCTCAGAGACACCCGAAGTGTCTATGCTATTCTCCTTCTTGCAGATATTGACGGCCACGTTTGGCAGTTTTGCGCATGGTGGCAACGATGTGAGCAATGCCATTGGTCCCCTCATCGCCCTCTATATGATCTATCGCGAAGGATCCGTGATGCAAAAGGCGGAAAGTCCCATTTATATTTTAATATATGGCGGCATTGGCATCTCTGTCGGCCTTTGGCTTTGGGGACGGCGCGTTATCGAAACCATTGGCAATGATCTGACGAAAATCACCTCATCGACGTGAGTAAAACCAACCAATTAAGAAATTATTGTAAAATGTATATTGTTTATCTAATGTTTTAACTTATATTAAATGTTTACAGTGGCTTCACCATTGAAGTTGGCGCAGCTATAACCGTACTGCTTGCTAGTAAAATAGGCTTGCCCATTTCGACGACACACTGCAAAGTTGGTTCGGTTGTCTTTGTGGGACACGTGAGCGCTGCAGGCCGCAAAAAGAAGCTTGAGGAGCACAAACATCTGGAGCAGCTCGAACAGCAACCGGCAGATGCGGAGGCGGCAGCCGATGTGGATGGCAGCGTCGATTGGCATTTGTTTCGGAATATTGCCTATGCGTGGATAGTCACTGTGCCAGTTACGGCAATTCTCAGCGCCGGAATGATGTACTTGCTTTGCGCCATCGCTGTCGATGATATGGGTGGGCATGCTTAGTCGCGCCATTTCAATTATTTATGTTTAAAAGCTAACTAATGTTTCGAAAAAAAATCTTAAGACAAGTTAAGAACATAGCAAAAAAAAAAACGAAGCCAGAAACACCTTTAAAAATGTAAACTTAACACAGCAAAAAATTACTCACCTAACTAAGCAAAATGTTATGAAAAGAAAGAAGCATTTTACTTAATGTTTAGCATGTCTGATTATAGCCGATATGGGTATTAATATTGCTTATGAACTTATTATGATATTGTGTGAGCACAACCCTTTTTTTTGTATTACCCACAATTTTAAAGTTTTCATTTTTTCGTTTGTTTTGTGTCAGTACTTAAAATGCAGGTCATTTTTATTTGCACTCAGCCTGTAATTTGTTTATTACATTTCAATTGCAAAAGATTTAGTTCGAATTTCTTTTTAACAGCTTTAAAAATAGTGTATGTGACATTTGATAAATTTCGAAGCAATAGAGCAAAACTTATGAATAAAATACAAACTACTACAGAAACCTCATATAATAAAACACTCGATGTTTAATTGTGCTCTTCATAGGTTTTGGGTTGTTTAAGTATTTATTAATGGCAAAAGTACACAAATGCACGCTGATAATTAAATGCCACTTAACTCAATGACATATTTTAGAGTTTTATTCTAGTGTTTAAATAATTCAAGAACAATGTAAATCTATCTCAAGCAGCAGGTCCTGTTCTAATGCTGTGTCTCTTAGGACTGGGACACAATTGCGTGGAAAAAAGTTTAAATTGTCAGTCGAATTTTGTTTAGATTCAGTTTTTCATTGAATTGAATAACAAAGTGAATTTAAATTGTATTTATTATTTATCTAGGAGCAGTTTAGTTCAGAGCCTGATGATGAGTGAATTCACTGTATTAGCTGCAGCTTAAAACAATAAGGTAAACAAAAAGAAGTTAAATTTAGCATACTATGTCCAATCTTTATCAGTCTTGCAGAGCATTGTGGAATAAGGTGAAAATAATTTTCAGTTTAGCACATATCATAATGATAACAATGACTGGAGTAATGGAAATTTTGCAGTACAATTTCTGGTGGTTTCCCGATTACTGTCAAAGGATGTAAGCAAAGGAATCTGCATCATCCAAATAAATCGAATATTAAACAGTTTTGTCTTTTCTTTTGCAGATTATTAAACTGATGGTACTATGATGGATATAATGACTGGCAAAGATATGGTCTGTATTGGACAAGATGGCTTAAAACGTTAAAATGCTCATACGCAGAAAAAAAAATTGCACTTACAAATTGTGTATAAAAAATAAATAAATAAAATTGAATTGTGATGAATTTGTGTTTAGTCGTAAATTAAAATATTGCGCTCTTTTAGGCAGGCAGTTGAGCTCAGCTTTAGTTGTAAAATATAAGAATAAAGTTTTTACAAAATTGATGTGTTCAATTTAGAGTTTCTGTATTCTACAATATTTATTATTTATAATAATATTAAATATTGTTATAAATTATACGAATTTGTAGCAAATATATGAAAAGATTTATTTTTAATAATTATTATTCAACATATATAATTTATTTATTTAGAGTTCCATACAAAATGTATTATTCTGGTATTAATTCTTTATTTATTTACTTAAATTAATTAATAATTTCTCTTTTACATTTGTTTTATTATAATTCATGTGCGTACTGAATTTGTTTATGATCTGACACATAAAAAAAAATTGAGAATTTTACATTCACAGCAATAAGGTAAAACCAACAACAAAAAATAAAATAAAATCTACTACAGAAAACCTGATATAATAAATCACTTGAATTGTCATATTTCCAAATGAAATAGCGAGCTTTTTACCTGCTCTCAGTTTTCGTGCCAAATTATAAAAAAGCTCGCTTAAAATCTCATTTGGCATGCAAATGATACGCAGGGAGCTTTTACGCGCTCGCTTTTGAGCTTTTGAGCTCGCCGCGCGTGAGTTCGTCACGAGAGCGCCGGAAGCTTCATATCAGTTGAGTTTTGAGCTTCGATGCGTTCGGTTGCACATCTATCGCAGTCGCTTGGGCTCTTAAGCCCATGTTGTTCTCTTGAACTCGCAACGCCTGCGCGTGTTTTTCCATATGCAATTTCAAAACCGATTAGAAATAGTTAACGTTCACAATAAATAGGCCCAAACAACTACATAAATTGTTCGAAATATACAATATTTGTGATTTTACGTATGTTCAGTGTGAGATGTTTTAATTGGATTTGGATTCGGATTGTAACTCTATACTGAAAGGTGAGCGTGTGACTCAAAATTATAAACTAACGTATTATTAGATGGCCCGTTCACACTTTGGCAATGGCTAATTGACTTGGCTTCTATATACGCTTTATACTTTCTTCTCTTTTTGCTTTGCTACCTGTCTGTATTTTACTTTTGCCATTTTCCAAACGGTCAGTTTTAAGTACAATTGATTCAGGTTTTTCCGTTGCCATTTCCATTTCCAATTCCATTTTCATTTCCATTACTCCATTGCGAGAATTACTTACATTTCTATCTACACGGTGTATTACTTAATTTCTTTATTCAATCCGATTTGCGTGCATTGAACTCTTCTTTCATCTTTCTGAGGTGTTTAAGGTGTAAGTGGTTATGTGTGTTATTAATGGTGTTTTTTTTTTGCCGCTAAAATACTTAAAGTTTTCATATTGTTGTTGTTTTTACTGATTACTTTTTGTCTTTTTCTCATTCTTTGCCCTTGCTGAAAGTGGTTTGTTCTTATTTTGAGTCATGTTTTTAATAAGCTATGTTTTGAATTTGTTTTTGTTTAAAGTCAGTATTCCAAAGTTGTTAAACACGCACAAAGTGAATTCGCAGTTTGCCACTTTTCACATGCATACTGCATTTTCTTCGTACAATTATTTCATTAACTGGAATAATTTATTTTATTTTGAAAACAATTTTTATTATTCAATTGATAGTCAATTTTTAGAATTGGGTATTTATTGGAATTATTCACTTTATTTATTAGTAGTATATTGTATTTTCTTATGCATATTGTTTTTGCGAAAAAATTCCTTTTGAAATGAGAAATTAGAATTCTTTACGCTTAAATGGCTAATTAATTTAATGAGGCTGTTGGCCACGCTTAGCGGGCAGTGGTCATCTGACCTATTTAGAAGACCTTAGCAGGTGTCTGACAAACAATTTGAATTTTGCATATATATAACTATAGACAGAAATGCCCATCTAGCTGTAGTTCATTATTGGCCGAATTTAGCGGTGTTTTTTTTGTCAGAGAAATCACTTACTACTGCAAAGCTTCAAATTTTTGAAGAACAAAAGCACCGGCAAAGCCATTAACTTGCCCGAAAGAGCCGCAGCCATGGCAAATGGCCAAAAGTCATTAAAGTCTTTGAAAAATCTATTGAAATCAGCGAACACAAGAAAGAAAAAAAAGACACGCCTTCCAAATTGTAAAACGGTGTGTGCAGCATTTTAGCCACAATTCGCACCAGGTGGACGACCCATTGGAATTCCAATTGGAAACCGAACTGGGAACTGGTTGTTGGCTTCACTGTACAGTGTTCAGTATTCATTATACGCTTATCAGTTCATTACTAGCTTCTGCAGCACAAATTGCCAGCAGCCTACCAATTTTGCCACTCACTTCCATTGCCTGCTGTACACATAGTCTATGCAATTAATAAGAATCGTATCTATTGGATGCAATTTCAAATGCAGCACATAAAAAAAACAACAAAAAATATATATAAATATATATATTTCAAACGGCAAGTTCGCTGTTGGCATTTTTGCTGCCTTACAACATGTTATTACTTGCTTCTTATTACCACTTGCTAGCGACTTCTACATGCCACACATGTCTATGGCTATGTGTCTCAGTGTGTGTGTGTGGCCATAATGATAACCCTCGTAGCAATCGATTCCTCTTGGCGCCCCATTTTGTGCACTTTCTACGTCAATTCCTTATTTTGTCCGGCTCCGTCACTGTTGGTGGCTCTAGGAGTGGCTCAAAAATACTTTTTGTACACATTTATGTACGATTGTTTACTTCATATTTATTACAAATAAAAAGGTCAAACAAATTCCGGCAGACATTGTTAAAAATAGTTGGCCAGAGTTATAGACAGAAAGTGGACAAATCTTAAATATTTTCAAAATAATAGCTTCAGGTACTAAAAAATATGATGGAATGTTTAGTCAAGAGGGCTCGACTAGGAGACAGCCAGAAGGCATCTGTTTATTCAGTGACAGTTATGGATAAAAAAGTAAACTTATACTGACTATTTAATACGACATTTTTTATTACAATTTTGAATTTTGAACATTATTTTCCATAGCTTTCTTATATCAATTATCCTATTTTTAATAGGTATAAATTCATATTTCTTATATTGTTTTCATTTTTAAACCGTTTTTCTTATTAAAGTCCGATATTTATCGATTTTTCTAAGTTCTATATTTCATTTATCATCGCTCCGGCGTAAAATTTATTTGTACACCTATGACAACTTAGAAAACTGCTGTAAACTTTGAATAGCTTTTGAAAGTGTACTTCAAAACGATTTTCCATATGTTTGCCCAAAAAAACTTTCTAATGTGTAAAATTTTCTTCCCGTTTTATGGATTTTCCTTTAGTTTGCTTTATCAGTTGCCAACTGTTTTTGGTTTTCGGAGCTCCTCCCCCTTCCCTAGGCCTGTTGCAGCTTCAACGTCATTGTCACTTTAGTTGGAGTCGTTGGGTTTGGAAGTTGTCTTGTTGCACGACTGCATTTCCCACTCAAGACAACATTTCATAAAGTTTATTAAACTTTAGCCAAATTGTTAAGGCGACAAACAGCGACGCTGCCGACCCGCTTGCCCCATGCCATGCCCCTGCACCCTCCACCCATTCACTTTTCGTGTTGGCCGCTGTAGGCGCTGCAAACAAGTTCATCAGCATTTGGCCAGCCAACAACTACAGCTCTTGGCCAGTCCAAAAACAAACTGCCACTCGACGGCCTGTTGTTAATGTTGGCAATGGAAATGGATTGAGCCGCCTCATGATTTTGTCTGGTTATAATTTATATACGAGTATTTTCCTTGAATACTATTAAAAAGAAAAAAACACTCACTGTCATTCACATCTTTTTTTTTATTATGCACAGGCTTAATTATTGAATTCGAAAATTGATTGGTCGTGCATATCCTGCGTTTGCGCTCAAACTAAAATGAAATTTATTGCACGTTATGCAAGTTTTAAGATGTTGGGAAATTTGTAAAAATATTAAATGCAATTTTATTATTGCATTTGCGATTTGGTTTACTATATGGTTATTGCTTTTATGGCAGTTAGTCATTTCTCATAGTTTTTTTTTTTTCTTATATTTAGAAATTATTTCGATAAGCTTTCATGGTAATAAAAGTATGTATATGAGGATTATAATAGCATATAATCAATTCCATAAATTCCAATTACTTACAATTTTATTATTGTTACTTTACTTTTCCTATTCAATGGAATCTATTGTGTATAAATGTTATGTACTAAAAAAATTATATGATTTTGAGCAAGATTTATGCTCAACTATTAAATGCATATCTTATTTTATGTAATGTATATTTTTTCAAAGGCATTTCAATTAACATTAGTAATAATAATAACTGCCTAATCGCTTGGATTAAATCCAGCATGAGCACTGCTCTAAAACAAAATGATAAGATACAAAAAATATATAAATTGCGTTAATTAGGAAAAATGCTCAAGTGCATAAATAAAGTTACCTTAAGCAGCGACCACAACGGCAAAAACAACAACCACATCAAAAATAATAATCACAATAAAAACAGCAACAACCGCAACAACGCATTAACCACATTTTTTCATAAATCAGTCAACCAGCTAACCGAATGATATGTCACTTACCCCATAGCTATAACAAGCTATATCCCCTTCGCCATCCTCTAACCCTGCACCTGCTGCTTCTGCATTGCATTTGCTGCACCTATTTGCAGAGCAGCGCCTTATAACGGTAACGGGCGATTTTAGCTACATGCCACATTTGCATTGAAAGTTGTCTGGCCAAGCAAGTTGCGCTTAATTCTCTGGCCAGCAATTGAAATCGAAATTTTAATATCCGACTCTTAATTCGTATTCAGTGAACAGCATGAAAAAACCAATACCAAATGTGGTATTAAACAACTTGCATACTTTCTGCTGAAATTTCTTAGTGAACTAAAGCAATTAATTTATGTATACTAAGCTAAACTACACATTAGAGATAAAATTATTAGCTGGAAAATAAAATTACGAATACCGTAATTTTGTATTACTTGAAAATCTTGGTAGTTCTATTAAATAAGCTGTAGCACGCCACTTGTACTTTAGGTAACAGGCTAATAATAATAAGAATGTAACTTAACATCTATTCAGATCTAAATCGTTTTTAAAAGAAGTATAATTTAGTTGTCTGCATTAAAAATTAGTTGTATTTTTTATAACTGCATTAAATTGTTAAACTTTAAGATCACTTGACACCATCAAACAACTAATACTAAATATGTTGAAAGAATTTTGGATCAAAAAAATAATTAAATTAAAAATTAAAAAAATAATTACATAAAGCACTTAAAAAAACCTCATATTCATATCTGACATATCAATCAAATAAATTTTGCACAGTTCTTTCACTTTTGCTTTTACTTACCTGTAAAACTACACGAATTTCAATTCACAAAAATATAATAATACATTTTTTTTATTTTATATGAAAATAAGCTTGAGTATTGCTGCTTAATAACAATGCAGAGCTATCATTTGCTCAGATACCAATTCAATACTCATATAACGAGTATTTTTTTGTTGTTTTTACTATGATATCGAAAGTTTGTCCATTGAAATCCACAGAATGTGCCAATATTTGCCTGTAGCCATAAATAAAATGGAGCAGTTTGTTGTATTGCCTTTTAACAATTATTTTTTGTAGTCGGTTTGAGCGCTTGTTGCTGTTGCTATTGTACTGGTTGTGGTTTTTGTAACATTTCCAAACGCTTGAGTTTTTGTTATTTCCATGGAAAATTAATCAAATACTCAATACGATATTCGACACTCGAAACGCTTCATTAAAAGCCGTAGTGAAAATTAAATTACGCATACGCTGAGTTATTTTGCATTTGCTTGTGTTTAAATTTCAGTTTCGCTAAGTTAGCTGAATTTTCTGGAAAAAGTGTTGCATTATTATATATGTATAACAAGATTGCTTAGTTTCTTACTTAATTTTTGTGTAATTAAAATCGAATTCATTTTCAATATGTATTTATAATAATTTCAATTAGGCCAGTTTGACTTATCGTGTCGACCCACATTTGATATTTGTATCTGTGTTTCGCCTTGAGTTCGTTTTCTTTGCGCCACTGATTGAACCAAAATGACCCAAAAATAAATCGAAAAACAAGTTAACAAACGAAACATTGTAAACGAGAGTTCACACCTAAAAGCCTTTGCTGAAAATTGAACAGTGATTTTTAGTGATTTATTTGGGGCAAGCAAACCAAACGCTGACCGTACAGGTGAGCTCCACTCCCAATTCCACTCCCCACCACCCTAAGCCCAGCCCAACTTCAAGCACAAGCCTAGCCCAATCTACCACAAACAATAACAACAACAACTAGAAAATGCTTGTGCCAAATTCAATGCAAGTCGCGTTAGGCAAAATGTTGCAATGTGGCAACAAACAAACTTGTGCATGCCACAGCTAATTTCTTAACATTATTTAAAAGCAACTAAGATAACAATTCATCGGTTATTAAACTAGCCCAAAATACATTTTTTGAGTTTGTTCTAGAACGACAAGCCGAAGATGAAATACCTTTATAGAGCTGAGTTAATCAGCTTATTTATTTTCCTTTTTGTTCGTTAAATCATCAATATATTTTTTTTTGTAACAAGTATTTATCTCTATTTTTCTCTTTTCTTGTAAGTGTTTTACAGTTTCCTTTTTTCTAAGCAGATTGGGGTTTTTTTTTCCAAATTTTTGTAGTTAAGATTTTACCATTTTAAATCTTCGTAATTTTAATTAAATTTCAAAATTTTTGAAAGCTGTGGTATGTTTTTGCTTCACATTAAATAAATAAGATAAATATATATTTTCCATCAGAATTTTTCGTATTTCCCAAATATTTTACGACGCATGCAGATTGAAGGCTGGCTTTGGACTACTCTTAATATGTATACATTATTTTTGATATCAAAAGCGTCCGAGAAAAATAAAATATTTTAAACACTAAGCCAGAATATAGATTTAGTCAGATTTTAATAAATATTTCCAAAACGAAAAAATGCGTATTTATAAATACATTTACCAAGTATCTCACAGAGTATTAGTTAGTCTGGCTTGATTGTAAATTGGCAATAAAATTAAGTTAGACAAATCGAAGGAATTTAAATTACCAATTCGAATTAATTGGCTTTTTATTTATTAAGTGGCTAATAACCTTGGGAAATCGAGGAGCCGTTAATACTGATTATGGCTGATTTGCGTTGTTGAGCTGCAGACAGCTTTAGTTTTGGGTCGTTGCCTTCACTCTGCAGCTATGCCATAAATTGTGGCAACTGGAGAAGGGGTTGGCTAGCGGTAAATCTTTTTCGCGATTATTGTGCGACTAAAATGTAAAATAAATAAACGCCATTTGGGCTAAGTAAAGAGCTCCTTTTTCTTTGTATTTTGGCTGCCATTCACTTTCAAAGTAAAAGTCTCAACATTAAACTCTGGTTTTATGCGTGTGCGAAAATTGCTTTTGTCTTAGAATATCGCAGGTCGCTAAAGAGTCGCCAATGTGGAATCCGAAAACTTTCACAAATTACACGCTTGTTGGGATTAAATATTTTGTACACCGCAAAATACTTAGATTGAAAAATTTTACACCATCCAAATATTATAATATTTATGAATATAGTTGCAAAATTATTTATTCAAATTATTCACTCTTTGCAGGTTTGTGGAATACACTTCAGCTGCTCCATGCATTAAATCTGATCTCATCAGTAAGGTACATATATAAGTACTTAAGTGTCTTTTATTTATATTCACATATTCAGCGTGATATGCGGGTTTTGCCAATGCCAAAAATATCATCATTAAATCTCAAGCGAATAACAAATGAAACTCAATAGCTAATTGTACATTAATCAAATGTGTATGTGCAGATTTGCAGAAAGTTGGTTAAGACAAAAAATGAAAAAAAAAAAAAACATTAGCGTAGGAGATTCATGTTCAAATTGAAGTGGACACTGTGTTTGGGCCATTACATGGCTCGATTTATGGCCATGCTTGCATTTGTCTAGTTGAAAATTGGGCAGCGCTTTCAAGTTCAATGCAATGGGAAATTTTCAATTAACAAACAAATTTTCAAAACGAAAAAAAGAAATTGGCATGACCACTTGAAAGTGATTCGCCGCCTATCAACGGCAGCGTCTGCAGAGGCTGAGGAAGCAACATCAGTTGAGAGGCTACCAGATACAGATACAGGTACAGATACAAAAATATATATAAACAGAGACAGACGGCTCTTCAAGAGAGCTGAGTCTCTTGTCAACACAACCTACGATTGACCGTTAATGGCTTTTTTGCGTTTCATTGAAGAAATCGCTTCGGCGCCAGCTCTATGACTATATGTTGTACAGTCTCTTACAATTTGGCAGATTGTTGAAAGTGAAATGTGTGAAAATGGCTAATTAAATGCACGGATAACTTGAGTACAAGTTTATCTTTTGTGCCATTTAACATTTACCTCTAACAAAAAACAAAACACTAAAATAAGAAAAGCCGAAAAGAGATTTTGATTCGCTTTGCTCACGTTTGGGTTTTGGATTTCTCTCGTTCGCCTGCTAATTATGAAAATTTTATGGTATGAGCCGAGTTTGTTGCCCAAGTCTTTTTCTCGCATCTACTAATTCTACATATACATCTGACTGCCCACACGTAACTCCATTTCCGTTCAAAATTTATTAAGTGATCTAAACAAGTGCTGCGGCTGCTGCTGCCCAACCTGGCGTATGATTGCTCTGAGTTTTATTTGTGTGTGCTTTTTCTTGCCTCCATCATTTTTAATGTTTATCGCAAAAATGCCCAGCACGTAGCTATAATTACTCGCCGAGTTTGTTGCCTAAGTCTTTTGTTTTGAACGCTTGCTTATCCGCTGAAATTAACAAAAAGCGCAACAAAATTAATGCCACTAATTTAATTTTACTCTATAATGGTTTGTTTAATATGGTTTTTAATTGCGCAGTGCTTAAATTAACTAACTAAGATGCAGTGTTAATATACATGGTACAATTTAAGATTAAACTATCCCTGTTATTTATGGTACAATTAATCTTCAGCTTAGTCAAAATCGTTGAATCATCCCGATTTAAAATTTGATAGATATCTCAATATGAGATATGAACATGACTTATGAAAAAGACATTTGATGGCATTGATAAATCTGACAGCTCATAATTCTAATAAGCATAAAATAAATAAAAGATTGAAGAAAGAAAAATACATTTTGCAAATTGGTAAAAATAAGGTGGAATTTCGATATATGCGCATAGCTTTGAGTATCCGATTTAAACCTGTTTTTATAACCAAGAGAAGTTTCGAACAAAGCGCAAAATGTATAAATTTTACGAAAATTTTCAGAAACAGTTCTGACACAGTTCGTAACTGGTAACTGGTTTTCAATCTGATGTGCGCTACATTTTTTTGTTTACAAATATCGATGTGAAAATTACACAAGCAAGATTTGTTTTAATCACGTCGGCGACATGCCACAAATAACAGTCTTAGTCTTGATTTGGCCAATAGTTTTCAGAATTGTTAAACTATGTAATTGGGTCTCTGCCTGCATAAATAAACATGGACCGGCTTTAAAAGTTCATTGACTTTTATTGGCATTTGACTTTTTGTTTTCTTAAGCTTTCAACTGAAACCTAGTAAAGAAGCGGACATAATAAATTGAATAATAAATGTAAAATTTGAGTAGCAAAAATTATAACAACGAGAAAGGTTCACGTTCATATTAACTGTCAGAAATTGAGTAGACTTTGTGAAATATCTTCTCATTATAAATTAGGCAACATGTTCGATAAGTAAACTTGAGATAATAATCGTTTTTATAGTCGTTAATTGGCAACAAAACAAAACAAGGTCTCTGTGCATATTTCATCAACAATAAATGTACATTTTATCTTCCCAAATATCAAATTGCGATTTCATTACGCATGACCACAATAAATAAATTTATTTTTTGTATTAATTTGAAGCCATTTTGTTCTTACTTATGCAGCTAATGAGACTCTCAAATAGTACAGCTTTAACTGAATTATACTTATATAGTATACACCGCTCTGTTAAAACGATACGAGTTCTGTAGCCTTGACGAATACTTCACTTACGAGATACGAGACGGCGTTGATATTTGAAGTGGGAGGCGGTGTTTGACTCAGAATTTATGAAGCATTTCCTAATGCTCAAAGTAAACTAAGATTGCGAAAGTTAAATAATAATTAACTCTTAGAAGTAACAAACAGCAAGATAGCCTACAAACGATTCTTTATAAATAAACAGAAAATAAACTTAACATGTTTTTTCTACAGTCAAGGCCTAAAGTGGATCTTTGGGAATGTATTTTTCTTTCCTATAAAAGGGGCTCTAAATCTTGAACTGAATAATTCGAGATTTCTGCGCTTTCCAAAAAAAATGTATAAATGTCTTTAAAATGCCTGTGTTATTTATTATGATGATGATTATGATTTATTAACGTATTATTTTCTATAATTTGGCTAGAATTTTTTAATACTTCTATTGTTATTAATTATTAATTGATAGGTATATTACCTATTTATAAAATTTTTATTTTTATTGTTTTCGTTACATTTTCTCTTTTATATTCGTGTTAAGGCAAAATATATAAATTTTTTCTGTGTATTTATTTATGCCAATCAAATAAAAATTTGTGCAAGTTGTATGACTGCTTAGATGAATTACTGGGTATACCTACTACAAACAGCTGCAGTTAAAATATTTACTACATATCTGTTGTATATTATTGTTGTTGTTGTTGTTGCTTTGTTCTCTGCGAGCTGCAAGTAAACTTCAGCAACAGCGTTTGATCTTTGTTATTTGGTTTGCTGTGCTGCTAAAGTTGTTTTTGTTATTGTTGTTGGCTTTTGCGGTTGCATTGCTGAAAATAAAAGTGAACGCTGTGCTGCTACTGCTGCTGCTGTTGCTGCTGTGGTTGCCACATTTGTTCGAGCCGCTTGCTGTACCTGTATAATATGCTTGTATGTGTGTATTTATCTGACAGATATTCAATCTTCATCTTCATCAAAGCGTTCGTTCGTCAAACGTGTTTTATTGTATTGAGACTTGTGCTATTTTTCTGCCGCGTTGACGATTTCTGATTTCTGATTTCTTTCTCTGCCTCGTCAATGTATTATTGTATTTATTATTGCCAGTACCCTTAAGCGTTTGCCCGTCGTGTCTGATCTGCTCAGTTGTACTTGTTATTCGCCAGGGACCGAGAGACTGAATCTCGGGCCTGGCCAGTCACGACATCTCTCAACAACGACAACGATGACAGCTCAAGGTCGCATTCCTTGCCAATGACGCAGTCGTTCAATAATTCTTATTTGAATTGCTCTTGGTACCTAGTTCTCTGTTTTATATATATTTATTTGAATCGCCATTGCCATTTCACAAGATTTGCAACTGGCCTGTTTGGCAGCCGCAGAATTAAGATTTGGGTGACTGAGCAAGTGAGTCGATTGCCAGCCGCGGAATTTCAAACAGTCTACAAATTTATGTGTATGTCATTATTTGTAAGTGCAAAAGTATTAATGAGTTTTTGTGAATTTTTAAGGCATTATGCAAGTGGTAGCTAAGTAACGGTAAACGCCGCAGCTCAATTCTAGATATTCAAATCATATCTGACATCTGTGCATGCCGTTGATTGTTTCTTTATATGGTTATTATTTGCCAACTATGAGAAATATGCCATTTTCTTTACATTTATTATAATCGCTTGCACTTGGGTGTACAATTTACAAGACGTGTGTAATTTGAACACCGTTATGCCATGTTTAGACTAGTTTAGCCTTAGCTTTATGTTCCGCCGCTTGGTGCTCCATACTCTGGGTACAGTCACACCCACCCTAGCTATGATCGTCGGGAAGGAGGGCGAGTGTGTGGCGAGTCTCTGTGTCGCCAGTAAAATGCATCGCACAGCAGAAAAAAAGGAGGAAGCGAAGAAGACGAGAGTTGGCGACGGCACTTTGAGATGCCATCTACACCTAATTTATGACGGCTCTGCTCTCTCAGGAACACAACAAAATACAACACACAGAGATTCCACAAATGCGGCAGCTACGTGCGCAACGTTGCCAAATGAAGTCACGATCGGGTCCGGGTCGAAGATACCATACCCATGATGATGCCCATGCCGGCTGGCTAGGCGGTGCCTAGGTGTGTCCAATTACGAGACAACTGCTGCAGCTCCAACGCCAGCTAGTGGGTTAATAGAACGCCGCCTTAAATTGTTTTATTTTTTTTATTTTACCTCTGGTGGGAGCAAGTAAAAGTGCCTGACTAGCTAATACCCTTTAGCGAAGAACCAAGAATTGGCCCTTCCAGATTTTGACAATATTTGGAAGTAAATTTTAGTCGAAATTTGGAGCTAGATTCCAGTTGTTAATTTTGATGGTTGTATTATTTCTGAGGTAAACCCATGATATAAAAGCCTTGGTTTTTGAAAATCCGATCAATTTTGAGTTAAGACTCTTTTACAATTTCAACATAATTTAAAATTCATTTTGGGCCAGAATGTTTCATATAATATTGATCTAGGGGTAACATCAGTATCCAAAAGGCATAATTTTTGAAAATCGGATCATATTTCTGATCAAAAAGAGCTGTATGTATATATAATTTTTTGGCAAAGTTTAAAATCGTTCCATTAAGCATTTTTTTAAAGGATAATCTGAATATGAATTTAAAGCCAGAATTGCATTTTCATTTATAACAGTTCTGGTTTTTGAATATCAGATTATTTTTTGAGAAAACATATATTTTTTTTTAGATTCATCTGTCTTAAATTCATTGCTCGATATCGTATGAAATATGCATTTGAGCTGTACCTTTGCTGCTTTTATACCCTATCTATTGTTGAAATCTTTAGTTTTGCTTTGCTGCTCTTTTTTTTTTTTAGATACATGGCAAAACAATTTCAAAAATGGCAATTCAAATCAATTGGTTGAGTTAACACCGTCTAAAATAGTAGTTGTTATAGAGAAACAGCAACAGCAGGTAAAAATATGTTAATTTGATTTGAAGACACGGCTGCTGTTATATATTTGCCCTCTTGTTTTGTTGGTTATGAGTTCGGTTCGAGAGCCTAAAAGAAAATAACTTAAACTTTTACTTTCACTGCCAATAATTTGCCTGAACGCCTGTAAGCCTGTTGGGGGGCAATGTCTCAATGTGGAGGCCCGCAGACAGCACTTTGGCGCTCAATTTGAATCGGCGCACAATGTTATTGTTTTTTTTTTCTCTCTTCTTATTATTTTTTTGTTGTTTGTTGCTGTTATGTGTAAGACTCATTTGCAAATGTATCTGGCGGCAATTTAGCGAAGACAGCTTCCCCCCCTCTGCTGCTGCCATTTTCTTAGCTGCTCATGTCTGTGCAACATTGTCTGTGTAACAATGTTCAGCTTAGTTTAATTTCATTTTCACAACAACATTAACAACAATAACAGCAACGGCAACGGCAACAACAATCTGTTTGTTTGTGTGCCTCGTCACACGTGTTGTTGTTCGCATCAGTTACTGCAATTTGATCGTCACGTCGAGATCTCTGCTCAGCTGGTAACAGCATCCAGCCAGTCAGCCAGCCAGTCAGTCAGCCAGCCAGCCAAATGTTAATGATGAGCATTTGATAATAACAGCTCAGGGTTTGCCTTGTCTTCTGCCTGCTCTTTTGGCTTTAACTATTTTCGTTGGACAGCCGCTTCAACTTGTCTGTCTATCTGTGTGATATATTTGGAAAATTGTGTTTGTTGACTTTTGTCGATTTGGCGAAAGTTGTAAGAGATATCTGAAGATGCTGCAGGAAAGGGAAGTCATATTTTACGTATTACTGCTGGATTTAACAATCAAAACGACCCATATTAAATAGTATTTCTTTACAAAAATAAAGGTATGATTATCTGATTAGTAGAGAGGAAATTGATTGATTCTAAAATTAATTGAATATGATTGTAAAAATAATTAATGAGAAGACAATATTTTCAATTAACGAACACAATTTTGAATCATTCTTTTTTAATTGAAACGAGGGTTTTGCTCTGTGTTTATTTTTTAGTGTAACTAATTGTACACTCTGAGAAATATCGACTCGAAACTTGAAAGTAACTATGATTGGCTCTTGCAGTTAGAATTCCAAAGAGATATTTGCTGTTATCATGGCCAAGTTATTAACTGCTGCACAGCTGCCTGGTTGTCGCTCTGGTTAGATTGTCAAGTTAGCCTTGTTCTTAATAGTTAAACAACGCCTTTGCATATATTGTAGACGAGCAATTAAGCGCCAGCCAACCAGCTGGGGCAGGTAGCTCATAAATTGTTGTAAAACGGCGGCAAGTGCAACCATGTCTACGAGTACCAGTCCGAGTACAAGAGTATCTGTTCATCTGCAAGATACTTCTATGCTTGTAATCGAGCTGTTAGCTGTGATCTGCGGCGAGCTGCGCTGCAGCTTCTCAGCGTATCAGTTGTCAGCGGTGACCGCAAGTGGCAACCTTGCTTGAGGAATGCTGTATGCCTCGCCAGTTCGTTGCCCAAGTCTTTTGTCTTTGCCAACTTGACAATTCTAACTGGGGCGCAGTGGGGCATGGCGATGACAACTCGAACCAAACCCAAACAAAGCCGCGGAAATAGATTTTCATTACTCTCACATGCCGCTTTTTCCTCATCTTGTTTATCTATCATCTTTGAATATCGAAATGCGACAGCGATTTCATAAGTCTCAAATGCATTTTCCTCATGTGCTTTTATAATTGTTGATTTTTTATTTATTTTTGTTTTTGGTATTATTTTAATTTCTATATGTGCTCACGTAATCGCTGGCACGTCTAAACGCTTACAGCTGGTATACAAGATCTGAAAGTGGCTTTTTTTTATGTTGATGAGTTAGCTTCATTCATTCAGTTTGTTGAAAGACAATGCCAGCATTCAAATTAAATTGTCCGACTTCCGTTTGGATGCCTGATTTTTGTGTGTGTCTCAGATAATTTTATGCTGCAAATAATGTATACGAAATTATAATAAGAATGATTGTTAATTGTTTTTAAGTTATTTGAAAAAATGTGAAAATTGCTTTTCGTTTATATTTTCAGAGTTAGCATTTTAGTGTATAATATGAAAAATAGATAATAATATAAGCTGTTAATTTTAGACCAAAGAAATGCGCATACCTGTTTTTAGGGTATCTACTCTATATAATTGAAAACTTGACACTTTGTTTTGGGTTAGCTTAATTACAGAACACCTCAAAACATTGAAATAAGTTGGTAGCTTCAATCAAATTGATATTCCGCAGTCGAAGGGTTAAGCAAAAAACTTCAAGTAGTACTGTGCTATAAATTTGATATTCAAAGTATATTTTCTCAATTTCAACGCGAATAGATATTTCCATAAATAAACCACATAAATCAGAGCTATCGGCTAAACCGAAACCGAAACCGAACTCAACTGAACTGAACTCATTAGTAATCAAAAGCTGTGCAACCGCTTCAGACACGATCAATGCATTCTTTTTGAAGAACAGAGACAGCAATACAGATCAAATTGAAAGAGAGAGAGAGAGGGAGATGGAGTTGGAATTGGAATTGTTGTTGGAGATGGAATCTTGCAAAAATCGTTGCACAAGCGAGTGGAGCCGAAGCCATGTGGGCTCGTAAGTTAGCATAAAAGGTGGCTGCCACTGGGAACGTGGAGCCTTGTCGCCAACGCCAATGGCGCTCTTGTTGAAGCCAACGCCAACGGCAGAGGTAGCGGCGTCAACAGCGACGTCGACAGCGACCGCGACAGCGCCTTGGCTTGTTTATTTTGCCTTAATGACTATTTGCCTCTGTTGTTTAGCAGCAATTTAAATATTTTAGCCATTTCATTTTAAGCGTTGCTTTTTGACTTTGATTTTGTTTTTTTTCTTTGTTTTTTGTTTTGTTTTTTATTTTTTGTGGTTTTGCCTTTTTATGACCATAGAAAATATCTTGAAAATTTCTACTGTTTTGCATTTGGCCGACGTCTTATTAGGAATTTTAATGGCGCCTTTGCGTGCTTCTTTTTGGAAAAGAATACAAATTATTTAATAGTTAGAGCTAAACGAATATTTTTAAAAATATTTGTAAACCAATTTTATTTTTTTGAAAATTGAAAATATGGAGAAAAATTGAGTAGTAGAAAAGGCGTTTTAGTTGATTTCATATATTTCACAGCTAGATACAGCGAATCTTCTAGTCTAGCTCCCTCGTCAAAGAATTCTTCTCTTCTCAAGTTTGTTATAGTTTTTAAAAGTTAGCGCTGTGGTTTTAATGCCATTTATTTTTGTATACAAAAAGTATACAAAATTAAATTAAGCAAATTTACTACATAATATTAAAACAATGTTTAGACTTCTATGAAGCAGCAATCCCAACTTAAACGTTTTAAATGATTTTAAGTTATTGTTATGCAATAAGCTTAACACGAAGGTTAATTTGTTTTATTATTATTATTATTAAAATTTTTTTTTAATATTCTGGTCACGAGTATTAAATGCAATTAGCATTTGTATGACAAAAACTTTTCAGCCGTTGTAACTCTGAGTAATAATAAATGTAAATTTAAATTACCATGAAAAGTGAGAAAAACGATTATTATTATTGACAGACTTGTAACCAGCCTCAGATTAAGTTTGTTTAGAAGTTGGCGACTTCTTGACTTTAATTTTAGTGCCATTAATGGTTGATTTTTTGCGTCCATTCAGCTTTGTTTTATTGGTTGAACTTGCCAAAGGCTTTGGCTTGAGCACTTTGGCCTCCACACGTACATACAGATCGTAGTTGAAGTCACCGCAGGTTTTGCCTGTAGTTGATAAGAGTGAGACTAGAGTAAAATAGATCTAGGATTTAAATTTATTACCCCAGCACATTTCCTCGCCACACGATTCGCAGGTAACAAGGCGAGTTTCCACAATTCCCGACTTGTTCTTAATTTTCTTAATGCAATTGTTTAATGCGAATTCGCGTCTATCTCTCGCCTCGGTCTTTAGTTCTAGTTTGCCCATTTCAACCATACGACTGAAGTACTCCTCCTCCTGCTTGGACTTGGGTCGCAGTGTGGTCAACATCTTCCAGTCGATGGGCACAGCGCATAGCTCCATTAGGACCACTTCCTTCATTTCACTTGGCACCGGGTCCGCATAGCTGTAAAGCGTCTCACGCTCTCCGTTGCTCTTCAGCAGCTTTCGCATCTCCTTCTTTGGCATTTTGAAGGCGTAATCCTTGTCCCGTATCTTGATCTCCTCAGCGCGCACTTTTATCGGTCGCATCTTATAGTCGGGCACCTTTTCCATTAACCTTTTAAACTCCTCTACCGACTGTATGTTGCTCCGACTCAAATCCAAAACGGGTACCACTGTTTTCTTCTTGGCCAGCAGATCATCTAATTTGCTCATTTTGCTTGTTTCAATCACTTATTAACTTCATTTAAGTGTGACAAAAGCTGCCAACTCGATATTGATTCAACAATGCAAAAAGTGCAGTTGCCATGGTAAACTTTGTGATCAAAGAAAAATACTGAAAGCTGGTATTTAAATACTGTTGCCGGTAAGAATATATGGGGAAACTGTCAGTTATTTTTTGATAGGTTGATATTGTATTCTTTACTTAAGTCTATCTATTTACATCATTACTTTTTATACCGTAAAATAAAATGTAATGACTTTTGTACTTGAAACGGACTCAATTAAGTAAATATTTATTTTGGATAAGTTACAATTAATTAGTTTTATTTTAAAGGATAGATTAAATTAGATAAGATAATGATTACAAGTAAAAAAAATAAAACTCTTATGTAATATCATCGCAAATGAAATTAACACTTTTTCAATAATTTCTTTTTATCTTATTACAGTGCCTTTGTTAACAACTTAATCAGATACAACAACTCGTGCTTTGGAAACTATAATTCGTGTAATTCGGTAGAAGTCGTCGAAAACTTATCATGCAAACAAATACTCGATACGCTACATAAGATTCGAATAATTGAAAAAACAAACTAAAAACCCAAAACCAAAATAAAAAACCAACAAAAAGCCGATAGCCGACAAGCAGTTGCCGCGTTCAACGTGTTGGCATTTTATTTAGTTTTGGTTACGTGGCTGGAGATTCGTGTGGCTGCCGAAAAGAAAGTCACGACATTATCCAAAGCGGTTCAAAACGAGATTTCCAAGATTCTGCGCCGAAAGTCAAAGTTACAAGTTTACACATTTTGGCCCGGTTCAACGTCTTTGTGTGTGTGTGTGTTAGAGTGTGCGTGTGTGTTTCTGTTGGTGTTTGTGTTTATGTGTGTGCCACTTTAGAAAGTGAAAATCGAGTGCAGTCCCAGTTTGAGCCACATTCGGTCAAACCTGCCTCTGAGGCACTGCAGCCGAAAGTGAATTTTCTTGTAAACTTCAATTATATTCGGCATCAGTTTCGCTCCGCTCTGCTCTTCAGTAGCCGTAAACTTGTCGACTGGCAGACTGAAGACTAGCTACTTGACGTTACCTCTTCTGGTCATTCATCCATAATCCATCTGTATTTGCATCCACGTCAAAAAGCAAAAGTTCAACAATGGAGGCCGAAGAAATTACAAAACTCGTTGATGGCGTTTATAGGGTAAGTAATTTTTTTTTTGTTTATTTAATTTTTTTTTGTTTTGTGTTCTGCTTTTGAGCACTTAAAGAGGTAATAAAGAAACCTAAAAGTACTTTTTATGGCATTTTGTATGTTGAGGTAGATAATCAAAATAAAAACAATTAAAATTAATTAAAATAAGAGAAACTATAAACTTGAAACTATTCTTACAGCAACAAATTTGCTCTGCCAGGTATTTGATTTTAATCTGAATTTGTCATCTCTAATAAATATATTTATGTTAAATAAATAAAATAATAAAGTACAGTTCGGTCAAGGTAAAAACTCTTATTTATTAGTCGTCTATTTGACAGTAATGTGATTTTAATCAGGGACAATTAGCTTTGTGGCAACATTACATAATATGCTCGCTAACGATTTTCTTATGTAACCAGTTCACAACTGGCTTGAAATGGCAACAACAACAAAAACAAAAAAAAACGAAGCATATTGCGTGAAGGCTATTTCTTTGAGGTGTCTACGACTAATTTCTTATTTTCTAAATGCTTGCAGCTCACTTAATGATCTTAACTTGCTTAATGAATGATATTAATTTTAAAAAATATTTATTATTAAAATAGTAATTTATCTGCCCTTATAAGACTTCTGATTATTTTACGAGTATCTAATCTGTGGTTATCCCAAAGAAGCTGTCTTTAAGCTTTCAATTTATGATGCGATGTCCATAAAAAGCCCTACAACTAAATAAAACAAAATTGCTTAGAAGACAAGAAACCAAAAAGAAGAAAACTTAAAGCCATATTTGTGTATTTACAAGTAATTCCCGTTTGGCAGGCAGACATTTGAAAGTGAATTTCGGTTGCTGAAAATCTCAAACTTGGTCACGACGAGCCGAGGCTTTAAAATATTTCTTGTTTATTGTTGGGTTTTGTTTTTTTGGGTTTCAATAGATTTTCCAACGGCTGTCACATAACATACGAAACCGCAGCAAACAAGTTCAATTGCGTTTTGTGCCACACAATGTGGCAGTTGCAAAAATAATAACAAAAAACACACTATGGCGAGTTTGGCAATTTTTCAGCTTCTTTTTCAGTTTGGTCGCTTTTTGGCATCTGCCATTACAGACAGGGTGCAGAGTTGAAGGGGGGCTGCAACACGGGCGTTGCACATTTCGCGCATCTATTTCATTATGCAACCGTTAGTTTTCACAACTTGCAGCTAGCAGCTGTTTTTTTTCTTGTGTTTCTTGTGTTTGTTTTGCGGTTTTCAGCATCGAAATTGCGGAAATTTGTGAGTGAGGCTGCTTCCTCAGGTGTTGCACATGGATGCATTTTCTTGGCTCGAACAAGATTTGCATTTCTATTTTGTTTTGGTTTGGCATTTTGGTGTTTTGTTTGTCACAGCCAAAAGGAAAATAAATTATTTAATTATTGTGACAAATTCGCAAAAATACTGAGGAAACGGACCTGTTGTGCAGCTTGTAACTGGAAACTATATCTCTGTATAACTGTGTTATGTATAAAATAATGAAGTATACGAATTGCTGCGCATTAATCAAATCATTTCCTCGTGTTTTCCATAAAATTGTTTGCTATATTCCGCGGTGATTTACACGTCAAACTCAACATTTATCTCAGACTTATGACATGCTGGGAGCTCTAAGTGATTTATTGATCTATTAATATATATTATGTATATATTGTTTTTGTTATTTTGCAAATTAATTAAATGCCAGTTAGCTTTATTGCCAAAAATATATATTAAATTTGCCTAATTCATAGCTCATAAAATCAGTTCAAACGAGTCTAATTTATGGCATATTTGAAGCATTTTTCGGCGTTTTGTTATATAACAAAAGAGTGTGGGTCATAAAAAAATTAGCTAAGATTAGATATGCTTGAAAAGACTACGTTTTTTACATTTACGAAAAAGGAAATTTTGAGTAAATCTGTTTAAATAATGTATACATTAATAAAGTCATTTTTAACTATGCAAATATGTTAAATTTTCTAAATTTAATGTAAGCCTATTTTTACACATTTCACTTTAAAGTATAAATTATAGAAGTAATGTACAAAAGTTTAAGCTCAAATGCAAAGCTATAATTTAGATAAACTTATTTCTAGTTATTATTGAATTTCCAGTTTACTGTCAACCTGATGAATTATTTGTCATAATTTATGGCACATTTTGGACGCTGAGATGATGCCCAGGTTAGGTTTCAATTGTCCGCAAGGTGGACAAAAATGTGCAGAGGGGCGTGGTGGTACAGTGAACTGGTCTGAAGGCGAAGCCACTCAACAGCAACATGGTGCACAAGTGGGACGACCCAACTGCAAACAAAACAAAAAAGCAAGTGTAAAATACAATGTATATAAATGAAAATTGCAGTCACTGATGGAGGAGGCCCCCAGTGCCAAAGAGCAAAGTGGGAATTGGAAATGGAAATGGAACTGAGACTGAGACTCAGACTGAGACGCAGACTGTGACGGATTGTGTTAGTCGTAGGCGAAGGCATTTCTAAGGTTGCTGCTGCATTAGACACACGATGCAAAAGAGAGCGTGCGGGTGGGATAGTAAGAGAGAGGGAAAAGAGAGAAAGGCTTGAGCCAAATAGAACTGGGTCAACGGCCGAGTGGGCCAAGGGGGCGGGAAGCCTTACTGCTCGCACACACTTTTTATTGGACTAGGGGCAGTCACGCAAATTGCAAGCATTTTTCACGCACGCTGCCCTCATCTCTCAGTGTAGCGTGCAGGGGGGAGTGGGAGGAGTTGTGGGAGAGTAGGTTACGCCTTGACGCCTTTAGCTAAAGTTTTGTCAACAGTTTGTGTTTTCTTAATTCTCTCTGTGTGGTTTAACCTGTTGCGTGCTTGGCTGCCTTGCATTAATTTTTTCGTGTTTTTTTTTTATTTTATTTTTTGCATGTTTTTATTTTCTAATTGGCATAATTGCGGCTTGTGCTTGTTATTGTTGTTGTTGTTGTGGTAAGTTGTTGTGTTTGTTGGCGGATTGCATTCTCGCATGCCCATTTCATGGGTGTGGCCGTTGGCGTCGTTTGAATTATGGCCAGGCCCATTTGATATTATACCAAATGCTAGCCGCTGTTACCCACGAGCCTCGCGTGCCTCAAATGCCGCACACTGGAAGAGAGAGTGAGTGAGAGAGGGGGGTGAAAACAGTTAACCAAATTGTTGCTCCGCATTTTGTTTTGCGACTCTTTTATTTTTTAATTAAAAAACTACATGTGCTGAGCGCAATTGGCGATTTATGTTAAGCGTCGATTAGGCCACTCTCGGGACCCACTTTGGGCGGCCGCTTGAGGCAACACAATTTATTTTGGCTTAAGTGTTTCGAGCTGGCTAACAAGAGATTTGCAAATGTGATAAGCGTTGCGTCAGCCTTTTTCTAAATTGCATAAGAAAAAAGCGGTCAACAAGTGAAAGATGGAAATGTACAATTTAGATTTACAGAGTGTCCAAGAAATTTAGAGATTTAGTGGTATAAAACATATACAAATGTACAATTGTTTTAATTTATCATCGTATTAAATATTAAGTATTTTTTATAATAATATCAATAAGACCAAAAGAATTTTCGAGGTCTGTAAGGTATTATAAGTATTTATGGCAATTAGCGCCACCAATCTCAGACAATTATTATAAGCACTTAGAAACGACCACAAATTAGTAAAAACAACCAAAATTGATAGTTCAATAAACCACATTCTGTACTTAAATTGAAGGTGCACAAATGTATCTGGCAGATTAGTTTTCATCTATCTAAGTGCAGGGAGCTTAACCCATGTCAAGGTTAGCGCACTTCTCAAGCCCTCAAACTTCAAATAATTAAACAATCCAAGTTGAATGTATATTCAACATTTAATAGGAGTCTCGCATGAAAGTAAACACTCGAAATAAGTCGCAACAGATCGTAGTACATATATATATCAATATATAAGCCGAGTGTAACCTTGTGTTTTGTTTTCGTTCGATTTCCAGTTTAAGTGAATGCATTCCCACGCTTTGACGCCTCACATTTCTAGCAAATAAATTTGTTAGCCAAATAAAAATTAAGTTAAGACCAAGAAATGCTTTAAGTCTGGGTTAGCCAATTGCTATTGTGCTGGTATACAAAAAGTGGAACTGTTTTCTTAAAGGGAGAAAAACAAAGTTTTGTTTATTATTGCATGCCTAATTTTTATATATACTTTTTTTTTTGGCAGTTTGTTGCTAATTGTTTTTATTTTCAAATATTGAGTACTCGAATTCATTGTTTTCATGAGTACTGCTCTTTTGTGTTATTCACTTGGCAGGCGGAAATGAGTTCTTAGCAAAATATTGTTCAATAATCCAGCGGCTAGTAATTAATTATGCCTGAGCAGGTTTACACATTCAATGCTCCACTCTCCTCCCTAGGACTGGTCCAAGTGGCCAACTGTCGAGACAATAAAATGCTTTGTGAGTCATTTACAACTTTTTGAGTGTTTTAACTGTTGCGTGCCAGCGATTCAGTGGTTCAGTGGTTGGGCATTGTCTTTTTTCTTCACATTTTGCTTGGAGCCCAGCCCAGGATTCATGTGTGTACTGCTTGAATAGAGCTGTTGTCTATGCCATGATGGTTATGTTTGGGCTTGAGCTGATGTCATTTTAACCTAAGCGAGGAATTCACCTTCATTTACATACCTCTTTGCCTATCTGCCAGATGACAACTACCACTTACGTCACCCAATAAAAAACTATTGTGACTTTTGCAATTGCGATTGTATTCAAATGCATTATTTAATATCATTTAAGTGCTTATATTTTCATGAATTTAAAGTTAAAATTATCGAGTTGATTAGTTTCGTGATTCAATGTAAACAATATTATTTAAAATTTTAGTAAGCAAACCTATTGTCTGATTAATGCGGTCTTCCTGTGTAGTGATTCAGGTAAAATATGACTAAAGCACATTTCCAAAGAACCTTAGGCAGCTGATTCTTTCTACATATCAAATTTATTTTTAAAATTATCAAAATATCAAAATTATTTATTATTCTACGAAGATTAAAGTCACGATTGTCTGATTATCATAATTTTGAATATAAATTTATTTATTTAAAACCTCTGCTATAGATTTACAATTCATATAACATTTGTCTAATTAAATTAATAAAGTACAAAAGAATAGAAATAAATAAAAACTAAAATATTTAACAGACGATGAAGATAGTCTTTTGCCTACCTTTATACAATTTACATATTTCGAATATTACCAGCCAATACCAAAAATCCATTTAGTGTTATCAAAATCATATGTTCTAAATATCTAATTGTAGTAATGCTCTGACATCCAACTTGGGGCATTGCCACTTAAGCTAAATCGCCTTTGATTGCTTTTTTTATTTGTCAAATCTTGCATATTTGATTACCCCAAGAAAGTATTTAAGATCAAGCGATGGATCTTGTCCATGAATATATTTATAGTTAAAAAAATTTAATATCATTTTGTTTTTTCGCAGTCTTGAATTGCAAATAGACTAAATCAAAAGCAAAAATCGTGAAATGTTTTATACTGTGCCCCCACATTTGGCAATGAATTATCTTCCAGATCTGTATCGGGTTTTTCCCAAAAATTGTGTGTTAAAAATAGATGAGAGAGATTTCAATTGACATTGAGCTGTTTAGACACTAGATTTTGTTTCGAACAGTCATTATATTTATCAATCTAATAATAAATAAATAGATAAAAATAATAAGTAAATATAAAAAATACGCAGTAACATTGAGTGACTTTTTTTTGTTTTAGAGTGTATATCTTTATTAAAAACTGGCATTTTAAAACAAACAATTCTAACAGCAGAAATCATCAGCATATATGGAAATATTTTGATCAGGAAATTTGTCTGTCTGTTCATCTTTCTGCCAGTTTATTTCGATGGATACGCTAAAATTAGCATTCGCAAGCATTTTCTATCTGCATACAAAGAGTCTGATAAGCCAGCAGAATGTGCACAAGATCTAATGCAAATTTTTATAAACCCAGAAGTTGTGTCTTAATTAATTTATATATTATTTCGAATTTCAACTCAAGAATTCATTTGTTTTAATACAAATTCTGAATATTTAAAATGTATCCGTGTTATTATAAAAATACTATTACTTTGAGTAGACTTGAAAGTCTGTTTATCTGACTTTAATCTGTCTTTTGATTTGGATTATCGAAATGTAGGAAGAAAGCTACCAATATACTTTCTCAGTATATAATGTGGATATTTATTATGTTGATGGCATTTACAATACACAATACATAGTCGATGCAGTAGTCCATTCACCACTTACATGGCCTAGGCAAATGTGCAGGTGCAGTTAGCATTGCGGCTTTAACACAAGTCCCTGGATGCCAGCTTACGCGGAACTAATGATGTTGATGTCTTTTTATTGACCACAACAATGTTCGATGTGACTTACACAACCAACTTTTACTACCCGAAGCAAGTCGTGAAAAAAACACACAGCCACCGATTTCAGACATAATGAAATGGAAAGACAAAAAATAGAAATACAAAACGATCTGTCGCTTGGTATGCGATGGCAGCTCATAATTTATAATTTATAGTTAATTGACATGCATGGAGAGGTGTATTTTAATGACATTAATATTAATCTATTCAATTACAGAACATACTCGATAGATTCAACCCGGGAGCCAGACAACTAATTGCAGCGGGCAAAAGTTACCTGAAGGCGTTGCATGGTGAGCACATAACTTGTCATCGTTTCACACACACTCACATACTGCTTACTATACGAATACATATATAGCAGTTTATGGTGTGGCATACAGTTAACTTATTTGTAATGCATTTCGTGCTATTATATATGTATATGCAACAGGTGCCGCAACTGCCTCGCGTCTATTCAATGAAGCATTGGCCAAGATTGCAATGAATGCGCAACAAAGCGGAACAGGCGATATTGGTAAGACCTCCGAAGACTAAGAGAGAAAGAGAGAGAGAGAGAGAGAGGGAGGGAGAGAGACCTATTTAATATCTACAATCTATACTTTTAACCTGTCTAAATTCCATTGCAGGTTCAGCTTTAATGAGCGTTGTAAACGTTAACAAGGAGATTCAGGAGCAACAGATGAATATTGTAAGTGAATCTTATAAGTTTAAAGCTGTTAATTATCTAATTAATTAATTAAGTTTTAAAGCAAGCTTAAATGATTTCTAAAAGCTTCCCATATGAATATACTTATTAAAGAGCAAATTCCGTTGTTGTGATTTTTTAAAGATAATTTAAGTAATAATTGTATTCATTTAAATTGTTTTGAATTAAATATTTAAAATAATAATTGTAATAATTTTAATTCCTTTGAATCAAATCTATTTCAGTTGTTGAAAGAAACATTGTCCAAGCTTTAACTCTAAACTCTATAAATATAAATATAGCATACATATTATTAATATAAATAATGTATTTTAGCTGAAAGCCTTCTACGTGGATCTGTTGGTGCCATTGGAGACAAATTTGGAGAAGGACACAAA
The DNA here is from genome assembly GCA_035042365.1 of Drosophila dives. NCBI lineage: Eukaryota > Metazoa > Arthropoda > Insecta > Diptera > Drosophilidae > Drosophila > Drosophila dives. Next base: position 486,798 of record JAWNLJ010000083.1, on the reverse strand, counting down.
AGTGGTGCAGCATGAGCAAAAGAAGTTCATGCAGCAGCACAAGGTGCGCATGGAGAGCTACCAGAAGGCCGTCTCCACAATGAAGAAGCAGCGCAAGAAAAAGGCAACTCCCGAGAATACCGAAAAGGAGCTTAGAGTAAGTTAATTTTTCACAGAACTGCAAAAAAAATAAAAGCACAGAACAATTGCTTAAAAATGATATATTTTTCAGAGCCTGCAACTGTTGGAGGATCAAAAGAAAAAGCTGGATATATTCTGTGATCAGAGCTATAAGAACGTAAGTTTTTTATTCCCAACTCATTTGCTTCGCTTCCGAGAATAAGTAATAATTTTTATGATTTTCGAACAAACAAAAAACAGGCCATGACACAGGAGCGACGTCGCTATGGATTCGTCTTGGAGCGTCAGTGCTCGATTGCCAAGCACTGGATGGCCTACCACACCACTGGCAGAACAGTAATTGATAATAATTTCGAAAATTGGCAAGAAATTGCTGCTTCTCGTGAGATTATTCCCCCGGCCGCCTACGAAAGCGGATACAGCAGCAGCAACAGCAACACAAGACGCCTCGTGAGTCATCACTTGCCACTTGCCACTTACCACACTTTTAGCCAGAGAACTGAACAATTCTAACTTCTTTAGAATATTAATTTAAGTTGTTTTTATATTAGAATTTTTGTGATCATATGCAAAATGAAAATATTGTATTTCGATATCTATAATAAGAACTGAAGTTTAAGAATATTTCTTACTACTGATGTTTAGTAAGTAATTTTCAAAAAGTAAATTTCATATTTTTCATAGACCATATGAAATTTATATATGTGAATTGAATATTTCAAATAGCTCTTTGTATATTTGTATTATAGACATTGAAATATAATTTTATAAACGAAAATAGGTAATTACCAAAAACACAAATTTCAGTAGGGATTCCCAGCGAATTTAAGCTCTAAATGATATATAATATATATCACGGTCTGCTAATGATATTAGACAGGATTCTTGACCATTAAATTGAGTTTATTTGTACTAAAAAGATTACCATCATTTTGTTAAGATTTTGATTAGATAGAACTAAACTATATTTGTACGAGAACTTTACATTATCTAATCCAATAACAGATTCTTTAAGGTTTCGCATTATTTTTTCTGTCTAACATTTTACCACTGCTTTCTAGGAACGCATCAAAGATGCTGAGGATGAACAAACCAGTGGCGCCCAACTGAAGAAGTCACGCAGCATCGATGCACCCTATGGCGATATGCGCACCCTGCATGAACGCGATGGCGCCATGGGATCCTCGCACTATGCACAGAACTCGCTGCCGCGTGCCAAATCTGATTTTAATCTGGCGCTGGTCGGCGCAGGACCCATCACAGGTATGTTATCCGCAGCAGGAGAAAACCAGGTTGAATATTCAATAAAATTACTCCTTATCTGTTGCAGGCAGCAAACACAAAATAATTGAGGAGCCACATGGAGAGATTGAGCGCGGGGATCAGCGTCCGCTGGTGAAGGCGCTCTATGCATATATGCCATCGGGGGAGAATCAATTGTCCTTCGAAGAGGGCGATCGCTTGGCACTGGTGGGTGCCAAGGCCAAGGGTTGGCAGTTTGGTGAGAATTTGCGGACGCAACACTTTGGCTGGTTCCCAGTGGCCTACACCAATGCGGAAAGCATTGAGATGGCGCCATCTGGCGGTCGACGTTATGAAAACATGCACATCAGCTATGACCGTAATTCTGGTGGTGGCGCCAGTGGCGGCGGCAGCGGAATGCGCAGCAACTACCACGAACAGCATCAGCAATACGAGGCGCAACTGGAGCTTATGGAGAACGACGCCACCTATCGGCGACGACGTAATCATAGCGCTGAGGAGTCCTCGCCCACGCGCATGTTTGGCGACACCATTAAACAACAGAAGAAATATCGCTCCGGATCGGCGGCCAATCCACGTCCCGGACCGCCACCCACACTGCCGGCACCAGTGCCCAATGGCCAAAACCAGAGCGCCCGTATGCTGAACAGCTCGCAGAGCTTCTGTGCCACCAATGGTGTGCCCGCAGCCGTGGAGAGGCGCAAGCAGAAGCTGCTCAACGGAGCACAGGTGAATAAACAATTAGAATCTTAATCCTACTTTTATTTATGCATACCAATATAATTTGCCATGCAGAGCTCCATGAGTCAACCACAGTCGACTAAGTCAGCGGCGGCAGCAAAGACGTCGCTGCACAGCAGCAACGACAGCGGATTCGCCAATGAGCCACCGCCACAGCCGGAGGTGGATTACTCAGATGAGGAGGCATCCACCCAACGTGTGCCTATTCGGTAAGCTTCAATTAGATCAGATATTATTAAATGTTCTGTTGTTGTTTTTGATTATTGTTATTAATCCATCTAATTATATTTTTAATTCTAATTTATAAATGCTTGTTTTTTTTTTAATTTTTGTTAAATTAAACAAAATAAAATAAAAATAACTTTCAAAGTGACTGTTTTCCCCTAACCAAATGTGTTTTCTCCTGTTTTCATTCGTTACTTATAAAAAATTACATTAATCTGTATATTTATTTTGTGATTTTTAAAATCATTGTTAAGCAACAACAACAACAACATCAGCAACATTTATTAATATTTGATTCCATTTTTGGCACTTGTTTCACCATCAAACCGGCTGCTATTGTCACTAATCCGTGCCACCCCATTGAGATGCTATTGATTTGCTATAATTGATGTGTTTAATTGACTTTTTGTTTGCTATTTAATTGTTCTTTTTTGATTTCATGTATCATCATTATATACTTTGTCGCTCTACCCACCCACCACCCACAACATCATTGTCGCATCCTTTGTGTTAACCACCCGCCCGCACCCACAAATCCACATCAATGAAAAATCTCACACGAAAACCAAAACAAAACCAAAGACGACGAGCGGATACGAATACGCATACGGTGCCACGGGATGTGGCCTCCTGGACGTTGAGCCGTAATTTCCGCAACAGCGTTGACAGCCAGATTGATGACAAGACCTTGAATCGATTGGGTGGCAAGATGCGTTACGATCTGATTGCCTCGGATGATGAGATACTGCAGGCATCGAGTGCGGGCTTGAAGCGTACCAAATCATTTTGGAAATTTGGCGGCGGACGCAGCGGCGAGGATATTTTAGCCGGTATGTCACTGTGGCAACATCGCGATCTGGTCGCCGCACCCAATCTGGAGGAGATGCGCGCCGATGAGCCGCGCTCCGATGAAGATCGGGAGCGCAATGGACACACGAATGGCAACGGCACACTAACCAAGTCGCACAACTCCAGCTCGTCGCAGGAGAAGCGTGGTCGCAAGGATAGCATTACTAGCACCGAAATCTATGGGGATGATGACGACAACATCTACGGAATCAGTCCAGCAATGCCGCCACAACAGCAACCACTGCAGCAGCCGCAGCAACAACAACAGCAGCAAGTGCAGCATAGGAGCAGCGGCTATACGCCCAAGTCACGCATGAAGATTATGAAAACCATTGAGATTGATATTGAAGAGCCCTCGGAGAGCGAGCGCTTGAGCACAATGCGTCGTGGCCAGTCGCAAAATCAACACCAACAGCAACAGTCGGAATATGGCCATGGACATCGCAAGCTGGACAAACAGGGCTCTAACTCTGCCTCTGCCTCCTCCACGCCGCAGCAGAAGTCACAGACGCTCAGCCGATCCAAGCCAGCGCATCAGCAACATCAACAGCAACAGCAACAACATCAGCTGCAACAGCAACTGCAACAGCAACAACAGTTTCCACTCCATTCAACGGATGAGGGGGAGAGCGATGAGCATGGAACCCTCAAGTTGAGCGATGTGAACAACTTTTTTGATGATATGCAGCATGATGGCGGTGGCAATCCAACCAGTGGCAATCATCATGGTATGGTGATGAAGACGCTAAAGCGCAAGGATATACTCAAGCAGTATTACACTAGCGAGGATGAGTCCGAGGCGGAGATCAAGTCTACCAGCTCCGATCCTTATGACTGCATCGTCATCAATGATCATCTGGTGCGTAAGGATGACAAGCTGAGGCGTCAGCATCATCATCATCAACAGCAGCAGCAAATGGAGTTCCACACATTTCGCTCATCCACATCGACAATGGCAACGAATACGCTGAAGAAGTCCAACTCCAAGGATCAGGATAGCACACTGACCCGCAATTCCACAGTCAATGCGGGAGCACCCACAGCCACCATCCTGCCCCGCACCCGCCTGCTCAAATCCTCCTCCAGCAGCAACAACAACAACAACAACAATCACAATAACAACAACAACACAAGCAGTGCAACATTGGAGCGCAATTTGAAAGCGCATGTGGGCAACAAGAGCTACGGTCCGTGGTATGATTTCTGGGATCAGGAGCAGCATGGTATTACCGGCCAAAAGCCCGTCAGCGCCAAACTAAAGTGAGGCAATGCAGAGGGGTGTGGGGTTTAGAGAAAGTGAGCCATGTTGTGGGAGTATTTGTAGTTTCGCCGTTTTCTTACCAGAGAAGAAAATGCGCCGAGCTTGGCGGCGACTGATTGATTGAGTGATAGATGGCTTGACGGAAGCTTGAGTTCAACTGTGCAGCTAAAAAAACTAATTACAATGAATTTTCAAACAAATTACATTTAGAGAAATTCTAGAACTTGTTAACAGCCTGTGTGGTTAAAGCCAAATTTTGTTTTACAAAATAATTATAATTTTTTGAAGGCCATTCGTTTCGGATTCCAATTATATTCCACTTGTTTTTGGTAAATGGAATTGGGTAGTATTACTAAGCATATTCCAGTGATTTATTGTACAGGAAGATGAATAAGTTGAGCTCTTTTGTTAACTCTGCACACACACACACACACATCAAACGCTCACTGCTTATCACTTATGTATAAACTCGCTATGTGAGTGAAATACTTCCATTATTTGGTGCCTTGCATAACGCACAGTTTTATGAAAAGTACATAAACCATATACACATAATTAAATATATATATTAATTTTTTTGCTTTAGATTTAAGATCTTGCATCATGTTACATTCCTTAAGCACACATCCAATGAGTGGAATTATTATGAATATATTTTGTATTTTGCAGAAGACGCGGTATTTATCGCAACTACTCGATAGACTATTGAAAGAAAACGACAAAATGCATATCCGTAGAAGTATATTTTAGTAAAACGAGTCCACAAATATTCAATCCTGGTCAAATTCCAATGTATGTAAAAAGCTATAATCCCCATTTTTTCTAATCAATTGTATAAAGAAGCTATAACAGCGCCTATCGTAAGTGCTCATTTCAGTAGTACCAATTTCATATTTATATATGCACTGCCATGTTGTATTCGCAAAGTTGCGTTCATCTTTGCAGCGCCTCCCAGTTTGCCACAATCAAGTTGCGTCACACGAAGACCAATGATCGCTCGGCTCCAATGATCTATCGGAGCGTTAACAAGTAGCAACGACTGCGCAAGGTGGAGTTTTTATTGTGACCGTGCGACTAGGGCTACTGAGTACTTCAACTACACCCCCACACACACACACTCACACACACAGACTCAGTTACTCATATGACAAACACACACAAGGCAAACACATTCCCCTTTAACCACAAAAATATTTGTAATATTTGTAATGGAGCTTTTAATTCTGCTCTGTCATGCCTGGACTAGCTGGAACTGGAACTGACCAGATTCAGATCGGAGGCGGATTCATTGAAAGTCTTAGTTGACCAGTTCCAAATGCAGTTCGGCACGGATTCTTGGTAGTCATTAAGTTGTATTGTTTGTTAAAACTTATGTATGTTAAAGATCGAAAAATATAATTGATTTATGCCGTATAAAATAAAATAAAATATGAAAATCAATATGTTCCATTTATTTCTATATGCACAAAATGTGTAAGATTGACAAACATACTTTATCACAAATTATTATTTACAAATTACAAATTATTATTTACATCTATGTCATCATAATATGCTGAGATAGTCACTTCAGTAAAATAATAACTAGGTAATTTCAGCTGAACAAATTCATTAATTTGTGATAAGTTCATTTACTATATTGACACCTAAATATTAAATATATTTACAACTGACAGCTTATCTTTACTCAGTCTAAAATATTCTCTCAGAGCGTGGACCTAACACTCTTGGTGTTGATTGTCATTTATACATATCTAATAATAATGTTTAATTATTATGATTTACATAATTGTGCACATTTCTATAAAACTAACAAAGCAATATTTTTTACTAATACTGAAAGGCCACTAAAACTTCAAACTTGGAACATATTATACCTCAATTTTAGACCAAACTTGTAAAGAAGATAAACAGAAACTTCCTTCAAAGAATGATATTTCTTGGCTAAATCCACCCTGTTCTGGAGCATCTATTTTCATATGGTATTCCATATTGGTATTAGTGTATAAAGTAGTCTGTAACGTTCTCACTGGTTTCGTTATATTTTAAAATCCTCATGCATTTTAGGGGCGTTTGAATTTATATATAATTATTCTATTTTGGTTACTGTTGAGAGCAGTTGAACTAACTGAAATCGAAGAGAAAATAAATTGAGTTTGGTATATTCTACACATAAGTTTGATCTTTATCTTAACTGTAACCTCTTTTTTTAGTTGTAGCTATTGACAAAGGTGTGTGCAAAAAATGGGATTCTGGTACAGTGGCCTTGGTAAAGTCGCCCAACAGCGAATTAATGGCTTGGAAGATTTCAACAGAAATTGGGCCACATATCGTGAAGGCTTTGAATAGTTTAACGGCCACTTCTGTGGGCTTGGAGAAGATCCATCACTTGACGAGCACCCAGCCCCATGAGCTCTAGGTTCATATGGAAGACATTCGAGGGGAAGTTGAATATGCAAACTATACTCAATTTACAATAGCTGGAGAAAACGATAAACACCGACTGATAAACTTGGGTGAAGCCTATGGCTATGCCACAAATGATTTCCTGTACAATGGCACAAATCAACCATTTACCACATATGAAGTGGATAATGATAAATACATTGTTGGCAATTATGCCAGATTACATAATGGTGGCTGGTGGTACAATGATTGTGGATGTGGGTAAACAAATGACCCTCTGCATCATCTCTCAAATATTTTACTGTTGCTTTTAATACTTGTACATTTTAAATCGTTTAAATTGTATTTGAATTGTAGTTTTGAGTTGTAAATATTAAATAATATAAAAAATGAAAGAATTATAAGAAACTTTCGCAGGTACGGTTTGTAAAAAGAATGTCCCAATAGTAATGGCTTTTGGAGCGAAGCAGAAAATCAAACCTTTTCGGCGCAATAACCATTTTTGGGGGTGTACTTCTATTTGAAAAGTGTTTCCAAATTTGAATGCAGTTTTAATTTAAAAAACAAACCATAATCAATAAGCACTAATTTTTGTAAATGTTGACAAAGGTATGGCCATCGAATGTTTTAAACCGTCCCAAAGATCATTTATTATGAGTTAATTTTGTATTAGTTTAAAATCTGTAGTAACAAACTTGGTAGATAAAATAACGCCCTCCTTTTTAGGCAACGCACAGTGAATATCGAAAATGTCGGTAATCAGTCATGCCTCATTTCTATTAATGTAAATACGTTAATGTATTAAAGGCTGTATACATATGTATGTATAAACATACACACACACAGATGTGTTGTTCTTTGACTGCATGAAGAAAATATATTAAACAAAACACAGCAGTCGCATCTGAAAGAGTTTGACCCTTATGCGATCCATCAACTATGGTAAAAAACTTCATTTTCTTTGAATAAACGCCAAAATTGTAATTAAAATAGAAAAAAATGAATAAACCATTTCTACTATGTTATCAAGTTTCAAATTATGTGCATGCCAATCAATTGAAACAAATTTTATGACTTTTTGTTTTCTTTTTCGATTTTACACAAAGAAGAATTTACATTCGTTCCACTGTGCATTGTTAGACACTGAGAATGACTTTGGTAAGCCATAGAACAGAAAATGTGATAAACACAATCGCGGGTCAAGGGTCTTATGATAAGAGCATCCCATACCTGCATAAGAATACATACATATATAGAAAAATACTTATGTATTTAGGTAGCTGCGGCTACCAAGCCATGTTTGGACTTTCCGGTTTCTTACTCATCTATTATGTTTACACATATGTATTCTGTATGCACATATGTGTTCAGAAGTTTTATGATAATAATACTCGTTTCACATATGTATGCATCAGTTTGTTTTGTATACTACTTATCTCTATTTATAGTAGATAGCTGGCTGCGGCTCCGTGTCGCGACCGCTATAAAAATGGGTACGTCGCCTGTCGAGGGAATCAGTTCTCAGCGGCAATCGTCAGCGGCAACATGACTCCGACGAGTTGGATTCGAGAGTTGAGAAGACCTCCAAGCGGCACTACAAATTACTTAACGCGGAGCAACTCAGAGCTGTGACGGAAATCCCGAAGGCTCAGCATGAGGGATGAAGCTTTAATGCGCTCTAAGCGCAATCTTATTCGATTTTGGATGGTGTTCAGCTTTACAAAAGTTAGCAGTCACCGAGCAAAACTTTGGTGACAGCAAACAACAGGACCGGGCATGACAAAAGTGCAATTTACCTTAAGCCATAAATACATAAAATAAGTGGATGACTCTTTACATCTGAAATGTACATATCAACTGCAAATAATGTTCTGTGTTTAACTAATTTATAATTTAAGCGATATAAGCATTTTTATATATATTTTGTTATTTTAATTTAAGTAATAACTTTTGTTATCAAAGTTATAAAACGACAAAATCTTATACGTCTTCCGTTAAATGTAATTGTCAATTTGTTATCTTTATGCACTGCTGTATATGTGTAAATGTTTTTAATAGTTAATTTTCTTTTGTCTATTTTGTATAATATAGTATTTTTAAACAATAAACAAAAGGAAAAAACAATATGCTTTTCTAAACTTTTATTTAAAGTAGTTTTTTATTTCCAGTTTTGTGTATATTTATAACTCTTCTGATATAAATGCTCTAATCAGTAAAAGGGTTAGTAATACTATTATGTAGCTACTCTTAGCTTCTAACTCATTTCCTGAGTTGAATATATTTTATCTATTTATTGTTGTTTTATTAAAAATAATTCCGATATGAAATTTTAATAACATATGAAGCATTTGAAAATTTAAATAATGTACAAATTTCGGGTTCTACTTTTGTTTATATGTATATTTTGTTTCGATTAGAAAAACTCTTTTCCAGAAGATTACACGACAGCTACAAAGCATCTTTAAAATCTGGACAGATTTCCTGAAGTGTGCCCAAACTACCTATTACTGTAAAAAAATTGTTAAGCAAGAACGAATAAAATTTTAACCACATTGTTTTTGTTTTAATATTTTTTATTCAATATAATTTTTACAATCATTTCCCGTCGCAATTTTATGCCTTTACCGTAGGTAAAAGAACAAATTGGTACAATTGTAGCAAAATAAATGCCCTCCTAGTGTCTTAAACATTTTAAATGTGATTTAAAATGCAAAGTCACTTTGAGAAGTTGCATTGTGAACTTTTTTCCCCGCTGATGAGCTCAAAGTCGAAGTGCCAGAACTTTGAATTGAAGACCATAGGCCCGTGTACCCAACCAACTGAAGCCATATAGCTTGATATGAAGAAGTTGAAACCCAGATGCGCTATTAATTTGGTTTTTCATGCCTGTGCCCAGCGATCATGAAAGTTCCATTCGATGTCGTAGGGCTTCGCCGACTTCGGTTGCAGAGAGGTCCAAAAAAAAGTGCCAGCATTGGTGCGAGCGAAGTGCACCGGGACGCAGTACTCTTCTTCTTGATTAAATGTTTGCAATTCACCGGATCCGTTATCGCCATAGACAATGATTGCGTCCTCCTTAGCGCACTGACGGATCTCCTCGATGAGTCGATTCTCGAGATGCTCATTCGACATATTATCCATGTCGTTGCTCAGCCAATCGAATTCAGATTCCTTCTCCTCCGATGCGATATACGAGCTGCGTTTGGGTTGCTTGTTATCCTTTAGCTTGAAGACGTGGCTAATAAGCGGTTTTAGCATGTTCTTAAGTCGACGAGTTGGCGACACTTTTGACTTGTACGAGTACATCGGCAACTTCTTCTTATTGTTGTGGTTGATCTGTTTGTTTATGGCAGACATCTTCGCGCTTCTTTTTACGTTTGGTTTTTCAAAAATTGAGTTAATATTTTACGAGCGTGTTGTCGCTTCAGCAGTCGAACTGTATCTGATGCTCTCTCCAGCATGCTTGGCCTATTTATACACTCTCCCTGAAACCCAAGTCGATGTCTCAGAGAAGCGCTCTCAGAGAGATGGTGCAGCATCTCGGCCAATCACAGTTGCCGAAACGTGGCAGGTGCTAGTCTTGAAATTTCTCACGTTTCATCCGAGTAGTGGCATACACAAGACTTAACAGGTAAAAGAGTCCTGGCAACTTGCCCCAAAACAAATAACGCTAGAAGCGTGGGAAACCCATGGCTACGTCTTTGAGCACAATTATCCTGCCAGCACATTTGACGTGGGAACCAAATCTTTGGGATTTTCCTTTGAATGGCAGTGCCATACATTAATTGGTTAATTATTTGCTTTGCACTCTCCAGCAGAGTAATGTCCTGCTGTTTAGGCCTAGGAAGGATATTTCGCATTTGTTATTGTTTTTATAATGCTTACCAAAGTTTCTTTAATGTTTGCTACATTTCTATATATTCTCTAATGTTTTTGAACCAGGTTTTAATTTAAGTTTAAAATAAAAGCAAATAGATTTTGTGCTTTTCAACTTATTATAAGCTAGTTCTATACTGACAGTGAATATTTACATTTAGTCAGCTATCATAAAATGTAAGACTATTCTTTTATAGGTCTGATCGAAAAAAAATTAATAGTTTACTTTCTCTTTTTGTTAATATTTTATCCAAAGAGCAGTCAAAGCTCCAAACTTTTAAGAGAAAATAATGAATATCCAATGGTTGCTTCAATAAATAAACAAAAATTTTGTAATTTTCTCTAAGACCATTAATATTCTGGATTTGATATCGTGTGGTTATCAACCGTATATTTGTATGCATCAGCAATGAGTCAGCAAAACAAGAATCGAAGTTCAAACACATTATTAGTCAGGTCGACCCTTGTGTCCAGTGTAGGGTTATGGCTACAATCTTATTTATTGTCCCTACCTGTTCCAATGCAATCTGAGATTTTTTCGTGCACAGCTTAAGAAAACAAAATAAAGAAAACAAAACAGAAGAATCACGGACGGTTACATTTTTTTGTATACATTTTTTAATGAGAGAACAGGTTTTGAACCCAAGGGCGCAGGAACAGGTAGCCGAGAAAGGCTTCGGCTCTATTTATTATTCTGAAATGGAATGTTTGGGTTGCCTTTGTTTATATATGTATGTATATATACATATATATAAATATATATATATATATATATATATATACGTACATAGATATAAACTTGTTGAATGCATTGAGCATTTGAAAAGATTTGGTAATTTTATGCAAACGACCCTTTGAAATAATAAAATAGTTTTTCCATCTATTTAAAATTCAAAAACGAAATTTTCAATAACAAATCTTATCGATTGCTAGAAATTTATTTATTTTTATACTTATAAACATGGAAGACATATTAGTGTATAGTTTTAAGCTAGTTGTACCATATTTAGAGACCAAATACCAAGTGTCTTTAAAGCTTATACAAAACAGAAGTTTTATATTTGATCACATTTCGCTTGCTGTCACATCCAGTGCCTTTGAATCACAGGTTTTGATCAGTTTGAACTCGTTTTTGTCCATCGAAGTACTTTGCATTTTGGACTTAAAGGTTTTCTTGAATGCAACTTTGAATGCATTTCGTATACTTTGAAGAGGTCTGCAGTTCGTCGTCTTCTTCACGTCCAACGTTAGAGGACTACTCGTAGCATTAGAGAGCAATTCATAAACCATTGTACAATTGACTGAACTTGTCCAAGTGTTGATGTGATTTGATGTCCACCTTACGGAATCTGTGCGTATTTATATGTTAGCTTCACAAAAATCATCCCCTGCTTCCACAGCGTTGATCAACCAATCACATCGTCGCTTCAGGCAGGTGTTTCTGTTGCTATACGTTGAGATTGCAAGTCACGCATTCCCGTCCTTCGAGTAATTTACTGGTAGGTAGTCGTGGGTCCTTTTCCATGCACGTGTGTCAGGCTCGCTTGTCTGCCTTTCCACTTTTAGGGCAAAACATCAACAATCTTTTGGCTACTTCGTGGGAGAGAGATAATTTCGGTTGAATATTTATTGTTTTTTCTTTATGTGCGGCAATCATATAAAACTTCATTTATCTACTTTTCTTTCCCACTCACGGTTTGTAATTTGAGTGGTTTTTTCTTTTTTTTTTTGGCGGAGGAGTTTCTTTTCACGAAATTTGTGCCTTGATTAGTCTTTCCATGGCCAACGGGATGACAGCGGAGCATGAAGCCTTGAACCCTCGTTAAACACATGGTGCCAGAAAAGAATTAGAAGTGAATGTATTTGATAATGACAGGTAGTTTAGACATTTCGAAATTGTTGTCAGGTTAATGGATTAGGTTGCATTGCGTTTTGATTATGTTGATGTTGATGTTTTTGAACGCTGACTAACAACGAATTATTGTTTTCATCAGTGATTAAAATTAGTAAAGGATAAAGTACTTGTTTCAGCCTCAGTGGAACACGGTGAATGTAAACAAGCCAGACTGTTGTAGTCGGAAGAGAATAGACTAACAGATACCCTACAGTCTGTAGAAAAGAGAGCAACTCTAGGAGATGATCTGAACCGAGTGGGTAAATACATTAAATAATTAAGTAAGTTTACTAATGCAAGTTTCCATAATACAAAAATACATTTTGAGTAAGTTTACTAATATAAGTTTTCATAAAATAAAAATAATTTTTGGCTACTAATTTTTGTATTTCTGGTTTTTGGTTACTAATTTTGGCATTACTGGTCCGATTTTATTTACATTTATTTATTGAGATTTCTAATTGAAATCAACTGTATTTATATTTATTGCATTGCAACTATTGTTGATCTGTATATGGTATATGAGAACTTATATTACAAATTGAAAGTCTTTAGCTCCAACAGCCCCTTCATACAGGCCGAAATGTATATTTTCACTCGACTTTTGATGCTGATCAAGAATATATACCTATTTGGGATGGACATGCTTTCTTCTGCCCGTTACATAATTTTGCACTTCGTAATTAGATCTTATTAGATCGTTTGAATCATATTTGTATTGCATACTTATTCGATAAAAATACAGTTACCTCAAAATTTGTCATCTTAAAAGTATACTACAACAATTTTCAATAATTTTAGTCGAATTTTTATTTCAAAACATTGATTAAGCGGTATAGAATTTATATTAATAATATATGTCATAAGTATATAAGTACAAATGAAAAGGACTTTAATGAAATATATTAAAACTATATCTTAAATCTTAGAAAATGTATAATTTCTAGTTAAATTTGAAAAGGCTTTTTAAATTGAAGTGCTTTTAAAATCTGTAGTTTGTGAAGCCAATAAGGAATGATTGGGTAAAATGAGATGGGAACAACGACTCATCCCCGGACTTATTACCTTCGTCATAAGGAGAAGCATGATGAGACTTAGCACTTTCAAAGAAACTCATACTCTGTTTAGTCTTAAAGGATTTTATAATATTGTCGTGAATAAAGACTAAAAAATTAAACCTCAACACATATTTTTTTAAAACATAAAGTCTTTTATTCCAGACTCAAACTTAAATCCGTTATATTTTGTTTTCTTATAGATATGTGAGGTAGTTTCACAAATGATACGTTGACTAACCGTATGATCTCTAAGTGAAACACAATTTAAAGTATTGGTTAAGGTGACTATATGCATGGATTATAATGAAGGAAATTTATGCTGTTGAGCTGCTCAACTGGCTTGAAACTACTAAAAATGTTGGCGTAGAAAAATTAATTTTCAGCGCTCAATTGCATTGCTTTGTAATTATTTGGTTTGAGTTTTATTCAATGGGGATGCGGTTACCAGCATTGAATTTCTAATGATTCCATTCACTGATTTAATGTGGGTTGTTGGTTTTATTTTGTTTTGGAATTTGAAGAGCCCAAATGTTTAGCTGAAGTTGATAAGCTGAAAACTGGAAGCAAGTAAGGAAACATTTTTGTTTTTTTTTTCTAGTTCTAGTTTTTATTATTTGTTGCTTAACATTAACTTACTTAGATTTTACATGGAAGACAATGATTCTTAGTCTAAAAGTAACCTAACAAACAAACATGGAAGACAATGATTTTCTTAACACTATACTAGAAAAGAAAAGCTATTATAAAATCACAATAATTTACAAATCTTATTATTGAAAGAGTTAAATGCGAGTTGGTTCCCAGTCCAGTCGAACCAATTAAGCTAATATCACCCTGAGATTGCGGTCGTACCAATTTCATCACCCATTCAATAAACGATTGAGGAATGTGTGACGATTGGTATTAAAGCTGACATCAATGTTAACGCGCCTGGAGACGATGTGGATTAAGCCTGAACCCAACGATCGAATCTCTCGTGCATTGTGTTCTCCTGCACTTGCTGGCGAGCGCCCTCAGCCGAGGTCCAGAAGAAGGTACCACTGCTGGTGCGTGCAAAGTGTACCGGTATAAAAGTCTGATCGGGTTGCACTGGCACAATTAGTTGTTGTTCGGCCTGTTGCACAATGATCGCCGCATTGCTGGGGCACTGGCGCATCTCGTCGATGAGACGCTGCTCCAGTTGCTCGTTGGCCATATTGTCACAGCTGGCAACGGAGTCTTTGCGCATGTCCTCCAGCGATGAGTTGATTTCGTTCTGTGATTGAACTTCGTCCAGAGTCTTGCGAATGAGCTGCTTCTTCTTGATCAGTCGCAGCAGTGGTTTGACGAGTTTCTTCAAGCTCAGCATGGCCATTGTATGTTGATCTGATTTGCGCTGCATCATAATGCTGCTTTCGAACTTGTATTCCCGTGTGATGAAAGACATTGTGTGAATACGATGTATCAAAATTGTTTGTTTTTTTTTTTCACAATAATAACTGTGGCGGACGACTTGCCACGTTGCTGATCGGTAGTGTTCTGCTCTACAACTGACACAGGCCCTGCTTTTATACGATCGACGCTCATGCGAGCTGTCTCGAAATACCCGTTGTTCTCGCAATGCTCTCTGGTGCTGTAGCCAATGAAAATGCTTCGTTTAGGCAGGTGGTTGTTTGCACACCAACTGAGAGAGGGAGAGAGAGCAAAAGAGCGCAAGCGAGCCTTTGCTTGTACATTTTCCAGATTTTTAAAGTGGATTTTTGGTTGGCATTTTTTTAGTTTCAGTAAAACGGCTTCTTGTTGCTCTGTCTCACTCACTCGTTACCTGCCAGGCATTAAATCTTCGAACATCCCATTCCAAACGGACAAGTCGTAACTTGTCGGTAAAAACCCAACCCTAAGTGCTAAGGATTTTACAAATTCGACACACTATCCGAAATTGGCGGGGAGCAAAAAAAACAATAGTTTACATATCTTGCGCAGCGATCTCGGGAACGTTGGGAAAAATCGACTTGTTCGTCATTTCATTGAGACAGCACCGAAAATGCCAACCTGTAGGTACAAAATAACGTATTTTCTGTGTACCGGATTTTATTTGGGTTTTGAAGGTTAGTCAAAACGAATTAACGCGCTATTTGGGATATGCCGCGTTGTCTGAGTGTCAGGTAGTGGGTACACAACCGATTCCAAGTACATTTGTTTGTCATTGTTGTTTTTAGCATCTCTCCATCTCTTATCTCTCTCTGCCACACTCTCTCTCTCTGTTGATGCGTGAAAAATTTACGACGCGGGTAATGCTTCCTCAAACTCCAAATTTTGAGGAATTTTGTCGGCAAATTATTTTTGAGCCTTCCAATTTTTGTTTGTATGTCCCCTTTTTGAGAAACGTTACTTTTATTTTTTTAAGGGTTTAATGCAAGCATCCATTAAATATGTGTACTTGTGTACAGTATTTTGTTGATCATGAGCCAAACAATTAAATAGCTGATAAAGTTTAATTACTGTTCCGCATGCTACTTCAGACGCCCACAATAATCTGTAAAAAGGCGGACAAATAAAAGATAATGGGTTTATCAATTTGGTACGCATTTACTTAAAAAATCATATAAATATACACATAAATTTTTGAGAGTATTTCGTTTTACCCACTTGGCGATTTAGTCGAAGTCAGAAGAAACCAGATCCTCTTTGTTGGGTTCATTATAGCAATATTACATAAAATTGTGAAATGATGGCAAATCACTAGCAGTAATTCAGTACTCGACTAAATTATAATTTGCGTTGGGTACTTTTAATGAAATTCTGTTTATTAACGAAACGATTCGCAATTTTTTTTTGTTTAAGGGAAGTGCTTCTGTTATACCCATGTGGGGTAAAAGGGACACATGGACCATTTAAGCGTTGGGTACATTTTTTTTGGTTAGTAAAAGAATAATTCAATACTTTAAAATAATTTGTGTACTATTAACACAATATAAGGCACTGTTCTGCTCATATAAAGTGGTATAAGCAAAAGTACATAAGAAGCAATTTAATAAGAATGTGAGTCTATAGTATTTCGACTATCTGAATCTAAATATAGCTGATTAAAAGTACAGAGGCTATAGATATAACACCGGTTTTTGAGAGCTCTTTTGGCATACTATAGCTATAAATCTATAGTCTTTGGCTGCAATAACATGAATCACGTATAGAAAGTAATTTTCGTTTTATAAATTTATAGTCAGTAGTAATTTAAGCAATGATGCAAATTACGATAACTTGTGAAACTATTTCTAATCGGATCAAGGAGTACATTTATTCTTGTTGCTTTTCAGCACTCGGAGATCAATACAGATTTATTATCGAATATATCTACTTTGAAGGGTCGCTTTTCGTTTTATAAATTTATAGTCAGTAGTAATTTAAGCAATGATGCAAATTACGAAAACTTGCGAATCTATTTCTAATCGGTTGTTGCTTTGCAGCACTCTGAGATCAATTCAGGTATATTATCGAATAGATCTATTTGGAAGGGTCGTTGATTGTAGTGCAGATTGTGAAATTGAAATTGTCTCCATACTGGGTCGAAGGTGCTGTCTTTGTCCTGTTTTCGGACTCCTTTTCTCCATTTCTTTGTAACAGCACATAAACATGACACGTTTGAACGTGATCGCTCTTTGCATTGGCCTCCGTTCACCCTCTTAATTTTTCTTTAAAGTGTTTTCTTATTGTATCTGAGAGTCGCGTACTCTCGACAACAGTTCGTTTTCATAGTCATTTGCTGGTGAGTCTCGATTTCGGTTATCTGCCAACATCATCTCGAAGGCGATCGCTCTTTAAAGCCTTCGAGTGATGGCAGTTATCCCTTCTTTAACGAACTGCATTCGTTTTGGGTCATTTTAGGGTTCGTTTCATTAAATCCCCTTTATCTTTTTTATGCGTTTGGTGTTTTTACCTGCCGAGTTCGTTTGTGGGATCTGACCCTTGCACGTGTGTGACCCACTGCCACTAAATCTCCAACAATATACAATCAAATGATGTATACAACAGAATGCATTAGAAAAGGGCAATGTAACCGAAAAATATCACGTCCAATGCAGCGTAATTGTAGCCTTCCGGCAGCGGATTAAAATACCATTGCCCAAACATTATTTATGGTATTTATTTTCACTGTATTACTTTGATGTCTAGGCTAAATGTAACAGGTATTGTTTTAGTTTTGATCAGTAAAAGTTTCTTAATCTCTTAGTTTGCCAGTAGACGTAATGTAATTTAATTTATATATTTTAATTTTTAATCTCTCCTTTTCAGACTGATTCATTAACGTATTTCTTAAAGGCTCCTCAAATAATGATCATACACCTGATTTTCGAATGATACATTTTTTACAAAGAACAAGATACGATTTGTTGTGCAAATTCTAAGAGCTTCATAATTTGGTGTTATTATTAAGCAATACAGTTTTTCTATCTATAAATTATTTGTTGAGAAATTGTTAGTGTAGGAGATGTCATTGCTCTTTTGTATATATGTGAGACACATAAAATTAAGCATAGGGGTTAAGTTTGGATAGTATGAATTGTTAAACAAAAAACCGTTACAATGGCTTCTGTATGATATAGTTCTACGGACTTATTTTACTTGATTATACACAAGTGAAAAACACATCAAATAAGGCATATAGAACATGTTTATCTCAGATATCTCGTTAAGGACAAAAGATTTTTTTACAGATCTCAACTAAACTAAGTTCATATGTAAGCCAATTAAAGTATGAATCAGATCCGTCCGACTCTGACCTTCTGCCGCAAAAGGGCAGAGTTATGCCAAACATTATCATAAATATATTTTGATTCGATTGTTAGATTTAGCTACCACAGTAAATAAGTAAATGATCGCCTATAGTTTGTTTTAAAATGATAATACAACTTACTTACCTTACTACATTCAAATGACTTTAACGGAATTTAATGATTATTAAAAATTTCATAATGAAATTATTACTTAAACACCTTCCTTGTATAAAATCGATATATATAAATATATTATAGTTCATAAGGTAAACTTTTAGATATTCTAATGTGCAACAACAGGTTGACATTTAAGTAGGTAAGAATCTCTATCAGCTACTCTCTGTTCATCAGGTGTGACAAATCGCACTACAGACGAAAAATTCTAGAAAATTTCTTGCGATTCTACGAATGCCAAACAAAGGAGGAAATTAAATGAAAATCGTACTGGCGCCGGCGTCCTGCTGATTTTTGTCGTCTAACGTCTAACGACTAACGACTAACGGACTTACGGATGGGCGTACCTGTCGCATCTCAAAATGTTACCTGTTGAATAAAAGAAATGTTCCTTGAGCAACAAAATAAATTGTGCAACACAAGCACGAACTGTTTTGAATTTATGTGATTGGAAAATTAATTGTAGTGTTGATAGTAGCCAAAGATAATATCTTCAAAATACACAACAAGCTAAAAAAAATGCGTGGTGCGTAAATGGAAAATCATGTTGATCATTTTTTTCGGATTCAATCAACACTTTAAGACTCGTTAGCTATCGTGTATATGTGCTAGAATTGTATTATCTTTGCCATCGATAGCTAAGTTGAATATCTATATACATGTGTGTATGTGTAAGAGCCTTTCGGGATCGTTTGGTACCATATATGTATCATATTACACGAATATAGAGTTCACTTTGGAGGCAAACATATGGGCTGGCTTTCATTGCTGATTAGTAAAGATTATTCGGGCATGGTAAACATTTGCATGCAACATGCAGCCGCACTTGAAACGCTTCAGCACACAAAAACTGATAGTTAATGAATGAACCAATGCGATTGAATACAGTGTTCACATTCCATTTAGCATCACTTAATTCTAGAAAAAAAGGCCGCGACATCCCACGACTCTCCGAGTTGTTGAGGTTTGTGTTTATGAACTCCACTTGAGATTAAAACACAGACTTGCTGTTGTCAAATATAACAGCGGTCGGGACACCAGACATCGGTGGTCGTTTTTGTAAAGTGATATTTACGAACACACATTTTACTTCAATCTGTCGCCGTCGCCCAAGTGTCCTAATTGTCAAGTGCTATGAAAAACGATCAAGTTGCATTTGTAGTAATGAAAGTCTTCAGGTTTCTATTACCTCTACGACATGTAAAATTATTTTGCTTTTATTTATTTGTCTATTTGTCAATATAAAAAATATATTTGTATATATATGTGCAGCAATCGACCGAATCGACAATTACAAAATCTAAAGCCACTAAAGTCGTTTTCGAAAAAGAAAATGAAGCAAATTTTAACTAAAATGTCCGTTAAAATTTGTTGGAATAATATCCCAATGCGTCGGCCACTTTTCTTTGTGAACACGTGTGCGAGGGTCTCCTCTTCTCTGCTCTACGCTTCTCTCTTTTTTCTGATCCTTAGTTATGTCCCCTGCGGTGCAGTGTTTTATTGATTTGGGTTTTCCATTGTTCATTGAAATTTTTCGGACAGTTCTCTGTTTTGTGTGTGTTCCTACGTGATCGTTTCTACATTTGTGTATGTGTGTGTTGCTGTATTATATACACACATATACATCTACCTAAGAGTATACAAATAAGAAAATATGTGTGTGTACATAGAACTTGTGCACTGTTGTGTGGGGTATTGTATTATTTTTATAACTGATTCTATATTGACCGTCAAATTAATACCAAAAAGACATGACAAAGTAGTTTTTATAGAGTTTTTTTGTTGTGAATTTATTACTTAACTTAACCAATAATAACAAGGAAAAAGGGCTTAGCTATGCAAGGAAGTCAAAATTTCTATTGTAATACGATGTAGATGATTTTGGTTAAATTGTTAATGACATAATATAACGCATTTTGGTTTGCATAGCTTTAAAATCAAGACAATTTTATTTTACAATAATTTATGTTTCGACCGTTCCATCGTATGGCATCATATAAACAAATGAACAAATCTCATAGATTTTGTAATCATGTTAAGTAAGTTTACTTCTCTGTCTGGATGTCTTATAAAATAAAAATTTATATGTATACTCAACTGATCGCTCCTAAGACAGCTATATGAGATAATAATATAATTTCCTTTGTCTGTGTTAAACTACTTTATAATTCTTTGCGTTTTTTAATAGAACAATCTGGTTTTAGGTCGTATTTTATTAATGAAGATAGAAATAGTAATAGTAATACTAAGAGGGAACCTAAAGAGCCAAAGTTGTTTTCATTCGTTTTGCTTTTGCATATTTATAATTATTATCTTATGCAATGAAGTAAAATTTCCGATTCTATTTGGACGTTGATGTTATTTGTTAAGGTGTTGCGAACATAATAAAATGCATAACTGACCATTTTGGTTAGCATAGTTTTAAAAACTAGAACGTTTTTTTGTACAAGAACTCATGTTTCGTCTGTTTTTTCTATGGCAGTCATATGATATGAAGATCCGATCTTATAACCTAATTTGGGGAGCATAACATTACACATTTGGGTAAGTTCTCTTTGGATGTCTTGTTAAAGAAAAATTATTTATTCAAGGACTCAACTTTCGAGTGATTGCTTCCAAGAAAGCTAAATGATATATTCATCCGATACGGTGGGTTTCGACAAATTTACTACGGATATAATAATAAGACGAATAGATGCAAAATTTTATTAAACTGAAGGTATGGAAAATACAAACATATGAACTGGTTAGAAATGCTGATTAGAAATATGTATTCTTTATGGGCTCGTTTCCTTCAATGCTTTATAATCTTCTCGACACTTTACAAAGCATGAAGTTAATATAAGAAATTGGTGTACAAATACGTGAAGTTACTATATATTTTTTTATAGCATTTTTTAATAGAACAAATTGGCTTTAGGTTGAATTTTATTAATGAAGATAAATATAGAGTTATCGAATTTGTAAGATAAATCAGCCATGAGGGAACCTATTCACAAAATACTCTAAGCAGTTGGAAATGTCTTCTTTAGCTTGCTACATACATTGCTACATACATTGCTACATACATTGCTACATACATTGCTACTTATGACATTTTTTTGTACAGCATTTAACAGAGTATAATGAACATATGTACATGAACATTTTGATATTGTGTTTAACGAATATCTTGCAATTCTTATAAACAAGCCACAAACGTGGTCTTTTCAGAAAAGACAAGAAAAATTGGTGAATGTTAGGTATCACTCATTGTTTGGATAAAACACCAAATAACAAGATCTTATTTATAAATTTTGTAAAGAGAGATCTGCGTTGGCAGGACAATTTAAAAGATTATCACGTTAAGGCCTTGCTTGTATTTTTATCGCTGCTGAAAAAGGCATTTAAAATGAAATAGGACTTTGTGCCAGAGTCTTTGTGTAAACATGCGTGGTATCTGTAGATTCCCTTTATCCTCTTGTACTGGCCAAGGCATTCCAATTCGGATGAGGTTGAGAGTAGGCCATTATTTCTGAGTCTGAGTCAATGTTCAGCAGAAAAAAAAGAAGTTGTGAAGGAGGGCAACCTTTTTGCCGCTGTACATTCGAAATGGTCCAGCACCAAATTAGAGCTCGTTAAAAGGCACACTTTTGTCTGCTCGCCTCCGTTGGCTGCAGCAATCCCCTTTGTGCATCTTCAACGTCTCACGTTTCAACAGATTCTACTGCACTCCTACCGGCAAATTCTGCTGGATATTAATAAGCCTGGTGGTTGGTGGCTGGTGACAACACGTGAAACTCCATGACGTCTCACTATGTTGGCCATACCTACATCCAACCCTCTGCTATACAAAGGCCACTGAAAACACCGAAAATTTCTAAAAATCTGTTTACAAATATTTTCAAAGCGAGCTAAACAAAGAGCCTACAAACTATTGTATTGTACGCATGACTTTCCTTACCATTGACTGATGTTGTGTCTTTTGCAGATCCGTGTTTCTAAAACAAGCAAATTTTCAAACACAACATTTCGTAGAGGAGCACTTGGTTACATTCCATCAAGAGATAATTGATCGGGTGTCAATAGAATAACTAGCTTATCAACAAAAGATCTGGAACAACTGAAACTTGCAATTTTTACTGACATATTATATTTATGTTAAGCATTGCGTGCACATTAAAACTAGTCTTTTTAGAAAGTTCTTTAAAACATTAAAATGTTAAAAATAATTAACTTTAGCTTTCCGAGTATTATATACTTATATATACCCCCATATGCTAACATCAGATTTAAAGAAACCAAGAATATATTGCTAAGAGATCCATGATATAAAATATTGTTAATGATTAAATATATATATATATATAATATATATTTTTTTTTTTTTAAATGTTGGGATTTTAATAGCACTTTTACTAGTTAGTTTGTTGTGGATATTCTCTTGGTAAACATAAAATTATCTATAAGATAACTTACTTATCTGGCAGATATCAGCAAAACATTTTTAAAAATACATAGATTCAAAATTAAGCAAATAATTTCAATAAAAGCAGACAGAAATACTTGGATACATTCACTAATTTTGTGATAGAATTTTAATAACCTTTGCATGGCTATAAATATCCTTGGTATTTTCCTATTGAAAATCCTCATTTGAGGAAATGAGTTATTTTTAACTACATATCCGTTGATTAATACTTATAACTATGTCTTTAAGCTGCTTTACAGAATCCTGGGTATTAGGAAGTTATTACCTTCTTATGCATAAATTATATTGTATAGTAAAATACCAGAGATTTTTCGTAGCTATGTTTATTTAACAAATTTTTGGCATTTTTCTATTAATTTCCATAGCGTTGTCTTTTTGAATAAAAGTATGTCTGTTATTTTAAGTTATATTAAAGTAATGCATGCATGCTTTACTCTATAGATTGGTTCTATTGATAACAAATTTCAAACGTAAAGGTTACTTAAAAAGAGGACAAATCCTAAAATGTTATTGTAAGATTAGGTTCCCTTTTTCTCTGAATCTTATTGAAATATTACTGTGAGTACAAAACACTGTAGACAATGAAAAATATCTATAGAATACACATATACAATACATGAGCACATATGAACAACCGAAATGTAAACCTTAAATTTCAATGGTCAACCACTGCTTCGGCTTACCACTGAGGGTTGATTGTGTGAGTCTATATCCTGTATATCCCTTGGTTGTAATATGGGATACTTTTGGGTAAGCAGGATCTTTTATGTGGATAGGCATTTTTGTCTACATAGTTTTTTGTTACTTATGAGCTCATTTATCTGTCGTCTACTTTTATTTGTGTGGATATATTGCAATTAAATACTAAACTTGGGATATTTAATGTTTATAAATCTGTATTTAAAATAAAATAAGTATTTTTGAAAATATTAGTGTTTCTAATTTGGGAATTTAATTTAATGGAATGTGATAGTAAACATTAAACTGGCTATTAGTGAGACACAGCAAAACAGGGTCATAAGAACTAAAAAAATAAAGTTCTACTCTAGTTAAGTTGATTGTTCTATAAAAAATTCAGACTAATTAAATATTTTGTATTTTTTTTAAACTAATTTTATAAATGTTACTTTACAAAGTTTATGGTTAAATATGTGCTTACTACTAGAACTAGTTTAGTTAATAAGAATTCCAATAAAATGTGATTTGTCTGGGAAATCGCACTCAAAGCATATGTATTAATTCAATACTATTAATAGATCTACATATACATGGTATCAATTGAATTAAATTGCAGACTTAAAAAATAAAAAAATTGATTTCAATATATTTACTAATGGTAAATATAAATTATACATTTTCAGCAAGCTAAATTCAATTAACAACTGAATTATTTTTCGAATTTACAATGAACTACATTTTCTACTTTGCCTGGTTAAATGGACATTCTTATTCTTAAACATGTAAAATATCATTAAAACTGAAAGAAAATAATACGGTAAATACAAATTTCCTAATAATTCTCTTATGGTTTCCATGAAACTAATTTGTCTTAAGATTTTCCCTACATGTGTGTTGAATATCAGATAATTAACAATTTAGCTGAAGAGCCTTTAACAAAGACAGAACGAATAAAATGAAATGATCATAGATATATGATTTAGATCTATCTAAATACGTGTCTACACACGATTATTATTTACGAACTTAGCTTGATTAGATCTGAGCAAACAAAGCTAACACATGATCGAAGATAAAGTGATCTGGTTTACCAACTGGGTTAGAAAGTCTATGTGTGGCATGCATCTTGCAGTGATAAGATAGGAGCAGTTATTTAAAACTCACACCTAATCGCAGCTCCTATCGTATAGGATGACCAGCAACCAATAGATGCTTCAAGATGTCGAAACCAAATTCACAATGTCTATATCTATGTCTATGTCTGCACTGAGCTACTTAGTGTTTATCTCTGATGTGCAATCTTGAAATTAGCTGCTGACCCAGACGCATTTTAGAGCTCCTTGCATGGATTAACAACATTGCAGTCTGTGATAGATCTTGATAAGCGAACCACTTGGATTTATTTTGTTTTCGTCTTAGGGCACAAATATTTTCAGACATTCTGCCATTTATTTTTATTTTCTTCAAGATATGTTTGTGCTGATAAGATAAACAATAGCACAGGGATCAAGTTACTAGCAGGTCTGTTGTCTCAATAAACATTCGGAACATTAGCATTTATTTTTTTTGCATCTCATAGAGAAGACCCATATTGTTGTTGAAGACGATCTCTAGTTGTATTTTGTATTGGACCATTTTTTAATCTTGCAATACAGTTTGTGTTTAGAAACATCAGCAAAGGATATAAAATTTCTCAAAATATTTATATAAATATATATAAATGTATGTCTATGAATGAAGGTTGAGGTCTGTTTGCAATGTTTTTTGTGTCTGGTAGAGTGCACGGTTTGTAAAATCAATTGGTCAAGCTAATTGACAAAACGTACAATCGTACAATATGTCGTAAAAATATTCGCATTTGAGTACTAGTTGCCCATTCACATCCGGTCGAAACATTGAATTGGCATCTAAAATGCAACGTATTTGAAAGAAGTCCTGCGGAGCTATGCACGAGTGCCCATCAATAAGTTAAATGGCAAGATTCATTTTTGCCAGACCTCTGCTGGTATTCACACTCGACTGAAGAGTCTACCACCATTGTTCATGGAGTACGCCAGGCCATTCATATCCTTACACAATGCCAATGTATCTGCACATGCGCAACGAATGTCCAGTTTTCAGTTCTTCAGTTTTTCAGTTTTCAATGCATAGTCAATGACACCAATGTTCTATGGTACATTTTATGTTCAGCGGGCTTAACAAACATATGCCCAAAACTATTTGTCTGCAGGAGGACAATTGTTATTCCCAAAATGCCCACATGGAAGCATTGAATTTGCCACTTCCTTAATAAAAGATGTACATTTTAGTATACCCGCACCCGTACGCTCCCACATGTATATATTTCTGTTTAAGGTTACAGGATATAAGCTCATAAAATTAGTAAAACTGTTATATTACGGATTTAAAAACTAACATATTCATATAGTCAGGATGTAACGCCAATTTGTTGTGTCTGTCTGTTTCTACAAATTTCAGATTATAACCACTATAGACTGTAAATTTGTCATATAAATTTAGAGTATTTAAAGGCAAAGGCCCCAAACTTAAACTTCATTAATTCTAAGTTCCGCTTTATTACTATTCCACTATAATTTTGTTGATCAGCATATTTATCACAAATTTCGAAAACTAAATTGTCTTTTTTTTTTGCATAACTATCATATCTGTATATGTTTACTTATTTAAAAATAATTGCGGTAACAACTTGTCATAGTTGAAGTAAGTAACTTGTTGTAGGATTTTTTTCCTAGCCGACTTAAAGTATATATGCGTATTCATGATCTACTGAAGCCTAGTCGATAAAGCTACGTCTTTTGACAGTTTGTTAGCAAACAAGCTATCTTGATTAAACTTGGCATATATCCGTCATTTTGCTACACGCAGTATATGTCGGATAACTATAGCTCTCATAGAACAAATCAGACTTTAAATTAGTTAATTTTTGGTATGTGAAATTTTATGCTCCTCATATTTAGATCAAAAATATCTGAGACCGGACTACTATATCTAATAATATTTTCATACACAAATATAAATATCAGTCAGGCGTATATATATTTTCGACGATCTCATCCGTTTTCCATAGAATTGAGTAAATTGATATTGATATAATATATATGATGAATAGGACAAAGCGTAATTTAATTAAATGTATTTTATCGCAATTTAGAGCTGAATAAGAGGTATCTCAAACAAAAAGGAACTTCAACAAGATGCTCAATTATTCCACTGTTCTATTCAACTATATTATATTTTCATCAATACTTTAAACACTTTTTTACCCCTATCGTTAATATCTTTAGCAAAAGAGTTTATAAGATCTCAACAACAGAAAGCAGCGTTATGAAAAGTATTCAACCAATTATAAATTAAGTATGATGGGTCATCAATAGCTGTATTTGTGCACATCATTTTTTGTCTGCACAAACGGCAAATTGTGCGAACATCAAAGAGACCATGTCGAAGACCACCAAGCTAAATGAATTTTCCACTTTGATGCTGCCGTATCGAGAACCCTCTTTGTAGTTGCTAATCGCACCAGGTGACGGATGCGTCGGCTTGACACAAAATAATGCCAGGGCGGCGTACACGTAGAAGTGACAAGAGAATAGTTTGGAGGTGTCTCTTTTCATACGCTGTGCATTGTGAGAAAAGTAGCAGTTTTCCTCTCTCGTTTTTGCCTGCCTCGTTGATTTAGGTTCTGCGTTCATTTTAGGATACGTGTTGCACCTCCGATTTTGATGGGCAAAACAAGGCATTCTTTGATTTGCTTTCAAATGCCGTCAAATTTAGTTTAGTTTGGACCACCAGTAAAGCTGATTTATATATGCAACATAGTTTCTACTTTGTTATTTTGCTAGACCCAAAATGTATGGGAATATTTTGTTTGGTTTTAATAAAAGTTAAGAAAATAAATAACAAAAATAAAAAATATATAAATTCTAATCTCTCATTAAACATGACAAAGGTTACCTCTTTGTTGAGTTGAAATCAAGAATTATCGGGATCCATTTTCAGTTTATACACTGCTAATCCTTTTGCCTCAAATATATCCACATTGTTAACATATCCACATATCCATACATGGATAGAAAGATAATTGCCTAGGTGCGAGTGTGCCAATGTCGACAGCTGTAGCCCATTGGAAACGCTTGATTGGTTTTCTAATAGGATACATCTTGTGTGCGATTTACTTTTAAATTGATTCGTTTCACTTGGTTGAGATTCTATTATGGGCTCATCTGCACATATCCACAGCTTCGTCCTGTCGTTTGTTTGATATGCCAATGTTCCAGGTGTTTGGGCAAGAAATTACAATTTTTCCGCTACTATATATAAGTGTCAAGTCATTGATTCCTACTAATAAAGTGTGTTGTTTACATTAAGTGTATGATAATTAAATAAATCGAAGTTTTAATGTTCAAAGAATATGTGGAGAACAGGTGTTATTGTAAAGTAACTTTAAATTATATCTATAAAATCATCAATTGAAATTGCATTAATTGCAATAATATATATATAATTTAATTGATTGAAAATGATTATGGGAGCTTAATGATACAATTGTCATATTTTTAAAATGTCTCTTTAAATTTTTAAAGCACAAAATACGCATAGTTTTTAAGATCGATCTGCGCATCGACTCAGGCGTCGATTTATTTATACAATGGCTGTTATATAAGTAGTTGTCTGATCTCCATGATTATTTTTAAAATATAAATAACATAAAAACACAGATTTAGTGTAACATTGGCCTAGATATCTTGTTAAAGAAAAAAAGCTGTTCAAACAAAAACTCATCTTTCGATCTATCGCTCATATGACATACCTATATGGTGTGGTAATACGATCCGAGATAGGTAAGCAAGAAAATGCAAAATTTCTAAGTTTCATTAAGATAGTTTGAAAATTAAAAGAATAGTTTGCATAGAAACAGATGTAGACACCCATATGGCTACATTTTAATTTTAATTATACAGTAAGTATAGTAAGTTTATTCATTATAGAATTTTAAGCGTTAACTATAATAAATAAAAGAGGAGTTATAAAACTATGCATATCATATTTTTAATATTAACTTATTGGCATCAAAAGGACAATTTTCACCCAAATTAGCAACTAAAAATGAAGTTGATCTGCATTAAAATCATTAAGCAAATCCTTGGAAGAAAAAGTTTAAGAGTTGGCCTTCAAAAACAATGTAACAATTTAAAGATTATATGTGTGCAATAGGCATCAAGTGTGCAAATTTTCAAGTGTGCTCTAAAATTGATTATACGCAAAAACGATTCTATTAGAATTGGATGACAAATTCAGATAGGCGTTTAAATTAAAATTTTCACAGTACATACACAGAGAGTACAGCATTGCTGAGGTGAGTTCATGGCTCGAAATTGTACAGTTTATCTTTGGTTACTTTACGACATCGGATATGAAAGTATAATATAACAATATCGGCTAAGAGTAATTCATCGTCACCCATTTGGAACAAATTGATTTGCGTTTACGGGCGACAAAGTCGTCCAGAAAACATATTGTATAGAATTTTTTCGGGTACGTGATCTTTGTACCATAATTACGAATACGAAGGCTCATGCGTTGCAAATTGGAACTTGAAACAAAACATCCCAGTTGGCATTTACATTGACATTGCCATTGCCATCGCCAGCTCCTTTCAAACTGTGCACAATGGTAACCTGAGCATAAAGGAGCTAAACACTTCGGTCTCCGAGCTGAGCATTTTTGTGTGGGCGATTCCTGTTCGAACATGCAGTCGCTTGAGGTTTTTTGGGACTAGACTTTTTGACAGTTACACATTTTATTTCTTAGAAATAAACCTATGTTAAATCAATTGGTTCCAAATCGATGACATTCAATTGCAATGGTCCGTTTCGTTTCAGCTGTTCAACATTGGACTATTCCGTATTTTACGCTCACATTACTAAGAGTTTATACCTCAAACATTGATTTTAGAGTTGGTTACGCGTTTATTGAAAAGATTTACCGAGAAAATCGCAATTTTCACGATTAGTCTAATTTGCCTTCTTCCTTCAATGGCTTCATTTAAACACTATATCAATATCGATGCACTTGTGCACTTCTTTTATTTTGTGTTTGTTGCTCAGACGTGTGGCTATAATCTTTTGAACTTTCAATTTAGTGTTAAGTAGCTATTGGAGATAAGTGGTAGTTGTTCGCTGATTACATAAAAGTAAAACATGACTTGTTAAGCAATATATATTTTAATGAACTTTTTTTAGAGAGAATTTTGCACATCCTTGCAAGACAGACTCAAACTGCCTACTTTTTTCCACTCTATACTTTAGTTCCTATGGTAGCTATATAGTAGTTCGAAGTCGATAATATTTTGTGCAATTGTAACACATATATATGAAGCATTTAGTCTAAATGTCAACGAATTTTTCCAAATGTAAAAGGCTAAAAAACATAAGAACTCATGATCGCCTATTTAATATAAAAATCTAATACGGCCGGCGCCAAAGTATGTACTATCTACAGTAAAAATACGTATATAGGAAAAGTTAAATAAAGATAGCTTCCAAGTAAGGGACTAGCTTAAATAGAAACATACGAAGAGACGGTCAATCCTATATCGACTCGGCTGGTTATGTTGATAAAGAATATACCATATAGTTAAGAGTTCGAAGAACATACCGTTAACAAAGATGTACAAATAAATGAAGATATATCTGTAGTATTCAGAAGAAACTTCGATGCATGTACATATGTTCTTCAGGTGCTGATATATGCACTAAATGTATGTCTTATAAAGACAGATAAATTCATCAAGTTGAGAGAAACTGAGAGATAGAAGGACCGATCGACTCGACTAGTGATGCTGATCAATTTTATAGGCTCGAATATTTATCTATTTATAAATTTCACACATTTCACACATAACGATTACATCCTTTACAGGGATGTTTTTGGCAGCAGCAGCATAAATCAAATTGAATTTGTCGCCCTACTATAAGTAGCATAAATATCTAAGTGTAAGTCTTATATAAATCCACACTAGGTTAACAGAAAACTCAAACTATGTTGTCGTTTTTTTTTTGCATATAACTAGCTGATCGATCGTGGTTATAGTTAATTTCGTCGTTGAGAAGATTTAACAGTGGATTTAAATCTTCAGTTCGCGCATCGATCGTTAATAACTCTTATTGTGAGAAGGTGTGACAATTGGCTTTAACCTTAATATAAACAACTGTCTTTGAATAAAAAGCTAAGCGTTGGCTTCTAGCCTCAATAAACATTATGTTGTACTGGAAATAAATCTCTCACTTATTAATTGAAAAGAAAGGCATCCGAAAGCTGATAGAGCAAAAAGAAATACAAATCCGGCCATCAATTCATGTAAATTTTCGCTTTGAAATCAAATTGTTTTAAAATTATTAAAATTTTAAGTAAAACTTTTTTTGATATACTTTTTTCTGCAAAATTTATACGAAACCTGTAATGATAATCCGCAACGATAAACAGACACACCTAAGTAGCTATGCACTTAATAATGTGTATGCAATTATCTCGAATCGGATACAGCCCGTTAATCGGTTTGCCTCAACAGCAATTCATCCTTGTTATTTATAAATATATATATATCTAAGTATGTATATATGTGTTAACGATCAGCTATGTATTTGTGAGCAAATCCGTTACCCACAAGCAGGTAAACTGCCTTACCTGCTCGAGTCCGAAAAGAGGGTGGGTTGGAAATACTCAACAGTGGTGGTTGCAAGTTGAAACCGGGAAATCGTATAAAAGGCAGCAGCCGCAGAGCAGAGGCATCATTATTACTACAGCTCTTGCAACGTGCAGAACAACTTCTTTAACTCACTTCAAAATGATTGGCGAAAATATTCGACGTGAAAATACGGCTGAGTTTTCCGATAAGCGCTCATTCACGGGTGCTGTTGTCAACCTGAAAAAACTCTTCAAGACTGTTAAGCGCATCTTTACTCACTCGAAATCTACAAAAATGGCTCCGTTTGGGATCGATGGCGAATCGTCGTTTGCTTCAGAAGAGGAACTTCAAAATTGGCTAAACGAAAAACTTGAAACCAAGGCGATGGCGCTTCACTAATTGGATCGAACAACCAATTTGGGCGAACTGTGATGTGACTCAGCTTTAACATTAATTAACTGTGATAGCGAGAGTTCGAGACTGATTCGTAATTTTTTTAATTGCCTCAACATCGTGGCTCTTGCAATATATACACCCTAAGTTTATTTTACTGTAGAATAAGTATATGATCATTGTCTTCCATCAGTAGTAAGTAATTGTCTTCATGCTAGTTTGTTTGAATAAAATAATATTCTGGCAAGCAATCTGTTGTTGTGTTATTTCTTATTCTGCTGGGATTGGATGTATTTCATTTTGGCTATGTTTAAAAATTGCGCTAATTTTTCTTGGGATGCCAACGGAAAGAAAAAAGAATTGTGTTGGTCAAATGAAAACTGGTCACACTAGCAAAATATCGCGAACACAGCGGTTGCTCTAAAATAATCGATAGCTTGCTCAAAATTGCGTTTTGCGCATATGCGTTATAAATTCGAAATACTTAACTCCAAAGGCGGGTCTGGCCCCAATTCGTTTTTAAATAAAAATATCACTTTTATACAATAACGTCAAGTAAAGATTTATGAAACATTCAATCTTCTGACTTGTCCTAAAAGTATGCTTTAAGCAAAATCCGAGCCTCATTAGCGATATAGATATTATTAGTCATCCTATAAATATGCTTTAAGATTGTGGATTTTTAATAACACTCAACTTAATTAAGGCCACACTGATTGTTTTGTTAAAACGGTTTATTTATTTCAACGCTTATATTAAAATTGCTTTAACAATATACATAAATTGAATATAATGATTTATAAGTAATACTTCATATTCAATATATGCTTAAGTGCACTTAGTTTTCTTTATAAATGTGTCGGTGTGTGTGTTTGTGTGTGAGTGGTTTTTTGGTTGTGTTGGTGTTCAAGTTCTTGTCCTGTTACCGCATTTCTTGAAAAAGGTGTGACAACAATGAGAGCGCAATTGGAAGATGATTTGTAGTACTTACAAAAACACAACATGTGTTTTACGTAAGAAGTAGTCTGTATAAGAGAGCTTTAGTATTTTCTTGTGAATGCATTCATTTTGTATAGTTACAGTATCCACCAGTGGCATATAAGTCTGTTAATTGTCTTTAGCACAATAAACATGTATAAACAAAGGACCAATGCAGCAGGTAGGCAGGCAGCATTAACGGAAGATTCGGGAATGGAAGCCAAGTTTTTGTGCAACGGAACTGCGCATTTGCGAACACAGATTTCTATAATTTGGTTGGAATATGCATGCAGGTATTTATGTTTTGGAAAACGTAAATTTTGTCTGCCTTTTTTGTATACACAATTGTACATGTGTTTGGACATCTCTATGTGGCTAAGTTTATCAATCAATTGTGCATTTGTTTTTATCTAATATAATAAGTATTTTATGCCAATGTTTTGCTGGCCAATTGATATTGTGTTTTTTTTCTTTTGTTAATGCAAGCGAGGCTGCACAATTCGCTACTGATAATCGACGGAGTCACTGTCCAGTACCGTTGAAGATACCTGGGAGACTCTGCGTCTCTGCCAGTAATCCTGATATCGTGTATCGTATTGTGCAGGTGGGCGCCACGGTGGCCATTTCAGCTATTCCTCGACAATGTCCCACACCATAAGCGAAGCGTCTGTTCCGCCCACAGTGATGAGAGTGTGATCTCCGCACAAGAAGCGCACACAGGCCAACATGCCCGAGTAGACCTTGGACTCGTGGAACTCGGCGCGGGGCGAGATGCACGGATATCTGTCAACGATGCAAGACTTATTGTTCTCTTCAACGTACTTGTATCCCTTTTTATTATAGTTACCTGTACAAGCGTAAATAACCCTCGGCATCGCCAGATGCGAGCATGTCGTGTGAAGACGACCGACTGCAGGTGGCTATGATGGTGTTGGCGCTACTGTAGTAACGATTACTCCATTGGCCGGCCACCAAGAAGCCCACCGTACAATTGTTGGTCAACCACTTGACGTCCTTCATGGCAATGGGACTGCGTTCCGGTGACAATGATTTTGCATCCCAGAACAGCAGGTCAAAGTCAATGGTCACTGTCTGCACAAAATTGCCATCCATGCTCCAATCCAGATGAGTTAATGGCTGCGAGCCACGTATCTTGTTAACCTTCTTGTACGAGAAGCCATCGCGCGAAACACGGAATAGATAAATGCTTCCGTTTTGCGAACCCATGGCAATCATGTCGCCAACTGTAATATAGAAAGTGAGAGTGAGAATGTTACTCAAAGGAGTGTGCACTCAAAAAAATATAATAGTATGTTATGATTGTTAACTAAAATATAGATAGTTTTCTTTTATACTTTTACCATTTTAATAATAAAAATATTTAATATTAATATTATTATTTTATGAAAATATTCCTTCTCCAGCATAAGAAAAAATATAAATAAAAATCAGCTAGTAATAAGTACCAATTTAATTGTTAAAAGTAGAAAAAATTCCTCTCATTTGTAAAAACATATATATAATATAGTTCTAAATAAATTTTAAAATAAAATCAGCATTTTCTTTTAGAAAATCACAAAGAATATTGATTCTGCAAGTTCTAGAAGATTACAATTTTTCTCGTGTGTTGACCAAGGTATAAATTGTTCAGATTGCTTACCCTGATTGTAGGAAACACAATTCAAAGGGGATCCGCAAACACGCAGCGTCAACATGACCGCTCCGTTGTCACAGTTGATGACCAGCAAGTGGCCCTCGGTGCTGCCTGCAGCTAAAGCCGTGCCAAACGGATGGAAGGCCAATGCCACGCACTCGTAGCCGGTTTGTATGGTCCAAATGAGTTTGTTCTTGCGCCAGAGAGCGACATGCTTGTCATGGCCAGCCGTCGCATACAGCTCGTCCTCGGGATGGGCGGCCAGGCCCCAAAGCTGTCTGCCATGTCCGAAGACGACTTGGGTAAAACGACGCTGCAGTGAGCCCTCCAAGATGTTGTTTCGCGTCGTGCCCACGTAAATGTTACCATCGTTGCGGCCCGGTCGCTGTGGATAGATGGTCCTCACACCTCCGGCCGCCTCGGGAAGCTGAAGGCACAGGCAGGCGATTAAAGCATACATATTATATTCGAAGAGATAATTATACACAGAATACTTATACCTTTGTGTCAGCAATTTTCTTATAATTTTGCAGTGAGTCCCAGGCAGCAACTTTGCGATCCTTCTCACCGCCGGACAGGAGAGTGCCCTCCCCCAGCATAATCAGGCAACCGATGCCTTTGTTGTGGGCCTCGAACTCAGTGCGAACAAAATACGCGCCATCCGAGTCCACGGAATATATGGTGATAAACCCATCAGAGTCAGCGGTAATCACGTCGCCATCTGGCTCAAACTGTACGCTGGTAACGTGTGAACGCGACGGCTGCTTGACAATATCTGTGCGCTCAAAGAAGCCATCTTTGCGGCGATGCCAGAACGCTAAATGGCCGCGACCATGGGTGATGATTAGATTATCATCCAGCGGATGAAAGGCGGCCCCAGACAGGCCTTCCTGCAGCGTCTGCAAATGGAAGTGTTTCATGTTGAAAATGAAAATGAAAATGGGAGAAATGTCTTTGATAATATCTATAAAGGATTACTTACTGCCACCTTGCCCAGCAGATGGCCCCATTGCCACTGCCACACAGACAAAATGCTCTCACGTCCGCTATCCACGGCAAGAATATAACTGCCGCCATTCTGGAATTAGTTTTTATATATTTAGAGACTGAATCAAAAGGTAGTTTTGAGCACATTACCAGTTGGGAGAAGGCTACGGCGGTAACTCCAGTGTCCAACTCGCCCATTCCAAAGACGTAGAGCGTCTGTAATGACTCCGTGCTCCAAATGCGCACATGTGCCTGCGACTTGCGATCCCGTCCAGCCTTCTGACCCGAGGCAACCAATTCCCTTGATGGGTGTACATCCATGCTGTGTATATTTTTGCAAGCATTGAATAATGCCGAATAACAATTTAAATAAAACAATTGTCAAATAAAATAAATGTGAGTAAAAAATAAATTACATATTAAAATAAATTTGTAATCAATTCAATGGTCGTGTTTGTTAATTATTTTAATTAAATAAATTGGCAAAACTCAACATGAATTTAATGATTTGTTTAATGTGTGCATGTGTAAAGAATAAACAATGGCAAATAATAGCAATAAATTTGCAATATATGTATATATATATATATAAATATCTGCTTTTGATTAAAAAGCAGAATATGGCCGAGCAGAATATGGCCAAGTTAAACCAAACAAAACTGCAATCTTTGGTTTATCTCCACAATTTTTATGTTTCTATGCACAGCTTTAAACATTTCTTAAAGCCATAACTAAAAGTTTTTAATAGAACTTTTTAATCGAATTTTTAGTTTTTAAGACATACGTCGTATTTCATATATTATGTTAGTTCCTTGGAGCATTAAATTTTCACACTTTTAATTTTGAATTAAAAAGTAAACTAAAATTTTTAGATGTGCAGAGTTAGCAGAATTCGCCACTTACCACATAATATCCTCTGTGTGGCCAATGTAGTGACGCTGTGCATCCTCATCGCGATCAAAAAGAACGGCCACAGCTGCCACATAGTAGAGGAGCTCTCCCGTTGGCAGCACCCACAAGTTGCGGCGTGCGTCGATGCCTCGATAGCCATGGCTAAATTAACGAACGTAATCATTTTTTAAATTAAAGTAATTTTGCAGTTATTCAATTAGTGCTTACACCCATTGCAGCTGTAGTTTCTTGTCAGGGGGCGAATTCTCTGCCGGCGCATGATGGACTGGGGGATAAAAGGTGCGTCTCAAGCCGCGTATGGTGACTTTTGTGGGCTCCTCCTTCATAATGTCCAGCATAGTGTACTCGCCATTCGGTCTCAGTATCTCACTCTCCGGCGCATAGAGAATGCGGGGCCTGCTCTTGCTGCGCGGTCGCGTGCCCCGCAATGGAACTTTTGGTAGCTCCTCTGTGGGCAGGATGGGAGCAGCGGCCACCACCGAGGGACGCGACCGAGAGCGTCGAATTGGCGAACCGGCAATCAATGCGGTGCCAGTGGCCAAATAAAATGTGTCCACATCAGCAAACTCGTTGCGTAGCTGCGAAAAACTCCGTACCTGAAGCGAATGTTGTAAATTTGCGATATTTAGCAAGGTTTTTATTTAGTTTTGTATTATTTTATGCTAATCAAGTTATTATGGCGAGACGCGATTGAAGTGGAAAATAGTAAAATGGGAAATGCAAAAAAAGGGAAATGGGAAAAGAGAGAAGCGTTCGGGGTTTACCTCCTGGCCGGTGCCTGTGTACATTTTCTTGGCGCCGTTAATTTTCAACACTTGACCCAAATCCTCGAGCACTTCCTCAAACGGCTGCGAAGTTCGCAAGTTAAGTAAAACGCGACACTTGTAAGAAAAAATAACGTATGTTTATATATATAAATTAATATGTATAAAGTCGAATCGAGTATATATATAAATCGACGTGTTTAATGTAATAGGTGAAGCGGCAGTGGGTTTTTTGGATTTATGGGTGCGTAATTAGTTTTGGCCATAAAATATGAATTATTGTGCTTTGTGCAAAATATTAAGTACATGAACATACATATATATTAAATATATATATATTTAGTTTATTTGGCATATATAGCATTGGCTGCGCGCGTTGACTTTTCAACACTTGGCCAGCAACAGAAATTTAGCCCTGACACGCAACTTCCGCAACTGCCCCGGCCATGACACTTGAAGTTTGTAACCAAAAGTTGCTGGTAACAAATATTTATAATTACGTGGACTCACCCTTGCTTATGCATAGTCATATTCATATTCACATTCATATTCATATTTCTATATATGTGGATGGCAACATCCTCATGTGTTTTTTAGCCTGCCCCACATTCCGAGGCTGTGACCCACTTTTGTGTTATATTTCCCTGCTTAATGGCATTATTTGTAGTTGGCAGGGGTCGTTGGGCTATTGCAGCATTGTTTGCCAACTACTTTAACTTGTTCTTGCAGTTCTCTCTCTTGCTATTCTTATTGTTATTGTTGTTGTTTTTGTTGCACTTAAGCTTTTGCGCTCATAATTGGATGTACACGCCACATCCTCCCGCACACACACACACACATACATAGAGAGAGATGAGGGATACGCATTGTTGTATTTGTTGGGGAGACTGGCTGCTTAGCTGTAGCTTTTCAGCTTTTTGTGCTTATGTCAAGTGTGCATCTTGAGTTTTAATGACCTTTAGGCCTTGATAACTGCCATTCACGTGAAACCACTTTGTGCCCAAAGGAATAGAGGACTACCAGCATCCTGCATCGTTCTGGTGCATTCACAAAAAAATGAAAAAAAAAAACTAAAATTAAAGCATCTGGTATAAACTTTGTCCTTGCTACAATTGCGGACAGGGCAAACTTTAGCATTTGCTGTGAATTGATTCTAATTTACGTATTTAGTTTGGCGTTCGTCGGCAAAGACGTCTAATGGTCTAATGGTTTTAGATCCTTGTTGAGTGGTAAACTGCTATCTGCTCTCTGTGCTTAATTTTGCTTAGACTGATTACAAAACTGGTCGCAGCTTTTCATGGAAACCCTTCAAATTATTCTCCTTCTCGAAAACTTTCCAACTTTTATTTTAAGAACTTTTAGTTAAATAATTGTTGAAGAACTAAAAGTTTACGATCTAAGAATTCTAAGATATACGCACCAAATTTGAAAAACCTACAATTATTTAAACTTTATGCATATTTAATGTTTTGTTGAATATTAATCTAA
Organism: Drosophila dives; assembly: GCA_035042365.1. NCBI lineage: Eukaryota > Metazoa > Arthropoda > Insecta > Diptera > Drosophilidae > Drosophila > Drosophila dives. Next base: position 448,144 of record JAWNLJ010000083.1, on the reverse strand, counting down.
GCAAAATTCATCCTTGGCTTTGTTATTGATATTATTTTTACGTGAAAAATTCTCTGTTCTCTCCGGGTCTTTTTAAATTTTTTTCTCAACTTGAAAGGCAATCAATTTGATTTAGGTGGAATTATTATTTTTTTTTTTTGCAGCACCAAATTGAAGTGCTCCATCTAGGCCGAGCCGGCTTTAATGGTCGTTAGTGGCACTGAGACTGCTGCGATTCACTATCAATCAATATTTACTGATCGCTTAACGAATTGAGACACCTGAAATACTCACATCCGTCGTTTGTATTGAAGGTACTACTTCAAGCTTAAGTGTTGAAATCCCTCAACTAATTGAATGAACATTCAAGAGTAATGCATTTGCTAATGCAAAGTAAAGTCTGGGCTATTGTATTGTATTATTTTGCAGTTGCAAGTATTAATATTATGTAGATGCAACTTATCAAGTTGCAAGCATACACATTTTATGCATGAATGCCACTTATTGTGTGCGTATACGTTTGAGTTGTGGGTGTGTGTGTGTGTGTGCATATGTGTGTATGTATGTGTATGTATGTGTATGTATGTGTGTGTGTGTGTGTGGGCAAGTGTAAGCTCACAATTAACATGGATTTACCGGGAGCCAAGTCGCGCAGCTGCAGTCAAGATGGCATTGCCTTGGCTTGTGCATGCTGTACAAACAAATAAATAATTATGTGTGCAAATAATTGCATTACGTTGCCAGCTCCAATCACGTGACCCCATACAAATGGCATTTGTTAAGCCAATTACGTGCACTTTTGTTAATAGGGCGAGGGGAATTGCAACGCGGAAGCTGAAACGAACGGTTGACAGCAAATAGCTGCCGGAAAGAAGGAAGGATGCAAGCTGCAACATATTTGTCCATTCCCAGATACAGCTCCCAGGCAAACCATACATACGTACATACAAATGTTAGTATGTAAGTGCCCTGGCAACATCTGTATGACGTATGCTTCAACGCTCTTAAAGAACTCAATTGTGCACAATGCACTTTGTCCAATACCCATTTCCAGCTATGCCTCGAATCACCTCATGACTGATTTTGCTTGACTGACGTCAAAATCCTGGTGTGTTTTTTATAAATACTTTATCCGATTTCTTTCGCTGGCGCAAACAAAAGAATTCCAACAACGTACAGGAATATATATGCATGTAGCTATAGCTTTTTAAAAATAAAAATAGCAAAAAAATAATAAATAAAAAATAAACAAATAAACACAGAATCAAGATAAATGATTCAGTAGACAGAGGAATTTAATACCCTTCTTGACAAGCTTGTATGACAACTAAATATTAATAATATAATAAATATATTAAGTAATTCAGCTTACATCAAAGTAGATAAACAAGGAAAAACTACATATTTTTTATAAAGAATATTAAAGTATAGTAGTGTGTTTATGGACTACAAAAGTTATCTAACACAAAAAAATATGCATTAAGCTAGAAATAATACGAAAATTCATCGAAAAATACATTAAAAATATAATACAAGAAAACTTTTATTAATTTTCCCCTAATAAGGAATATAATATGATGATCAAGGTAATACAGGATGGGGACCACTAAAATCAGCTTTCACAAGATGAAAGGTTTTGTCCAACTGAAAAGTGAATAAAGAATATTTTGATTAAATACCATTTTTGGCAGAGCATTTTTGGCTTGTTGTGGCTTAACTCTTTGCAGTTTTTTGCGTGGTTTTTCGGAACTCTACGTTTTTATGTTTGCCGTCATTTAACGTTCTTATATAGGATGTCAGGTGCTGTTGCTGCCATTGTTGTTGGTTTGTCTTTGTTGACTGTTCAATACTCCTGCGGAAATCCGGCATGTCCATATGGAAAACTGAACCAGTTTTCCCCCCTTTTAAATTTTTTTTTCTGAATGTGTGTGCAGACATAATAAATGAAAAGTAAAGTTGATCATACGTCAGCACGAAACTTTTTCAACACAACGCAGCGCCAAACGTTGAAAGAATCAAAATGCAATGCGGCACGTTGCCTGTGGTGCTTTAGGTTGCCAAATATTATTTAGCAGCAAGCAGCAGGCAGCAAGCAGAAACGGGCAACCACCAACCGGCAACCAGACTCGAAATGCATACATACATATGCAGACCGCCAACATTGAGTAGCACGCCATTATGCACAGCTATTTATTGTGGCTTTCAGTTGCATTACTAAAGAGGCAGGATTCGGGAGGGGCTGGACAGGAGGTACGCACATTGGAAACCAGAGGAGAGCCAAGCAAATACGGCCGCAGTGCAAACCAAAGCAGAGGACGCCAGAGCTGAGCAGCTACTTACATTGTTGTACATACAATTTGAATAGTGGCCAAGTGCGATTGTAATGCAATCGGCAAAGGCGATGGCGATGGCGATGGCGCCTTTTATGTACATCACATCCACATTTATATGTTACGTACAATATTCGTATTCACTGTTCGCTGGTCTGCCAAATATTTGGCAAAATTTCCTTATTGTGTTTGTAGACGGCAAGACATGTCCTTGGCCTTGGTTGGCGGCCATTGGGCGCGTGCCGTGGAGTCCCAAGGGGGGAAACAAAGCATCTGCAAGAACAGTAGCCAACTACAAAGTACTACAATTTCCTATTGTCGTTATTGCTTTTGTTGTTGTTTTTGTTCTCGTTGTTTGCAAATTTGCATTGCAAACTGTAAAGAGTGTGTTCGCTCCTTCCTTAGCCATGGCTACTGTAAAGTGCTCGACTGGTCGAATCCGGCGTTTTTAGCCTTTCATTGGTGTTACTTGCCCGGCCCTATCTGCCGGAGCTCAACGCTTGTTGCGTGATCACGATTCCAGCAGTATACCAAAAGTGTATTTTATGAATGAGTTTAGTTTAAAGCAAATTCAATTTCATTCACGCCTTATTGCTGGACACGTGGTTGTTCAATTTAAAAATACTGGCTCTGAGTCATTACCAACTAAAGAATTCTGGCTGGCCTCGAAGAATAGCCTTGGCAATAAAGATGCATAGCTAACTAAGCCGGGCGAGACGTGGAAAACCAGCGTCCATTATAATGTAATGCAAATGCAAACGTTAATTCTGATTTGGGGTTTGTGGTATATGGCACCATATATTGCCTCAGACTACGTTTACCGGCAAACATGTAACGTATTTTTATTCACAAAACTTCACGCGTCTTACAAAGAGCCCAAAAGAGCGCTAAAAAATTGAGTTGCACTTAGCAAAATTACCATAAAACATTATTACTGCCTCGGCAACTGTGCTGAAAACGACGCTAACACCAAAACACTGTACACTGAAAAAAAGCTTAAATAGCTTTATAGTAAAAATTATATTTTAATTTAAAAAATGAATCTCATTCTGGATTTGCCTAGAAAGGCCTAAACAGTTTTTTAAATGTGTATAATATATAATTAGGTAAATTTGAATTAAATTACTGCTGACTCATCTAGATTATTATTAAGGATCAGATCTCAGTATTTATTTTTATGAGTGTACCAATTCCATTTGGCAAACATTCATACTTCTACATACATAGTGGAAGTCGCATGCCAATTCATATTTTGGGCCATTTCGATTATAGACGTTGCAAAGAGTTCGCCTGCAGCAAGGCAGAGGAGGAGATTTCGCCAGGATTTACACGTGGTTGGACGGGTGGTGAGCTGCTGGGACGCGGTCTGCCTTTTTTTTGTATGTCAGCGGAAATAGCCAAATTGGCCGTGGCTTCAATTTTGTGCTGGTGCTGCCATCGCATGCATACAATAAATTACAAATTGAAAATTACAATTGATTTTCCATATGATTGTTAAAAAATATATAGGCAAAGGTTAATTGCACTTTGCTTGGTTTGTACGCCCACAACCCCCTCTGAATGTCAAAGTGAAATGCAGCTATTGACCTTTGCACCCCCCAATTCCCGGCAATTCGCTGCAACTGCCAAATTTGTGTAAATTGTTCTCTTCAATGATATTTTTGAGTGCATTATTGTTGGACATATTTAAACAACGATTTCAAATAAATTTGCTGTTATTTAAATAAAACTCATCGTTTCCGGCGAGCATTAAAACGAAAACAAAAATATTTTTCTGTCTACCGGCATAATGAATACTCTTGCATTAATTTTTTTATCTGTGGCCCTTAAACCAATTTGGTGGACTTATATCAAACAGTTTAAATTGCTAAACTGAGAACACAACTTAAATATTGTTACATATTTACAGGCAACCACCTAAATTTTAATTGGTTTAATTAAAGAAAATGAAATATTAACTAAGCTTTTCAGACAACCATTGAAATCGAATACGAACGACGTTAATATATCTATAGGTCTATAATTATTACTTGTGGACAGGCCAACATTATTAAAATCCTTTTTGTGAGGGTAAAGTTACAAGTAAAATTAATTGATGTACAAATTAAAAATAAATTAATAATTCACCGTTAAATATTTAATAAACACAAACATTAATATAAATGAATAAAAATAAATAAATGCATATACATTTTGGCGAACTGTACGCTTGGGGAGTGGAAAAATTCCAAGCGCAATGCATTTATCAATTTAGTATTTAAAACACAAACAATCCAAGTTCAAAAAGCGAATTTGTTAAAAATACATGCTAGTTTTGCGTCCAGGTGGTAACTTGTGGCATACACATGCGGTAGATGCGGTACGTGTGGCTATTTATATGAATATGCATATTTACACATTTTCACTGTTGAATATTAAACCATATTTATTTTATTTGCAACACTCCGCGCCAAATAGAATAGTTATGTTTGCAAATACCAGAGTATTTTTTTATTTTTAATTTTATCTTTATTTAAATATCTATGACATTTGACATATTTTGCCATAATACACATATGTAACAAAGCAAACCTATATTCAGGATTAAAAAATTGTGGTGCATTCTTTTTACAACCAGACTTTAAAAAAAAACGAGATGTCTGCAATAAGTCAATCGACTAATTAATAAATAAAATATTTGTTAGCATTGCCAACATTAATTGAAATAATTAAATCATCGACAATACAAAAACAATTCCGAGTAACCAAAAACAAATCTGCAAATTAAAACTACTGCAATATGTTATTTATATATATATATATATATATATATATATATATATGTATGTATGTTTTTTTTTTAATTTTTTTTTTTTTTTTATCAATTTTGCATTCATGAAACAATAAATGATTGCGAATTAATGAGTAGCATGTGCGTGTGTGTGTGTATGTGTAAATGTGTAAATGTATATATTTTTGAGAAACTCTGCACCCGGCACTCACCTGCACGGAATGATCCAAATTATTGATGATGCGTATCACCCGGCCAGCACTGCGCTTTATCGAACCCGATGTGGTCGACAATGTGCCCAAATCCGCTTCCATTATTGAAGGCTTTCGGCTGGCGGGCTTGGAGCCCCAGCCCTGATTTCCGGGTGAAGCGTACCACATGCCGTTCTTTTTACCGTAGCTGGCAGGCTGTGCACAGAGAGAGAAATAAACAAATGGTGAAATACGTGAATTTACGGAATTTTCGCCTATATACAATGCATGTAGGTAGACACATCGTTAGTACGGCGTCTTTTGTGTAAAAAAATGCTCGCAAATCTGAAATTAATGAAATTGTTTTGCGGTACGGCATCAGCCATGGACAATCGTGGACAATCGTAAAATCGTTTCGAATTTTCCTTGCTGTGGATGTTATCTTTTGAAATACGCTTCTTTTGTTTTCAACAATTCAGTGGTTTAATTAGTCTGCGGTCTGTGATGAGTGTTTATTCAGTCAAGTACCAAGTACTGCCTGTCCGTCAATCAGAAACTGTGCGAGCAAACCTCTCAGTTTTAAAGATTTTTAAGCAAAGTTTCACAAAACTTGTTCAGCAAAGAAATTTAAAATGCATAACTGGGGATAATTTGAAGTAGTTGGAAAAGTATTTTTGGAGGAATTTAAAAGTAATTTAATTCAGTATCTGTGCTGGCACTATTTCTAAAACTAAAAATAAAAAAGTTATAAAAAAAAAGTTAACGTCCAATTCCCCAATCACCGATTCAAAAATCATTTTAACGATAATTATTACGCTTCTCCTAATATTGAGATGCGAGCAGGGTAGACTCCAATCCATAAGTTTTTTTTTCCTGCATAAATCATAATTTAAAATTTTGAAAAAATATATAACGATTTTTGATTCGATTTAGGTAATATTGTTTTTAACTCTAAACGTATCAATCTAGGTAAACCCGTCAAAGTCAATTTAATAAATGCGATTTTCGTATCACAGAAATGCTCGCAGCGAAAAGCTAAACTGTATTATTTAAATTGTTTTTGGTATGCTGGCCAGGTTTTGGAGGTGAAAATATAATTTTAATTCCGGTGCGGCTCCACAAGCTTTTCGATTAAATTTCGTACACAATAATTTTGAAAACAAAATGCCACAGGAGCTTAAGAAACAAAAACTCAAATTGAAATTAATGCAAATTCAGTTTAAACACAATTTCTCAACAGGCATTTGTACATCGCTTTTTGGCAGCCACGTCAAACTTGCCACTTGCCCTGGCCTCAATTGCGTAACAAATCCTGCAGAGTCTGTATATATTAAAAAAAAAAAAAAAAACAAACACATATTCGTTATATATATATATATATATACACAAATATATGCACTTTATGTTTGTGCACAGAATGTGCAAAATCAAGGCTTTTAATTGAAATCCAGCAAAAAAAAAATAAAAAATAAATATTGGAAAGGGGAAGCCTGCGTTGACTTTAGGTGTGAAATGGAATTTGTTTTCATTTGTTTTTAGTGGAAAAAAATGTACATTTACATGACCGTATGTGTCGACAGAAAAAGTAATTGCACTGACTGTGCACATAATATGCACTTTATATTTGATGTACATTTAAATAAATATTATAAAGTTTAGTAAATAAATGTTGAAATTATTGATTAAAACCGAGTACGAGTAGGCAAATGGCTATAAGTGCGTTTATCTCAGAGACTTCTCCCGAATTAAATATACAAATACTCTTAAAAAACTAAAAATTCCAAATCTACTTATTTCATATAATTTCAAAGAGTTGGTTTATAAATAGAATAATCAACTTGAACTCAAAGAGAAACTACACATAACAACTTATCGCTGAATATTTCAAAACTCAGAGAGTAAACAAATAAGTTATTTAATGCTTTGAGGAGGGGTATTTTGTAAACTGAAACTTTCAATTGGACATATTTTATGTATGTACCAAAGAAAGAGTGATACTTACATATCTAAATACCCCAAAGGCAAACTGAGACTCATACTTTAACTAGCCCACTTATGGCTAGGTTACTTAGCAAATAGCAGTTTAGCAAAAGCTTAAATTACACGCTCAATTAAACTTTGAACAACTCGGGATAGGGATTGGGAATGGGAGCTGGCTGGAGTGGGAAAGTAACTTCAAAGCCCTTCGTTTGAGGTGCAGCCTCGCAGAAAATTCATTGAAGCAATCGACAAGGACAAAACATCGTACGGCAAACAGGGCACCCCGAAAATTAGATGCAGCTTTATGTTGTCAACGCTTGGAATCAGATTTCTTTGACATTTCTAACTAACCATTATGGCAGTGATTATTATTGCTCTGAGATATTGAATTTTATTGACGTAAACAAAAAAACATGGTTAGACAAATATTGTGTAAACAAATAAACACTGGTGCCTAAGATGTCAAGCCTCTTTCCTCTTCTACGACTGTTAAATCAACACACTCCGCACCCTTCAAGCCGAGAGCACAAATAGCTTGTGGATGAGATACAGTCTCCACAACGGCACAAATATGGCGTCATCGCATAAATTTATTGTTCAATTTCCTGGCTCTGCTTTACTTATTTAAAATGTTCAAATTTCATTCTTTTAATGCGTACAAAATAAAGCGGATTTACGAAGCTAAATAGAATTTGTTAACATTAGTCTGAAAGTCAGGGTATTTCTTCAAATGGCAAACGTCCCACTTAAATGAACTTTAAATTCACGGATATCCGATATCCAGCCCAGAATTAAGGCAGCTCAATTCAACATTCAAATGTCCTCATGTGGTTGTCCACACGACTTCAAGTAAAATATTTAAAAATGCGCATACGATACGTCAAAAAAAGAAGGAAGGAAAAAAAGAAGGAAGACAGTCGCACAGCCTGCACACGTAGACCATTAAAAAACACTTAGAAAAACAACAAAAGTCATTTAAACTTTTTGCTAACTTCTTTTTGTGTGTGTGTGTGTGTGTGTGTTGTTGTTGTTGTTACTTTTTGAGCTTCACTGTTTATACATCAAATGGCAGCGGGAAAAAAAATGAGAAATTAAGAGACGTGTGCTGGGTTGGATTGGTGGCCTCATTGTTTACACTGAACACTGACCCAAGACTTGGTCGGCGATGTGAGCATCACAAAGGGCGAACTTTCCTCGCTATCCTCGTCGATGTACATTTAAGCGAAAGTTTTTCTCTGTCCGTTGATGAGTTGGTTTTGGTTGCTGTTGTTAGCAGTGAGCTGAGAGCTGTGAGTTGGAAGTTGGAAGTTGTTGAGCCCTTTGGGTGTGGCTGTTTGCTCACTTTAGTTGGCTTTTTGCTTTTAATTCACTTGCAGTTGCAGTTTTTCTCTAAAAAAAACAACAACATCCGCTGAAGTAGCAGCAGCACTATACAGCATTAAGTTAATAATAAATAAACGTAGTTTTCTCGCAAACTCGAGTCGGGTAAAGTACCATCTCAGTAATATAGTCTAGTTTCAATGCGCTCTCCAGCGTCTCTCTGTGCGTTATTTTTTGCCTTTTTTAAAGTGTGTTAATTGAAACCACTTAAATGTAATAGCACTTTAAATTAGTTGACTGTTTGCCGAGGCCTTGACAGACGTACCGCGCGCACTCGGTTCAAGGCAGTTCGCGATTATGCAATACCGGATGCCACCTAGTCCACCAAAGGAACACTAACTCCAGCTGGCCGTGGAGACATTAGTTGGCCGCCAGCGTAAATAGGCGCGCGCAAAATGAAACTTAAGTTAACAAAAACAACTTTTTGTTTTTGGTCCGGCTGCGTATTAGCGTATTTCGCTTTGGTTTCCTTGGCGTTCGCTTAACGACTGCAGCTAAGTGGCTCAAATTCAAAAATCGAAAGGCTCACAAACGACATGCTACGTCATGCTACGCTACGTTACAACGCTGTTACGTTACGCTATCCAGCCAGTAAACTGACCAAGTATATATATACATACACATATATATATATATGCATAAGGCGATAGCGTGTACAGCACACGTGCTGTTTACATAAACCATATTTAAATTGCCAACTCCACACTCAACTCTGTATTCCATGGCGAGCCCACTTTGCACACTCGCACACTTCGTCACTTTCACACACACACACACAAATACACACAAATACACACATCCATTGTGGCACCATCGTGCCCGCATCTACCTCGCTTTGCATGTATTTATTTATTGTTTAGCCAAATCATCAGCACCGATCTCCTCGAGCCGTGAACATTAGCTGCCATTTTGTTCGTGGTCCGACGTCCATCGTCCGTCGTCCGTGTTAGTAGTCGTGGTAGTAATTTCATTTGTGTTTGTGTTGTCAATAGTGGCGTAGTTCCGCCACTCGACGCTGTGTGGCGCTATGCACGAGTCAACAGCAATGAAATTCGCGCCAAAAGCAAATTTCAGTGAACACATATTGTAATTGTCTTATATAAACTTTTATCACCTGTTCGATATGCCTTAACTACTTATATTTAAGTCCAAAAAATATAACAACTAAATCAAGCATTGGCATATGATTGTTTTTTGCTTGTAGTCTAGTTTATATTACAACTTTCACTTGCGAGGTAAGAGTCGTGGCACAAGTTGATACTAGTTCAATGTTCGACTTCGGGTGTGTTTTTACGAGCAACACTTCTTGGTTTTTCCCACACACAAAGCCATCGAATTAAGCACTTTCCTTCTTGCCTTTGGCTTTCTATTGGTATTGGTGTCTTGCTGTTGCTGTTGATATTGGTCAGGGTATGGCACTTGCTTTTGCTATAACTGTAGCTAAAGCTATTGCCATAGCCAATGTCGTTGGTATTGGTATCGGATTCGGTTTCGTATAGGTATTGGTATTGGTATTCAGTATGCATATCAAGCAATTTCGTCCTGAATTGTTGTTGTACCGACAGCAAATGCTTTTGTTGCAGCTGCTGTTGCTGCTGCTGTTGTTGCTGCTGTTGCCGTTGCTGTTGTTGCTGCTGCTGCTGGCCTCTTTCTACCGTTCGCCCATTCGCGAGTTGGTGTAGTAGTTTAGCTTATTGCTTTTCACTTTGAAGTGGCTTATATGGATATTTATTACCATGTCGGTTGTATTTGAGTTTCATTTCCAACTGGCACGCACTCCTTTCAATTTCTCCACAAACACCAGCACCCTCACAACACACACACACACACACATACACCTATAACAGCACTCACACACACACAAGACAACATAGGCGACATGGATTTTTCGTTAGTTTTTCGATTTGATATGGCTACCTAAGGCCATTCTTCAATTTCCAACTGATATGCGCCAATTTTAATACCCTTGTGAATGATTGATGAAGACATCTGCACCCTAAATCATGACCAGAATGTCAAGCGGAGTTGGTCTCTCCATTTGATAAGCATCTCATCTTAAGACCAACTACAATATTATCGTGAAATATATAACATATGTCAGCAAGGGTATTCCATCTTCGACTGATGGAAAAATTCTGCACTTTTTTATTTAAATTTTCTTTTATTTCGTTGGAATGTTTATCGTGAGTTAGCGCTGTCGACAAAATTGTATAAATTAAAACATTCTTTTTAATAATGAAAGGTAATTACACGTGGCAAAAACATAATTGGTGCATGCCTCAAAAGTTCATTTAAATTGCTAAAAGGATAGGAGAGATTAGAATATTCTCTGCTTGATTGAGTATAAATTTATATATTTAATACATTCGTACCGACAATAAAAGTACTGCCCCTAAAAAAAACTTTACCAAATATTTATAGCTAAACTTTTGAAAAATATGTAACTACATATGTATGTATAAAAAGACACATTGACAGTCTCGACAACTTCAAAAGTAAATAAATCAAAATCTATTGTATTTTCTCACAAATTTTATTGTCTGTTGTTTTTGATTATTTCCTTATTATATTTTCCAAGGCGCCCAGGCATGTGAAAATAAATTGTCTGATCTGATGATGTGTGAGAATTTTGTTGAACTTTAATCGAATTCAATTGATTCCTTTAGCCATTGCTGCTACTTTTTGATTGCCGTCAATGGTTTATAGACAGTGCAGAGAAAATTGGCTACAGTTCAAAATATTTCTTGGATTATTGTGGGCTAATATTTTGATAATATTTTCAGTGTTTAATTTTTGAATCGTTTCATTTAATTTCATTCATTTTAATGTATAATTCTGACCAAAATGAATAAAATTCTTACAATATTTGTACTAATTTTATAACTTGATATCCAATGGTCTACTCCTGCTTTATAAAATAGCCAATTAATCTTTACTGTGCATGCTTGCGGAATTGGAATGCCTGATGCTGTCACAGTTTGTATCCATTTGATAGAACAATAAGCTTAACTAAGTCGTATGTTTGTCCATATAGACCCAATGGACACATATACATATCAGAGCAATGTTTATGTTTTTCAAATCAATTGTGTTACCAAAACAACAAGACTTCGCTGCGTACGTAAATAAATACGCTGATGCATTCATTGTGTTGCCGTATTTCAATGTACACACAAAGCTCGAATCGCATATGGGGTTTACATGTAGAGTGATGATAGGTTCAACAGTCGTTTTGTGAGAGTATGAATATGTATGAGCTCACCGGCAATAGCCGCCGGCCAACATGCCACATGTGTACGTAGGTGATCAGCGTTGTAGCCAACATATAACCAAATACATATAATCGAATTAAATGATTTGAAACAAACACGTATTCATGTAGTATTATTGTTACTCGTTGGCAGTTCTGTGGCAAAATACAACAAATGAATTTATGTGTCTATGTGTATGTGTGTGTGTGTGTGTGTATGTTTGAATCATTCCATGTTGGCAGCTCATAGAATTTGCAATATTTTTATACAAGCAACACACTGGAGCTAAACAATTCGCATTGTCAGCCAGAACTATGATGACAATGGTCAGCATACTGTTGCATAGTTTTGTGAGCAACCATGACCATATTTTCAATGTCTATTGTCATTGGCCGAATAGCCCCACTCAACGCAAAAACTCTTCTTTTGTGTGGACCTGGGTCTCTGAGGACATTGTTGGACATTGGATGTCGCCTACCGGTCGCAACTTGTTAATAAAACTTTACCGATTTTGTGCCTTGCCAAAATGATTACTGCGGAGCCGCCACACAATTTAAAGTTTTTAGCGCACATAAATCAAGCACAAAAATTCAACAGCCAAGCCGCAGCCAAGTCACACAAGTGCCGGTTGGGCAAGTTTGACTCTTCCACTTCGGGTTCTAGTCCTGGCTCAGCTGACCAACGCGTGCGTGCAAAGTTGTTTAGTGAAAAACTTGAACTGGACACAGCCGTTGCCGTTATTCACATTCTGAGCAGCAGCAGCAGCAGCAGCAGCAGTAACAAAAAGAAATATAAAAAACTGTGTAGTTGAGTTGAAACAAAAGAGCGGTGTGTTACGGGAAAGGGGAGAGAGTGAACAAAAAGGGAGAATGAAAAAAAATACAAAAAACAAAAAACAAAAACCAGCTGGCCAAGGAAAATTAATAAAAGTCATAATAATACTCGCAATTTCCTGTGCCCTTTCCACTATTCGACACAAGCTTTTTGCATATTTGAGTGCCCGAGAAATTCCACTGCAAAAGCCCGGAGGTTAAGCAGACTCCTTTCATACATTAGATGCTGATCCGCCAGCTACCCGTTTCGTCTATTCGACCCCTACTCCACCTCCTACACCACCCAGCTAGCTCCTCTGGCTTCTTGGATACCGTGCTGTGCTTTTGATTTAAATAGTTTCAATTGGTATATATTGTGCCTCCCCTCTTTATGTGCCCTTGATAGTTTCATTATTATTTTTTTATTCGTTTCTCTCTCTCCCTCTCTCTCTCTCTCGGGTTGCTTATTATTACAAAATACGAGTACAAACGTATATATATATTAATACACACATCTATACAAACATACTTTGGGGCCCACGCGGCTTTGTCTGGTCGCCATCTCTATTTGGCCCTACCCCGCTCCCTGGTATTGCTAGCTTGATGGCTTCAGCATGCTCTAAATATTTTTATGCAACATTCGTCCGGAAGTGGCATGGCTGGTGACTTATCGCCGCCATTCCGTCGGCCATCGACGTGCGTCCATTCGTCGCTCATTGTCAGCTTCAAGCAACAAACTTTATCGTTTGAGTGTGCGTGCGTATATAAATAATTTCGGCCTTTATTGTTTGTTTTAGGTGTAAATATTTCAAGCTCACAAGTTGGCAAAAAAAAGAAATATATATATATATAAACATAAAAAAAATCCCAAGAAAGAATGTAAGTTGTTGCTCGAAATGAGAGCTAGAAAGAGGTCGAGGCCTATGGGTTAATTATTCCAATGCATGAAACGCTCCACCGTCTGAGTCTTGGTTCTTTTGAGCCTTCGCAGCCATTTGAGCCCGCCTTGGCGAATACCCCTTTTTGCAGTGCTTATGACCAAAGGCCTCATTCATGCACAACTTCTGACCCGCGTGGGTTGTGTTGCTTTTATGTGCATATGATTTTGTACATTCTCGACAACACGCATATAACACATAATTTTTTATTGTTTATAAAGCAATGTTTTTTTTTTCTTTTGTTTAATTATTTTCCTCATGCGCGCCTTTTATTAATGGCCACATCAGCATTGAAGTCAAATGCTCCCATTTGCTTGAGGTCAGCTTTGTTTTTTCGCACGTGTCACAAAATACAACTTTTTAGCTGACTGTTCGCTTGGGAAATCACAATGTGTAGCGATTCCATAACAAAAAAGTAAAAGTAGAGGTATAAAATCAGTTGTTTTCAACCTGAGCACTGCTAACTCAACTATACGAATGAAAAAACTTGAAAAAACCATTTTTTTTTTAAATTTGCATCTACTTTGCATTTTGGCTTATGATAGTTATATTAATTAATTTGCAAAAGCTATGAAACTATGAAAGCAAACGCAGATATCTAATATAATATAATTAAGCCTGAATTTCCCATTTTTATTCTTTTTTTTTTGGTAACGAAACAAATATTAAAATAATTTCCTTAATTTCCTTTTTTTTATTTAGATTTAATTACGAGTAAAAACGCAATATAAAAGCATTTATTTTTTATTTAAATTTGTTTTTTTGTTTTTTGTGTCGTTTGGCATTGAGGCGCTGCTTTACTTTGCCGATAAACGTTATGCAAATTGCCTGACCTACAAGTTTAATATCGCTAGTCGTTTTTCATAATGCTGACAAATTGTTGATGGATGTGTTAAATAATAGGTAAAGGCGTGGCGAGCAAAAGAAGGAGGTGGGTGGAGTGTGTGGGTGCTTAAAGGGGTGGCAGCGCCTAATTGCACTTTGTGTCATGGCTCTCTGTCTTTCAGTGGCATGTTAATGAGTGCTGCAAAGCGCGTAGGAATGCCAACTTTACTAAATCATTTCAGACATGTCAGCTTGACGTTTAGACCATAAAAGAGTGTGTGTGTGTGAGTGTGTGTTGTGTACGTGTATGGGAGGGGGTAAGTGTCTCCTGACATAGACCCATATGGACACAGATATATGTATATATATATATATAGATCACACTCATATATCTTAACCATGCTTAGTGACATTTTCTGCTCCATTATTTTCATCGTATATGCGAGAAAAAGCATGAACAACATGCAAGTGGCAGACCAACTCAACACGCAACATTGTTGTGTAGCCGGCCAATTGTGACATAGATAACAGGCCACTCACTGGCTTACGTAGAACTAAAACTGTAATCACAATTGTAACATAACATGCATAACATGTTCGTAACATGATGTTACGGAATTGATCGTTATCGATAATGCGATCGACAGCTCGAGTTGAGTAATCAGAAGTGTTTTGTAATACTAAATTAAATTAAATTTTTGTTTTTGTCTGCTACAGTTGTTGCATCCCCCTTTGCCTGCTGGATACACCAGCGCCATTGTGCTTATAAGCTTGGTATATGTCAGCGTACACATTAAAATGTTTACTTATTTTCTCCAACTCTGCACAGTTACACAACACTATATCCGCAGAGATGATTCAGCTGCGAGTCAGTGTTTTTTAAATTGCAAATAGCTTGGCATGTACAGTTGTAGCTCAATGTTATATGAATTTAATTTGATTTGAGTAAAGTTTAGTGTTAATGGCTTTTTCTTGCATACATATTAACGATACGCATGGAAATTTTTTACATTCTCTGTCTACAAAGCGGATCCGCTTTCATTTTTCCGTGCACAACGATTAAATTATGCATTTGGTTTCTTTGAATGTAACAAACTGACTGCGTATGTAAATTTGACACTCTGTCTCATTATTTGACACCATAATTATTTGTGAGCAGAATGCCATAATAAAGTACATTTTATGGACAAACACACACACAGAGAGAGAGTGGGGCAGGCAGCTGCGTCTGGGCTAATAAGGAAATATCCTTTTACATATGTGACCCTAATAATTTTCAGAGTTCTTAGTCTGAGTTGTGGCGAACTACGCGCTTGCATTACTAATAATAACCATTATGTGGCATGCATGTATGGTTGTGTGCACATGTATTTACATATGCTTGCCTCGGAGGGAGGTGTAAGTATTTTGTGGTGTTTGTGTGTGTTGTGATTTATTGCATTCGTGTGCCAGATTTTACAAATGTAATGCGCCACACTACGTATACTCGACGCCTCAAAACTCGCACCCTCATGCATATGCAAAGTTTCGAATATTTTGCTTGCCAGCCCCATGAGTGCCACATTGTACTTAGAGTCTGTGAAATGTGCATACACACACACACACACATATATATGCATACATTCAGATGTATGTGGGGTCTATAGCTCGCATAAATATTCAACATGAAGTCATATTTCTTTCTGCGTTTTGTGTGTGCTTTTCATTCGAGAAAGCATCATGGACATACGTGTCGGAATTACTTGACTTCCGTTTCCGTTACGACTGTTGGCCTGCTCCGCATTTGGCAGGTTTTTTAATAAATTCTTAATTGTTTTATTGGCTCCGTTCAGTTCAAAGCCAATGTCTTAGACTCAGAGAGAATATTCAATTATGCTTTCTGTTATTAATTTTCAAGTTGACTTGCTTTTGAGAGACAGCAATTTTCAATTATAAACATAAAATATTTTATAAACGACCAAGATGATTGACACTTAAATTATTGCCACATACATAGACACATAAATACATAAATAATACGAAAAATAAATTGTTTAATAAGTTCGGAACTATGCGCATCTCATTGTTTCAAACTGCATCCACTTGCAAAATCTGATAAATTATAACTGAAAAGTTTTGCGTGCGTTGCAGAATTTTAGAAATGTTAGACACTCTGCAACCAAACGCTGTCCTCATGCTGCATGCGTTTGTTGCACGTTTGCCAAAATGTGGCAAAAGTTGAACATTTGCAATTTATGTGTGGAGTCAAGAGCTCGCCAAGCATTTAAATCACTTATGCACTTAATCAGTTTACTTAATATTCAACAGAAGTGACATTCGCCATTTAACATATTATTAATATTCACAAAATATGCAATATCGATTTATGTATGCATGTTTATATCATTTGAATAGCTCTGATTAAATGCTCGTTATGCCCACAAATATATATTTGTGGTAAGTCAGTTCATAACTAATTGGGTTGACACATTCGGACATCCAAAGAGTTGGTAAATTGTTATTTGAGGAGTTGTTTTTTTTTAATTTAGACACAAAACCACAATCAATTGACTATTTGTCTTGACCAAGTGTGTTTAATTACTTGAGATGTTTGGAGAAAGGCATTCACAGCGGACTCCTTGGCCCAGAAATCACGCAGTGTGGACTTTTCGGGGGGCTCCCTTGAGGGGTAACTGGTCATCTCCGTTGTGGTCGACTCGGCGTACATTTGTCCGGCAATTGGATTTCTTCGGTTTGAATACTTAGCCTAGATTTGCTATTTTTGGCATAAGTATAAAATGTGTGTACCTTGACTTGATTCTCGGT
This sequence comes from Drosophila dives, assembly GCA_035042365.1. NCBI lineage: Eukaryota > Metazoa > Arthropoda > Insecta > Diptera > Drosophilidae > Drosophila > Drosophila dives. Next base: position 430,883 of record JAWNLJ010000083.1, on the reverse strand, counting down.
TAGAAAAGCCAATGAATGAATTAAGAGCACGTGAAAATTTGCGACCTGATTTATGCGTGAAATGTGTGGAATTGGTTTGGTTTTTGTTTTCGTTTCGACTGGTTTTTTTTTGTTGGTAATTTGAATAATTTGGCTTACGACACCATATGGACCGTGTAAAAAAGCATTTATCACAGTTAATATAATTAACGTCACTGCCACACTACACTTTCAACATAAATCACATGCCTCAAGAAAATGGAAAATGCTTTTGCACGAACTTATCACGGCGCTTATGAAATCATTATATTTTTCAACACAACACATCACAGAACATGTTTTAAAATGCTTCTCGTGTTGACCAGATCCGGATCCCGTGCAACCGCATTACCCGCTGCCGTAGTCCAACTGTTTGACCGGGTTGGACTGCACTACTGTTTTGGTGTGCCATTTGGCTATTTGCGCCTATGTCCGCTAAAAAGTTCAGCTTTCGCCAGGCGACAATATGGCGCAAATATTTCAGCGCATATATAAACATGCAGCAAAGTGGAAAAGATGAGGAGATCGGGTGGTGGCAGGAGAAGGGGCAGCCAGAATGTCTTGACAATATGTGTGACATGGTCTAATGGCATTTTCAAATGGCTTAGAAACTTTATACAAAAAACCGCAACTCAAACACACACACACACACACACACACCCTTTAAGGGATACGGTGTCGTGACGGTGATGGTGGCACGTTAACCATCAACAAGAATGTCGACGGCACACATCCACCAACAAGTCGACGACGTCGGCGACGACGACGACAAAAGCAATGGCAGCGTTTCAATTGCATTTCCGCTTGTACTAGTTTTCATTTCAAAACTCATAAGTTTTCGACGACGTCAACGCTGACGCTGTTGACGCTGTTTACGCTGTTGACGACGTGACCAACTTGGGCCCAGGCAGCTTAGCTGCGCCGTAGTGGCTTGGGCAGCGCACGATCTTGTGGTTGACAGTGCGGCACAACTGTTTGCAAATTCTAAAACTTTTCAATATGTCGTTCCTAGAAGCACACTCGTACACCATGGGCCAAACACACACAACTCACGGCACAAATATGTGCCAACATTTCTACATGCAAAACTATGCCTAGTTGGTATGTGTAAATATACATATACATATTTAGTCGATTGTGGGCCACAACGAAAAGATTTGTATTCATTGAATCGTTTTCATTATGCAGCGTATGTTATTACTCCCTTGTCCGGGCCGCTTTCCGAGCGAAAGTTGTCTGGCAAAAACAACGGAAGAACGGAAATTTAACACAGCTGCCGCGCCAAGCGCCTTCGACAAACTCCTTCCCGCCATGCCCGCCATGCCCACCACTTGAACTGCTTGACAACTTTCACCATTAGCGCACAATGGAACACATACACACAAACACACACACTTGTACACACAAGTCGAATTTGTTGTCTGAGCCATCAATTCAAGTTGAAGACGTTTCCCATTCCTTGCCCCCGCCCCCCTGCAATAAAAGAAACAACTCCGCCCAGGCGACACCAATGCCATCGTGTTTGTGTCTGTGTTTTATTGCTGTGCGCCTTGGGGCAGGACAAGAATCGTTGCCTACTTTACAGCGCGCCCGGTGAATCGAGTTTTGCATAGTTTAAACAAATCCCTTGACGTCACTCCGTCTTGGAGTTATGAAAATATGATGGGGCAGAGCCTTTACAATTGCATTTAAAATGAAATGGGGGAAGATGTGACTGTGTCTGTGAATAATTTATATATTTCGCAAATTGGATAAACAGTTTAGGTGCTTTGGCTTTTGTCGCTGTATATAATTTGTGATCATTTGTTTCAGCTGCTGTTGCCAGTTGGCAGCCAAAACAACTTCCAACAAAAAACGAACGAAACGAAACGTTACACAAAAAACAGACTACAATTTCTAATTACTGTCATTTGGCACTCGCTTAACTCGAACGGCTTTGCGGTTGGCCAAAAGCAGCCAACTGCTTTTCGCTACTTTATATTGTCACTTGCCTGAACGCGTACAAAAATTTTGATTTTGCCTGTGGCTGTGTATCAAAATATTTATATATTTATTATTTATTTTTTCCCTCATTTTATTAACTTTGCTTTTCTTTTGGTTTTCTGCACTTTGTTTGGAGCTGTAATAATTATTATTTGTGCTGTGCTCTGCTTTTATATTTTAACATTAAATACGATTATACAATTTTGTACCTATATTTGGCGTAATTGGTCAGTCAATAAAGTTTTATAGTTTTATAGTTCAATGAAGTTTTAAATCAATCCTTTCATATTTGTTTAATGCCACTCCTTAATGTTGTTTGTGTCGTAATTGCCGTCGATGCAATTAAAATCGCTGATATATGCTATTTTTACAATTCAATAAATTCACGCAATGCCATCGTCTGCATGGCGACCATCATGGTCCGACCGTCATTCCGGTTGTCCTGCTCTCCGGCTCTCCGGCTGTTCGGCTGTCCGTCTGTCCGTTTGTCCGCCTGACCAATCTGACCGTTCATTTGCCAAGGGCCATCGTCGCATTTAATGCAATGCGCCTTGTATACAATTTATTTGGACTCTTTGCACACGAACAATTCTGAATCGTGCAACCAATGACAGTTTAATTAATTGCCACACTGTAATGCGTTTTAAATTGTCATGTTTATACAACAGTGTCCGGCGGCTGTCGAGCGCCCGGAGTGTCCTCCGGCGATTCTCAGCAAATACCCAATGTTCACATTTGTGTGGGTGGTGTGGGTGGTGCGGGTGGTACGGGTAGTGCGGGTGGTGCGGTCGTTCGCTGGCTGCTGGACAATGGTTGAGACTCGAGCACAATCAGACAGAACCTAAATCAAGTTATTGAATTATCTTCAAGTACCAAATGTATAAACGAGTCATGTGCATTAACGGACTAAAGAGTACCCAAATACTCAGCCATCTTTTCAATTGTTCACATTACAGAGTATTTAATAGCAGAAATTGCTCACTGTTCGTGGACATTTTATTATTATGGCAAGGGTTTGGTTGTTGGCTTTATTATTTTCAATTTGAGTTCCATTGCTTTTAATAATTGTTATTATTGGTTGGAGCTGTCATGCTTGCTATTTTTTGCCCATGTGTGTGTTTTTAACTTCAACACCTACATAAATTACATATATATATATGTATATATATACGTGTGTGTATATAAATGGCTGCTTTATGTATATCATGAACGGATGTCACTTTAAGCCCGCTGGGTTTCAATTAAAGCTATGGATTAAGTGTGAAAAACAAGATTTAAAATGCCTGAATGCTCTTTAAAATATTAAGTCAAGCGGCTAAATATCGATTGAATTTTGCCACACACACACACACTCATAATGGGGCCGATTAAATAGCATTAATAGTGCCTATTAATAGCAGTTTAAAATCCGCTCAAACGTTATGCAGCAGGTAAAACAATCATTACAACAACAATAGCTGCACATGGGTCAAATTTTAGAGGCATTCGCCTGCAATAAGGCTTATGCATAATATTAATAGCCGTTTACCTACGCAAATTCAGCAGACTGCTGAATCTGCTCCTGCTGCTGCTGCTGTTTCTTATCAGGCTTTACCCCATATTGCAAATGCCCAAAACATTAACACACACACACGACACACACGCCCGCACAGGCTCAAAGGATTACTCACTTATCCATGAATACACACACACATATATAGTTATATATATATGTACATGTCTGGCAATGTGTACTCAAGTATTTGCTTTGATTTGTGATTTTGCCAGCTATTTGGGTGCATTTCTGTGATTCCCGATTGTTGCCAATTAGTGTAGCATCTGCAGTTTTTGCCCAACAATTTATTGCTTACTACCTTGGCTCAAAGGAGTAATCCACTATAAATGAAAGATTAAGAATAAAAAAAAACAATGTGGCATGTCTGCTATGCAACAATTGTTGATTAAAGGAGAAATCACAATGTTGCATGTGTGCTATGCAACAATTGTTGATTAAATCATCATACACTAAGCATGCAACTATGGCATGTTGACGCAGCCACAAATCCATGAAATCCAAGAGCTATCTGGCCAGCCAGCTTCAACGATTCATTACATAAAAGCCATCATATCACAGCCATAACAAAGGCAAAAGCCAAACTGAAAGCTGGCTAGAGATGAGACTGTTGCTGCGGCCACACGCAAAAGCGCAATTTCTGGTGCATGCATCACGTAAATGGCAGCGAAATTCATCAAATCGCCTTGCGGCACTTGCGAAATGGTTCTGCAGATGTTTAGAGTGTGGTGGAGGAAGTGTGGTGGTTGCGGCAGGGTTGGCCTGCTTGGGTTTTGGAAATCTCGTTCATGTGTCACTGCTGCATGATGGCCATAATTTTAGTGGCTTTTGTTTTGGCCACAACGTGCAAAAAAAAAAAATATTAATTGACGTCAAATCTGGTCCGCTCGTGCTCCTTTCACTCGTGCGCGCTGTGTTTGCAGTTAATTACAATGTGACTGGTCTGGTGCCTGGACTTCTGCCTCAAATTCTGACCTTGCGTGATGCATTTGCGGTGCAGAGTTTTCGCCTTTAGCATGCCGCGCACGTTTTCTGCCAAAAAATCTTAATTTCTTTTGGGGCTGGCCCAAAAACAAAACAAAAAAAAAATAATAAAAGGGAAACAGAGCACACGTTCTGCGTGTCCATTTTGGTTTCTTATTTAGGGTGCAGCAGCAGCAGCACACCTTGCATGTACTCAAATGGGCACACACACACACACTCGCACACACACTCTCAAATACACCTTTCTGAAATTGCCGCAATTTAACACATGCAATCATTGGCTGCACCTGTTTTGCGTTAATGTTTATCTAATTGCCCGATGTGATGAAGTTGTTCGTCAACATATTTCCACAATCTACGATTTAGCTAATGTATTTATTAAATTTGCTATTTAATCTGTAAACTGATTTTAACACTCAGCTAAAATTTAAAATTAATAAAATTGCCATAATATACGCCAGAAATGCACAGCGTAAAAAATTAAGATCAAAGTGTCAAATCTTGATTCTATTCTGGAATCCAGTAATAAAAATGAACGCTAAAATAAATACTTAATTATTTATCTATCTGCAGTCTTTTCTTTATTCACAACGATTGATTTTTTCCTCTTCAAGCTGGTGATAAAACTAGTTTAATCTATAATAAACGATCTTACTTTCCATTTACATTTTATTAATTTAAAAAACACATTCTTGATTTAGGATTGTAGATACAAATTTGTAATCAAATATTTACTTGAATCAAGATATGCATTTTCTTTTGCTCTGTGCACAAATTACCATATTGAATATGGCCTAATTCACTCGATTCAACCTTGCGTGGCTGGTCCACCCACCGGCGAATTGACCTTGTTGCCGATGGTTTTGCATATGGCCAATTATATTTATGACTTAACAAGGGAAATGCAATTTGCTGCACCCAAAATCACGACGGCAGAAGAGCGTCCGTCGGTCCGTCGGTCCGTCCATCCGTCCAGCTAGTCACGCACACAAAATGACGAATAAATTATCATAAATGTTTTGCTCAAAGGAGTTTTAGCGCTTCGGGCTTAGCTTAGCTGGCAGTTGCATGCAACGAGCTGGCGACCCCTGTTGAATCAAAGCTGCTGCTTGATTAATTTATATTATTAGCCTGCACCTGCAGTTTACGCCTTTTACAAAAACCCAAGAATTTGTGCACTCTCTCTCTCTCTCTCTCTCTATTATTCTCAGTATGTCTCTCTTTGCTTGCCGCACTCATGCATACAGTTTTAATTTCCCTAAGTGCAACGCCGCAAGTTTTGAAATTGGTCGCTTTACGCGCAAGAGAACGCCCGGAGAGAAGCTACACAGGCCAGGCCAGTAGTGCATTCATTGCACTCGAGCCATCTGCAGGGCATGGTTAGAGCTCTGTGCTGCGGGCTATGTGCTCCAAGCTCCAAGCTCCATCTCCGTGCTCTCGTATTGTTCATTGTTGCCTTTTGTGCGCCCATGTGGCACGCAGAAACTGTAAGCGTCAACAGCGCCTCTGGCGACCCGACCAACGCCTGCCTCATAAGTTTTGATTTTATAGAAAGACTCTTGCTGCGCTTTTGTTTACCATCCACGGGCAATGCATGCGGCTGCTTCCGTAGCAGCAGCAGCGGCAGCAACGTGCAACTGGAAGTGTAGCAAGGGGCATGCAATGTTCTAGTAGGTGACTTTTGGTCGGGCTTTTACCCGGGCGCTTTGTCTAGGCCATCTCCGCCTTTGAGTTGTGAGTTCTGAAGCGCATTTTCTCAGCCGGAGTGCATTAGGAATCCACAGTCAAGATATTGAATAGAATCCAACGCTCTGTTGGGTAAGCTATTGTTGGCATCGATTATGGATGCATGAGCTCCCAATGGCACAGCTTTGCTCTGACTGTGCCAAAGAGGAAGACCAAATCTTGTTTAATCGCGGCAGTGGGACGTGTGAGAAGTGCAGTCCAATGATTTCATAAATTTCAATTTGTGCTTAATCCTAATCAAAAATCTTTCTCGTTTCCCATCATTTCTTCTGGCTACAAAGACTTATTGTTTCAGCAATGTGTGAAGTTGGCTTTGCATAAATCTTTGGACATCGCTTTGGACATCACTTGCAGATAATGAAGTAATTATTATTTTTATAGTCTAACTGGACACATCGAATTTGTGTTTTCAGAAGCAAAAAAATAGTTATTGTAAGAAAAAAGTCAACAAAAAAAAGTATAATTTTTAAAGAATTTATCTGAACTGATCTGAATCTGTCGTATTATATTGTATAACCATTAAGATAGGGTATGTAAACTTCATCACCTTTAAGCAAACTTTTCTTACATGTGTTTTTTTGCTATAAGTGTACAAGTTTTCTACACACACTTTTCTAGAGTAGCTGAATAAAAGCAATTGCTAGAGCAAATATTATTCTAGACTCTAGAATCTAGACTCACTCTTGCTCTTTTGGAATAGGCGCTCTCTTAAAGCCCACTTATAGGTTCATAAAACGCAAGACCCAATTTCAAAGTCACCCTCTCTGCGAAGAAAACTCAAACTCAAACTTATCGCAAATTTATTTTGCGTGTATGAAAGCTAAACTCCCACGAATGTCGGACAAATCGCTGTACAGCATAAGAACATGAGTAAGAGAACGGTAGCTGATTTCACTTGCGACACACACACACACACACACACACACACACATATACGTACACACTTCAACATGTATATTCCCCTAGAAGTCCTTACAACTGAGCGCATGGCGAGAGAAAGCGAAAGTGCTCGCATGCAAAAATGTGTCTCAACTCAACCAAAAAAAAAAAATATATACAAAAAAACAGTAACAAAAATGGAGCAAAATACAAAAAAAAAATAATATAATACTGAGAACTTCTTGGGTTTTTTAGGCCAAGTGACCTGAGTTGGTGGCTAAGACTGAAGTCGTGGTGTGGGAAGCTGACCGCAAAAGCCCAACGCCGTATATAGTTTTATATGAGTTGGTAAATATATATATATTTATATATATATATGTAGTGTGTCAATAGGTACACACACACACACACATATATCACCTTGCATATGTATGCAAAATTATACCAAAATATTCAAATTTCTATTGATTTTGCAGTAAAGTTGACGTGAAAAACAACACTTAAACTTCAAAATGCAGCAAGGTAAGAACAACAACAAAAAAACTTAATAATAAAGTTATAAAAAGAATTTAAAGCGAAACACGCGGAATCAATGCAAATTGGTGAAACAATTCTTACCTTGAAGACCTTGAATGAGGAGACCACATAGAATGCGCCATCCTCCAGTTCGTCCAGATGATATTTACGATCGCCATCCATGGAGAAAACGTAGCGTGCACCGCGCGGCAGATCCATCTTGGGTGAGATCTTGTCCAGCAGATTGTCCAGCGAGGTGACATCGCGTCCTGGCCGATAGCGCAGCTCCACGCCCGGAAAGAACGGATCGCCATTGCGATAGAAGACAACACGTCGAGCCTTCCAGTATGAAAGATTCGAGTAACGTGAGGCAGCAGCACTGGATATTTCTGGACGCGATTTGGATCGTTGGAGTGGCACAACAGGCGGTTGCTCCGAATTCTCGCTCATGTTATCCAAGTAGCTGGGACTGAGTGCACGACTCTGATGGCCGCTCTGTGCACCAGCGCCACCACTAATCGACCCAGCTGCCCCGTTGCGCTGTTGCCAATAATCTGGTATGCCACCGCCGGAGGCACGTCCTGTGCCTGCACCAACAGCCGCAGCAACAGCTGCTGCAGCTGCAGTGTGATTAGCCTGCAAGTCGCCGGTTGCTAGGTCATCATCATCATCATCGTCATAGTTGTGTGCATTGTGATGCTGGACCTGAAAACTTGTGGAGCTGCCGGCGCGTCTTGATGGACTCTTTGTGGGACTGCTGCGATTGCTATCGAAGTTGTGGCTGTTGCTATTTGTATTATTATGATTTATTTGGTTATCGTTATCATCCAAATGGCCAGTCGGCGAAACGTTTCCTTCGACCTGTGAGTTCGAACTAATTTGTGCCATTGTTTGGCCACCGAGAATGGGCTCAGTATTAACAGCTGCGAGGCCACCGTCGTCATCACCATCGCCAACACCATTTCCATTTCCATTTCCAATTCCATTGCCAGCAGCAGCAGCAGCACCAGTGCCAGCAACAGCGCCCAGTCCATCCAAGTAGTCGTTCTCTTCGTTGGACATTGTTCCTATTGTGAGAGACTCTCTTAAGCCACTCAAGAGCCACCAGGCTCGCTAACAAGCAACCCCCTTTTGAATGGCTCCTTGGCTCCGTGGCACCAATCTCGGCGTGCCGTTGCCTTGCGTGACTGATTTGTTGTGGTCAAAAAGTCGCTACTCGTGCGGGCCAGTTGCGATGTCGATGTCGAAGTCGATGTCGGAGTTGCGTCGACTCCAAACGTTGCACGGAGTAGTTGTTCACGTACTAACGGGTTTTTAAATTGCCACTAGTCGACTTGAGTGTCGTGTGCGGTTAGGTTCTCTGCTTGCAACTTTTGTTTTCATGTTATTGCGCCCTTACTCTATCATTTGATGATCCTAAATAATAAAAAAAAAATTATATATCATTGGGATTTATTGCGTGTATTTTCTGTTCATTGCCATGACTTTATTTTGAACAGTCACAGCATCTGGGGCCAACCCCTGACGAAGTTTGGAAGTTGGCCATTATGGATATGTTAGCTGAACTCACGGAGACCATGTCATGTCCACTAACGATTCTGCTTGAGATCCACTTCAGACTCAACTCAGCAACTGTCGGACCAACAACTTCACAGTTCCTTTGTCAGCAAACAGTAAAACAGTGTAAGGAGTCCACTCGTCCACTTTGGCGCCACACACTCCTTTGCCGCCTGCAGCACGGCCAGTGGGTTTGGCTTTTGGCCATTCAACCTCACACTTAAATGAAGGCCTGGAGCGGACTAACTGAACCTGCAAAAACTCCAGGAGTGGCTCCTTCACTCTGCTTTGACCGAAATTACAGTTGGCCAGTTTGCAAAAGGTCTGTGGAGGTCTGTGTTTCTGGCCACACACAACTAGGAATATATGCATATAAATATGTATACAGATATATATATATATATAGATATGAATTTGTGCATATGGAGCTGACAGTAAGGCGTTGCCCGATGTCCAATTCCTACAGGCTACAGGGATTAAAGTGTTCCAAGTGACGTGAGATTTCTTCGTATTTCTCCATTCGTTTGCAACTATTTCAACTGCATTGGAATTTACCACTGCGAATTTACCACTGCGAACAATTTCAGTGGGAAACTTTTATTGTTGGGGTTTGAAGGAGTCAGCAAATGTGTTCGCATTTTTTATTTTTTTACAGTTATATATTTTTTTTCTCTTTTTTTTTAGTTTTTGCTTACCTGCTTTATGTAAATTGTTTTTATTGCACTTCTCCGCTGCTGTGCTTCTTTTATTTATGGCTGGGGTCGCTGGTCGTTCTTTGCACGTACTTCTTTTTTTTATTTGCGCCAATTAGGTTAATGACACTTCGGTTGCAGGCCGTCGCCGATGTTGCCGCTGCCACTGCCACTGCCGCCGCCGGGTTGTTGATTATTAATGCGCAAACAGTTGTTGCTTTTTCAGCAGCTTTTGCAGCTTCCGTATAGTTACACTTGCACTAATTGCCTATCAATCAGTCGCAATTGTCTCGACCCACTTGAGGGAAAAGTGTGGACACACACACACACACACACACATACGCACACAAAGAAGCACTCACACTCCCACACAATGGCACACACATCCACACATATTAACTTGAATCGAATTTAATGAACTCGAAGAAAAGTTTATTAAAATATCTCACAAGAAAGTTGGCAGAGCAAAGTGTGTGCAACTTTTTGAGCTGGGCTTCCTTTTTGGCAACGTATTTGGACGTATTTGTGCACAATGCAGAAGAAATTCCGTCTGGCAACTTTGCCGGTCAAAGTGTTTTTGAATTGTGTTTCATGTGCCTGTCCACTCTAAAGTCGTCCACGGAGCCAATTTTCATAGAGAGCGACTCGGGCTTCTCGTGGCGTCGTCGTCCACGTCGAAGTCGCGGGCATTGAATTACGTTTTGTTGCTATTGTTGTTGGTGTGTTTTAGTTTTGGTGCAAGTACCTGACTTATGGGCTAATGCTGCCACGCGACTTCTTCGGCATTGCTTTAGTAGCCCCTCCACCCCCCACCAACACTCCCGCAAAACAAATTTTGCCCCGCTTAGAAGTCAACAGGACCAACTCCAACCATTGTGCCATTCCACTTGCCACGTTCTCTAAACCGTTTTGCCATGGGACCTGCACTCCCCTGGCCAAGACACCCTCCCTTCCACTCCTGCTCCTGCTCTGTACATACTAGCGGGAGTACTTTTTCCTTTGCCTGCTCGGCGACATTACGAGCAGAGTGCACGACTTCAGTTTGGTGTATCGCCCAAGTTAGCACTTGTTACTTAATGGCTCAGACGCACTGTGGTTCAACCTCAAAATGACACAGCTTTACGGAATATCTTCGAAAGAGCCACTAAGCTACGAATAATGATTATCAATATCAAATGTCTGGTGTCTGAATTGCAAGAAAATAAAATATTTATTGTATATGAAAAATATAAATAGTTTCTCTCAGATATTTGAAACTTAGCTTATCTAATGAGAAATAATCAAAATAAAATACACATTAGAGAATAAACTCTGGTTTATATTCCTCAAGACAAATGCAGGCTTCGTTTATTCGTAGATTGCCAATAAATATAGATTAAACATAATTTTCTATGCCTTTTTTTTCTTTCTAAATAACTATTTTTGTGAAAATAAACTTGTTTGCAGAAAAGAAGAAAAATTAATTTTAAGTTTAATTTTCATTTTTATGGTCATGGCAGTAAGCAATAGTTGAATTGTTCCTTAGAGGTATTGTTTGAAAAAATAATATTTGTTCAGAAAATGAATTATTATTTACGATTCCAAATAAAACGGCTGCGGCATAGTGTAAAAAATAATTAAATAATTGTAAAATCTATAAGTTCTAAATAACTGCTAGCAATGCTAAATAGTTCTTAGGTTATCGTTCTATATGTTTTTTGTTTTTTTTTTTTTTGGATTTTTTTTGTGGCACTCGTGTAGCGACTTTGCTGTCGGGCATTGTGGGAGATGTCAGCCGCGACAGGTTCTTTCACCAAGTCATGCGGTCGGTTGAAATTGCGTACTTCGCATTTACATGCAACTTTTTGGGGTAGTCTCGGAGTGCAGTCCCTCTACTTTACTGGTCCAATTTTTGTTTGTGTCACGCTATTCGAGCAGAACTGATTCATAGCAAATTATTTAGGTGGTATTTCTTGTCGCACAATTAGGCCAAATGATTGTGAATATTTGCTTTTATTACATTAGCGTATGTATGATTTATGGTATAATAGAGTATAAATAACTCCTGCTTGGGAGTTTCAAAATTTTCTACTTCGCACACACTCCTCTCTCTCCTTTCCGCTTAGCTATTGTTCAAGGGTTTTTTTTATTATTAATTATATTTTCCGTAGTTATAATCGCGTGGGCGAAGGAACGTTTGTTAAAGTTAATGTATTATTTTAATGTTATTTCCGGAATGTGCGTGATTTGTAGACATTGCACTCATCGAGTAAAACAAGTAATTACTTATAACTTATTTAAATATGGCGAAAACCTATAAGTGTAGAGAATAATAAAATAATTTGGCTTTTTATTGTCAAGTTGTCATAATACATATATCAAAGAAAACTGTTCCATTAACATGATTAGAGAATTGGTTTGGGTGAGACTGACCTTGCTGGCGAATGCCCACTGTACCTGCTGTTTGTACACCCGCTAATTTGGGTGTATATATTTACATATCTGAATGCCCCACGACATATTTGAATACCCCACGAGACACAAGCACGCTCAAAGCAAAAGTGCACTGTGAGTGAGCAGAAGTCAACATAAGCGCACCACAAGGCGATGTCTCCGTCTGAGATATTGTAAATAAAAGCGATAGAGAATATGGTGCAATGGTGTGGTCAGAAAAATACTGCAGCGACGAATCCAACGACAGCGACAGCAGCTACAACTACAACGACAGCGACAGCAAGTACAACTACAACGACAACGACAACAATGGAGCATTTTTAATGTGACCATTAAACAATGGCAATGAGGACAAAGGACAAAGGACGCATGCCCACAAAGACAACAAGTAGCCGCAAACTGCAGCAGACGCTCGGGCAAAGCTCGACTTAATAAAGCCAACCCAGCAAGCAAATTGGCGAGCTTTTTTCGAAACGAGGCCATTTCATGGAATAGTTTGAGAAAATAACATATATATTTAAAAAGCCACAAATGTAAAAATCGTTATCTATATATTTATGTATATTTATATATATTTATAAATATTTATATATTTATTGATTTTAAGCTCAGAAAATAATATCAATTCGTATGGCGAATAAAGAATTAACAAAATATATAAAAAATAATTTTGATATGATTCTTAATAAATAAATATTCAAAATAACATATAATATTTTCTATAATACAACTCGAAATAATTTTCGTATGCAGAAATGCAGCTTCATCAGTTGCTTGTTGGGTGAAATGAGAGAAACAGAAGCATTTTTGACAGAATATAAAAGTAGGTCTTGTCTGGCACTCGCGCGTGATAATTTTTCAATACAAACGACGACTTGTGTGGTGCACATGACGTTAAGCAATGAAAACGTTGAAGAATGCAACTGCGACAAGTGCGGCAAGTGCGACAAGCTGCGGCGAGTGTGACGCTGACACTGGTGGAACGCTGCGCTGTATGCAACTGAATGAGCCACAACAAAAGGCACACTACTTACTGGGGCACTCGCACAACGAATACGTCAATAACGAGACAATGTCTGAGTCCGAGTCCGCCTGCAGCAGAGGGTCCGGCTACGTCACCATCTCCGTCTCCGGTTGCAGCTGTCAGAGTTAACAATGTGGCTGCTGTTGCATTTACTATCATACTAGCTATCGGGCTGCACTCTTAGTGAGCAATGTGAGCAAATAACAAAACGAACGTTTGGAGACCCATATCAATAGGGATTGACCAAGCATCTACTTCGCCCAAATGAATGGAACACATGACAAAATGAAAGGATCGGATACGAATACGAATGACAGAAAACTGACCACAAGCTATTTCTTTAACGTCTACTTATATGTGACTGTTCTGCCAAGGCTTAAGTAATGCACACACACATTGCTTGGTAACGGTATTGTTGGAGTATTCATCGTCATGGTATGCCCACACACACACACACACACACGCACACACAGATACATCCTGGTGATAATACGGCATCGCTTGAAAGGACAAGTTGTTGCCTCGATAGATTCTGAGTTGTCGACGGCTGTTGGCAAAAGTTTCAATTGACTGCTCCTGGAGGATGTGTGAATGCGATTGTTTAACTTATGACCAATGCTAGTTCCTGTTGCATGTCGGCACATTTAATTGGAATTTGGATTGCGGCAAACTGATAATGATTTGTGCCCACTTACTAGTAATATATATGTATAAATATTAAGTTAAAACCCGTTCCTCATCAGTGTTAAGAGTAATATTTAAATAACGTAAATTTATTTACCTTTCACTAATTAAAATATATATGTCTGTTATTTATCCGTAATCAAACTCTGTTGACAAAAACATATACATACATAAAAAGAGCTCCCAAAAAATGTTAACTTCTCGGAAAAAAAACGTTAGCTATCTGATAAATATGCAGGTTTTTTCACAATGCGATTAGGTGACAGTTACAAAGTGCACAAATTGACTGAATTACTTATAATATTATTCAATTCAATATTCCAGATAGTCATTAGTTTAAAATCAAAAGCTGCAACACAGTTTTTCACTTTAAAATGATTGTTTTTCACAGATTTTATATTTTTTCAAGTATTTTTGTTTGTTTTTTTTTTAATTTTTTCTTATGCCCTTCTATTCGTTAATAATGCAAATGGCCGAATGTTTTTGGTGTGAAAATTTACATTTATCGACGGCACCATAATGTGGCCAAATTCACTGGCCACCTCTCAGATAACTTTTTTGTTGCTTTGGCCCAAAAACATTCATTCCCCGCTCAACTCGGATTAGTTTTGGTTTAGCTTTCTATTATTTACAACGCTTTTTTGCGCCACATTCCTTTCAGGGATGCCGCACTGGGTCCGTTGGTTCACCATCAAATTGTTACGTTTTTTTTTTTTTAATTCCTTCATTTGTCGACTGCTTTTAATATGATTGCAATTTGCGCTAATATGTGGGGAGAGCAAGCTGCTATAAGTGGAGGCACTGGAGGCACTCAAAAAGTTCGTTGGTCAACTTTTCGAATGCAAAAGCAACAACAATTCCAGCAATGGGCACAACTATATAGCCATCCTTTCCAACTGCCGTCCTTTTTTTCATAGTCTACTTTTGGACGCATTAGTTTCGCATCACTTGCCAAAAATTGTGTGGCTCGACTTTGCCGCTATTACTTTGCCAGCGGCGGTTTGTGGCAATTGATGTATATAGTAGGTATGTATAGTATAGTGTAGCAGACATACATATATACATACGACCAATCAGCTATGTATTGGTTAAAGAAAAAGTCCGCTTTTCTGTAACGTCAATTATTTAGCTGACTACAGTTGGCCAATTACAAATTACAGCTTTCTAGTTGCTTTCGCTGGCGGCATTGCAAACTTTTCATTGGGTCCAAACATAAAGGAATATATTGGCAAATCAAATAAATGTTTTTATTTTTGTTTTTTGTTTAATTGTATTTTCATTAAATGTAATTTGTCTGATTTATTTACTTTAAGGCAGTTCTCGGTTTGCGGCCACTTTAAGAAATGTGAAACACTTGTCTTTGTGGGTTTTTGGTTTTATTGCCAAAACATCATTTCGCCCAAAACAGCAACAAATTTAATTAGCCCTAAGTGCGGCGCGACCCTTGTTTGCTTGCCTCGTTTTTGTAACTTGTTGTTAATTACATTTTGCACTGCGGATTTTTATTGAAAATTAAATCCAGCTGATTGGTCATCTGGCTTCGTAACGGCCACTCTTAAATTGAAATCAGCGACAGTTATACTCGTAAATAGGTATTATTATTATTACCATTTTGTACACAATGGTTTTCAATTGCGTTATGCCCAATAAGTGTTGTACATTACATCTACCCTGTAGCCATAAGGATATATAAATGTGGGATATATAAATGTAAATGACAGATATACTGATTTGACCTCAAGGGTATGTCCTCGTCGCGTATGGCACTCAGACTATTTTATTTTGCATAATGTATGCACATGAAAATATATGCAAAATATTTGTTATTTGTTTCGCAATTAAATTTAATTAAAAATAGCCACTTTGCTTTAAATAATTACTTATTATTACTTTTAACTACCTTATCAGAGCTGTTAGTTAGAATATAGTAGGCAATATAATAAAATATATTTTTTGACAAATTCCCTTCACAAAAACAAACAAACAAACAAAATATTATTTTGAATATGTTGGATGACATTCGCCCCAGTTGTGTGGGCAAGATCTCTTCATCGGGATTCGTCGACCGCACTTGCAAGAGAATCAATGGCATAATAAACATGTATGGGGAAAGATGTGAAACCGAAACACGCCAGATGAATCCTGGCTGCAAATGCCGGGATTGTGGAAATTTGATTGGGCGTTCCAACGTTGACCATATGACTAACGGAGAACGGTGCGTATGTGCAATGTACGAGTACAGTAAGGATAACCAAAGTTGACATTTGATTAGGTGCAGTGTTATTGGATGCGATGAATTGTTAGCTATTTTTCTAACTATAATATTGCTGCTATTGGGATTGGCCCTGTTCCTGACAAGACGTTGCAATCATGCATCTCTCTATGGGAATGGCGCTTGTCTGTCGACTTTTTTCAGACGCGGTGAGATTATGGCCTAGAATGTTGCAGCGATAAGTTTTATTTAACTGTACATATATTTGGATTGTTGGAAGGTAAATTAAGTTTATAAATTGCATTATTTTCATGTATATTCTTTTCCATTATCTGAGTGAAGTTGCCACTTTAAGCGTCAGCACACAATGAACTCATCTTGCTAATTAGGCCGCAGGCAATTAAGCGCCCCTTTTTGGGCGCTGTCAATCACCAAGCCGTTTAAATAATAAATCACTTTAAAATTAGTTTGCGCAAGTTGTGCAAGTTGAGCGACGACAAATTAGTAAAAGTTAATTAAAACTATTTAAATTGCAAATTATTTTAACATTTTTCACACACACACACACACACAGAAATACTCCCATTTTGACATGAAAAAGCAGACAAAGAACGCAGTAGATGTCATGTAAAAACGTTGGAACATTGCTCACGCATACCAAAGACCGCAGAGTTGGGAACACCTTGAAAGAGCTAACACCCACACCTACACACACTCACACACACGAGTTCGTTCATTGCTTTTCCTTTTCACAGAATACTAAAATGGGGGAAATTAAAAAAAGAGCGCACCGTTGCTGTACTCGTTTATATAGATGAATGTTTATATGTATATATGAATGTATGTATGTATGTATGTATGTATGTATTATTCCACCAAGTATGTACAAAAAATGTCAAGTTGTGTGGCTGGCTGGGTGGCTGGATGGCTGGCAGGTACTCATTTCCGTCCGTCCGACAGTCATCCAGTCAGTCGCCTCAGACTGGGCGTCGGGGCGTAGACGCGTGGCGCAACAATTTGCATATAAAAAGGGTTGTTAGACTTTAAATAGCGGCCTCTTCTATTATCTGCATTAGGGTAGATATGGCGCGCATTAAGATAATGTACTTACAGCTACGTTTACACGAGCTTCCTCTTAAGTGGGGGAAGGGTCTTTGTGGGGGGGTTGTCACCTACGCAAAGTTAATTTATGCGGGTGTGCATCCGACTCTACACACAAACACCACTGTGTGTCTCTGTGTGTGTTTATGTCTCCTCCAAAGGTAACATATTGAAAATTTAATTAAAAGGAAAATGCTTAAGAACAAGTTAACCGACTTAGTTAAAAAAAAAAAAAGAAGCTAATTGAAACCAAATTTTCAGATCTGACTTTGCTCCCTGCCACAGAAAAAAAGTTAGATAAGAGTGTATTAGCCAAATTGTTAAGTATTCAAGCTTATTATAATATTCACACACCAAGACATTCCTTGACATATTCCTAATTATGGCTTTATATTGTTTGATGTAGGAATTCCCGAAAGCTAGTTTTGGCCATTTTGAAAGAATATACAATGTTATTCCTAATCCAAATAGCATCAAAAGGGGAAAACGCACAGGCAGAAAAGCAAACAGCCAAGCTAAGCCAAGCCTGGCCAAATCATGCTTGCTGTATTGGCAGTTGCGAGTTGTGGCAGCAACAGAAATAGCTCGATTGAAATACCTGCCCCATTTCAGTGACCTGATCTGACTGCATACTGTGCGTCATTCGCTTGTGCAGAGAATAACGCACATAGATGCTGCTATGTGGCAAGCAGATGAATTCCTTGCTGCTTGCTCCATTCGCCTAGCCGGCTAAATATTTACCTAGAAATCCTCGGCCTGTTTCTGATGCTTTTATTAACTCCCCCCATGGAAGCCGATTTCACAGAGATTCAACGTCATCATTTAAATTAGAGCCAGTCTTAGTTAAACGGCCCATTCAACCAAAACAGATGCGTATGCGTTTGTGTGTGTGTATGTGTGTGTTGGTATGTCTGTGTGTGTGTGTGTGTGTGCAGCATTTTCTCTTAGCACATTCAAAGTTTGACATTCGAAATTAATGAGCACTTAAGCGCACCCATAACACATTTATTTTGTAACTTGTGTGTGCTGATGACGCGCTCAGACTTTGAGTAACTGGCTTCTGTTGTATATATGTATGGAATAAACGTTTTAAAACTTAAATATAACCCAAAGCAAGAAGATTAACTACTCTGGCAGACCTACAAAAAGGCACAAATATATATCAAATACAAAAAACCGATGTGATAATCGCAGACTGTTCTAATGTTTCACTAATTACATTTTAAGTAATTTGATCCAAATTTTGTAGAGCTTAAAAGCAAAGCGATTAAAACTAGAAACAAATATTTTGTATTTGTAAATTTATCCCGTATAATTCAATTTTGATTTGAATCTTTAAGTTTTGTGGTGAATGTTAAATGACTTTAAGTG
Source organism: Drosophila dives (assembly GCA_035042365.1). Taxonomy (NCBI): domain Eukaryota; kingdom Metazoa; phylum Arthropoda; class Insecta; order Diptera; family Drosophilidae; genus Drosophila; species Drosophila dives. The sequence goes on along the minus strand of JAWNLJ010000083.1, from coordinate 412,131 downwards.
ATTTTTGACATTGCGAGCAATTCGCAAGCAGCCGTCAAACCACCAACTATCAGTTTGAGGAAGTCAGTCGATTGACTGGAGGCAAATGAAATGTCAAGCAGGAAATTATGGAAAGGCCTCGGGGAACAACAGACAAGACAAACAGGCAAAAAGTTAATTGTATGAAATCAACACACTTAAAGTCAACAACACCAACAAATGGCAGCAAATAGGTTGAGCATGTTGACAACAGTCAAGCCAATATTATGGCCAAAAGCAAACCAAAACCAAAACCTTAGCCACAGTCCCAAACACAAGTCTCAGTCTCAGTAGGAAATGTTGGCAGTGATAGCAGACCCAGCCAAGTCGGGGCGGCAGTCAGGCTGAAGTACGTCGCACACGAGAGGGGATGGGAAGGGGGCCATTGCGTTGAGAAGCCAACAAGGACAAACAGCAACAAAAAGGAGCGTAACTAACGGCAGCTTATAAGCCACAGCATCAGCATCAGTCGTGGCAAAGTAGTACCAGTCGTATGTTGCCGCCAAAAGGAGTAAAAATGATGAAGCAGCCCCAGCTTGAGCCTCGGTGCACATGAAAAAGATAAAACTGCTCGAGGTGTAGGTGAGCTAAATGCTTACAAGTGCAATAGGGGGATGGCGGGTTGGCGGGTTGCCGGGTTGGCGGGCAGAGTTCACGTTTTCGACGCTTCAACTTAAGTAGTTGAAGTAGGGTAAATGTTGTTGAGTTATATGCCCCCACGCCCCCTACTCTGACGCACACAAGAGAGTAAAGTCAGAGATACAGACACAGATATAGAAATACCTTGAGAATCCGTCGTTGGCCCTGGGAAACGACAACGAGAAACGAGAAGTCGTTCGAAAATGCTTGAGAAAATCGTGTTAAATCGCGCTCAAGTGCTAAAGTAATAAGCACTTTTAATAAATAAAAGTGAATTGTTGTCGGAGAGCCACAGAACGAGAAGTGGCCAACAGAAGGACATAAACACACAACACACACACAACAACTATCAGCACAAACCACATCGAATAACAGTTGAATAAATATGCATGCCTCCATAGAGGAGGATTTCATGGATTTCAATTTGTGTCCTACATCACTCAAATATATATATATCAATTTTGCTTAATGAAATGTGTTCTTTGGGGACCAACAAAACTTTAATAAAATATCTACTTTATATACATAGTTATGCAACAATTTTGGCTTTTGAAATTTAGCTACTAGTACATGCAAATCAAATTTATATTAAATTTTAAGTAGATTCCACACACACTGTGTTTTATACATAAATATTTCTTTGACTCGTAGTGGAAATCACACTTTGGCATCCATAAAATATTGCGTTGTACATTTGTATGCCACTTACATGTCCATTTATCAATATACTCACTTAAATGTATAATTAAAACATATTTGCATGATAAATGCGTTAACGTAAATATTAAAATTAATATTTAATCCAAAAAATACAATTCTTGCTCAGGAAGCGCTGTCCAAGCACGGAGGACTACTATTAAATTAAGAGTACAGTGGCAACTGCATTAACTCCGCAATTAACACTAATTATGTATTTCCGTCATTTATGCTGGACGTTGAATAAATATTAAAATATTTATATGAATAATATAGATAATCTGTATGCGATAAATATAATGATAAAACTGAAAACGCAAAGGCTCCCACTTAAAAATTATTATTAAAATGCCGCTTTAATTGGTTAATAGTTTAATGAGACCCATTTATCTACAGCTCGATATTATCATATTTTTCGTGTTTCGGCTTTAATGAAAATTAATTAAAGCCCAATTATTTCATTTTTGCTTCAATGTCAGTCGGTAAAAATACATAAAACAGAATACTAATAATATCACTCCTTATTCAAAAGTATAAGCTGCTTTAAATAAGCTGGACAACCGACTGGCTTGGAGCTTAGTATCTGAGCAATTAAATTAAGTATGCCAGTTTTTTATTAATGCCCATTGTTATTGCTTTAAGAAGACGCTGTACTGATTGAGATGCATAATAAAGTTGAATTTAAGTTAACTTAATACTACAGATGGAACGAATTGCTCTTTTCTCGTTCAATAATTAAATATTGCATCAAAATAATAATATTTACAGTAGCTTAAATATTAAATTGTTGCTTATATAAATCAAAAAATTTGTTCATCTAACATGAAATATGTATTTGATCTGAAAAGTAAATAACGCGAAGCAGTGTTAAATATGAGAAATTCAAATTAATAATGCTCTGGTTTAAAGCTGACAAAAATATAACTCAAAACTAATTTTATCATCCCCATCATGAGTACTTATTCATGTGTCGATAATTCTAAATAACACTCTGAATTGATAGTAGAAATAAGCTAATTGTTATTATTCATATTGGGCAAAGGTCCGATAATAATCCAAACACGGTTTAAGACCACTTCGTAAAAGTATTTATTGGCAAATTTGTATACAGATGTGTACAGATGTGTACATATGTGTATATGTATGTGTATGTATTTATATATGTATGTATGTATTTATGTATGTGTGTGCGCTTCCTCTAATATACAAAACTCATGCGATGCCGTTAATCGTACTTAGACCCAGACTTTGTGCTGCCGCTGCTGCTGCTGCTCCACTTGGCTGACAGCCAGCCACCCAGACAACTAGGCAATTGTTCTTTTTGTTGTTGTTGTTGTGGTTGCTGATGTTGATGTTATTGTTGTTGTCCGCGCTGGACAGAGACAGGCGACAAATTGCCTGTTCCCGCGTCGAAAATTAAAACTCGTAGGCCTATGGATTACAATGTGGATTTTTGTTTGGCCGGATATGGGAAACAAGAATATATAAAAGAAATGAAAAATCGTAAAAAGATTTTTTTTGTTAAAGTAGATGGGATAAACTGGATAAAACAGTGAATAAAAAACGAGCCATAATATAATAATAATAATAATAATAATAATAGTATGAAAAAAGGGTCAACATAAAAGGCTAAAACTCTGTTAGTGTACGTAAATAAAGCCAACGAGGACAAATAAAATTATTTAACAAGCTTTGAAATAAACTTTGTACTCACCCATTGTACTTTAACACGCAGCATGTCTATATAGTTTTTTATTATTATGATTATTTTATTTTTATTATTGGGCCATTTCGCAGTTCATTTGAGTTAAATGTTTGGGGTCACCGGAAATAAATAAAAATACGACAATAAAAAAATCGTGTTGTAAAATCCGTAAGTTTATGGTTACAAATATGAAGCGTAAGCTTAGCATGATTTTACACCATTTTTCATATGTAATACTATTTATTTTTATTTCAAGTAATATAAGTTTGGCTATAAATCAAATCCAAGCTGCATTTTAAAATATATATAATTTATTTGGATTCAGGCTTAGCTAAGTTATGGTTATGGAAAGATCTAAACAAAGTACAAATGTATTGCATACTTAATGCCAATAACTACTCATCAACCAAGAAAATTGCTGTGGACTCGACTTATTTGGCACTGTAGATATTACCATTAGATATTCCTAAAAAGAAACAGCACACATCTGAGTGCATCAAAGCACAATAAAGGACCGCAAGTTAGGAAGAAATGAATGCACGTGATGCACTCAGTGGCACTTAAGCGTGTTGCATAATTCAAGTCGCATTTATTCAGGGCCATTGCACTGAGCAAGCAGCAAGCAGCAAGCGGCAAGCAGCCTCGAAACGGAAACGGAAGTGTAAAAGGACACAGCCAAGCAATGGATGCCAACGTTTGATGAGTCCAACGACGAATCCTTAGCATATGAGTTTGCTTCTTTTCATCTGCTTAGTGGCATTATATTGGGGCCGTCTGAGCACAAAAGTAAGCAACGCGAGCATTTCAAAAGGGGTATTGGATATGAATATGCGATATGGGATATGGGATATGGGATATGGCCTCCATCTCGTTACCATTTATGAGCCACGTTGTTTGTGCTGTGCCTATGCACACACTTAAGGATAGGAAAAAGTCAGAGTGTCGCCGCTTATGCAAAACTAAATTATGATAATCTCCAAAGTGTAGCCTGTCGTTACAGGGCGACATGTATTATAAAGTAAGTCTATATTCTTACGTACTTAGGCGCTGTGTGTGTGTGTGTGTGTGTATACTATGCCTGATCCATATCAGTATCATATCATATCGCATTAGGCCTTATCATATCCACACGCTTACTCAGATATATTTTAATAAAAAGCAATTTACATACACTTCTACATATGGATGAATGTAAGCATGTCCTTGCCAGGAGTATGTAGCATCTGGTATATGGTAGATGGTAGCTGGAAGATGGTAAACATGTGCAAGTTTTTTATTGTGTAAACACTAAAAGATGCCCATTTTGCAAGATGAGCCTCATTATTATCAAATGCTTACTACAGATTACACGGAACAAAAGCACACAAATTATATATTTCGGTATAGGAGAAGCATTGTTTTTTTTTTTTTTTTAGTTACCAATTAAATTTATTTTACATAATTTTCAATCACAGTTACATACTACAGATTTATTACTTTACACTAACCCAAATATATGTTTATTGGCAATCATTTTCTACACAACACTACCCCAAATATTTTTCGCAATGCATTCTGCAAAGATGTTGCAAGTGTGCGTATCTCTGTGTGTGTGTGAATGTGTGTGCGGGTGTATGTATTGTGTGTGTGTGTAGTTATTGTGGATGCGCTTCGCGCTGTTTGCACGGCCTATGTCTACATTTTGCAGATTTTGTATACGTCTACATTGAATGTAAGAGTATGTGCACACACACACACACGCATACTCTTACATAGGTATTGTATGTATATATATGCATGTACATATGTATATGTATGTACATAAGTTAACTAGCTAAACTTGAGATGTTGATGTTTTCGGTTCTTTGTAGGCGTTGTGCGAGCGCTTAACGTTTATGGCACAAGTTTCTTAAATCCAGCACCTTCTTGGCCAAGTTTGAGCTCTTCATAAATTGAGGGATTTACTTCATTGCACTGCGTGTTGCTAAGCGGGTTGTGAAAATGGTGCGAGGCATCCGTAAGACCGCGTTGCCCATTTCGATGATGCTGATGCTGATGTCGGTTGCCATTCCCGGTGACTGTGGTCCCCGTGTCTGGCCCTGTCGCGGCTGCCGCTGCTGCTGCTGCTGCTGTCGTTGATGTGGATGTCGTCAATGTGGCTGCAATGCCATTGTGATTGTGGCTATTGCTGCCATTCTGTGCCCCAACACAGCTGCCACTGCTGCCAAGCGTATGATTGTTGCCATTCTGTGTTGTGATAGCCGACGTCACAGTGGGGAGCTGTAATGTGTGTGTGTGTGTGTAAGTGTGTGTTTTCGCATATATTTATGTGTGTAGTTCAATTGGAAAACAACATAAGTAAACAGATAGACAGAGAGAAAAAGAGAAATAGAAAGAGAGACAAACACATTACGGTTACAACATTACAGTTTATATGTTTTCACGTAAATATATGCAAAATAAAAATGGCTCACAACTGGCTTAGGTTATAGTTTATACACTCAGAATAATAATATGCCCAATTGTTGAGAAATCCGCAATATTAGACACAAAACGTATCGAAATCTTCAAGCAAAAATCTAAAAATCTAGTTATTTAATGTACTCCTTTAGATATATTAAAAAAACAAAATTATTGATATTAATATTTAAAAAAAAAATGTTAAAAATTTCCTAAGTTGGTCTCTGAAATATTTAAAGTGAACATCTAAAAATTGTAAACACAAATTTACGTTAAGCACTCGATAATTCGACCAAAATGTATGTTAAATTAAAAATGATATTTGTCAAAATGTTTCACGGTTTTTGTGGGGATTCTCTCTTTTTGGGATAACATTTGATCTGAGTGTACAATTAATATGCATTATACACACCTGTACCTGCTCCAGACCACGTGTATACGTCGGATTCTCGAAAGCCACATTGCCATTGAGTGCCTTTCCGTGGTGGCAGCGATGGCGGCGATAGAACACAATTGCCGCTGCCGCCATGAGTATGGCCAGAATGCTTGCCACAATGCCGCTGATTGTGCCGACGGCACTGGAGTAACTGCTGGTTGCCGAGGTCACATGCTGGTCGCCCAGAGTGAATCTAATCGGATCGGTAAGTACACTGGCACCTGCGAGACAAGTCTGCAAATTAAGCCAAGACACAGGGCAAACAATCGATTGCATGTTGGAATAGTTCACCCACCGTATGTGTTGCCAGCTTTCACGACCAGCTCATATAGCACGTCCTTCTTCAGGCCATTAATGCTTATTGTTGTGTCCTTTACGTCGATGCGTTGAATCTCCATTGCGCCGATGTTATTATTGTTGTTAGTGCTGTGGCTTTTGTGGATGTTGCTCATACTTGTTGCATTATTCATGGTGGCTTGTGTATCCATGGCCGGGTCCATCGAAGATTCGTTTGGCTGCGCCGTCGACGATGGCGGCAGTATGGCGGCCTCATGGTAATATATTCTATAGCCGTCGACAGCATTTGGATTCTTTGTTGGAGCATCCCATCTGTAATGAAATAGTTTTCAGACCGTGTGCATGGCGCCATATTATGAGTAGTAATATTGTTGCAGGCGCAAAACTTGTCTGGAATTTTAATAAATTAAATGCGGATGCTGGCATATTGAAACTGATACTGAGACTGAAAAGAGCTGAGCATAGCTGAACTGCGCTGGACGACCCATTCATTCGTCACCCACAACAAGCAGTCGAACGAACCACCCAACAAACAACCCATAGACCCCCCACCCACCCAACCAGCAAGCCAGGGAGACCAGACCAGACCAGACCATTATCAAACATTTGCTGTGCACAGCGAACCAATCTGAGTTTTGTGTGCGCAACCTTTGACGTTGACTAAGTGTATTAAAGTGAGATAAAAATCACTGCTTTAATGGACATTGCGGTCTATTAGTGCAGTCAGCAGGAGCAGCAACATCCGCAGCAGCAGCAGCAGGAGCAGACACGCACGGACTCACTGAGACTTACACACATGGAATGGATACATGGGATAATGAATGTATTGGCTTGTGAGCAAAATGGATGAGTTCACTTCCCGAGCGGGGCAATGAATATGTGTTTTAAGGGCTTTTGGTTGGGGAACGCATCGCTGGGCCGGAAATAGTTAAGAGATTAAATTTGATACGTTTAAATGAAATAGGAAAGCTGTGTCTAATAAATGACCCACTCACTTTATGTTCACCTCGCTGTCGGACATCACGTTCACCACAATATTCTCGGGCGGACCGGGCAATCGATCACGGTTCTTCTCAAAGCAACCGATGATTGTCCGGGCATACTGCAGACTGCAGATCTCCTTGGAGCGCACCGTTTCGCCCCGGCACCAATTCAAGCATTTACGCGGCACTTGCTCATCGGCGCAACAGGAACGATGATCGGATCCATCCGCCGCACACTTCATCAACTTATCAAAGTCGACAATGCACTCGGGTCGATTGTCAATGGCATCGAAGTCCACGTAAAAGGTACACGCATCGCGGCAACTCATCGACACATTCTGCTCCGCACAACATTGCGAGACGTTGCGGCTTAGATTCGGAGTACTCCGAATACGAACCGAGACTGGTGTGGTCGATGAACCGAATGGATTCTCAGCATGGCAGAAATAGTCACCGACGTCGTTCGCTTGCAGCTTGCTAATCCGCAGCGACATTGTATAGATCGTGGAGACATTCGTTACGGAAACATAGTAGTTGCCACCTTGTGGCACCGGCACGCGTCCGTCGTGATCCCGCCAGAAAATGGTCTTGGGTGGCGGTTTGGAGTCCACCATGCATTTCAACTCAACCTCATCGCCGACTGAGGCGACCGTTATGCCAGCCGCATGAATCTTGGGCGGATCTGTAGAGATAGACAAGGAGAGAGAGAGAGCGAGAGAGCGGGAACGAGTCATCGGGATTGGTCTATAAATAGTGTGGCTTAATTTCATTTTTATTACTTACAGCAGATATTGACGCGTCTGGTCGCCTGCATGGGTACACCATATCCGTTGTCCGCATAGCACGAAACGTGCTCCATATCCGCAGACACATTATGTATCACCGTCACCATATGCCGCGAGGTATCCTGTCGCACCAAATGGCCACCAACGTACAGGGATATTGTGGGCGCCGGATTGCCCAGAGCCAGACACAGAATTGTCATTGACCCACCCTCGGGTATATTATCAGCCGGATGCACTGTTGGCGGCTGTCATTGAAAATGTATATAAAATTGCTTTATTATTTTCTGTCTTGAACAGCAAATTTCGACAGAGCGAAAAACATGTGCCCCAAAGCCACAATTCAACATTTGGTGCAAACATTTTGTTTGTTTTCACTAAAATAGTAATTGCAATTAGAATTTGAAATAAATTACATCGACAAATGCTGGCAAAGCCGGATCCGTCCACGCCACAAGCGTCTCTGAGGGCAGGGATGTGGCACGCTCACCCACCGCCTCCACATAGAGCACATGCTGGGAGCTGGGCTTTAGATTTGTCATGCGTAGCCAGGCTAGTTTCGTCTCGATTTGGGTAAATCCATCGGAGTTCATTGTCTTGTGATAGACTCTGCAATAACCTTGGGCTTAGTAACGCATAATCTCTCTAGGAATTTCATCTGTAATCTGTAATCTGTAATCTCACCTATAGGTAATGCGCTCGTGTGGATGCGAGTACTCTGATGGCTGCCAGGTGACCTGCATCCAGGTGGCACTGTGCGTGAGTACGGTCAGCGAATGGGGCGGCGATGGTGCACCCCAAGTATTATTTAGATATTGTGCTGCGAAAACAAATCAAATCAAATTAACAACAAATTAAAACGACAACAAAAATGACAACAATTAATTGCAGCACATCTGTCGACATTGACTGTCCAAGTTCGAATTGACCCCAAATGTAAAGACTGCATTGACTTACCTTTTTGGCCAGCACTCGTCGTATTCAGCAGCAACATGGACGCCGGCAACGATGTTCCAAATTTTCCACGAGACACAACCATAATGCGATATAAGGCATTCTCTTCCAAATTTGTCAAATCGATACTGGTGTCGTTGGTAGTCAATTCCTACGAGTACAATTTCGTAGCATATATCAAAAAACAAGTATAAACATTCAACCACTTCCAACGACAAAAAAATACTCTGTATAATATATATTTAAAGGTAACAACAATTATCAACTAATTTGAATAAAACAATGAGGGTTTTAAAGTGCTTATAAAGTTGTCTAAAATAATTTTTATTTGTAAAGGTAAAAAAACTGTGTTTTTTGCCTCAAATTTTAAAAATGTTGTATCTTTATTTATTGGATCTAATTGTGTTTTTTTTTTAGGGTTTTCACAGTTCATGCAGCAAATGCTGCTCAGTTTGTGTAATTAAATACCAAATTGTACTTTTAATTTAAATTTTATAGTTTATTTATCTCTGACAACTGATATATATCAACGCATATCATTAATAAATAAATATAGGGTATTAAACCCATAAACAAGCGTCAACATAGAAGGAGTGTAAAAATGTTTGCACTGCATTCTGCATTGTGTGGCTGCGGCTTTGACTGCGGTTTGGCTTGATTTCGATTAGAGACATGTTTTTTCATGTTTAGTAATTGCCGCGAAGTAGCGCAATTTGCGGTATTTAGCCACATTATAACACCAACATTGCCGACCCTAACGTGGCAAGCTTTGTGAATTGCGCGCTTTTGAACTCTGGCGCCATATTGTTTTAGGAATCATCGCCAAAGTTGACAGCTACATCATCCACACATATATCATTTACAATTTATGCCCACATATAACAATGTTTATAGTATTATCTTGTCAATACACCAACTGACAATTGCAATACCTAACACACATAAACATAGAAGTTATACTGCAAACAATAGGCTGATACAGATCAGCGAAAACCCTTCATAAGTCAGCTTTCATTGTTAAATTGGTTGATTATATTTCAGTTGTAACAGCTTTGCCCTTTGGGCCATTTATAATAATTTTAGTCTAATGCTATGTATTACCCATTGAATATACCCTTAACAATATTAAATGCAATCTCAGCATTGTATAATAAAAATTTGCAATATTTATAAGATATTTAAATGATTTCAGTCGTGACTCCCTCAATAACTAGGAAACATATATGGTAGGTTTAATTATCTCTAATTGCATTCTTTATAATTAATATTAATAATCATATTACAATAGAGTTGTATATATGTAGCTACATGTGTATCTGTAGAGCAATAATTACGATATCCTATTATTGGAAAGTGCCAGAATTGTGGCCCATGATGAGGGTCATCTCGAGCGAGACATGCCCAAATGAATAATTAATTCTGCCACAAACACGTGCGTTGTTGGTCGGCATTTGTGTTCAGTTGAGTTGAACAGGACCCCAATGACTGCAATCCTTGTTGGCAGTTGCCAAACAGGATGGCAACTATTTAAGCAAATATATATTCAAAGGTGCACAGCGCTGTGTGAAATAGTGTGGAAACCATCGTTCAGCAAAGAGTTTTGCACTTATTTCTTTTTTTTTTGTTGAACTTTTCAACTATCCAGGTACTTCACTTTTGGTATTTATTCTGCTAAAAATCACAAATTCTCTTTTCCAACGCATTTTCAATGTATCAAATTGTTAAAAGTTGATAGTGTGCAGGATTTTTATTATTTAAGTCTAGCAACTATATTAAAAAGTTTTTATGACCATCATTCTGGACATTCTGGTATAAGCCAAAAATCTGGAAAAAAAAAACAACACTAGCATTCAGTTGTCAACTTAAAGCGGCAAAAGTTACGTTCGCAAAAGTCAAGTTCATCGCCCCACCCCACCACCTATCCAACCACCCCTTTTACGGTCATTCCCGGAATACAACGGTCGTTGTACTTGCCAGGAACCGTACTCGGTCTCGGACAGCATTTGCGGATGCTGGTGACACGATTCTGGCGCAGACTGCCATCGAATAGAAATTACCAAATTATTGGCACTGATTCAATCAGGCACGAAGGCAGCCAGGACGGGAAATGACAATGGCACCCTGGGGAGTATCGTAAGATATCCAAAGATTCTTTCACTAAGACCCGCCATTATTCGACAACACACTTTAATTGTTTTGAGTTTAAAATGAGTCCTTCCCTGTCAATCATTCAATATAAAACGCAAGTCAAATTAAACTGGTTTAAAAAACAAGTTCACCTAAATGAAGTAAAACGGGCGGTAAATAATTTTAAATGTTGTATTTAATCTTTCGGATTTAAAATAAAATTGTAAATATTATTGAATTAGTAACAAAAAAAAACATTTGAAACTCGATTTGAAAGCCCTGCGTCACAAAAAGAGTTTAATTAAACTTTTAACCAAATAAATAAAAGTTGGGAAAATCGAATGGTATATATTGCTTTGTAGCTGCAAATATTGAAACTACAGGTTACAGTATTTCTGACACGTTCAAAAGCAATTAAGTTTTTTTTATAAAAGCAATACCCGAGGCCACATGGCAACTTCACGTGCCAATAATGCTCATGACTTAACAAAGAGTTTTTGATACAATAAAATATACACACATAGTGTATACACACAACTCTTTTCTTTTCCTTTTTTTTTTTTTAAATAATACTAGAACAACAACCAAAAAAGCCCGAAGCCGATGCACCGAGACGCATTTAAACCAATTGACACCAGGCGGTCAAACGAAAAAAATAAAATAAGCAGAGCCAACAGTTCTGCAACAGCTGAGTCCGCTTCACTAAGCCAACAAAACCAAAGTGAACAGGCGAATGAATTTTGAAGAAGATAAAATTTGAAGAAATGACCGACTAGGCGATACTTTATAGTCAAAAATTAAACATGGTTATAAAGACACATTAATTTTATTAAAGTACTCATTTCATGTACTGCGATCTAGCTAAATCTATTGTGAGCCATGATTTGGCTTATGTTTATGTATATATATATATATTTATCGGTACTCTCAGATCGTATATCCATTGGAATCGACTCGGCCAATTATGTTTATCAAGAATAAATCAATTGTGCTGTTTTCTTACAGGACATTTCGTTAATTATTAATGGATTATTAAATTTTCAGCGCAAAGAAACACGAAAATTCACTTTATAAATAGGGAAGATATGCCAAAATTTAACATATTTATTGATATATTTTTGGGTGTTTAAAAAAGATTAGCTTGATTTAGTATTTAAAATTACCAAATCTGCTTTTAAGCTCTTAAAGTCTTTCGGATTCTACAGCTTGGCAAGTTAAAATTTAAATTGATGTCTAAAACTGAATAACCTTTTAGTAAATTTCAAATGATTACAGGGTATTACAACAACATTGTCAAATACGAATGTTGGCAGCATGCTGTTAAGCGCTTCTCCAATATCGATTCGATTGGTGTCTAGTGTTGGATGCTGACTATTGGCTGTTGGCTGCTGGCTCTGCTGGCTGCTGGCTCTGCACTGCTGGCTTGTGGCACAAGGGGCAGGTCAGCGTCGACATTGCCGTCAGCATGGCCATGCCACGCCACATTGAAAACATTTTGCGCGCATCAACAAAAACAACAACGACACGCGACAAACATTTGCCAGTTGTTTGTTTTGCATTTTTCTTCCATTTTTTTTTTTTTTTGTTTTTTTTTGTTGTTTTTCTGGTTGTTTTTCATTTTTAGCATTTGCAAGTTTTTGAGGCCAGTAACTCCGTTGATGGCCATGGCTGATGTTGCTGGCGCAGGTGGCGTTGCTGCTGCGCTTTGATGTGTGACAACAACAACAACACCAGTCAATAGTCAATAGTAAAACTGTTGTTGTAGTTGCAACAATGCCAATGGCAATTTATATGTATATTAAAGCAACTTAGGCTGCAATCGTCGTTGTTCCTTTTTTAGTCCGTTTTTTTTTTTTATTTTTGGTGTGAATACAATACTATTTTGACAAGTTTTCGGTTTATGGTCACGTTTGCGATACGAAATTCAAAATTGGACATTCGACAGCAATGAGCCATGGAGCCAACCCTTCAAAACTTTAAGTTATGCCCAGTCACGTGCCTCTACTTGGCCTCCGGATTTTGTCGTATATATTTGGTAAGTGCTTTTAAATTACTTGACTTTTCTGTTTACCTTCCACGTAGGCACAATCATGCTGGCACCGACCATCCAAAATATGCGTTTACCTAGGGCATTTTCTAATTAATAAAGTGCTTATTAAGCATGCATAAATATTGACAGATATCTTGATTTCGTATCCCACTAAATTCTGCACATACCAACAATGATAATTAAGTTTTGACTAAGATATTATTTAGTTGCAAGAGCAGCTAAGATTCGGTGTATTAAATTTAGTTGCTTCAATTTGTTTGTGTTTCATTTTAAACGCATTTGATGTACTCACATATTCCAATTTGGCAACTGTCTCGTACATGGTCATGTTATTGACTCGGCCATATTGAACAACAAATTCAATTGTATCATTAGCTTCATCAACATCAGACACACTTGTAGAGTGCAAATGTGGCAGAGACGCTGACGTTTCAGCAACGGTTGCAACATCGCCAGCAACAACTCCTTCTGCCGCTGCCAATTCATCGCCAGTTGTCATGTCAGTGGGCATGGCAGATGGGGAGGTTTGATTGTTATCCACATTGGGTGGTGTCCATGCAACGCTTATGCTTGTGCCTGTTACGGATGTGGCATGCACATCTTCGGGTGGTCCTGGTATATTAATTGTGCCTGCAAAACCAGAATATCGGCACTGAGTTGAGCTGAGTCGAGTTGAGTTGAGTTGAGTTGTGTAAACGCAAATTTAATTGGCCAATATTGGTTTTGGCCTGTCAATTTGAAAGTTAGGCAAAGGCATTGCATTGCAAATACTCACCGAACAAAACAATGTTGCCATTTGACAACAATTGTGTTGTTACAGCCACACCCAAAAGACACACGCACAACAATTAAGCATTACTCACCTTCCTCAAAGCACTGCAAAATATTGCCAGCATATGATAAGCAATCGGGCACATTGTTACCCAATGTAGATGAGGATGTCATGCCACCGCTTATAGTTGATGCTGAAGATGATGCAGATGACGCAGCTGCTGCTGCTGCTGCTGTCGATTTGGTGGTCAATGTAAGTGGCATGACGCCACGGCAAAGTGGCATACATGCGCTTATTACACTGCGTCTACTGCAACATGGGCTGTGGTCACGTCCACCGGCAGCGCAGCGTGCCAATATGGCTAAGAATAATTAAGGAGGAGTTAATTAGAGTCACATTTGCCTGAGTGACACTTAATTTCGAGTAACTGTGGCTTTTAGCACACATCTATTATTCACGTCTGCTGCCTCAATTTATGGTTTTGGCATAGTTCGTTACTAAACTGAAGGGACCCTAATCTAAATTGCATCGATTTCATTAACAAATTAAACTGCAAATTATTAAACAACTTGTGTCGATTATAAATAGCTTTGCAACAACACCAACAAAATCATTATTAAACGACATTTAATTGTGTAACTATTTTGGGTTAGAACTCGACTGGCTGATGCCCCGTAATCGGGCTATAAACAACTCTTAGCCAGTTTGTATTCACTTAAGTAGATAAATCAACAGCCAATCTTAATAAATTCACTTGCAGACAATTTCAATAAAATTCTGGAATCTCACATAAATCAATCAAAAAAAAGTTGTTATTCCATTTTCATCTATTTCTTCAACTCTTTTACTCATCATTCTTTTTGTAAGAAATACCAAAATATAGCAGAATCTAGGCACCAATTGAATTAAATCTACTTATCCGGGTTCCTTTTGGGAACAGAGCATAATCAAGCCCATTGTTTAAAACAGCTCCAGCTGAGTATGCCCGAACCACTGAAGTAACCAACAAAAAAAAAATCAATTACGCTCGGACAAAAATCCGATTGGGATTACCCCCGGTGCTAGTTGATTAATCTGACTGCTGGACTGACACTAATTAGTGTTTGCCACACAGATACATATGTGCAGGCATATGCATGTACATATGTGTGAATGTGTGTCATTAAAAGTGGGCTTAGAGATGTTACTTACGCATTTGGGCACGGCACGCCGGACCGAGATGTTCGATGTCCGACAATCGTATGTTGTATGTACAGAGTGGAGCACATTGTGGCAGCAATCCAGATGCCTTGCAACACGTCGTCATGTTGTATTTCACTGTGGTCTCTGTGGCCAGCTCAACGGGCAGCGTTCGACTAATCAGCCGTGGAGATGGCTCGCTCTTTCCATACGCATTAATTGATACCACATAGAATTCGTAATAGATGTCCGGCTCCAGGCCTTCCAGGATGAGTGGCGGCTGACGCTGCAAAGTTAATTTAATTTGTCAGCCAAATCGTTCAACTAGTGGAACATTCTCAAAGCACTCGCCTTCTCCACCGTCAGGTAGTCATCGCCAACGCCAAGACGACGGAACTTGACATGATATGTGGTCACCGTGTCGGCGAGACGCTTGGGGTTATTCCAATCCAAAATGACAAAATTATCCGTTTTTGCCACAGTTCGGAGCTTCGATGGAGGATCGGCCAAGACACCATAACCTTGGAACAGGCAACTGCTATACTCGGACATGAAACGCAAGCATCTGTCGTATGAAACAAGAAAATAATTAGAAATTAGATATAAATAATAAATAAGAAAAACTGAAAACATTCTTCTCAACTTAAATATACTATATAAAAAAAATCAAAAAGCCATTATTTATATTGCTGAAATTATAAATTCTGTTATTTAAATTCAAATAATATAATAGCATATTAAATATACATTAATAGTTAATTTAATTGTTAAGTCTGCGAATGTGTCGAAAAGCTTGCCTAAACAAATTATTATTAATTATTGTTAAGTTTTATTTAAAGTAACAATGAAGGTGAGGAGGAGTCCTTAACTCATATCCTAACAGAATGTATTGCCTTATCCAGGAAAAGATGCAGCATCCTAGGGCATTCATGTTACGAGTGTCAATGACATAGAAGCCCTCAACCCATTAAAGATTCTAGATTGAGCTATAAACTCAGAATGGGGTACAATATATCTAATAGGTCGCAGTGCAGAACCCCCTATTATTAAATTATTATTATTAAAATTATTAAGTACAAATTTAATCACTATACTACTATATTCTTTTAGATCAAATTTTTTCAAAATTTAGTTTATAATTTTACTGATTTTATTCCAAACTTACTTGAACAAACTGAAGTCGAGGGAAGTCAGTTTCCCCGCACAGATGGGGAAACAGGCGGAGGGTATGCCTCGGGCACGACAACAGGCCGTATGATCAATATTATTTGCCAGGCATGTGAAAGTGATGTTCGACCAGGGTGCACAAACCATCAAGTCCGGCAGTGTGGCCAGGTCTGTCTTCTGCGGATCACACATCTTATCCAAGCAGAGGCGGTGCGTCATCCCATTCGATTCACAGCAACTGCGTATGTCGGGCAACGAGGGCATCATCTGCTTGTCGGAGCTACCCTCCTGGGACTCGGCCACCGAGGCACTCGTATGGGTAAAGAATCGAAGACGCTCGTTGGGCAAACTGGAGCCAAACTCATTGACAGCCCTTAAGGTGAGTGCGTACATCTGCAGCGGGATGAGATTGTCCAGCAGCAGGAATGTTTTATTTGCCGGGACATTGTATAGCAATGTTTGTTCATCTTTCTCATTCGGTTGCCTGCCGCTCGCATCTGGTATTATATGTTTGACCTCTCCGCTCAGCTCATCCTCGTCGAAGCTGTGCAATACTGTGAGATTGACTACATAATGTAAGACCTGCTCGGGCAGCTTGACTGGCGGTGCCCAGCTAATCCGAACGCTAGTCTCTCGCACATCGTCAATCATCACAAGATTGGGTGTGCTTGGTATTAGCTGCACACCTTTGAGGATACACTGGAGTCCACTGAGAGTGTGCTGCACACAGGAGACTCGAGTCTTGAGCTTGTCGGTGAATGGTGTATATTCGCCGCGACACATGTCCTGGCACAGATCAGGTATCTGTTTCTCCACACAGCATGGCACATGATTACGGCCATCGGCCATGCATCGCACTATGCTCGGAAAGTCCCTTTCGCAGGCCTCGGGATCGATGCCCGTGGTACCATCCAGAATGTTGTGTACATTGCAAAAGCCCATGCACTGGGAAGACACGTTGGCTCGCTCGCAGCACTCGGTAAAATCATGGGTAAGCTGGGGCGGAGTCTGACTTGATCCCCAGAAGCTGCGGTTGTCCTGCGCATTGAGGGGCGGTGGTAAGAGGAATACATCACTGGATTCAGCCGTTACGGCATCTGTGTTATTGCTTTTAGCACCGGGAAGCTCCTTGACTAAATTGCGATTAATTAAACTTAATTAAAATAAAAAAGGGAAAGATCTGAAAGCTGGAGAACTAACCTGTCAATATGTGAATGCTGCGTAATACCGGATCGGAATTTAGCTCACACATATAGGCACCGGAATCACTTGCCTTCAGCGTCTTGATCAATAGCACCCACACCTCTCCACCCTTTTCCAAGTTACGTCCCTTGGGATCTGTGCGGAAATAATTAACTGCCTGCCTAATTCTCTATTCCCAAATTTGACTTACTTTCATCGTGCAAAACTCGAACACGATGATCCTTCGTAACCCGCACAGCGCCTGCCGTTAATATTTCGTCACCCTTCTTCCAGATCACGGTATTATTGCCCGAATTGTCGGAAACTACGCATGTTAGTAGAGCATCTTTGTTCTCATATATCAGCGATGGTCCACCAGTTCCTAAGAAAGCAATTATTATCAAAATAAAATATAAAATAATATATAAAATACTTCAGTTGGAAGTACAAATGGAAGATTAGCCAGTGTCAAAGTGTTTCCTCTGCCCAACCCCCACACCCCCTTAAATATGCTATAAAGTAAGACTTACCTATTGGCACACCTGAATAAACATTCGTTATTAATAGACATATTGTTATAATTTGCAGGACAAACAGCTTAAGCATTATTCCTTTTATTGCCTGTAAATGGAAGAGAATAAAAGAATGTTTCAGAAATGTGTCAATCATTTGTTGTGCATTTAAAAGTTTGCGTTTAAAATTAAAAATGCATTTTTGAATTTCTTGTTTGGCAGCAAATATCAAGCATTCAAGCCAAAACGAATGCCATTGGCATTTTGTAAAAGTATTAAAAGCTTTTTCTCTGCTTTTAATATTAGATACAAATTTTAGTTACGTATACAAAAAAAAATAGAAAATAGAAATATAAAAAAATTCTGAAAATAGGGTGAATGGTCACTGTACAATCAATAGTTTTCAATCAATTTTTACAACCTGTGAGATACATTTTGCTATTTGGGCGGCGAAGGGGTGTTTGGCAAAAAAACATCGCCGGTCGCAAGGCCCTTTGGCCCGGACGTAAACGCACAGCCGGATGCACCTGTCAACTGCCAACTAACATTGCAAACAGCAATCGCGGACCCAGGAACACACTAACACTGAAAGCACAACCACTTGGAAGCAGCGCCACTTTATGTGGGCTGATGGTGAGGAGGGTGGCTGGCTGTCAAAGGGAAACTGCATGTTGACGTGTTCGTTCAATGCAATAACAAAATAATGAAAATAA
The DNA here is from genome assembly GCA_035042365.1 of Drosophila dives. Taxonomy (NCBI): domain Eukaryota; kingdom Metazoa; phylum Arthropoda; class Insecta; order Diptera; family Drosophilidae; genus Drosophila; species Drosophila dives. The sequence goes on along the minus strand of JAWNLJ010000083.1, from coordinate 393,480 downwards.
AATAAAATAAAATAAAATATATAAGTCCCTGTTACCCATGACATGTTTTGTTACCTTTCCGTTAGTTGCATTTTTTATCTATATATATTTATAAATATATATATATATACACATAAATATTTTGGTTTTTATCTTGCTATCCACATTTGCCGTTTTTAAAGACAGCAATCTACAGTAGCTTGCTGCTGACATGTTGCATGTTGCAAGTTCGTAGAGACAACTGAAATTGTCTCCAAATCGAAGTACATTTTTACCGTATGACAAGTTTTATAAATTCACAACTCTTCAACTACTACATAAATCTCATTTCATTGTGGCCTTAAGATAAAGATAAATGCTTCACTTTATTAAAGATTTATCCGTTTGCCTATTTTATACGTTTTCATTATTTTTTTTTATCCGTTTTAGCCATTTAACATCTGTTGTACATTAAATGAAACTAGCGAAACAAGTAAAAAAAAACACTATTTAACCATTAACACAAACTGGTCATAAATGTATGTAAATATATATATATATATGTGGATATATGTATAAAACTTTTGAGCTTTAACAGTAGTATAATTTAACATTAGTTTAGTAAAGTTTTAAATTTTTATAGATTCACTGAGTTGAGTGGAATCAATCATGTTTGGTTTTCTTCTTTAGATTTTCTTCTTCTGCTCTGATTGATTGCAAATAAAAATATTTAATATTAAAAAAACAAAATACAAAAACTTTAAGGTGATCGATCTGTCAATTAGAACAAGACTACTTCGAACCCTGGCTCAAGTAATGTCATTTAAAGCTGTCTATATTTACATCACCCTTACAAGCATATGTGTGATTGTTGTATGTGATGTGTGTTGTTGTGTGTGATGTGTGTTGTTGTGTGTGTTTGCTGTGTGTTTGCTGTTTGGGGTCGTCATCACCCTGCCCCCGGTATTCAGTTCATGTCTGCTGGAACAGTATTTGTTTTGTTCGCGGCCCTTGGTAATGGCACTTGTAGGGTATCAAAGGTCGGTTGCACGTTTGTCAAGCACCAACTGCATTTCATGACCACTGGCCAATGACGCAGTCGTCGTCTTCGACTATGGTGCAATACAGTAATGTCAGAGAGGGATGGTGTTTGGGAACGAGGCTGACTGTAGTTATTTGATATTCGTAAAAAGCACTTTAAATTGAATTTACAACGTGTAAGAGCGTAGAGCCACCTGCACCAGTGCCACCAGGAACCGTCCCCTCTCTGCTCCGATCTTTTACACTTCGAGCCCATTCATAAATTGGTGAAGCGTACGCGTTGCGATTGCGACCTCACCGCCCTTTAGTAGGAGTAGTTGTAAAAGTCACATTTTCTCGTTTTCGCGAACAATGGAAAACGTGACGATGACAATGATGGTGATGGTTATGTTGTCGGAGCTAGGAGCTAGAAGTTTGGAGATTGAGATGGTGTTCGGGGACATTGGTGACAATGGCTTTGCCTTTGCCTTTGCCATTGCTTTTGCCATTGGCTGTGGCTTTCGCTGGTCGGGACTTGCTCAATTGCAAGAGTGACAAATTTGATTAAATTATAGCGCTATTGCAAAGCGTTTTATCTTTCGCTGGCGCAGTTGCACTCTGCCATAGTGCGACACGTACAAAGAGCCACTCAATTAATTGTTTTTGCTCTTGCTTTTGCTCTTTTCGCTGCCTCATACTACACACACACACTGCCATTACTCTCGCACACACACACACATACGCATACGTGCTTTACATGTATGACATCTTCGTCGACGTCATCCTCCCCATTGTCGAGTTAGTGGCAGTCAACGTTCAGCTCGTTTTGACATTATAAGTAAATTGTATAACGTGGCGTATGAGTAATCTGATATGCATGCTTCGATTCCGCACACGGGTAGCGCCATGCTCTGTGAAGATGATGTGGTAATCAGTTTTGATTTTATTAGCACATCAAGCGTCAAAAAGTGCGGTAACTTTCTTCTATCTCCTGCATGAGTTGCGACTAGTAAGTCCTTCCGGCTGAGCTTCGGCGTGTCATGCCACAGAGTGTCTCTCTCTCTGGGGTAATGCTTATTTTATTAGTGTAAGCGTGTTTGTAAATTGGCCATGATTGTTAACCGCATTAGTGAATTCCTTTGACTTGATTATTAATTGATTAGAGATTATCTGAGATTAGGTTTTATTTCAAATAGGAGCAAAATATTATCTATCGTCAATTTATCTAATGTAAAGGAGTAAAATATTTACAAACTTAAATAACTTAATTATCCCTATACAATTTAATTTTATTCTAATATAATTTTAAAAAAAATACGAAGTTATACATCATGAAAGTTAAGCCCGACCTTATCAGTAGCATTTAGCTGTTCCATCCCGTCTGATTCTTAATTAGGAAAAACAACAAGAGTCCCCTTTGTGTCACATGTAAAGGTTAATTTATGGGTATTTATACGAGGAATTAAATTGTACCACGAAAGCCACAAAATTATTTTAAATTTGGCGTAATATTTTACGACAAACAAACAGCATAGTCGACGCCTTGCCTCAGGGAAGGACAAACAAGTGACAGTGGGACGGGGAAAGGTGTGGGATTTGGGTTGTTGGGTGCCAGATATCCTTGTTGATAAATGAAATGTACCGCAAAACATTTAAAAAGCAAACCGACAACACTTTCCACTTTACGGCTAATTCAAAGTTCAAGCTTCTTCTAGCCGCAAGAAAATGTTGAGAAGTGGCTAGTCATGAAAGCTCCATCTGCTTGCTGTTTTCCAACACTGTTGGCATGGTCCTCCTGCCAGCAACCTGCTCTCCATGCATATATCCATCCGTCCGATCATCCGACAGTCCGTTGGTTGCCTGTATTTGGCAGAAGCAACTTTATAGCTACCATGGCTATCTGTTGTTGCCATGATTTGCCTTTTTGGTTTTTTTTGCTTGGCTTTTAATTTTTTTATTCTAGTCTTTTTTCTGTGGTGTTTTTTTTTTTTTTTTTTGTTTTTGGAAAGAGGTAATTTTTCTTAATTACCTCAAAATGTTTACAATGTAGCTCGTATTTTGGCCTTGCCTTTTTGGATGCCCAGATAAGGACCGCATCGGAGCGGTAGTTAAAAGTCTCCGTAGATTGTACCCTTGTGTAAAGGTGTAAAATATTTTTCGACATGGCCCAGACAAAAAAAAAAAAAAAAACAAAACAGAACTTTACATTTTGCGAACATTGTTGTTTGTGTTTTTAAGCAGCTTTCCTGTGGTCGGTTTGGGTGTGTTTTTGCTCAAAACAACACAGCGAACTCTGCCGAAAAGTAAAAGTATTGCATACTTACCGGCGGTGACAACACTTGTGAGAGTGTGTGAGTGTTGGTATGTGTGTGTGTGTGGTGTGAATGTGTGTGTGAGTGTGTGTTTGTATATATACCTAAACACCTGGCCACACAGAGCCGAAAGCCAAAGAACATTTTTTCAACTTAGTGCAAGGTTGGCAACAGTCTTCAAACTATTCTCTTGTTGTTGTTTTGTGTAAGTGGGGTCGGGGAGTGGGGGTGCACTCTAAATGAAATATGCATACATAGAATGCGTATAGGCATTCGGCTCCTCTCTGAATGTTAGTGTATATATATGTATATACATATTTAGGCATTTGTCTTATGTGTACATAGTTGATGTAAGTGTGTGTTGATAAAAAATTGTTTGCACGCAACGTGACAACTTTTGGTCAACACCACAAACAAAGTTGGTTATGCTGAGAAACTTTTTAGAACTGATAAGCAGTCTGCTTAGCGTATAAGCCATAGTAGATGCAAACATCTAGATTCAAGTTGCTTTTTGAGCTCTGAAAAACTTTTTGTCAGCGTGTCGACGTCTATATATATATATGTATATAGTATTTGTATCTGGTGGAATAGTATGTATAAATAGTTTGTTGTTTAGTTTGTTGCCTGTTTGCTTCGAGGCTTACTTCAAGAGTTAAGCTGCGGCTTCACAACATAATTTTCTCGCGAGAACAGTTAAGACTTTAGGCTTTTCCCAATGCAAACTGTATAAAAAAAAATATGTATAAGCTTGTCGAATTAAAACCGTCGTATAAATATACAGATATGTTATTTAATATGTTGCTTTGCTTTAATATGTATTTAAAAATAATATTAGATAGCCTACTGCGCTATGAAGCATAACTAAAGTTTGTTCAACGGCAGCATAAATTTGAAAATTTAGAATCAGCTTTTCATAAAAATTCTATGCAGATATGGAATACATCTATGAAAATGTTTTCCTCTACCAAAAATGTATCACAAACTGCAGGAAAACAATATAAAATGCATTATAACGCATAATTTGATTCACATACGATAATAAAAAAGAACCACAAAATGTGAATGTGTCTAGGCAAGTATTCATAATTCGAAATCCTAAATTCCATATATGTATACTTGAATGTGGTACAAATGCAAGTTGATTGCTATGTTTGTTATGTGTATTGTCGCTTCTTTATTTTGCCCTGCTCATTTCGCTGTGTGCAAAGCTGCAAAACTTCTATGAACTTTTCATAATTCGCTTCAAGCACAAATGCGCAATAAAACCAAAAAAAAAAATAAATAAAAAAAAAAATAAACAACCAGACAAACAACGATGCACGAATACGACAAACAATAAAATAAAAGTACGCATGGAAGACACCAAACAACAGTCACAACAATGTCTTACAATTTTACACACAAAAAAACTAAAAACAAAAATAAATAAAAAAATACGTTTTGTTAAAAGCGCAGACCAAAAAAGTCAACGATGTCAACCAAGCAACAGCAACAGTAACAACAACAACAACAACAACAACAACAAATTGCGACATTGACTTTACATTTCCGTCGCTTTGCCTGGTAGCTTCCGCCGCTGTCATTGTTACCGATGCGAAGGAGCCGTTGTTGTAGCAACATTCATGATGCATCCTCCATATGTGGCACGCATTTCTTGCGGCAGCAGCAGTCGCGTCATTTTATATATGTGTATGTGCATGATTACGCCGCACACAAAAATACACATCAAATAACAAGAAAACTCTACTCAGCTAGAAGATATCCTCAAGAAAAATTCTTCTTTTTTTTAAATCAGTACATTAAATTTTTATTATTATTCCCGATTAAAATGCCATAGATATTATTAAGCTTCGTTTATTGAATGCCACAAAATCTACACATATAAAATAAATAACTGTATATGTTGTGCATGTTATCGGAGAGACTTCCTACTGCCTGTTACATACTGTTGCACAATTCCATTACACCCAGTTATTTGCCCCATTCTGGTTTAAAAAAAAAATATAACCCTAAGCAGTCCAATGCAGACGACAGATGCACACATGTATAGGTCCTCATGCATAAAGTGACTTACGGCTTTGGCATACACATGCACACACACACACACACACACATATAGACACATACATGAATACATGCTAACTGCTGTTGGTTGTCGGCAACAACTTAAAAGCCAGTCAGCTCAAAAATGGCAACAACTGACGTCTGACGCCTGTCGACATCAAAAAACTGTGCAGTTAACGCACTGACGAAGTTGTAGAAGTTGCAGTTACATCGCCGCAGATGTGGCAACAACGCCGGAGAACGCGAGGCTCAGTTTGTGCGGTTAGAAATTAGATTTACTAGTCTTCCAACACACAGCCGCCAGCGGGCAAACGACCATTCAAAGCCTTTTAAAAAGTGGTAACTTTTTGAAAAGTAAAACAATTGGTGTTAGCTGTTAGTTCTTTACAGCTCTTACTTTTCGTCTCTTTCTCTCTCTCTCTCTATCTATCTCTATCTTTGTCTCTTTCTCTTGTTTGAAAGGTTAGTTGTACTATTAAATTTACTCCTGGGATTGTCGCCTTGCTAAAAGTGCAACTATTTGTTGTTGTTGTTCTTTGGGCCAAGTTGGTTAGAAATGGGTCTGCAACAAAGGTAATCAATAGAAAATTCACTTTCCAATATATTTCCCAACGACTTAATCACTTGGAAAGGTTGCGCATGTGTTTACACATCCAAGTTTTTGATGTTAAAAGTTACCAAAACACTTGTCCGCAGCAGAACAAAGTTGAAAGTAGTTGGAATTGTGTCACTCCTGGGACTTCATTATTGAACTTTGATATCTTAAAGCTTTCCCTGCAGACCAATTATGTGTGAAATTTATACAGTGCAATCCAAATCGAATTATGATTTCAACTAGCTGTTTTTAAATGACTTCTCGGCTACACTCAGAAAATTAAAAGCTTATCAAATGTGATAAGTTCAGTCAGTCATAAAAAGTTTTTGTTCTTTTAAAATACTGTCCAAGTTTTCGAAACAAATTTCTTTTAAGTAGGATAGCTTGAGCTTAACTTATTTGATATTATTTTTGGTGGTTCAACTTATTATAATATATACATTCTGTTGATGAGAACTCTGATAACTCCATCGAAAATACTGAAGCCACTTATGCTGCCAAAACTATTTGGTTTTCTTTTTTTATAAATCAGAGTTGGCACTTGAATCTTGAGTTTGCGGTTAACTCAATTTAAACAAAATGTGGCCCACATAGGCAGGGATCAGCGGAGAGGCAAGTGTGTTTAGTGGCGCGGCAGTGCGAAGTCAAGTCAACCGCGACCCAGCCAAATAAGTAAATTGAAGGCAAATGTGAGCACGATGCGGCTGCAACCATGAGGCGCTAATGAGCTACAGTTGCAGCGATGGAGGATGCATATAAAGAGCAGGTTGCCAATACACTGCAACAAACTTGTGTTCTACAGTTGGCAAACTTTCTGTTTTGTAGACTCGATGCCGATGTTGCCTATGTTGCACGCAGCCAGCACTTAAGGGCTTTGTGCCACACTCCTGCCACGCTGCCAAAATTGCCAACGCTATGCGTTTGCTCTTGATATTTTTGACATGTTCGTTTGACACATTTGTTGCCACTGCCACAGCCGATGCCGTTGCTGTTGCTGTTGCTGTTGCTGTTCCTATTGCTAGGCTACAGTTTTGTTGTTGCCGGAAGTCGACATGTTGGCGTCGCTGCATTATTTTCATTTCAGTTTAATTAAAATTTCACATGTCAACACTTTTTTGGAGGTGGTCGTTGCGTCGGTGGCATAGCCTTAACACACAGTTTCAATGCCTGTTTCATTTCCTTAGTCAAACAAAGTTGAGCTTCAACCCGTCAGAAAATTCATATGGCTTGAAATATTTTTGGCACTCATCTTGTTGCGTATCACTGTCATGGAGACCTTTTCAATGCTTTTGTGCGACAATGCCCAATTGGTAAGGAAATCGGGGAACTCTGCTTATTATTTTATATATTATATTTTTTTTTTAGAAATGATTATAACGCTGTTATAAATTTTACTAATAAAAGGATTGGTTTTTAAATAAATCGAAGTAGAGGTTATGTTCACCTTTTGAATGCTCAGCACTTAACAAGTTTTTAATTTAAGCAAATGCTGATTTGAAGAACATAAAACAATATCTAAAGATACACAATTTACTTATATTAATAGCTTTTATTAATCATTTGCTTTTTAATAGAATTTTTATAAATATACCAAGCAAAAAAAAAACAAGTCTTGACATCAAACCTGTATTGAGTATTAAGAGTGCTTAGGCCTAAGAAAAATCTAACAAATCATTCATTAATAAAAAGTATTAATTCAGCACTCTTCGCAATTATAAATGATTAATAGGCCAGCTGGTTTCTTAACATAAAAAAAACTAGGAAGTACTGAACTAAATTTGTGTATTCCAAAAATATCTTAAGTTCGTTTTTATTAATATCAAATTAGTTAATGTTTGGATACTCTATTAAAAAATGAGAAGTGGAAATATTTTGCTTGTTTACTATTTATTAAACAATTTTATACAATACAATCAAACTGAAAAATCTTAAATATATATGTGATGCACATTTGTGCAACTAAAAATGTGATTACCTACTAAAAACAGTGTATTTATCAGTTGAGGTTTTAGGTCAATGCTCAATTCAATGTTGGCAACTTGAAATCAACTAAACTCACATTTATTTAGCTAAAGTTTTCTGTTTCTGCGTCTTTTCGAAAATAGCAAGACAATTTGAATCATAAGTTTGTACTTCTTCTATGACTGATTGCAATGATGCATCAAATGGTGCAACAAAAAGTTCATCTCACAGTGGTCCAATCTGTTATACCAATAATTGGGAGCAAAATGAATGTAAACATGCGCAAATTCCCCGACGTCTGAGTTCATTCAGTGCTGATAAGAAGCAAGAATTTGGCACAATGCAAAAATATGGACTGGGAATTGCTAAAGAAAAGTTCGCTTCTGTTATAGCAAAAAACTGATATATATATAAATAAACTTTTACAACAAAATTCTAAGCTGACATCACCAAACACAGAACAAATCCATGCTTACAAAATGCCCAACAAAAGTCAAAAGTGCTGCCGCGACAAACCAATGGCCTGTAAGCCAACAGGGACACTAGAAGCCACAATAGATTTCTACAAGCAGAAATGAAAATCACCATAATATATTTGCACTGCCTCAAAGCCAAATAATAAGCCATTAAATAACAAAAAAAAAACAAAAGCTTAAGCCAAGTACAAACGTAGTAAAAGAATTCCATATCAGCAGTGGGATTTAAATTCTGTAGCACTTTTAATCCGATACGTAATAAAAGTAAATTAAAGATATTTGAAATAAATTGTTGTAAGATAACTATAAAAAAATCTTCTTTTAATTGTTGTATTTTATGGGACACACTTTAAGAAAATGCAATTTGAAAGCGTTATGCACATTTCAGTCAACACCTTAAATGACCATTTATAAACGTTAACGTTTTTTTGGTTGTAAATTATAATTTTGTGGGCATCAAGCAGCTGTCAATCATGAAATTCATACCCAATAAACTATAAAACTTGAAATGAACCGGATAGTAAAAACCAGCAGCTAAAGTGTGTTTTTAATTTGAAATTTCAGATACGGGTATTTTCATAAAACACAAAAAGCAATTGTCGGTCTAGAGGAAAAACCGAAAATATTTTCTCATCTCTACCTCATCATCTGGTCTACCGAATGCGGGAATGTGGTGCTGCGGGGAGCTGGGAGGTAATGGTAAAAGTGCTCAGTCAAATCAGTTGTTGGCACGAATAGTGCAATAAGAAATCTAAGAAATAAAAAGTTTTGACGCCGCCGCAGAAACTAAGAATCGACAAGTTTTGCCGCGTTGGCTTAACTTCTGCCACAAAAATTTTAGTTCCGGCTTTTGATGGCTTGCAGTTTGTGTTGCCAATATGTATTTGTTGGCTGCCGGGTTTTTGTCTGACTCCTTTGCTTAACTTTAACTTTTTTGCTCCAGATCTATGAAAGTTGCCTGCATGGTGTTGCTTATTTGATTTTGTGCAGCTTTTGTTACAAAACAATCAACGGACAAACAGACGGCCACAACATATACGTCACAGCGCCAGGACAAGGCAATAATAAAGCACAACATGTTGCCAGAAATCCATTGACTAAAAAGTACCCTATTTTTAGCTTTATGTTGCATTCAGATACTTGTGGCTTTGCTGCAATTGCAGTTAGTTTATGATTAAATTACTTTTGTACAAGCCAAAGAATACATACTCCGTCATTACAAAAAATACACACAGAATTTAAATATTTAAATAAAAATCAAGTACGAATATTTTATCTGGCAGCATCCCCAAAATAATACCTTGTTCACCGTGTAATAACATTTAAAAGAGCTTAAAACATTTTGGTGATATCAAACCCCACTTATAACTCGTTCAGTTTTTAATTTTGCAGAAACTATATAATTGTATTTAAAAAAATAAAACGTATTAAATAAACTTTTTTCCCCCTTTCAGGCAGCAGCAGCAGCACCTGAACAATTCAGTGTGATAAAATGGGAAATTAATTTTTATGTTTTCAATGGCTAAAATTGTATGAAGGCCGTAAGTTGACGGTAACTGACTTTTACATAAGTACATAGTATATAAATAGGGTGATTCGCTGCCTTTCATGCATTTAATGTTAAGTGGCTATAATGAGCACACAAAAAATTACGCTCTGAAAAGCCACACGGCCAACTGAACTTTGCCGAGCGATAAGGACTTTGTGCTAAGCCAGGCAGCTGAAGGACGTTGGTTATACGGGATGGCTGACTGACTGGCTGACTGGGATTGGGAGGAGATTAAGTCAAGACGTTGAAGCATATTTGTGGCCATGAGTGATGTGTCTATGGCCAAACGCCTGCCGCCTTTTATTTGTTTATGCAAAATGGACCAAGAAGTTAAATTGGTTTTGCGTTTGTTAACTTTGCTGACTGCCCTGTCTGTTACGCTCTGGTTAACCTGTCTAAGTGCTAAACCATTGCTAGGCATATATATGTGTGTGTGTGTAGTCATGTATAATTGAAAAATTTGATATACACAAGTCTGAAATGTGACAGCGACATTAATATAGGCTGAAATGCTGATTATGCACAGCCGTCGCAGTTCATTCCACCAAACTGCCAAAACACAAATGCCAAACTTAAGGGTGTGGGTGTGTATACTGTGTGTGTTAGCCAACCCGCATGAGAAGTTTATCAGATCCACATACGTAATTGTGGGCGTCTTTATATTCCTATTTGGCCTGACAGTCACTTCTTTCTTTTTGTACTCTCCTTGACATACATATTTAAGTTAGATGGCGATAGCTGTATTTGCTATAAAGCAAGTTATGGTTGTGGTAAGTAGACACCAGATTCGCAAAAAGTATCTATCATTTGTTAATATATAGGCAGTCATGTTCTGAAAGGTCGAATGACGGCCAATTAGCGTGTCAATAAAAATATACTTTATTAACTATTAATTTGTAAGCCGTCTAAATGTGCGCCCCATAAAAGTGCAAAACAAATAGATACTCTGTAAGTATGTCTTAAATTAGGATAGCATCAGAAGAATAAATACAAGAATATGTAAGATTAAATATACATCATTAATTAATTATTTTGAATTGTCACTGAAATCAGCGCTTTTGCATGCATGTCGACTAATTTGCTGATAGTCTTTAGATACAAACATTTTGTATAGATGTTGGCTATACAATTAAAAATGGTGTGACAAGCATCTTCAACCTTTAACAAAAAATAATTAGTAAAGCCTCCAACCGAAAATCAGAAGCTTATTAAACATGACTTTACCGAGAATACACTTTGATCTGTGCAAAAACACTCGTCAATGTCGGGGCACAAACGAAAAGACGATCCGAGAGACAATTCGAGTTGAATGTGGTATGAATGTGGATACTTGTTATTTCTCCGTCATACTGTCAGTCGATCAGAAACGTATTTAAAACCGGTTCGCAGTTGTATGAGCTCAGGCAGAACAAACAAACAAAAAATAAATTACTATGCAAACATGTACAATTAGCAATGCGAGATGCAATTAAACTTAGTACTCGCCAAATAAAATTAATTAGAAGATTGCGCACAAGCAAAATCTGATATTCATATATTATTGTTAAAAGTATCGTTAATTACAATAATACTGTTCAATTATCTTCATCGATTATATTAAATGGTTCAATTATGAATAATTGAATTAAGATTGGCAGCATCTAAACTTCTGTTTGTCTTTATGCTATTCACCCATTTTGTGTGTTAACTTATAGCCATATAAAATAGGAATACGCCTACATATATATATATATATATATATATATAGATAGAACAACATAACTTTGAAAATGCGGAACATGAACCCCCAAAATGTTGGTCAGCAAACCGACAGGAGGCCATTTGGCTTGGACAAGGGGTCAAACAGCAGCATAGTTTGGCAAAATTGAGGGAAGAACTTCTCTGACATATAGTCTGTCTATCAATATCTCGCTCTCTCTCTCGCTCTCGCTTTTAATCTATCCACTTTATCTCTCTCGCTCTCTGGTGGTCTGTTCATGGTGTCAACGCACCGCAGTAGTTTATAAATTGCATTAACATATCACTTGTAGGTGCACACAGGCCACAGGCAAAACTACTTAACAGAACAACAAGAACAACAATAACAACAATAACAACAATAACTACTACAACAATAACAACAATAACATCAACACATAAGCACTTGATTGTAAGCTATTAACAGCATTAAAGATGTGCAATTTAAATAATTCCCGCATGAATTAAAGGACATCTCTTAACAGACACATACGTATACGTGATATACATGCGTGTGTGTGCGTGTGTGTGTGTGTGTGTGTGTGTGTAGGGGCGTCGGCATAGAATGTACATTCTGCTTGTTGCCGCTGCAAAATGAAGTTAAACTGTCATTTGGAGATAAACAGCTTTGGGGCTGAATGCACGAAGCTGGCAACAACACAGGCTAAGCATATAAATTCCTAATACGCAACAGTGTCTTTAGACATTTACGTAGGTACATACATATATTTGTACACACAAAATAAAATATATATTACAATTTAAAATAACGCAATAAAATTCCAATTAACCTGCCAGCCAGATACTATTTTGAATAATTTTATGCAATAATGTTTTATATAATATTTAAAAATAAAAACACAACATAAATTAAAAAAATTGCAGAAAATTTATTTTTATCTTTAAGCATAAAACTATTAAATATAGATTTTCTGATGTGTTATAATTATTATTATTAATTATTATGTTTGTGGTTATTAAAAACCCATTAAATTATTATATTGAAAAAAAATTAGTTAAGCAGTCCTTGACATCAAACAAACATATGCCAATTATTTAAAATCTAGCGCATCATTTTTTCTGAGTGTGCACACATGTGTATTTACGTAAACATTGTGGGTTGCACTTATTTGTATGTATTAAATTGCATTTGTTTATCTATGCGAGTATGTGCATATTGCTATTCACATACAGACATACATACATACACACACACGCATTGTAAGTGTGTATATAAATTATATATTCACAAAGAGGTGCTAAAATAGGTTTCAAAATCTTTGCCGTATACCAAATTGAAAAGATTTTCAATCAGCTAGCAACGATTATAAGTTGAAAATGATGAAAATATAAACACAGCACAAGTCGACAATTAAGCTTTGTCTGTCGCAGCCTTGTCAGTTGTCATAACCGGCTCCAAGATCTTTGTTTGGCTTTACTTTCGTAAACATCCCAAAATTAATGTACACACATAAATATTGTTGTGTACATACATATACAAACTATTAAGATACTACACTCAGAAAAAAAATATAGCTGAAATTTATAAAATCATAAATTATGCGCCAATGACAGCTTTATTATATGTCATGTATATATTTAAAATCCCGGATTTTTCTTTTCTCTATGCAAAGGTAGTATTTTCTCCAATTTTTAAAATTCGAGGTTAATTTTTAGACAGTTATTTAATTTTAAAATTATTAAGACTTTTTAAACTTAGCAATAGATGAAATAAATCAAGTTACTATTTTCTGAATTTCTCAATACATTTTTATTAAAAAAAGCATTTACATTTTTACTTTATATGAATATTTTCAATTCTCAAAGAATATGAAATAAACCTTTCTAGCTTACAAATATTTTTTGTTTCAATCGTGATTTTTATATTTGAAAAGGATTTACTTGATTTAAGTTAGGTATTTTTTTTCTAAGTGTAGTAAGCCTAAAGCACTTGCCGCTGTTGCAGTCAACTTAAAGCTCTGCTGTTCGCTCTACCGTCGCTTTGTCCATTGTAAACAGCTGTTCTGAGATGTGAATTATTAAGCGCTTTCAACCGACTAGCGACTAGAGTATTTTTGCTCAACTCGCCAGATGACTGACGGGCCTGAATATGAATAGCATTTAAAATAGCATTGGGTTGGCTCGACTGTGGCTGTGGTTTTGGCTTGGTTTGGCTTGGCTCATTCACCAACTGGTTTGCTGCGGTGCTGCATGCGCTTGACCTTGTATCTGTTAAAAGTTCTACATCACGTGCAAGGTACGTTTGGGTATACTTAGCTGAAGCTTAGCTTATTATATACAACAACAACAACAGCCACAACAACAACAACCACTCATAAGTATTTTTTGTTAGTAAGGTGTGAAAAATTATGCGCTAAGCGAGCTGTATACATATATATATATATATATATATATATAAATACTTATCATCATTCTCAACCGTACAGCTGTCGTTAGTTTCTCAATATTTTCCGTTTGAATTGATTTAATTTGTAATTTAGAATGAGGTACGGGAACTATATATATTTTTATGAATATGCAAGTGGCATGTCGAGCCAGTTTGTGAAAAACTTGTTTCCATTTTGGTTCCAACAGCAATAAAGGGTGAAAACTAAGGTGTACTTGAAAGAAATGATTGATAACCTTGAATCAAACCGGTTTACTTGTCCGATATACATATAAATGCATCCATATGTATAAACTTATTTACATACATGTATATATTTTAGACGTGACGAGCAATCACTTAAGTAATTTTATTACAAAAGTCTATACATTTAATGCAAGTACGTGAATCTTATTTTTATTAAAAATTTGCCAACAATCTCTCAATATATATATATATAAATATTGCAATATTCTAAACTTGATAAGAACCTATAACAAAATTTATGACTGTATTCAATTTCAAATCAAAAGCACCCCTCTCAAACGGAGGCAATGAGTAATGCCTTGTTTAAATAGAAAATTCGCAGAATCAACGATTCCTTTAGGGGCAGGGCCACTTGAGCGACTTTTTGTTAAAAAACAAACGTTTGATTAAATTGCATAAAAGTGGGCATAGAGAGTTGCCATTAAACGCATTAGCAGTCGGTTGAGTGCAACGCCAGCCGCTCTGTCAGAACTTAGATTGCGATCGAGTGCCGCTAATTTGAATCCGTAATTTGCTTTGCCGCCCTTTGGTATCTTCACGTTGAGTCCTTGTGTGGGTGGTTGCGACCGTAAAACGGTTTGGAACTCGGCAATTTTGTTGCAACTATGGCACTTCTTTTACGGCCTCGCTTCTGTCCTGATGACGCTTGGCCACGCTAAATGTGGCGTTGGCAACATTGAATCTACATACTCTAACCACCATAAAGCTGCAACTTTGCATTTGAAGTTTAACGACGTTTTCGCAACGGTCTACGGCGCACAGAAGTGCGGAATACATCCAAACAAGCCACCCTTTCTGGATTGATGAAAGCAAACAGTCAAAGAGCCAAACACCCAGCCTCATCCCACACCACCCAGTTTTTTTAACAAACTAGACTGTATGTTAGTGTTTTTTATTTTTTTTTTTTTTCATTTTTTTTATTTTTTGTTTTTTTTTTTAAGTGCCAGTATATATGGCTGGCAAGTTAACCGAAGGCTAGTGGTCTTTTGGATGATTCAACCTCGACAAATGTAGTTCAAAGTCGTGCAACATCGTAAATCCATCGTTGAACTATAAAATACCGTCTTATTGCAATTTCTATTTCCTATAGCTGCGCAAAAAGAGCAGCTCGGCGGTTGGCTTTACGCTTTTGCCCAGTTGCTTTACCCCTGAGCTCTCTTAATCCGATTTTGTTGCATTTTTTGCCATGTTGTGTGCTGTTCAGCGATTACGCTCGCTTATTCCTCTTTCTTTCTATTCATTCGCCACTTTTGATTATTTTATTCCACATCCCACAGGCTTAGCATTATTATACTCTTTTTTTCCATTCCGAGAAATCGCTTAAAGGCTACGTTTCTGTTCAAACTTGTGTGAATGTGTCTAATATGTGTCAGATATCTCTCACTCTATAAGGCATATATTTTTAATCAAAACTGATATTCAGGAAACTTAATTTGCGATGTAAATCCTATGCAAAATATCGATCTTAATTTTAGCAAATCGCCAATCCAAAGTAAATTTATAAATCGAGATGCAAAGTACAAAAAAATTACTAATTTGATAAAATTTTAAAAAATAATGTTTTGTTCTAGGTGTTTTATATAAAAATATAATTTGATCCTTTTTGTTGCTTAAATATTTATTTAGCATTAGGGAAGGGAGGTAAGCAATACAATCATGTTGTACTGGCTACAGGGCATATTCTAGTTAAGCACATGTGTTAATATTAGCGATTAAAATTTTTATACATCTTAACTTTTTTTCATTTTATGCTATTTATACATTTATATTTTTATGAATGTTATTTTTTCCATGTAAATCACAGTGGCTTAGTTGATAAAAAAGATCAGCTATCCCAGCCGTAAAACACAATGCAAATGAAATCCTTTACAAATATGTATCCAAGTGCCAAGCGCTGATTGTACTGTTGGAAGCCAAGGATATCACTAACACTAACTGGTAAAACGGCATATCCATGACGTCTGTGATCTTGCTTTGTCTGCATTTCCGACTATTTCCAGCAGCTTCCCTCAGTTTATGGCCTATTTGCATTATGAATTATTTATTTTTACTATTTTCGGTTGCAGCCACAAACGAGAAACAAACAAAATGCAAACCGAAAAATGAAAAACGAAAACGAAACAGAAACAGAAAAAAAACCAAAACACAAAACGCCACAAGAAAAGTCGAAAATGCTTTTCGATGAGGGGAGTGGAGATTATGGGGAAAGGGGTATTAGTACTTGACGTTGCCTACGCGATAAACGTGATAGGAGAGAAGGGGAGAGAGAGAGAAACTACTGCTCACGAAATATGCGAAATGTTTACTCGTATTAAATTTATGAATATAACATTTGTATATTCCAGTGAGGTGGAGCAGGCTCTTGGAGCATAAAGCCCTGGCCAAAGTTTGACTATAAATTGATTGTTGTTGTTGCCCGAACTTTACGGCCTTGTTCACTCCCCGTAGGAGTTACGGAAAACAGTAGAGCGTCGTCTATTGCAATTCGCTTTGGGGGAAATACATAATATTATTCAAGTGTTCTATTTTTTAGTGCATCATGGCATAAAATATCGACTGGATAATATCTGCGTTCGCTGGGTGGACGTTCGAACAGAAACCCGGCGATATTTATGTAAATTCTGATAAGCTAAATAGTTTCCCATTAAAGGGCCATGAAAGTGTATTTAACGTTTGAGTAATACGAATGTGAATTTGGGGATTATCTCCACTCTCTACACTCTCAGCTGGTTAAAATATGTCATGTCAAGAAGCGTAAAATCCACGGGACCAAATTCTATTTGGCCGTAAGTCAGTTTAAGCTACAATGGCAATTCATGACCAGCTTTAACAGCCCTATTTTATTTGCTGGCAGGACATAAGAATCAATGCAATTTTATAAAATATGCATGGTACGCACAAACACTATGACGGAACAGTTAGCATTGGGCCAACAAACCAAATGAAAAACGGCTGTGCAAATTAATTTTCTGTTGAACACAGAACAGCAACAATAAAACATTTCAGACAGCTGCAAACAAAAGCAGCTGCCGTAATGGAAACCCAGTAATCCTGTAGTGGGAGTTTTTTTTTTTTTTTTTCAAAACCTTACTATTTCAGCAAACGCTTATAAGATAAAATAAGGTCTCTGCCTGCCAACCCGAACCAACTAAGCGATATGTGTAAATATAGAAAACTTAAGCTGCCAAAGATGCGTAAAATTATATAACAATTTAGAACAAATAATTTTAGGTGTGGAGCCATGAAATTGAGTAATAGAAATTGTAAATACAGCTCAATTCAGTCAATAAGCCATTTAAAGCTCAACGCCGAAAACAAACTGAAACCTGAACTGAAGTCGTGAAAATTGATGCCATGGTTAATAGTCTGCTAGTTGGCTTAGTTCAGTCTTACCTGTCTCAGTGCGAATGCACAACTTGAATAAATATTAAGGTAGTTATTCAGACTGATTCAAGTTTCTTCATCGCGGAAATGATGAGGAAATTGTTTACTCGGAAATTGATTAAAGATGGCCAAGATAGGTTTGGACGTTTTAATGGCAAAGTCAATCTTGAAGCGGCGTTCGAAAGTCCTTAGCAGCGTACTTACATAGTTCTTCTTATTTAAATTTAATTTTTCTTTTGACACCCCCACACACACACACATACACTCACACAAAGAGAGAAAGAGAGAGAAGCGTAACTTTTCATCGCTTTTAGCCACCCTTCTCTTGTTGTCATCAGCTGCAGGGGAGACGACGCCAACAACAACAACAACATTTTCTGACAGCATCTCACAAATACACATACAAACACACACAGTAAAAAAGAGACAAAAATTTATCACAAATGAAAATTAATTAAATTTAATGGAGCATAAAAAGTTGCATTCTTTTTTTTTTTGCTCTACTCACATGCACATTATTAAACTTTGAAAGTTTTAATGAAAGCACGTGGCCTGATTGAAATTACACTTAGGCATTCTTATATACAAAACTTGTACATATTTATAATACATATATATATAGTAGTATATAAGTATATATATATATATATATACAAATATATAAACACATTGCTTTCTACAGATGTTTGCAAATTTCGACTAAAAGTTAGCTTAAAGTTTTAAACTCTAAGTTAGCTTCACATAAAACAACATAAAATAGAATTTCACCACCAGGCAAAGTTTTCAATTGCAATGCTGTTTTTGTGCTGCAGTTTTCCGTGGTTCTTGCTGTGGCCAAATAACAAAATTGCAAACCAAAATAACAAAAACAAAAAAATACTCGAAATCCCCTTTTGGCAAATTTCATTTCGGACATAAACTTATAATCATAAATAAGCAGAGAACGCCTAAAAAAGCATTCACACTCGGAGGCAGCACCACAACTAGAATCAGCCATGTGCAATCCACGTCCGCCGTAGCTCAAGGGTCCCCGTGCAGTTGCTTTTCCGCTGCAGCAGAGGACCCGACGCCGGACGCCCAAGCGTAAGATAAACTGTACGTCTTGAAGCGTACATGAGCTCCGGGACCTCAACTCCACTTTGCACCAATGCATGTCTGCATAAGTATGTGCATGTGTGTGTGTGTGTGTGTTGGTGTGTGTGTTTGTGTTGGTGTTGGTGTGTTGGTGTGTGTGTGCGTTGGGGTTTGAATGTGCTTTGACTGCTGGCATTTTTGCATGTTTGTCTCGCAAATTATGCGTCGAGCACAAACAAAAGCGGAAACGCCTCTCCTGCTCCTACTCCTGCTCCTGCTCCTTATGTTGGATGCACTGAAATACTTTTCGGTGCTGATGACGATGGCTTCGGGTTTGAATTGAGGTTGTGCGCCGTTTGCGGCAGGCTTTTGCCGTCCCCATTTTTTTCGTTTTTTTTTTATCACGCGTTTCTTTTTTGCCTCCGTGTATGTGTGTGTGTTTGTGTGTTGTATCCTGCTCATTTTATGTTTCACTCCGAACCGGAAATAATAATTGCAACATGGCGCTGGCTCCCCAGTGTAGTTGCCACTGGCAACGAGGGGAACATTAGTAAAGCACAGTGTTAAAAAAAAGTGTCGCTTGCGACCAAAAAACTGTACTTGCAGTAATTTTTCTAATGGCAGAACACAGAACACACTTATCCATAAAAAAAGAATCAACAAAAGGCAACGAGACTGACCCATTGTTTTTTTTTTTTAGTGATAAACAGAAGTTGCCCCTAAGGCATTTGTTATCATATAATTACTCAGATACCATCTAAAAGCAGGTGTATAAAAAGTTGTTTTGTTGGAGTCGCCAGCTTTGAAATAGCTTTAAATGTACCATCTAAAATTCTACTAAAATTATTGTTGCAATTTATAGGCGCGTGTGTGGGCGTGGCAGGTAAATTTATGCAAGAATCCATCATCTTAAAAATCCAATCTTTGAGAAAGACCAGCAGCAATCAACCTTCTATATTTTTGTAAGAAATATATGAGCTTTATCGATTTATCCTTCGGCGAATTTGTGTTTTTTGTTTTGTTTTACTAACCTACCAATCTTAACCCTTTGCCAGACTATAAGACAAACTCTTTCTGAGTTCAAAAACATAACTCTTTCTCAGAGATTCAATCAAAATAAGATGTTGATGCTCATCTTATAAACACATAAGTCAATTAATTATTATAAAAAATGAATTTGTTGAATAGTTTTTCTTGTCATTGTGATTGTTCATTATTAATTAACGACTTGTGACTTGAATAATTATAAATAAATATCAAATTGAAAGCTAATTGGTTGAGCATCTTTTTAATTAGGTATGCATTCAAATTTTATAAATATGAGCAAGAGATGAGGAAAATTACTGAAGTAACCTAAAATAACATAGAGATCGACAGCATATAAAATAAGTACAAACATTCCTCAT
This sequence comes from Drosophila dives, assembly GCA_035042365.1. NCBI lineage: Eukaryota > Metazoa > Arthropoda > Insecta > Diptera > Drosophilidae > Drosophila > Drosophila dives. The sequence continues at coordinate 373,290 of JAWNLJ010000083.1, read as the reverse complement.
TTGAATAATGCTCAACAATATTTATGTTTGAATATAAATAAATAAATGAAAATAAGTGACACTTCAAAGCGCCAACTCTCCCTGCCAAGTCTATATAGCCATGAGGAAGGTCGCTTCACGTATGTTTGCTTCCAGCTAATCACCATTCATTTCAATTGGAAAACAAGAGCTGTCATCTTTGTCCATAAAAGTGCGGCTATTCGTCACTCGTCTGCCGTTTTGCTTAGGCTTATTCTGCTGTGAACTCATCCTCTGTTGACTTTTAACTACCTTCACCATAACTCAAAAACAACAAAACAAAAAAAATAATAGCTGAAGCTGTTTGTGTTTTTAGCAGCTTGGCGATTTTCTACTGCTTCCTCACAGATTTATATATATATTTATATGAGAGTTGTGTATGTATGTACACACTCAGGTATATAATTAAACGATTTTTTGCCATTGTTCTTTTTTTTTGACTTTTTCAAACACCTGACAACTAAGTAGCTAGGGGAATTACACACTATAAAATGTTCACGTGTTTTACTAGCTTCACAATTTATCAATATTAAATATGTGACTTAAAACAGTAATTTTATATATTTAATATATTCTTTTCCTTGAAAAATCTATTCAGTTATCAAAAACTAAAGATATAGGTATAACTTTTAAAGGTTGCCTTTTTCCATTATCTAACAATAAATATCTCGGTGTGAATTGGAAGTCAGTCAACTAAAACCATTTTTTTTATTTATATAATCTACACACCTGTTTAAATATCTTATTACAGTGCGAACAAAGCAATGCGCAGTCTTTACAAAATATATAAATAGATGACATGAAATGAAAATCATAAACCCAAATATAAATAGTTTTGTGTGTCCCAAACAAATATCAAAAAGCAAAAGCAAATCCAATTGGCAAGCATTACAGAAGAGGATGAATGAGCTTGGTTGCGATTCACTCGAATGAAATTTGCACAAAGGACGAGAGTGCATAAGAATCAAACTGCAAATCAGCCAACAATTTGTCGAATATCCATTAAGTTTCCTGTAAAATTTACTGCACTTCCGTGCTATGCGAGCCAATCAAAGCTAACCGCTGGACATTTCTTTTGACCATGGCAGCAATCAAGGCAGGACCAAAATATCTATAGATATATATGCAATATATATATATCATTTTATACTGCAGTATATTTCTTGTATTTCTTTTGTATTTGGATATCGATTAATTTTGCTTTGTTTGTATGCCATTCTTCATTACCCAGGATATCCAATGTGGCTTGTTATTTTCAGTTTGTCTTAACGTTACTTACTTTTTTACATAAATTTTGTCCGTTTTGTACTTAACACCCACTAAAAATGTGGCCAAAGAAAATCAATCAACTGATTGAAGTGTAAAAGTGTAATAAAATATGTAAATATATTTTTATTTTACAAATATTTCGGCACTCTCTCTCTCTCGATCTGAATGACTGAAAATTCTCGAACAAAGAACATTTAAATGTCGAATTCTGTGTAGAGGGTATTTATGAGTTGAGCATCACGCTTACTGGCATTTTCTAAGTACAATGCAAAATCTAAATATATTTGTAATAGTCCCACACTTGAACATCAATCTACTTTTTGCAAAGAAACAACGGAAACAGCATTTTAATGAGTGTAAATGCACATACAAACTTAAATACATATTCAAATCATATATGTATATATTTTCTTCAAGAATTTGTATGTATATATATCAACTTGAAAATGCATGTAAGTCTGTCGCAGACCTTTTGTATTTTATTTTCTTATCATGTTGCCTTTCAACCGGAAATATTACAGCCACATCAAATAATTTAAATATGAAAAAGTCTAAGAAAGTGTTTGATTTGTCATTTAATTTTACTGACATAATATAAATGTCTTTAAATTTTTAACAAGACAATATCATTGCTTACGGAAATGAAAGTGACATGCAAAAAGGATTCGAGTGAACACATTAAACGCATTAAAAGTGTAAATAAGGATATAATAAAACTGTGCAAAATGATGTAACAAACAGATAAAATGATGGTTCGGCCAACCATAAAGTCTACATATTCTTGAACAGTATTAACAGTTGCGTTGATTTAGTTTTGACTATTATTATCATATTATGGATAATTGTCCAGTTCGCAAACATTGATGCAACTCAATTTACGATTGAAATACAGCCATAATTGTAAAGATTTAACATCTCATCCAATTTATATAAAATTTACCTAAAAATATTACTGCATAACAGGTAAAATTTGACTACGATTGGGAGATATAATGAAATGCTTTGAATCAAACCGACATTTAAAATTTATCAAACTACTTTTAATAGGGTATCTACTATCCGAGCATTTTTTATTATAACATTGCTAAAATAAACTTTTGTAGAGGATATTTTGATTTAATTACAAATAATAATTTTACTCTATTTTAATGGAACGATGCGCTAAGGTATGAACATAATTTATGGTACAATAAACCAAAATTTATATCTCAATGCGCAATTATCTGAATGATTATGACGCTAGCTAAAATTTAGATGGCCATTAATGAGAATTCCAGGAATAACAGACTATTAATTGGCTTGACTAATCTGCGTGGGTGTTTAATCTTTGGCACACCCAAAAATATTTTCTATTAACTTGTACATACACATACATTGAGCACTGTGTGCTATGTAAATAAGTATTAGTAAGTACATGCAAATTTGCCAGTTTTTCAGACTTCTCTCAGATTTTTCCTTGAACTAAGAACGAGCTGTGGCTACGTTCCATTGTATATCGTTTGAAGGCCTAAATAAAATCAAATCGCAGCTGCTTTTGCGTTGTAGTTGATTTTTATTTTGTGTTATTTTTCTCTTTTTTTTTGTTGTTCAATTAATTTTATGACTTGAGAGTCAATGCACAGTTTTTGTTGCATGTAAATAGAAATTAAAAAACTTTTTTAATTTTCATTTGATTTCCCGCGTCGTCGATATTAAATTATTTATTTTTTTTTTGTAATTAACTTTATAAGAATATAAGGACTAATTAACCGAAGTCCAAGTAAACAAGAAATTGGCAAACGCTTGAATTGAGACGCTGAATTGACGAAATCGAATTAATTAAAGTTTGGAAAAAATATCATAATCACAAGAAACAATATTTACTGTTTTTATTTGGGCTTAATTGCTTAATTTGATTTGCATGAGCAAAAACAAAATTAATAAATAAAGCCAAGACAAAAAAACTTACCTCAATTCTTTTGTTCAGGCGTAGCAAAGTGTTTCGCAAGTACTACAAAGTATGTACATATGTATGTACACACATACATCCATACATACGTATGTATGTCTTTGTTTGTTATTGCTTTGTTTTTGTTATTATTGTTGTTGTTTTTAACACTTCACTGCCTTTTTTCGTGTCTCAGAACACACAGCACAGGAAAACTTTTAGAATGGTTGGTTAATCAATGGCAGTTGGCCTGTTGATTTTGAAATTGTTTTTAATCATTGACTTTTAATGGAATTTTTTTGTGCACTTTAGCATAACAGAACAGCACGAATGCTTTATAATTATAATTTTTTTCCGTACAACACTTTTAAAACGCACTTCTTCTTCACGATTTCTACAATTGCTTGATGCGGCTGTAGTAAGAACGAGTTAAATTTTCGCCAAAAAATTATTTAAACAACGACGTTACAATAAACGACTGCAGCTCAGTTGGCAAAAGCTCGCCAGAACTTTTCTGCCCATCTAGTTCGAACTCCGTTAGACGACTGAAACGACAAGCGCCAAACCACAATTTTATAAGCGCCCCGTTTGTAGCCGAAGCTTATAAGCTAATATAGAAGCTTCGTGCTGTGCGCTCTGCGCATGTGCTAGACCAAACAAATATAAACACAAAGCAGCTGGCTACGCTGAGTGCAGACACAGCTGTTTTTTTTTTTTTTTTTTTTTGTCACTGTAAAAGCCGGCAACAATAAAAGCGAAGCTTGAGTCTGCAATCGTTAATAGCCCGACTAGTTGACTGATGCTGATGTACACACACATACACACATATAGATACAGCAGCAAAAGCACAATTCAATTGTGGATGTAAGTGAACCAATAAGAATAAATATGAACACAAGGCAAATAAAGATGTATGTATTTTCATCAAATTAACGAACTTCATAGATTAAGCCTATTATAAATACTACAAGAAATTAAAAAAAGCTATAAGATAAAACAGGTTAAGCAGTTGGTGAAATTTTGTTTGTTTTATTATGTTGATCATTTTAACGAAACTAATAACTAAAGGAACATAATATTGTCACGCCTATGTTTTCCTCTAAAAGCTGAAAACAATCTATAAGTTCAGTTTAAAAGTTCAATAGTCGAATTTTTAGTTTCACAGATTAGAAGGCAAATTAACTTTTAGTCAGAAAATGTGTCTTACCTGTTCCAAAACCCAACTAATTAACTAGTTTAATTTACACAACATATTAATTTTTAATATTTTATTTTTTAAAAATGCTGCATATAACAAAAAAAAACAAATGACAAACTTAATATTTTCTTTATTTTTTTCGTACTTTCTTTTTACGACAATGGCTGTAAAATTAACTTTTATGCGCAGTATCTAATAAGAACAAAAAAAAACACAACAATAAAACAAACTTGCTAATCTAGTTATAATTAGGCGCTAAATACTTGCAAGTCCTCAATATTAATCAGAGTACCTGTCTACGTATGTCATTTTGTTTTGAGTTTATTGAATTTTATTTAAATTTTAACATCATTTATCAATGCAAAATAAATAATTTCAAAACACAGTTCAAAATACTTTTAATTTGAATGTATAATTTAAAATATAAGTATAAGTCTGACCGACAAATGAATTCTTATATAAAATACATGGTATATATTATTCAATATAATAAAACCCGTGTTTAAAATTTAAGCAATTCAAATTCAAATTAAAAACGTGTGTAGTATCACACTAAGGAGCATCGCTTTTTTATACAACTGATTGATGATAATGAGATGTAAGTATGCATTCAAAAGAAGCGCAATATCGATCAAGTAAACAAGGCTTTTAAATAACACACAATTATCGACGGTGCTGCCAACTAGCAAAAAAGCCGCCTTCAGTTATGCTGAGTGCGTGTGTGTGTGCGTTTATATGTGTAATTTACAGTTTTAACTTTTTTAAAAGAACAGATTTTCTGCTGGCTGAAAATAAGATAATTTAAATAAACAGAAATGGAACGCTACAACCGTGCTTGGAGAGGTAAATAAAACAAAACAAATAAAAAAAAAAATAAATAATGGTAACAGAAATTGCTCTGCTCACACAGATCCTCGATCTCCACTGACGCCCATAACCCCTCTCACAACGCGTGTCTTCAACTTTGATAATGTGCTGTCGCCTGCCACGCCAATACCGCAGAATAATAACTTTCAGGGTCTTAAACCTAGTCTATTAAAGGTGCCCAAATTATCACAGACAAGCACACATCATTCAAGAAGTACAAAAAATTATTCAGAGGATTTTAAACGTCTGCGGTCCGTTTTTTCGCCATGCGCTCAGAGCACAGTGTCTCAAAATGTTTGCACCACACCAAAATCATGTTGCCAAACCATAAAAAAGGAGAATGAAAGTTTTGCACACCCTCGCATAAAGCGGGAATTTAAGCGTGCTTCTCCCGTTAATCATCCTTCACTTAGTCCTCGAGTCAGTTCGCTGCTTAGCCGCACTGGAAATGGTCATTTGACCGAGTTATTTACACGTCAAGAAATTGACTTGCAGGTGCTCATTCAGATGACTTTTGATGATTTGGAATCGCTGGGTGTTCGTGGTGTAAAAGAATTAAAATTGGCCATTGATCTAATGAAATTTGCCAAAAAGTTCTTTTAGTTGTGTTTTAAGATTGTATTTATTTTTTATGTGCGTAACTTTTTGTATCTCTTGTATGTTTAGCTTAATAAGTCATAAATCTTTAATCTGTCAATACTATTTTTATCATGTACACAATTAAAATAAACAATAACATACTGCAAAACTTCTCTAATTTTTTAGCTATGAAAAAATTTAATAATCAATATTGCAAACCCTATTTAAATCCATAAAGGAATTGGCGCCAATATTTCGTTTCAATGCTCGCAAATGTAAAGTCACAAAAAATTAAGTCAGGGTTGCTTCCGTTAAATTAAATTTATAAATTTTTTTTTGTTATTTTCTTATAACTTAAATTCTAATATATAAAATATAAAATAATTGACTAAAAATACGTAAAAACTAGATATTTTCGATTCGATAGTCAGATTTTTATCTTGACAACTATTGTCAGTCGACAGACCCCCACATTGTTCAGTGTTGATAAAAACTGTGTAAAGTCACTCATAAACGATCCAACACTAGTACATACATAGCTTATTTTTAACATTTTTCGACGTGAGATGTGCATTTTCTATCATAGTTTGTGCTTAACCATGTAAAATTAAATTAGAAATTAGTGTAGAATTATTAACAGTTAGTGCAAAGGTAACTACAAAGTGCTTGTGGACCATTCTAAAAGCAGCAAAAATGTATATATACTCACCTCTCCCCTTGTCGAATGACAGCTGCTGCGCCTTTTGCATTTTTCTGTTGGCATATTCGTTTGGTTTGCGAAAAATGTTGTAATCTTATATTGGCAAAAAGTGCACAAATGCCGAACCATGTGCATTACCTTACACCAAACAAGAAATTAATTAACATATATATAATTATATGTGTGTGTATACCTGTGTATATATACATTATACATATGTACAATGCACATTTATATGGCAACATCATTGCGTATGGCCGTATCAAAAAGCACTCGGTGCTAATTTGACATTTCGTTTTGTGTTCAACACCGTCGTCGTCTACTGTTGCAGAACCAAAAAGGCGAAAAATCTAAAAAGAAAAACTCAATTTATTGTGCGAAAACAAAATGGGAAAATTAAATTATAATTGATGTACAGCAACAATATGCGAATGCAGCACAAATGGAAAACAGCCGTTCGCTGCAGGCTATTAAAATTAGCAGATGAGCAACTGTGCCTTAAATTAATGTAAATGTAAATCTACCTGAAGAAAAGCATACAATAATACAAAATAAAATAATAAATAAGAACAAGAAATATGTAATATCCCCTTTCCCCTCTCTTCTTTCCGCATAATCATTTATTGGCCTTACGCATTTAAGTTAACAGAAAGCAGTCTGTGCGACTTTTGTGTAAATAATCTGAAAAAACAACAGTTTTAGCCGCTGTGCAGCTGCTTATAAATAAAACAAATACAATGGAAAATTTGCGAATACTGCTTTTCGGTTATAATGAGGGTATGAACAGAAGTCTTTATAAATATATACTGTATGTACATGTCCTGAATACATACATAACAATTTAATGTACTTGATAACTTCCCGCCGCTTGTACGGAATATCATTTCGAATTTTCCATGCGGGTTAAGAAAATGAAATAGGGATCATCGCGTAGATTCCGCAGAAGAAGGCAACTGCAAAATAACATATAAATATATATATATATATCCATCGCTTAAAGAACAGCTTAACTATCATTAATAGATTATCGCATAAAGGCTTTTTATTCAGTTTATTATCTCAGTTAAAGGCTGATCGGTTCACAAGATCACAGAAGCCTCCCCAGGCGGCTTCCAGCTCGGCACCTGGAATTTTAGGTCAACTCTTTTAATTTTTCTTATATATCTTCTAATTGCAGTAAACAGTAACTGTTCTATAATTGTAAATTGTAACTTAAGGAAGCACCCAACTAACTATTCATAATAATACTGGAATTATATCTTAATATAACGGGACGAGCACTCAGCCGGACGGACAACAGCCAGCTGGACAACAAAATCAGTCAACAACTAAGGCCAACTAAGTCGTTAAGGGGCCGCTACAAATGGCAGCCGAAAAGGAGATGCAGGCACACGACATGGTGCGACGACGGAGCTGGGCACGCGCTGTGGCGCTCTACGATCAAATACTCGCCTCCAGTGCAACTCCACAGCCTCAACAGGCGGCGCAGGCAAATGGAACGTTGCGCGGCCAAAAGGATCAGCAAATCGCCTGCCTGCTCGGGCGTTGCGAGTGCCTGCTGGAGCTTGGCAGATACGACGGCTGCTTAGCGGATGCCTACAAAGTGCTCACATTGCTGGCCGACCAAACTGAGTGCTTGGCCAGCGTGTCCCGAGCACGTCGTTGGCTGGTCCACGCGCTCTTCAAGCTGCACAAGTATTCGGTGAGTTACGTTTGAGATAAAAACAATAAACAAATAATTCTCATTTGCTAATATATCTGCATGCATGCAGGATGCGGAGAACTTTCTGAGCAAATGGATCCACGAGTTAAGTGGCCAACAAATATTCTCGGACATATCGAAAACGCTGGAGCGATACAAGTCCATCATTCAAATGATTATGAATGGACCCAACAAGTTGCCAACGCAAAAGATACCGCATGCCCGGCTCGAGGATGAGATGGCCATATTGGATACCAAACTGGATCATTGGGCGACCAACAATCTGCCACTGGACAAGTATAGCAAGCTGCTCAGCAATAAGGGCCTTAAGAAACGTGAGCAACAACACCAACAACATCATCAGCAGCATCAGCAGCAACAGCAGCAGCAGCTGCAGCAGAATGGCAGCGGTAGCTTTAGTAGTAGCAGCAGCAGCACAGGCAGTAGCAGCACCATGTCCAGCTCGAGTGCAAAGAATATTGAGCTGCTGTCGGCGATTAAGCTGACTGGCGTTAAGCATTCACCAGTGGAACTTGGATTCGAGACGGATCAAGGAGCAGCAGCAGCACATGCAACAACATCAACAACAATAACGTGCAGCTATTGCGCCATCAACTTTCAAACGCGCAACGAGCTAAGGCAACATTGTCAGACTGAAAGCCACCAGAAAGTGATAATGAGCGATGAAGGTAAACAAATTTCAATGTATATTTATAAAAAATTAATTTATATATATTATTAGGTCGTGATTGGAAGTGGCGCCCACCTCCTCGTGGCTATACGCTGGACACGTACAGTGTGTGCGAGACATTCGCCGAGGCGCACACCTGCCACTATGGGGCACAGTGTGTGGAGGCGCATGGCCTCGAGGAGCTGAACGAGTGGAAGGAACGCTTCGAGTATCGGCGAATGCGTGTGCAAAAAGCCTGCGAAAAGGAATTGTATGGCAAATCGTACACGGAACAGGTGCTCGAACGTTGGATTCAGGCAACAGCCCCAGAGCGTATAATGTGCGAAAGAGTTGCGGATGTGGAAGCGAAATGTGAGCAGCAATTGGTAACGAGCATCAGTTCGAAGACTTCAAAGCGGGAATGGCTCTTTCAGCTGGAGACATCGCGACCTCTGAAAGCGGTAGCCTTGCTGCAGGATGCGCATCGCAATCATTTTGCGTTGAAATTCATCAAGCTGGGCAATGCAACAGCAACACCTGCAGAAGCCGAGACGGAGGCCACCAATGTAGAACTAAAGTCTGATCAAGAGTGGGTGACCACAAGTGGTGCGGTGACAACAGCCACCTTGCCCGAAGCCTCAGCGCAGGATGGTCAGGATGGACAAACCGCCGCCACACCGCCGAAAATTGTTCACACCCACGAGATCACTATCGAATTTCATACAGAAATTTACGGCACGTTTCGTCAGTCGATCTGCTTTGATCTTGGCCAGGAGCCGCTGCTGGTGCGACATCTGTGCGTCGATGTGCTGCCCGTTAGTGATGCCGAAAAGATCGAGGAGATCAAGCGCGACATTATCAACAGCTCGGCCACACGATGGGATGTGGCGAATACGCAATTAACACGCTTTGAGACCACAATTGGTACGCATCTCAAAACGGAAGCCTATCTCAGCGATTTGCAGCATGAACGGGAACTGCTGGAGAGGTATCCGTGTCCACGGGCTGCCACGTTCACGTTAACACAGTCCACGATTGTGGAGAAACGACTGACCCAGAACAACTATCGTTCGCGCATCCACGAGCTGCTCTACGTCGAGGAGATTGCTCGATACGAGCAGATAGCCCGATTTAATGTGCGCACCAAGTTGACGGTGACATCCAATTATATTTTAACTCCAGCGGGCATGGCGACAAGCACGGCCAAGTATTCGCTGGCGGGTGAACTGTTCGCACTGATGCGACTGGGCAAGGACATTTCGGAGGATACATCGCCAGGTCGCCTAATTCTATCCAATTGCAGCAGCGTCTACATTTCAGCACCCGAAGAGGCGGGAGCGAGCAAACCTGATAAATTGGATAAATCCGATAAATCGGATCGTGCTGTGTTTGAGGCCCTCATTGAGGATAAAGGCAAAAATGTTATCTATCTAAAGTTGTCTTCCAAGTGCGTGGAAGCAATGTCGCTGCAAGCGGACACCGAGTTGGATGTGGACATTCAGTTCCAGTTGAATCGCATGCCCTACTGTGAGTGGCACAATGCCGTCGATAAGATAACCGATTTTCGTTTAATATTTCCGGCCACCGAACTGGAGCCGGCTATACCTTGGACACCCAAGAAGCAATGGGCCGACTCCTGCGAACCCAAGCTGAATGCCAAGCAGCGTGAGGCCGTCAATGCGATCACCACGGCACTAAGCATTAAGTTGCCGCCAATTCTGCTGATCGGGCCATTCGGCACGGGCAAAACATATACGTTGGCCCAGGCGATTAAACAGCTGCTGGCTCAGCCGGAGGCCAAGATACTCATATGCACGCATTCCAATTCGGCGGCAGATCTCTATATCAAGGAGTATCTGCATCCGTGGGTCGAGGAGGGTCTCGAGGAGGCGACGCCACTGCGTGTCTACTACCACAAACGTTGGTCGGCCACCGTCAACGGGGTCGTGCAAAAATATTGCATTACAGATGGCGTTGGCAATTTTCGTCGTCCCAGCGTTGAGGATATAATGCGGCACCGCATCATTGTCGTCACACTGAGCATCAGCATGGAGCTGGCCACACTTGGTCTGCCCAAGGGCCTATTCACACACATCTTCCTCGACGAGGCCGCACAGGCAATGGAATGTGAGGCGATAATGCCGCTGGCGCTGGCCAATGATGCGACACGCATTGTGCTCGCCGGTGACCACATGCAGATGAGTCCCGAACTCTTCTCTGCGTTTGCCAAGGAGCGCAAGTTGCATATATCGCTGCTGGAGCGTCTCTACGATCACTATCCATCGAATTTTCCCTGTAAAATTCTGCTGTGCGAAAACTATCGGGCACACGAGGCCATCATACGCTTCACTTCGGAGCTCTTCTACGAGCAGAAGCTGGTCGCATCGGGGAAACAGCCGCGCCACGATCGCTTTTATCCGCTGACGTTCTTTACGACACGCGGCGAGGATGTGCAGGACAAGAATTCGACGGCATTTTACAACAATGCCGAGGTCTACGAGGTGGTTGAACGTGTCTCCGAGCTGCGAAAGCGTTGGCCCAGTGCATGGGGCAAATTGAACGATTCGAGCATTGGCATAATGACACCCTATGCCGATCAGGTGTTTCGCATCCGATCCGAGTTGCGCAAGCGTCGAATGGGCGGCATCTCCGTGGAGCGTGTGCTCAATGTTCAGGGCAAGCAGTTCCGTGCCGTCTTTCTGTCTACTGTGCGCACAAGGCGCACCTGTTTACCCCAGGGCAGTAGCGGATCGGGTACGGGCGGAGCAGCTGCTGCCATCGCCAGCGCTGCTAATGCTGGTGATACGGACACGGATTACGGATTTCTCAGCAATTCGAAACTTTTGAATACGGCAATTACGCGTGCCCAATCTCTGGTTGCTGTCGTCGGTGATCCGGTTGCTCTGTGCTCGATTGGTCGTTGCCGCAAGGTCTGGGAACGTTTTATTGAAATATGCGATGAGCACAAATCACTCTTTGGTCTCACCTGGTCTAATCTCCGTTCGCAACTCGATGGCGTCGAGATGAAGCGGGGCTATGTGCTCAATCCGCTGGCACCGGAATTTGTGCCGCGTTCCCTCCAGCCGGAGGCGTATTTGCGCGAGCAGGCGGCCCTCTACCTAAATGTACCACCACACGTACCACCCGGTAGTCAGGCGGCACACTACGCTGCCACTGCTGGCATGGGTCCCGGACCCGTTGCCGCTCATCAGATGAATCAGATGGCCGCCGCCATGGCTAATCAGCAGCTGTCGCATATGTACTCCACCCACATGGCTGCCATGATGGCAGCCGCTGCGGTTGCCGGTGGCAAGACACCCAATGGGCCATCGCCTGGACCTGGTCAGGGAGCGGCTGCTCATCTGCGTGGTCATATGGGAATGCGTGGACCGCCACCAAATGGTCCGCCGCCAGGGCCGCATTTGCGTCAGTCTCAGCCGGGTGTTGGAGGTGGTCCGCCGCCGCCACCTTATGGCCAGTATCCGGCTATGCAGCACTGGCGGCCACCCGTCACTCCGCAACAGGCACAGCAGCAACAGAATCCCAATGCCAGTCTCTGGGGCCCACCGCCGCAGACAAATCCCTGGAGCGTCCTGCCCCCAAACAAGCAACCGCCACAGCAACAGCCACCAAATGCGCCCGGTCGCGGTCCAGGACCACTGCCACCACCAGTAAGTGCCTAAATTGATCAAATTATCAATATTTAAATATTCTAATTTGTTGTTGCATAATGCTTGCGAAGATTAAATGTATATTTAAGTTATGCAAATGAAAATTTTAAATTTTGTAGATTAAAAAGAGTATTTAAATTTTATTTATATATTAGTCTATTGGCTACATATATATATAAATTGTATGTATATATGTATAGTATTATATTATTTATATCTATTTACTCCATAGTCTATTACCTGAAATTGTGAAGTCCCTTTTAAAGCTACTTTTTATCGATAGGGCTATATTGGTATTAACTGATAGTTTTAATTTGGAGAAAAAGCAGGTTGATAACTTTTAGTCTATGATAAGAGAAAACATTTAAGCATTTTCGTTATTGATTTAATTTTTATTAATATCGTATTAATTTATTTACACGCAGACACTTCGAGGAGGCAGCGTACCGCCGGCTGCAGGCAACGCAACGAGTGCCGCACAATTGCTACGGAATCCCAGTGAATTAGGCTACCTGGCTAAGAAGACGCTGTACAACCATGGCCAGGCGCCACCTCCTCAGCAGCAGCCCTTGCCTCCGCAACACCATATGTATGGCCAGCCACAGATGCCCGTTCAGCGTGGCAGTAGTGTACCCAATGGTCCGATGAGTCCCATGGAAAACGGTCCACCACCGTATCTGCGGCATAATGGAGCGGGACCCGGTTACTCCAACTACGATAAGCCGGCGGTGCCGCCACAGCAGCCTCCACCTGCTCCCTACATGTATACGGCCGGGAAGCAACCGTCGCCAAGCGCTTTGCGCTTTCCATCGGCGCACGAATTGCTGCCGCCCAATATGAGCATCTACGAGATGGCCTTCAATTCAAAGGAGGAACAATATAAGTGGTATCTGAAACTGCTCGAGTCCGTGGGCCAGGATGCGGCCAACAAGTTCGGTGACTTGCTAAGGCAGGTGATGGCATCGCTGCCACAGCAGCAGGGTCACCAGCCACAGCATCATCCGCAGGGACACAAGCCGCCGCCGCCGGCAGGACCAGGACAGATGCTGTCCAATCCGCATGCGATGGCAATGGGGCCTCAGCCGCAGCGGCCACAATATCCCATGATGTATCCGGCACAGGCGCAGAATCAACAGCAACAGCCAGTGGATGCATCGCCACCGTTGGAAAACTTCAATCAGCAAATCGATCTGGTCTTCAATTCGATTATGAATGGAGCCAATGAAATAGCGCAACCCATTCTACGTGATGTACTCGGCATGGTGGGTGTAACGGCAGCGGCAGGTGTTGCAGGGGGCATGCCACAACTCTCCAATGGTATGATAAATGGCGCTGATATACAGCATCAACAACAACAGCAACATCAACAACAACAACAGCAGCATCAACAACAGCAGCAACAACAACAGCAACAGCAGCAGCAACAACAACAACAACAACAACAACAGCAGCAGCAACAACAACAGAGTCGACTCTTCAACATGATGCAAGGCCAGCAAGCAGCCCAACAGCAAGCGCCCTTGTCTCTGGCCAAGCATGCACCTAACCATGTTCCGCTACAGCCGCCGCAAGCCATGTATAGCAATCATATGGCTGGACCGTTATCTGGAGCAGCTATCCATCCTGCAGGAGGGGGCAACAATGGCGTTGGCATTGCCAGCTTTATGGCCGCTGGTAAGTTTTCTTCCGTCAGCTGCAATATATATTACAAAAACAAGATAATTATGCTTTTATTAACACTTGTTGTCTGGATGTTTCTATAGCCAATAATGCTTTGCATAACGACAAGCCATACAACAACAACAGCAACTTCAACAATAGCCATAGCAATGTTGGTCAAAACAGCAACGGACTTCTTAATAATTCGGTGCCGCTTTATCGCCGCCAGCCAATGACAGGCAATGGGGGCAACAATTACAATAATATGCACAGTCTGTTTGCCGGCCTGGATCCCGGCACCAACCTCATTGAGGCCCTGTTCCAAGCCAATAATGTTGTCGCCGAGCACTCAAACAAATCAGATCATGGCCACGGTCTGCTCTACAATAACTATAACGCGCTGAAGGGCGGACATGATTTGGACTTGTTTGCGGCGGTGCCAAATCAATCGGCACAGTCCGTCGCTGCGGACACCGTCAATCATCAGCACCAGCACCAGCATCAACACCAGCAGTCTTCAGCTGCCACCACATATGCAGCCGTACTCAGCCAGGGACCGCAAGCAGCCGTTGCACATCAGCAGCAGCAACAGCAGCAGCAGCAACAACAACAGTCAGCAATGAATGCGGCCCGACAGTTGCATCCATCATCAAAATCTTCCCAGCCAAACAATGACATGGAAAAGGATCCATTTGCGGCCATACGTGAATTGGGACAGGCCACCACTGGTTTTTACAACTACTTTCAATGAGCCTATGACCACATGGCAGCGTTTAATGCGCCAGCGACGACCCTCGCCTGCTGCTCGTGGCATCAAAGTCTTTTAGGGTCTTCGAGAAAAAAAAGGCGCAAATTCAAAAACAAAAAAAAATTGCAAAATTAGAAAAAAAAAACACTAAAAAAAACTTAAAAAAAAAACAAAACAAAAAAAATAATTGCTTGTTAATTTTAGCTCTCCCGTTTTGCTTTTTGTAATCGCACTTAATTTAAATTTGTAGATTTAATTATTATTACAATTATTATATATATTATATGCATATGTTTAGTAGTTACAAAAGCCGCAGCAGGCCGTTCCGCCCCGTCCCCTCCCTGCCCCTTCTCCCACACACACACACGCACGCCCCTGGCGCTGTCATGTCGTATGTAGCAGGGTCGCTCTGAGCACCCATCTCTTGAAACTGAAAGTAAATAATAACTTATAAAATAAAAACATACAAAAAGAAAAAAAAAATTAAAAAAAAAATTGAAAAGAAAATGAAAAAAATAACAACAACAATTAGCTAGTTTTTAAGGCAACTCAAAAAAGTTTGTATTTTATAATCATTCTATTAGTCGTAGCTCAAATGCTACGAGAATGTTCAGTTTGGCCTAAGTGCGCTTGAGTTAAAAATACATACATATATATATATTATAGTACCTTGAGTTTTGTACAGCAGACGACTATTCGAAAAATTAGAAACTGAAAATTTACCTTGTACTCAAATACATTATTAATTGTCTTAATTCAAATCTTTAATTTATTTACGTACTTATATCGTACAAAATATAATGCTTCTTAATTGTACTTTTAAATATATAATGGCTATTATGGGATATTTATTCTATGTATGTATGTATGTACTTTCACATACACACACATACACATACCCCACACATAAATCAACTTTACTCATATATGTAAAAGCGCTAATGCTTAAAATGCTTTACGTGGTGTTTCTTATTTGTTGCTTACTGTGGATGTAGGAACTGGATAAGTATTTTAAATGCTCCCTGCTGGATTCATTCGATATACCGATTGAGACACCGATTAGCTTAGGACAGTGGGTATGATTTTATTATTTCTATTCCCCCTTCTCAGTGTTTTTCATGAGTTTGATCTTAGATAGTATGTATGTATTTGGCCAGCGACTTGAATGCATATGAATAAGTATGCATGAATGTAATTATTTATAAAATCTAATCGTCATTTAAATTATAACAAAATTAAACTAGGAAATATATATGTATCTAATATTAAATAACAGTAAAAAATTGCAAAAAATATAGTTATATGTATGTCAGTTTGTCTTAAAAACACATTTTATTAAGCACAAATATCTTTGAATGCTGATTTCAAAATTCACATACACTTACACACATACACACAAACATCTAGACTACACATTATTAAAACCTGTGTAAATCCATTTATATAAATACATACGTATAAAAAAATGTTTTAAAAAATCCCAAAGGGACACAAAAAAAGAAACCGTGTATATCTTTCCTTTGCGACGGCTATAACTTGTATCTGAATTTTAAATCAAGCAGCAGGTTCCATTCATAATTACGGCGTCTCCCCTTCAATGTTTATGATGACTTAAATTGAATGTAGCATTGAAGAATATTGCAGTAAACTCTGACTTGAAGACTGAAACTTGTCATTGCTTTCTCTACAGCTGTGGGTAACTTGATACCGAAATCGTAGCATTCAATCATCCATGCTAAAAAATAATGTCATAATATTTTACGTTCATTTTGGAACATTGCATATAGTCTATCAATTGCATTGTACATAAACACAGAGGAAGTAAGTATATCACTTGAATTGAAGAAAAAATCTGAAAATCATAAAAAAAAATACCCACATATTACAAAAATAATTTGTACACATTAACTATGTTATAATATATATTTTTTGTATATCTATTTGTACACATGGATGTGTGATTAAAAAGGTTGGCCTACATATAAAAATCTGTAGGTTTATGCTATTTTCAAAACGATGTGACTTATCTATAGAAATTCTTAAATAGAATACAAAATTAAAGTTGTAACTCAGATTGGAACATTTAAGGTAGATAGTTCTTCTTTGACCTCATCGTACAGATCCTTATAGTCTTCGTTCTGGCGAATAAGCAAAGCAACTGTGCCCCGCTTAACACCCATTGCAGCGCCCAGATCCGCACGGCTTGGCGTGTAGGTGTAGGGAATGCCCTTCTCCTCGCAAACGGCGGGCAGATGGCACATGATGTCCACAGGAGTCACATCTCCGGCAAAGATGCAAATGCTGTGAGATTGAATTACAAAGCCAAGGTATATTAGTTAAGGCAGTCGCATATTGCTAGTATGGTTCTTACCCAGTTTCGCCCTTGCGCAGCCGCGTTTGTACATCCTTAAGACCATTGCGCAAATATGTTTTATGTTTCATTGCTTTCTTCACCAGTTTGTAACATTTTTTGGCAAGTTTCTTGCCAGCCATTGGCTTGGCTATAGCGTTTATAAACAACAATTTGTCGTCATAGGACTCCTCCTCTTTCACGGTGACAGATGCGCTGATTGTAAGTGAATCATCAGCATCTCCAGTCGGTTCCAGCTTTACTTTAACCATTTTATTATATTTAATTTCAAAACACAAGATGCTCTCCACCTCTTTGGCTCCTGAACACGTGCTGACAGTGTGACCAGCTTCACATTTGTTCCCCGATAATATTGTCAAGGCGATATATCGATTACAATATGAGAAACCCAAACTATCTATCTATTGGTATTTTATTTTAGAGGTAAAATATTTGATATTTTTATTTAATATTGAGATTTGTATGCATGCAGTAAAATGTCAGTAGCACTCATATTATTAATATAAATTATTTAGAAAAAGTTGTTTGTATGTGAACAACCAAAACTGCGTGTATTCAAATTTTTTCAAAGTTTTCACCTAAAATATCTAAATTGGCCTCGCTGGACAAGTATTGCCTTAAAATAAATATATTTATTGCTTCCCTCAAAAAGAAAACGAATAAACGACAATTAATTGATAAGATATTTTGTTGAAAAAACCTAGACATTCTGGAATTTTTATTGCTTAACGCGATCGGGAATAATTTAATTTAAAATTAATAATTTTTCCGTTAGATTCATAAATATTTAATGCTTAGTGTTTAAGCTTTTAATTCAATACTGTTCTAGCTTGAAAATACAAATGTATGTTCATTGTTTACACACCAATGTAAATGTAAAAAAGTGTTTACAATTATATTTATTCGACACATTTAATTTAATTTCAATTCTGTCGGCTCGACTGGCATACATAAATAAGTTCCCTCTACATATGCATCGTTTTCATTTTATTCCCGTTTGTGTGGTGGCACATAAACCTGATGCTGATGATGAGCCTGGCGATCGCCACGATGGCGAGGCTGGGGATGTTGTTGTGAATTCTGCTGCTGGGACATGTTGCTCAGTGGTCTGTTTTGTTCGTCCGTTATTGGCAATATGTCCGATTTTAATACTTCTTCGTGATTACCATAGCCGAGGAAGAACACCACGCAAGTATTTTCCGAGACGGCCGTTATTTCAGCTTCATAGTACTATAAAAAATGTAAAAAATATAATATTTATAATTTTTAGTTTTGAAAATATTTTACTAATTACCTGTCCATCATCCCAATACTTGGCCATGCACAAATCCGTACTCTTCCACATCCAAGAATCATCGGGCACCTGACCAAAATCCTGCGGCGGTGGTTGTAATACAGCTGGCTGCGGCTTGGGCGCCACATGGGAAACAGTGACTGGTTGTGCAGCAGAATACATGTTCCTTGTGGGTTTAATAGTTGCCGGTGCCGGGGTTGTTGCCTGGACAGGTGGATGATTGGCTGTAGGCGCCACAGCCAAGCCCTGGCTTTTAAGCAAACTCATAGCGAACTCATTAGTCTCCTTGCTCTGGAATCCCATAATTTTGCTCGGATCATAGGTATATCCGTTTGGCAATTGAGTACAATTCGGATTCGATTGTTGTCGAGCTTTGACCGGCTGGGATTTTTGCGGTCGCTTTGTGGCTGCTGGCAGATGTTTCTCCGTTGACTTTTTTACTGACACCGTCGTAGTAGTTGTTGTTGTTGCTGGGGATTCAACTGGCTGCCTAGTGGATTGGCCAGAGCTCTGTTTGCCGCCTCGTCTATGTTCACGTTCACGTTTCGGTGCGCTCACCTTTAAATTACTGGTTTCGGTGACGACTTTGTTTAAGCGATTATTAAAGTCATCCGTATTAGTGTTGGACTTGCCAGGTGGGAGAGCTGCAGCCGTACCTCCACCCGATGGAGCAGCACCACTTGGTTGTTGTTGACGACGTCGATTATTGTTGCTGTTGTTGTTGTTACTGTTATTATTGCTGTTGTTGTTGATGTAGTTGTTGCTGTTGCTGACAGCTCCATTTTCGGCTCGAGCATTTGCATTTCGATTGGTTTGGCGTTCATGGCTTCGGCGATTGTTGGCCTGCTCTTTGCTTGAAACATTCTCTTGCTTTACCTCGGAGATAGCAGCAGGCTTATTGGAAACTGGAGCGTCGTGGCCATTGCGGTTAGTACTCTTGCCATAAGTTTGATCCGCTGCACGTGAATTAATGTCCTGCTTACGCATGTTGCCATGACCTCCACTACCACCATGACCACCACTACCGCTATGACCAACACCACTACCGCTATGACCAACACCACTACCACCATGACCACCACTACTACCGCCATGACCACCACTACCACTACCATGGCCACCACCACGTTCATGGTAACTGTAACCAGAAGCAGAACGTTCATTGTAGTTGTTGCCTCCACCACGAGACGGACGCTCGTCGCGCCCGTATCGTCCGCGTGACCCACCACCGCCACCGCCACGTTGAAATCGACCCGAATGTCCACCACGATTAGCTGCAAAACTGCTGGAAACATTGTTCTCAAACCGCGAACGTTCACCCAAACTTAGGGATTTGCTTTCGGTGAAATTGTTAGCGGCCATTCTACTATCTTTTTCGTATTGCTTGACTATCGGTTTGTCGACAGTTGTTGATGTTGTTTTTGCTGCTGATTCTTCCGATGTTTCGGTAGTTGTTGCATCCGTTGCGGGTAGCTTTGTGGTCAGGAAATCAAATAGCGTTGAATTTGCAGCTGGTTTGGCTGCCTCGGCCTCATCTTTGAGACTGGCGCCGCGCTTTCCGTCCTTACCCGGTCGTTCCCCTCGTCCACCACGCATATGGCTTTCACTGTAGCTTTCGGCCATGTCCCTGCGCCTCTTTAGATTAAAGAGAGCTCGCTCTAAATTGTTGCGTGTCGCCTGGAGTGCAGTCTTTGCCTCCTCCTTGCTGTAGCCCTTCTCGAGTATCTTCTTAATGTTGTGATCGATTATATGTTGACCGCCGCCACCGAAAACTTTCTTAACAGCTGACTTGCTGGCATCTGCAATCGCCTCCGTTCGCATCGTATTGAAATCGTCATTCTCCTTGCTAGGCTTGTCTTTATCAGCGCCCAGCGCGAGACTTTTAAAATTTTCATCAACCGCATCATCAATGTTCTTGCCGAAAGTAACCCAAGGCGGTGGTACATTCGAACCGGTTGGAGGCCGTCCACTGCGTGTATATTTGAGCATGGTGCGTTCAAAGTCCCACTTTTCGTAGAGTGCGTCCACACGGCCGCCCAGTAACTGAAAATCATTGGGACGCAGTAGCAGAAAGTCTTCAATTAGCTGCAGTTTCTCTGCCTTGAAGTAGATCTTTGTGCCTGGTGCCAAATTCAGACTTAGCGACGGCACCGGCTCCAATTCCAGTGCCTGCAATGTTGATAGACCATCGCTCAATTCCAACTGAAGAAGACGAGGCGCCGCCTTCGACTCCTCATTGGCCTTGGGTGCGGAAATGTTGCGCACTCTTTGCACCTGCAGCACAATACGACCAGCAAGCGTCCCAGACCCACTGGCCCCCTCTAGATTCGTCGGCAATGCACCTCCACCAATGTCGCACAGATCGCGCTGAAATTCAGGGAATTGTAATGTGGAAGACTAAAAACTCTCCCTGCTTTTGCTACTCACATTTAAAGCTTCATCAATGATTTTGAGTGGGTCGGGGTCGTCACCGACTGCGCTTGTCAATATCTTGATACCTTCGTCCGTCAAATGCCTAAAAATCATTTCGTTGACTTCAAATGTAATTTGTATGTGTGTGTGAACTACTTACCATCCTCTTGCTTGCAATTTCTTTGACAATTCCATTTTTTCGTAAATATAAAATAGTATATATATGTATAATTCTCTTTTTAACAAGCGCAGCGTAAAACTGGCAAACTTCGCCGCACCGCAACCTGTCTTCGCCGCACCCTGATTTTGCCTGAAATATCGATAGACCCAAAGCAGTAATCGGCGAAATTTGCACAAAACACAATTGTTAAATTTTATGACCAATAGAAGATATAAATAGTTTCGATTTGAATTGTATATACGCTTCTCACCACAAAAATTATTTCATGCACACAAAAGAAATATTTGTGCATCAAATCTTTTAAAATATCGATAACATTTGGATCTATTGTGAACTACTGTATTTGATTTGTGAACTTTTTAATAAGTTTTACATTTGAGAAAGGAGTTAAATAGATGATTTTAATTATAACTAAACACCCAATTGCCCAAAACAAAAACAGGCCAACCATCGCTGCCATTAAATTAATTGTTAAGTGACCTGAGCCCCTTAGCTAGTTGCTATCGATAATGCAATCAGTAGCACATATCGTATCCGCCGACGAGGTATTCCAAATATGTTTTATAACGTTTTTAGACGAACTATCCAAACACAAATAAAGAATGTGGGCAACAAGAATTTGGTGCGACCTACTAGTAGCTTTAAGAAGCCAAGTGATGACATTCAGGACGCATTGGACATTGAAGCGAGTCTGTTTGATAACTCACTAATACAGCATCGGCCGGTGAACACGCGGGAAGTTCTACGCAAGCACAAACCCAATTTTACGAGAAAACCCAGAAAGGAACCACACAATGTATTGGTAGCTGAAAAAATCACGGAGACGCATTCATTGGCCAGGATTCCTAATCCGGCATTTAGTCGCACGCATGCGCCTCTCATCAAGGACAGCGAATTGAATTTAGAATTTACTCGTCTTACCTTGCAGGTAAAGTCAAATAAAGATTTATATGATGTTGGTTGTTAACTACATTTATTTTAAGGATCCCCTGATGAGCACTTTACTGACAGATGTGCGTTCTCGCAAGCGTCGCGATAAAAACAAGCAGATCATCATAGAGGGCCGGCGTCTAATTGGGGAAGCTCTGGAATGTGGACTGCGAATGCACGCATTGTTCTTTAGCCAGAAGGATCAACTTGCATTGCTGCGCGAACAGGTGGCACAGGCCCAGCAAGAGCACAGCGCCAAGATCTACAAGGTGCCACAACATGATTTGAAGACATGGTCGGCGCTGGTAACGCCACCCGGGCTGATGGCACTTTTCGAACGCCCATCGGCTCTTGGTCTGCTGCAGCAACAGCAACTAGGCAATGAACCACTGCCCATTACAGTGGTTTGTGACAACATACGAGAGCCAAACAATTTGGGCAGTATTATACGCACCTGTGCAGCCTTACCCTGCACTCAGGTTGTGGTGACGCACGGCTGCTGCGATCCCTGGGAGTCAAAGGCATTGCGTGGCGGCTGTGGCGGACAATTCCGATTGCCCATACGCGATGATGTCACCTGGGAGCAGCTAGCGCTGCATATACCACCTGAAACAGCCGAAGATTGTCATGTGTTCATTGCTGAAAACAATCTGCAAAAGCCGGGAAATCAAGAAGGCAACACCACCGTAGACTATGAAGAGTTGGGAAAGATTGGAGCCCACAATATTCTCATTATTGGAGGCGAGAGCCACGGCGTGAGCGAGGATGCTTACAGGTAAGTCTTACTTGAACACTGCTCTTCTGTTAACCCCTAACTGTTTTATCTTCCTTTTCAGATTTATGCACTTAGTGGGAGGCAGAGGTAAGTGCGTCTATATTCCTCTGGCTGCTGGAATTGATAGCCTGAATGTGGCGTCTGCTTTAACGTTAATACTTTTTGAGCTACGCCGAAAGCTTATCAATAAAGATGATTAATCATAATCTTTGATTTTGGTTATTTAAGTACATCAAACTAATTACTATTTTAGTTTAGCAGCGGTTTTTCTTCCATTCAATGGTATTTTTAACTAATTCTAAAGTTTCAGAATTTCGTAATATATCATTGACGTACTACAAATTTATTGCTAAATTTTCCACATGTTTTGTTTTTTGTAAATTAAATAAAATTCAACTATTGGCTTCAATTTCCTTGTAAACTTCACGCTTATACTCATCCAAACCACCTTCGATTGCTCGAACTGTGCGATTGCCGCAGACCCACAACTCTTTGCAAACGACCTTAATAAGTCGCTCGTCGTGAGAGACAAGAATGACGCCGCCCTTAAATCAGAGATCAAATTAGTTAGCTGTAAGATGAAATATTAATGATCGATTGAGCGGCAATACCTTAAATGCATTTATAGCTTTGCCAAGGGCATCGATTGTTTCAATGTCCAAATGATTTGTGGGTTCATCCAGAACCAGGAAATTTGGTTCCGCTAATAAATAATAGAAAATGTATTATTATTTTTGTAAGGTATTGTCGATATCTTTGATAACGAACCCATGCACATTTTCGCTAAGGCCACACGTGATTTTTGTCCACCGGACAAGCTGGCGATGCTCTGTAGGGCCAATGGACCCGAAACACCAAAACTGCCCAGTTGTCGTCGATATTCCTCATCCGGCCGGCCGGGAAACAGTTCGGCCAGCACACCCACACAGGTTACATTCATATTTAAGTGGTCGACGTGATGCTGGGCGAAGTAGCCAATGCGCAGACCGCGATGGAGTACTATGTTTCCATAGATGGTGGTCAGTTGACCGACAATGATCTTAAGCAGCGTCGATTTACCCGCTCCGTTCTCGCCCACAATGCAGATTCGCGAATCCGATGTGGCTGATAGATTAACGTCCTTGAAAATGGGCAACGGATCCTCGGGATTGTAACGAAACGTTACCTCAGAAATGGCCAGCACGGGCGGATTAAGTGGGTCCACTTCCGGAAATTTGAGGGTAACAATCGTCTCCTTCTCCACCGGCTTCAGCTCGGGACTGACAGTGTAAACATACAAATTAGGCAATTAATCTACGTGAAATAAAGGAATTAGTATCTACTTACAGTTTCTCAAGCATTTTGATTTTGGACTGTACAGATGATGCTCGATTCGCATTGTATCGGAACCGATCAATAAATTCCTGAACATGAGACCGATGCGCCAATTGTGCTTCATATTCGCGACGCTGCGATTTTAGCTTCTCCGTCTTCGTCTTCTCAAACTGCTCGTAATTGCCCCTGCAGAATGAAATGGTGAATAAAGTTGGAGGCATGCTTGAGATCTCAGCGCCAGCAACGTGTACTCACTTATATGCCTCCAGCTCCTGGGAATGTAGATGGAGGATGTCCGTGGGTACCGTATCTAAAAAGTTTCGATCGTGAGACACTACCAAAATTGTTGTAAGCCACGTTTGCAAGTAAGTCTCCAGCCAAATAATGGCCTTAATGTCCAACATGTTCGTCGGCTCATCAAGCAGCAGCAGATCCGGTTTAGAGAACAGCGCACGTGCCAATGCCAAACGCATACGCCATCCGCCTGAGAATGATTTGGTCGGCCTGAGCTGCATGTCGGCATCAAAGCCAAGACCCTTGAGTATCACAGAAGCGCGTGCCACAGCCTTGTCCGCCTCAATATTCTGCAGTGCGGCATACGTATCACTTAGTTCGCTGGAAAGCGTGGCATCCTGTACGCCACTATTCAACGCGGCCAGAATTTCCTTTTCTCTTGTCAATAGCCGTGTACGCTCGGTATCACACTCGAGCACACTCTCGACAGCCGTGGTATCATCGCCAACCACCTCCTGCTCCACATGCAGCACACTGATGTGAGACGGTATTTGCAGCTGACGCTCAGCAATCATACGTAGCAGCGTCGTCTTGCCAAGACCATTTCGACCAACGAGACCATAGCGTCGACCAAAGGATAATAGCAAATTGGCATTCTGCAGCAGCACCCTGGTAAAATAAATTTAAGTAATTAATTAAATTAATCGTAAATTGGAATTAATAATTAAAATTTAAATGTATATGCCCAACTTTTACAGGGCACAGGTGCGATATATCAATAGCATTTTGGTCTCATTAGCAATATTTACTGCTTACTTTTACTTACTTCTCACCGAATGCCAAATCGAAGTTTTCAATTTTAATGTCCATGGAACGATTGAGGCCTTTTTGATCCAGTTTGGTGTTCTTCTTGTTGGTCACCTGCGAGGCAGTGGCCGTTTGCAACTTGACTGCAACCGGCACAACACCCTGCTTTGTCACCTCCTGGCGTTTCTCCTGCTTCTGCATCAGTTTAGCCTCTGCTTTTTCCAGCTTTCTGGAGTCCACTTTCTTTAATGAGGAATATTGTTGAGTGCCTATAATATATCAAATCCAGTTTGCTACTCACATTGGCGCCATCCTTGTTGACCACCCAAATACTTTGCATATCCTTGTCCATACGCTCCATGTTCCTGGCCATTTCCTCGATATTAACGGGCGCGTTGAGCACCTTGCGCTCAACGTCCTTCAAATTGTTCTTCATTATGTTGAAAAATTCATCGCAAAGCCCCCGAATACTCTCCTCAGACCGTTCCCCATCAATACCTTGCAGTATATCACCGACAGCCTCAAAGATGTCATCGCTGGTGGTAAAGTCCTCCTCACTGCCTGTGAGTACACCCTCAACGTAGTCCTTCAGCTCATTGTCAATGGCCGGAAACTCACGTTGCAAAATCTTAGCAAATTGACTCATTGTGTCGCTAATTATGATGGTTGTTGTTCCTACACTTGACCTTGATCACGCAATCCAATACTGGTTGCTGCACAATGGGACACAGTGACACTGGCCTTATTTTAATTGATTATTATTATTATTTGATTAACCACCGTCCCAGTGTGTTGGTCGCTCATCAACGTGCCAACAAAAAAGAAACCCACAGCACGGTTGCTCCAGTGAGTTCGATATGTATCGATTCAACTCTATACTTTTTTGTTAATACAATCGATAAGCTCGATATCTTTTCAACGGATATTTAAAATCGCATTCTGTGGTTGCTCGTTTATAAAAATATATATTTTTGTTTTAAATTTGCTTGTTACTGAAAATATATATTTTACTTTCAAATTTGTGTTAGAAGTTGATAACAATTTTTAAAATGTAAATGATTTAGAGCTAATCGCGCATTGAGTGTACTACTTGTGTTGGACAAGTAGTTTGATAAAGCAGCCATAACATAATTCATAATAATTTAAAATAACAATTCTAAACGCTATTAAAAAAGGGGCCTTGGATTTTTGTTGTAAAACAATAATAATTGGAAATGCATATGTTAAAACCATTTAAAAAAGCATAAGCAATTTGTCTATATAGATTCTTAATACGGATCATAATCGTAGGCATACTTGTTTAAAAATTGCAAGAATCATATTTGAATAAATAATTGCAATAATCATAATAATAATTGTATAAATAATTGCAATAATAATAATCGCATTTGTATAAATAATAGCAATAATAATAATCGCATTTGTATAAATAATTGCAATAATAATAATCGTACATAATTATAAGTTGCTCAAGAAGTTGTTCATAACAATTTACAAACTAGAATTACTACTATCACCGTTTTATGCGCTTACAACTTATTAAATAGGACTAAACATAGAATGTATGTATATATTTATATCTATAAATAGAACGCAATGCCTCTGAAATCGATTTGTTTGTATATGTACATGGCTTGATATTTAAGGATACACTAGGCGCAAGACGTCACAGAGTTGTTACTGCTGCTGCTGTTATTATTACCGCAACTAGTGCCGTTGGTTTTGCGCTGTCTGGCGCCACGTCCACTCAGCAAATAGGACAAATCGATCGGCTGCTCCTGCGCTGTCTGCGCATCCAGGCATTTTAGTTTCATGGTGTTCAGAACGTTCTCCAAGCGGGAGCGCTTCTTTTTTAGCACCTGCATATGTAAAG
Source organism: Drosophila dives (assembly GCA_035042365.1). Taxonomy (NCBI): domain Eukaryota; kingdom Metazoa; phylum Arthropoda; class Insecta; order Diptera; family Drosophilidae; genus Drosophila; species Drosophila dives. The sequence continues at coordinate 346,091 of JAWNLJ010000083.1, read as the reverse complement.
GTGTTTTAGGAAAATTTTTGATACACATTGAAAATTATTTACCTGTCCATTTGGCGGCAGGGGTGTCAGCACTTGAACAACTGCATCTGCCGCCGATCCAGTTGAAGTAACAGTCACAGCCAGTGTCATTTGTGCATTGCGCTGTTTTCTGTTGCCCACTGCTTGGGTCGCCTTCTGTTCCTGCCTGCTCAATTTGTTGGACGTTGCTGCTACTTCTATATCAGTCTTTTGCTTCCTCGTCTTCAACAACGATGGGTCTACATCATGTGGCTGCAAATAGTTGAATATATACTTAAAAACTATACAAATGATATTTATTTATAAATTTATTACTTACCGCATAACTCTTTGAGATCTTCATTTTCTCGGGAAACTTTCTAAACGCATAGCTCTTGGTGCAAGCCGGATGATTTGCCTTGGCCTTTGAAAAGAAACGTGCCGTTTTGTCTACCCGCAGCTCGCAAATATAACAATGATCCTCATCGTTGCACTCCATGGGGCGTCCTTTGCAGAATGTGGTGCGATCGAGAACCCAACAGCGTCCAATCACCAGCTCAATGGGCACCACCTCGTACAAAGACACGCGGACCACCTCATTGGGATAGAAGCGTCGCGATGGCTCATGGAACGTCTCGTGCGGGCGCAAAAAGTGATGGCCAAATATGAAACGCTTACCCGCCTCGTTCTTCCACAGGTGCTCGACGCGAAAGATGTCACACTCCTGATAGTCAATGGCTCCAATCGTTTCGTACGTATGTTTCTGACTTGGCATCACCTTGCCGGTCTCATCCTTAATGGGTATGTCGCGCAGCACATAAACAGCATCGCCCTGGCGCACCTGTAGCTCTCCCCGCATTAGGGATAGATAATAGCGATGCCCCTCTTCCGTGTACTCATCCAATGGTATTTCGCGATCTACTTGACGCGGCTCACAGCGTTCGCACTGATAGTTGTCCGCATCTATGTCCGCCTTGGTGCATTCTGTGTGTTGCCAGACCATGCACTTGGCGCATTGAATCATTAGACCCTCATCCTTGTACAAGCCACAAATGCAGCGAATGACATCCTCCTCATCGGTTGCTGCCAGTTGTTCAGGGGTAAGCAAAATCTCTTTTTGATTGATGCACTCCACGCTAGGCTGAATCGCTTTCTTCGGCACCTCCACCTCATCATCCTTGGGCTTAAAACTGTGCAGTGCCTCCGGTTTACCAAGTATGTCCAGCAGCTGTGCATAACTGGCTGCTTTCTGCTGATTGTACCTTGTCAGCAGCGTTTGCAGCGCTTTGGACTTACCCTCATCGTCGCCGTGCAGTTGACGCGCCTCCGTGAAGAGCTGCTGCATGTGCTCATCGTATTCCTGCGGCGTCTTATAATGTCCCTGTTCCACCTGCGTTTGAATTATCCTAAAATCAAGACGCACTGGCTTTAGCTGCTTCTTTTTTTTGCTGCTTGCTACAGTGGACAGTAGTTCGAACATTTTCAATGATTCGAGTGTACTGCAAATGTCACGCAGCACCACAGCCATTTTGGCCATCTTCTCCAACTCGGGATCTTGTACGGCGTGGGTAAGGCCACGAGTCTTCATGTTGCGCGGCGTGCAGAGTGCAGAGATTTGGGCGGCCAGCATTGAACTCGATGATGGTGTCGATGGACGGCGTCCAGGTACATCGCTAGCATCTGTTGAAGAAGACGCTATCGTCTTTGCGGCCGCAGCACGTTTGGCCTTGCAGCGGCGGATCTGTAGAAAGAGTGAAAGTTGTTGAGTTGCTCGAAGTAAGCACTAAGTTTAGTAGTATAAGTTACCTTCTCAAAGTTGCGCACGAGGAAGATGTTATACTGTTTGACCAATTTCTTCTCCTTGTCGGACAACTGCTGCACACGTGCCGCCGCCACCACCTCCGCCTCCTTTGCCGCTTGTAGCAGTCGTTGTGCATGCTTCTTGGCTTTGTGTTTGCGCTGTCGACCATTCTGATTCCCGATAACATCCTTAGCACCAGTAGTTGCACCATCTACACTCCCAGCTGTTTTCAGTTCCGCTGGCAGGGGTTTAATGCGTTGCGATTTACCGCCAATGACACCACGACACTGGGGCATATTGCAGCGACAGGGTTGACCCTCGGAGGGATTGAATAGCGAGAAATTGTAATCGTAGGTGAGCTCCTCGCCATCTTCAATGGCACGCTTGGCAAAGAGCACCATGCGCGACAAACCGTTCACGCTCCACTTCTGCATCTCACAATTTGGCTCACACGAGTGATTCACAAAGCGACAATCGCTGCCCATGCGCTGCCCATCGATGACCAGACCCCCATCCAGATGCAGGCAATAGTGATGGGTGTCATTTAGATATATGCTGGCCATGCGCTGCTTGAACTCACGCTCCGTAACCACCTCACCGACATACTCCAGTATATAAGTGCCCTTAGAAATGGGCAACTTGGTTCGAACACCCCAACCCTTGTTCGTGGTCATGAAACGCTCCACACCGGGGGCGACCTCATGTCTCTGAATTTTCTGATTGCGACACTTATCGCCTGCGGGACAATTACTAGGAGCACATTCCGTGTACACCATGCGGTTCAGGCAATTGTCCAGACAAGCACCATTTGCTTGGGGCTTGCAATTGCAGTTGGGATGATCGAAGCCCGCAATATTGGGACGCACCGACTCCGCATAGACATTGGTACGAATTTTACGATAGTTCCACGACGGCACCACATGCCGCGTGGGCAGCTTATCATGGCTGTAGGCCCACCAAATATCATAGGGCAGCTCAAAGTCAATCTGACTACGCCGAAAATATCGCTCACAATACATGGGCGCTGGTAATAAGGAGCTTCCCAGGAGCTGCGGTTGCTGCTGTTCACCATCGGCAACTTTCCTATTCGCCTGCTGTTTGCCCGAAGGAGAGATGACTGCATTTGTGGCAGTTGTTGCTGCTGTTGCAGGTGCAGCTGCAGCAACTGGCAGCTGCTTAAAGTAATTGGAGAAGAGACCCGCAACCAAAAAGTTTTTCTTTAGTTTCGTTCGCTTTCGCTGGGATGTGGTGCTGCATTTGTCCTCGCTGGTATCACTACAGCTGGCATAGTCGGTGGCCAGATTGGAGGTGGATTCATGGGCGGGCAAAGGTTCATGTTCATTGAGCGGCACTGGCTGCTGCAAGCGTTTCGCTTCCGCTTCTGCTGCGATTTTGATGTGGTCATCAGGAGTTGGCCGCGTGGTTGCCCCTACCACTGTCACTGGCTGCTGCTGTTGCGACTGTTGATGGTTTTGCTGCTGCATTTTAGCTGCAGTCTCCTGTTGCTGAATGGTTTTACGTCGCTTTAAGCGAATTTTACAGCTAAAATTTGTGTTAGGATCAATGCCAGCTGGCAGCTTGATGCTAGGCTCAAGCTTCTGCTCCAGCCTGGGCATGCTATTCACCTCCGCTTGCTTGGCAGCGCGTCCACGCTTCTTAGCCGGCTGCACTTGCAGCAACGGAGGAGCTGGCGGCTCGGGTGGTTTTTGCAGGCGGGGTCTGCCGCGACCGCGTGGCTTGCCTCGAGCATTGCCAGCGGCACTGCTGCTGTTGGCGGGCGTTTGTGGCCTCTGCAAGCGCTCCAGCGCGACGACAGACAGACGCGGAGCACGCTGATTGCTGCTGCGTGCCACAAACGTTTCCCGCGCCTCCCCCGTCGACGGCACTCGCTCGCAGTCCATGGCCACAGCTGCTGTCAGCGTGCTGCTGCTGCGTGTTTCGCGCGTCGGCAATTGTTGCTGTTGCTGATGTTGTTGTTGCTGCTGCTGTTGCTCTAGTGGCGATTGCTGCTGCTGCTGTTGGATTGTTGCCTGTTCTATGCTCACCTTGCGTTTCTTGCGTCGCACTGTGGGGAAACCGGTGCGATTGATTTTCTTGCGCTTGCGCTTCAGCAATAAATTGCCAGCCGTTTTGTGTAGAAGCGTTTCCAGCACGCGCTGGCATTGCTCCTTCTTATTGGCATCTTCTTTGATATCGAGTGCAGCGAGCAGCGGTGATTCCACCTCCGATTTTGTAATGACTGATTCATTTAGCTTCGCTATGGGTATTTGTATTTCCAGCTCCACGGACGGCTCAAAGATGCCCGGCGGCGGGCAACTGTTGCTGCCTGCGGGCGATCGTAGCTGCTGCTGCTGATGCTGGGGCAGTGCTGCTGGTACAGCTGATGCTAGTGATGTTGCACCAGAGCCTGCGACCGTTAAGCTCTTTGACTTGCCGCCCTGACGCCGCTGCTGCTTAAGGGAACACAGCGAGCTGGGGCTTATGTCCAGCAGCTTGCCGCCGCTTATCGAATTGTTATCCACAACAATGCGCAGTGGTGAGTCATTGCCGCCAGGTGCAGAAGTAGTTACTCCTCCTACGGTTGCCTCTTGGCTAACCAGCAATAGGCGCTTTTTTGGCGTCAACTTCTTGGCATTGAACTGCGCCTGGGCTTTGGTGTTGGCGCTGCTCTTGGCCGCTGCTGCAGCAGCTGCCCATGCTTCGGCATCTAGCTTTCCGCCATTGCTGGTGAAAGCAGTCGCTACCTCGGCACCTGTTGTGGTGACCAAATAGTGTCGCTTCTTTAGCGGCAACTTGTGATCATCAGGACTAGAGCTGTTACTGCCGCCGCTGTTGCTGCTCGACTTCTTATGCCGTCGCTTGGCACCGTTACCGCTGCCGTTGTTGCTGCTAATGCCATTCGCATTGCCAGCGCTGGCTGAGAGCATAGCAAAGTCGATCAATGGCTCGTTGGGTTTGCGCTTCTTGAGCGCCCGCTTCATCGGTTTTGTGGCTGTTGCTGCCGTCGCTAGTGCTGTGGTATTGCTGCTGCCACCGCCATTTAGAAGCGGTTGCAACGTGGCCGCAATTGGCGCTGTGAGCGTTGCTGCTTGCAGCTTGTTGGCATCGGCAAGCAGCTTCTCCTTGCCACTGCTCGCCGTCAAGCGATCATCCTGTATGCGACAGCGAGCATAAAACGTGCTCGCTATTATATCGATTTCGGTGAGCAGCTTGGAGTCGATGTTTAACGATTTCGCATGACTGAAACTCTTTCGACGATGGCGACGACGCACTCGAGATGCTCCGGACACATAACTGCTGCACATGCTCGCCGCCGATGAGCGACGACTCTTGATCTTGCACGCGCTCTTGCTGGGCAACATTGTGTCTTGACTGATTGAGTGCTTGCGCTGCAACAGCATTTTACCTGTAGATAAAAACGACAAAACGTATGTAAATCAATAACCGAATTACTTTAAAGTTAAGAATTAACAAAAGTTAACAACGCTCACCCTGTATAAAACTATCCGCTGTTGTAGTTGCTGGCGTTGTTGTTGTGGGAGTGGCTCTGCCAGTCTGTGCGCCATTTGCTGGCTTCGCTGCGCCACTAAAATACTGGCCGGTTGCCACAAATCGATTGATTTCACCATATTTCTTACTGGCACTGGTGCTGGGCAAACACTTCAGACTAGGCTTGCTAATGTACTCGTTGCTCTCCTCACTGCTCTGGCCCAGCGACAGTCCAGCCAGTTGCAATATGTCCAGATCGTGCTCATCGCTCAGCGCATTCGCATTAGCCGTCTCATGGCTGCTCTTCAGCATGGAGGCGCGTCTGCGTCGACGCATCGATTTGCTCGATTTGCCGGACGATTCCTTGCAATCGCTCCGATAGCCGCAGCTCTTGGCACGACTCATGCGGCGACTGGTGCAGCTGCGACTGCTGTAGCGACTCTTGCAGCTCGCATCTGACTTGTAGCCCGAGTTGTGATTGTGCCGCTGGTGCCGCACACTTCCGTAGTCCGAAACGTAACCGCTTTTTGCTGCGAGAATTTTGCTGCAAATGGTGCCTGTGGTGACGCTGCCAACGGTAGCAGTGCCGCCGCCATCACTTTTATATCCACTAACTGTGCGTAAACGAAACTTTTTGTTCACATCGATTTTGCGCCAGAGCGGATCGAGCTGCAGCTCCTCCTTATTCGCCTTTTGTCTGTTGCCCTGTCGCTGCTTCCTGCGCGGCGGTGGATAAAGCACACGCTCCGTGGCATACATTCGCTTATCCAGATAAGCCATATCGATTTTGGGTTTGGGATTATCGCTCACTAGGACCTGCTGCATTTTCGGTGATGGTGTCGTGCTGATCACCCCAGAATCTGCAGACTCATTGATCGTAGGCACTGCCACAGATTGAAGTGGAGCAGTAACAGCAGCAACGGCAACACTTGGCTGCAACTTTTTTGGACGACCGCGACGCTTACGTTGTTGTTGCTGCTGTGGCAACGGTTCCGTTTTATTGCAGATATTGTTGTTGTTGCCAGTGCTCTTCTTTTTTACAGGTCCAGTTGCATTTGGTTGAGAAGCAGTTGTTGCTGGAGTTACAAGGCTTGCAGCGTTGCCCGTGTGATTCAGCATTTGTGTCTTCTCCATAAAGTCCTGCAGTAGCGTGGATTGATATTGCGGCAATTGTTGCCTAGTTTTGGCAGCGACTGCTGCTGCTGCCACACTGCTGTTGTCCTCGGTATCACTTTCGACGCGCTTGATGGCCGCCTTGACCAGATCGGCTGCCTCGTTGTCGCTGCTGGTGATGCCCATGTTATCGCCCTGTCCTTGACTAATCCCAATCGCTGTTAGAAGCAAACGTGGCGCACGTTGTATATGCACTTGCAGCGGCAGATTATCCTCAGAGTCAGAGCTAAACGCTGCTGACGTCGACCGATGTGATTTGCTATTGTTATTAATATTATTGTTATTATGGGTAGAATTTTTAATGTTGCTGCTGGTCTTTTGCGCAATTTTCCTTCGCTTGACTTTAATCTTTTTGGTTGTGTTTGCAGTGGACAAGTTGGCCTTCTCCTTGTCCCTTGGCATGTCACTGGCCTCCATTGTTGAGCAGCCGGTCGTCTCCTGAGGCTCGCTCATTTTGCGCGCCTTTGACAGCTTCTTGCGTGAACTGTTTTCAATTGCCGCCACTGCAGCTGTTGCTGCTGACGTTTTTGTTGATATTTCCTTTGTAGCTGGTGAGATTGTTAGACTTGTTGCTGTTGTCAATGGCGGGTTTCTTATGGCAGATATTCTCATACGAAGTCCATCAGTATCCGAACGTTGCACGCTAAATTGTGTTGCTGATTTCGTTGACTTCGATTGACTCGATTGATCCGTAATAGAATCAGTTTCCTACAAAAGCGAAACATAATTAAAATTTTGTGATTTATTTATATTAAGTGATACAGTACACAAATTCTTAAGGACTTGTTTATTAAAACCATTAGATTTATTGATATATATGACTTAATTTATATATATATAGATATATTTATATTTGTATATATGTAATTCACAACGTTGAGAGTAGCATAACAATAATATCATAGTTTTACATTGTAGCAAATTATGATATTTGGTTCGTTTGTGGCCGTAATATTTTTTTTTTTGATGCAAGACTTGCCTCATTTTCACTGCCGGATTCTTGTGTACGTTGCTGCGCTTCGAAAACCTTTTCCTTTTTTCCTGCTGCTGCTGATGCCTCATTTTGGCCACTGCTCATATTTCAACTCGAGGGCGGAGCTGTGAAATAATTTAACAAATATATCAACCCGGTCACATTAATTACAGCACCACACGTTAAGAATTTTTGACAATAAAAGTAGGTCAAACCACAAAAACCGAGAGACAAAATTCACACGCACACACTGAGCAATACGTTGCAGTTATCAGAAAGGGGCGAAAGCGCGGGTGAGTAAAACTCTCACACATAGAAACACACATACGTAGACACACACACTTACGTTTTTTTTATTTTTCTTTTTAGTGGTAATTGATTATGCACACTAATAATGTAATTGCTGTTTGGGCATATGCAAATGAATTTTGCGCCTTTAATTGCATCGCATTCAAGTTTTGCTTGCTGCTTTTGCTTGTGGCTTTGTTTTGTTTCTTAAAATGGCGCCGTTTTCACCCTGCAGTCTCGCGTTGAATTTTCACTGCTTCTGCTGTTGCTGCTGCTTTGTTCGAAAGGCGCGACGCGACATGCTTCAATTCACATGCATTTATTTTGCTGATGATATAATACACTTGCTTGGCTTCGAATAGTTTATGGCATAACATTTGCAATATTTTGCAAGAAATATTCTTCAATTTTAATAATAAAACAAAAAAGCCACAAGGTACGAACATAAATAAAGAAAAGAAACTACGAATTAGAGATGATAGCACATAACGATACATCGTTTGTTCAACTTATCGAGCTATTCGATATCTTACTGTGTGCACTATGACGTTTTCCAGCACTATTTGCAACCGCAATAACATAAATATGCATGATATGTCTGCGAAAACAAAATATCGATTGTTATTTACAATCATCAGCCATCAGAAGGCGTAAAAGAAGAAGACGTCAAAATATTGCTGCTGGGTGAAAATTGTTGTTTATTAAAATGAGTAACAAGTCGTCAAAAGCAAACAATGCCGCCAGCAGCATGCTGTATGGCTCAAGCATATCAGCCGAATCCATTAAAGTAATAGCAGAAAGCATCGGCGTTGGCTCCCTTTCAGATGACGCCTCCAAAGAGCTAGCCGAAGATGTTTCCATCAAACTGAAGCGTATGGCTCAAGATGCTGCCAAGTTTATGCACCATGCCAGGCGGCAGAAGCTATCCGTCCGGGATATCGATATGTCGCTCAAAGTGCGCAACATTGAGCCCCAGTATGGATTTGTCGCGCAGGATTTTATACCCTTTCGCTTTGCCTCCGGCGGTGGCCGTGAGCTGCACTTTACGGAGGACAAAGAGATCGATTTGAGTGAGGTAATCGCCAATAATTCGGCTAAGATACCGCTTGATCTGACGCTGCGCTCCCATTGGTTCGTTGTCGAGGGCATACAACCCACTGTGCCAGAAAATCCACCGCCACTTTCGAAGGACTCGCAATTTGTAGATTCGGTGAATCCCGTCATTAAAATGGATCAGGGTTTAAACAAAGATGCTGCTGGCAAACCGACCACAGGAAAAATTCACAAACTTAAGAACGTAGAAACGATACATGTCAAACAGTTGGCCACACATGAACTGTCTGTCGAACAGCAGCTCTACTACAAGGAGATCACCGAAGCATGCGTCGGATCCGATGAGCCTCGACGCGCCGAAGCACTACAATCGCTCGGCTCTGATCCAGGTCTACACGAAATGCTGCCCCGCATGTGTACATTCATTGCCGAGGGTGTTAAAGTCAACGTTGTTCAAAATAATCTGGCGCTGCTGATCTACTTGATGCGGATGGTGCGCGCCTTGCTCGACAATCCATCGCTCTTCCTAGAGAAATATGTACGCAGAAATAGCAAAAATTATTTTTATACACAAAGATGACAATTTTTTTTTTATTTTAGCTGCACGAACTGATACCATCTGTGATGACCTGCATTGTGTCCAAGCAGCTTTGTATGCGCCCCGAACTAGACAATCATTGGGCTCTGCGTGATTTCGCCTCCCGCCTGATGGCCCAGATTTGTAAGACATTCAACACGCTCACAAATAATCTGCAAACGCGTGTCACACGGTAAGTGCATTAAGAAGGAATACCATTGAAGAAAATAAATAATCATAAATTCCTTGCAGCATCTTTAGCAAGGCTCTGCAAAATGATAATACCCATTTGTCATCGCTCTATGGATCCGTTGCCGGCCTTTCCGAGCTAGGCGGTGAGGTGATTAAAGTGTTTATTATACCACGCCTAAAGTTCATCTCGGAACGCATCGAGCTGCATCTGTTGGGCACCTCGATGAGTAACACGGACAAAACAGCCGCCGGACATATACGAGCTATGCTCCAAAAATGCTGTCCGCCCATATTGAAGCAAATGCGCGGCTCACCGGACATTGCCGAGGAGTATAAAATGGATTTTGGCTTTCTTGGGCCCTCGCTGTGTCAGGCTGTGGTCAAGGTGCGCAATTCACCCGCCAGCAGCACTGTAACGCTATCATCCACTACCATCAATACGGCGCCCATAACAAGTGCTGCTCAAACAGCTACAACAATCGGACGCGTCTCGATGCCCAGCTCCCAAAGGCAGGGGTAAGTTATGTCTTACTAAAAGTTAATTAAAGGCAAAGTTAGATTTGAGTATATCAAATTTGAACAAGAATATAAAGTGTAAGACTTTACACTTTAAGTATAGGAATGGAAGATGCGAGCCGAAGATATATCTATCCACAAATATATGTGAAACAGATTAGGTACCTTATATCTCTATAATAACCATATGAATCAAATATATTTGTATTGTTATGAGATACCCTTTAAAGCCATGTTTATAGCTTGTTTATCGCAAGGAACCTTCAAAAGACATTAGCCAGCAGCTTTAAGTGTCGAACATTGTAACTATAGATAACATTTTGTAAACAGGTGTGAATTGTTAGGATATGTTTTAAAATACACGTAAAGGTACATTTAAATCGTGGTCTTTGCAAGCAGTCTTCAAGAATATATTCAATGAAAATTCTATTCAGTTGTAGCTTTAAGAGACGAATTTGCAAATAATATTAAATATTGTTATTTGTTTTCTTTAGCAGCCCTGTGGTCTCCACTCTGCCACAAATACGCGCCATTCAGGGTAATCAGCCTCCGCAGAAGTTTGTGATTGTTGCACAGAACTCGCCGCAGCAGGCTCAGGCGAAGGTGGTGCGCCGTGGTAGTTCACCGCACAGCGTGGTGTTGTCATCATCGTCGACCAACGGGGCGAATGCATCAAATTCGAATTCATCGTCAACGGGAAGTGTGGCGAACAGTTTGCTAACCGCGCGCAGCAGTGATAATGTGTGTAGCAGTCCTGGGTACCTGCCAACTCCCTAAATCCCACAACAACTCTAATATGCTGTGTTTATACGCATTTCAGAGCATTATGGATGTCAGTTCGTTGATCATTGAAACGGAATTGGTGCGCTCACCGCCCGGCCTGGATGATTTATCCCATCTGGAGTAGCCTTTTCCACACACAAACACACACACACATCTCATACACCCTATGCCTCTCCCCACCACTTAGTTATTTAAGTTGAAAAACAAGTTTATACATTAACAAAAACAACATGCAATAAACATGCATTAAACAACCAAACGCAACCCCCAAAACATTCTACTACTTACGCCCCGTTTCCTGCTCCCCATTACCCGTGGCTCAGCTTAGCACGCATGTGCGAGGAACAAGTGCTCGTCTATCGATTTTTCGCACAACAAAGCAAACACCTTGTACATACCAAAATTAATCAGTGTGTGTTTTCGACAAAGGCGCTGAGTAGTTTGAAAATTTTCGCATTATTTTTTGACAAGAAATAAAAAATAATAAATTAATCGTGAAATGCATGCAAGATTTGCGGTACCCGAGCCAGCCTCACCGGACAGTGTGGATGAGATTGAAAGCGAATCGCTGGAGGCACGCATCGAGCACTTTAAGCAGAATCCCAACAACATGGCCGTACTGCATGGCTTCATCGATGAGGTGGCCCAACGAGCCGAAACAGAGGCCAATAAGCGAGCCCTTGATGCCCATAAATTGCAACAGGTTGGCTAATCATTTATTATTCGTCAATTGGAAACGTATAATTATACATATAAAAAAAACACGTATATATTTACAGGGCAAGGAGAAGCGACCAAGTAAGTAGCTCCCAATTTTTTTTATCTCTCATCCGTCAATTGTACTTCTTCTTCATTTGTTACTATGGAAACTTAAAGTTTGGACGATCAAAGTCTGCCATGCATTTGCTCGTGTAGTAGATCTTCGCGCATGATTCTTTGTAGGCATTCTCTGTCCCAAAAATATAATCCTTTTATTAATTCAGGGTTTAACTAGTAGCTACTCGGTCTCTCAAGGGATTCAAATTGCAAGGCAAAGGCTTAAAGTGTTATTGTCACACAAAGAGAGTGATGTGCTGGGAATACTGTATTATAATAGGATCAAATATTATTTCAGCTCACTTTAATTTATTACGGGCAGGATTCTTCTTGTGATTTAAAATTTGCTTAAATCCGTTTTACCAATAAAATTAATTTAAAATTTAAATTTTATATTATTCAATTAATTATATTATTTTTTATAGGGAATGCAATTATTTAAAATTCTTAAATTTGTTAGCACTTTTCAATTGATTTGACTTTTAATTTAGACTTGATATCGCTATTATAATATAGATGAAGACGAATCTTCTCAGTCTTAAAAACTTAAGCCTACATTAAATTTATCTGAGCCACTTAACTGCCAAATATAGTGTAGTTAAGTAAAATTGTAAAAACGGGAAATTCAGCAAGGATTAAGGAAATTGATTGACTTACGTGCATCCTTACAATGAGCTAGTGCCGTTCGTGCTGGTTCCTGCAGCTCGGGTGGCAGAACGATGGGCATCTGAGCAAGGGACTTAGATACACTGAATTCACCCTTCTTGGTCAAAACGCCTGCCAGTTGTGCAACGCATCTTGTATAGCACTGAGTTAAACGAGTAAATAGAGGAGCAGAGCAACTGAGTGATTAATAAAACTCACCATTAAATCCTGTGTGGGCTCCAAATCGAAATCGCCATAACGTATACGATCAAGGATCTCCAGTGGGACCTTATGCTTACCGATGCAACCGTTTCGCATCATTTCAATCGATTGGTTAAATTGTTCCATTGTGGCGCCACTGCAAAATCCTGGAAAAAGCATTAGGAAGCCGAGAAACAGGAGCTGCCAGGAACTTCCCCTGCGCGAGGGATCGGCGACAGACCGCAGAGCTGGGTTGTATTGGATTAGACTCATGATGTAGGTTTAATGCGTTAGAAGTGGGTTGCACGGTGCCCTTTATAACCTTGGTGGGTGGGTGGCCACTGGCAAGTCACTTTGACATCCGATAATTAAAAGCGACATTAATAAAATGTTATATTTGCTTGTGATAAGTTAATTTATTTTTGCTCGATTGCATGACTGAACACTTACGTTGCACTTTTCTCGTCAGCCTTTCACCAAACCTTTTTTTTATAATTTTGTTTAAATTGTTTTCTTCTTCAAACGTCTGCCTTGGCACTAATCACTTTAGGTTTCGCTATACCAGATTTTAAGAACGGCAAAGTTGTGAATCGCGCCCGGGGCTTTGTGGTGCGCATTTTTGATGCCATCTGCAATTGTGCCAACAACAATGCGGCCGCAGCAACAACGCGCTTCAAGATGCGCAATAACGGAGGCAGTGCATCAGCAGCTGGCGGCAAGCGGCAACAGTCGCAGGATGAGCCCGAGACGCTGATCCTCAGCAAGAAGAAACCATCGGCGGATGGAAAGAAGAAGGGCAAAGGTGTCACCATGGCCGACGATGTAGAGGCGGGTGTTCGACTGGTCGACTAAAGAATTCAATTCATCAAAAGCAAATCTCTACGTTAAGTCCAAGGAATATAATCAAAATATGCAAAAGATTTTTTCACCGAAAGAGCATTGACAAAAATAAAAGTCCAACCACTGTGCTTAAATGACCATTAGTTCTAGGCCTATGTTTAAAAATTGACAAATTTCAAATGCACAAAAAGTTATATGAAACAGGAAAGTGTAATCTTCAGTAATTTCAGTGCTGCAAACATCAAATATTTAATTTATAGCAGAAACTAGGTAACCAAGCTTCATTCATTTGATTTCCATCTTTGTGAAATACCCCTTTTTCGTTGAAAACTTGCAAGTTTTAACAATAAATTTGACATATGGAAGATTATTTATATTCATAAATGATTTTTCGTTTCTTAAGCTTATCGCTACAAACTTAAAATAATTTAATTTTGCTCAAATCGTACTCAGCACAAATTGTAGTCTTCCTGATGTCAGGAAAGTTCAATAAAAGAGCTTTAAACGGCACAGAGTCCTCAATTGGATTAAAAATCTTGTATATCAAAATTTACCTGTATGTCAGCATTACCTATTTCATTTTGTTAACCTAAATGTGATCAGAAAAAATTAAAATAAATAAAAAAAATCAAGTTTCGAGGGAAGACGTAAAGCACTAACGGTTTGTTTTAGGTTAGAATCTATAAAGAACCCGCAATATCAAATTTATCTATTAAAAATAAAAAATAAAAAACGAGAGATCTCATTTCACTTACGCAACACAACAATCAATGAAATAAATCAAATAAAAATCACATATATACTATCTTAAAGTGAATAGAGCCCAATCACAATAACAGGCCTCTCAAATTCCACCTATTGATAACTTTACAATAAACTATATATATGTATATATATATAACGTATACCCCAAAAATATTGATGTGTATATGAGACTATTTAGCTATGTGTGTGCAGTAGTGAATGTTTTTTGAAAACCCGCGGTTCAATACTTATATACAAGCATATAAATGTGTACTGATTTTATATACATAAATGTACTTATAAACTTAGATAAATTTAGTTATTTACACCGCAATACCGTACAACTTTCTATGCCGCATCGGTTTCCATACGACACACTCTATTTATATTTTTGTGAGACCCTTTTTGGAGACTACATGTAAAACTTTCTACATGCATACATACTCAGAATCAATAAATGTAATAATCATATAATAAATAAATAGCTAACTGTCTTTATAAATCAATTTTTTGATATAAGAGCTGTAAAACTAAACCTGCAGACATTTATTTTGTAATGCCCTAAAGATTATAAGTTTCGAATATGTGTGTGTTTGCTTGACGATATGTGTAATATTAAAAATTGTGTATAATGCACAAAAATACTGTTGTATTTAGTTAACAAATATCAGCAATAAATTGTAACAACGTTTTAAAAGTGTTTAATAGGCATCTTAAAGTTGGGAATTGAGAAAACTGTTAAGCATGAGTTTGAGAACCAAAACAAAATGGGGATTTCGCACTGAGCTTACTGATTATTGTTTAATAAAACCTGTTAGATGGTGAGGCTGTTTCTTATGAAATTTAATGCTTAACAGTATTTTATTGCGAATCTTTAATATGCTTTCTTCCCTCAGTCCGGTTTAAAAAGATTTATTGTTTGATGATCAACTGTCAGTTGGCAGGTTATATAAGGCAATTCAATTGTTCAATTTTACAAGGTTTTTTTGTTTTATTTATAAATATCATGTATTTGGTAATAGTTGAGAATTAAAACCTGCCGAACAGCATCATTAGCAATGCACGGCACGTTTTCTGCCACATTTTTCCATTGACAGGCATGTTGCCGAGAAAGATGAGCTTCAATTATTTGCCACTGAAACTGGGTCTAACTCTAAGCTCATAAGCATTAAAAGGGACCGGCATTTCCAAGCTCCAGTTTACTGATAAGTGGTAACTAATATACATATATAGTATACTATATATAGTCTAAAACTGGCTTGATTGTTTGAGCTTTTGGTGTCAAATCGTTTCGAATTCTTGTCTGGAATCATTAAAATACGCGACTTGCCGTTTTATATCCCAAAGTGTCACACAAGTTCGCATGCAAGGTGAATTATTGTAATCCAAGCTGAGCTAGAAGAGAAACAGTGAGAAACAGTGAGAAACATTTCTATAGCTCGACTTAGGCAGCTTATCGAGAGCTGTTCAAAAAACACAGCTTCGATTGCTCACAACGGAAACGACACGCGATAAAAATTATAACTTGCTTATGTGAAAAATTTTTTGAAAATAAATATTTAGTTTGCTAGGGTAAGATGAAGTGCTTGGAGTTTTTATTTGTTGCGCTGCTTAGCTTCAGATGGCAGCCGGTGATGTCCAAGAGCTACTCCACAGAGTACACGGGTGGGTAATGTTGAGTGATTCATTACTCCACTATTTAAATAAATTATTTCTGGCTGTAGATCTGCTCGAGCTCAGCGACAACGCTGAGTTCCTGTGGGGCGCCGTAGAGAATGAGCAACATGCCCAGGCCAATAATAATAGTGATGTATCCAGTTTTCTATCACGTCATCGTCTGAGCAAGCGACAGGCACTAGCTGAAAGTGGTTCTTCCCTTCCGGTGAGTATTGGAAAATCACTACAAATTTATTTTAAATCGAAATAAGCTGTCCTAAAACAGAATATTGCATGAACAAATAATACTATAAATGATTACAGTTAAGCTGGAAAATTAATTTGGTTATTTACACTATTATATATATTTATAAAATAATTATATTACTTTATAATTATTATAGGAAAACAAGGACTACGGTGCATGCCGGACGACACTTGGCGTTGCCGGGCGTTGTCGCCCTGCCATTTACTGCCGCATGCCGGATCTGAAGAACGATGTGTGGCGTTTGGTCTCCCAGCTATGCATTATTGACAAAAGGTTACGCCCAATAAAATCAATTAATTTATTGAAATTCATTTTAAATATTATTCGCTATTACAGTTCTATTGGCATTTGCTGCACCGAACAGTCGGCAACATCACGCTTCAATCCACAGTTTGTGGACCCCAATGAGGAATCGCCGCGCATTGTCAATCGGCCGGAGAAACGTGGTTGCGGCATTACAACACGTCAATTTCCCCGGATCAGTGGTGGACGTCCAGCGGAGTCAGATGAATGGCCCTGGATGGCGGCGCTGCTGCGGAACAGTTATTCTCATGTGTGGTGCGGCGGTGTGCTAATCACAGATCGTCATGTGCTAACGGCGGCTCATTGCCTGCACAAAATCCCCGAGGAAGAGATATTTGTTCGACTGGGCGAGTACAATACCCATGTAAATATACGAGGATTTCACTTCAAACTTTACAAACTTGACATCTATCTATCTAATCAAAAAAAAAACAGCAACTAAATGAGACACGCTTACGAGACTTTCGCATTGGTAAAATGGTTCTGCATTTGGACTATGATTCAACAACATATGCGAATGATATTGCCATCATACGCATTGAGCGACCGACGCTGTTTAATAGCTACATATGGCCCATATGCATGCCACCGTTGAATGAAGATTGGACGGGACGCATGGCCATTGTCATGGGCTGGGGCACACTTTTTTTCACTGGTCCCTACTCCCAGATACTCATGGAGGTGAGGAGACTCCAACAATCGTTCAAAATTATTATCTAAATTTTACAACTTTTTAGACAAATTTGCCAGTGTGGAAACAATCGGATTGCCAGTCTGCTATGGTTGAATACGTTCCGGACAGGACCTTATGCGCTGGTGACCCGGACGGCGGCCATGATAGCTGTCAGGGTGATAGCGGCGGTCCGTTAGTCGTACAGCTGCCCAATCAGCGCTGGGTCATCATTGGCATTGTCTCCCATGGCCTGGATTGCGGCAAACGGAATAGTCCAGGCATATATACGCGTGTGGATCGCTTTCTGGATTGGATCGTTTCTAATGCAGACATATAACAAGCAGATATATTATGATATACATTTAATTTACTTGGCATTAGCTAACCAAATGCTTTGCTCTAAATATATACAGCTATTTAGATACTAATAAACATGTTAACATAAGTCATATCTAAAAAGGTTACATGAACGCAGTTTGTGTCCCCAAACGCCCAACCCAAGTGCTTAGCCTAAAGTTAGTCGATGCGACTATGTGCTGACTTGCTTAGCCGAAACACTGGCTATCTTTTCAAACGGTGTCGTAGATTCACTTGTGCAATCTGTCTCTAATAGCTGCGGATCCGCAAAGGCAATCCTATAGACGTCATCATAGGTGCTGGCAAAGTGCACTTGCAAGCCATCGGTAATGAAGCTGGGCAGCTCGTCAAAGTCCTTCTTATTGTCAACGGGCAGAATGAGACAGGTGACGCCGCTACGACGAGCCTAAAATGCATAATATCATCATGTGAGTTTAATATTTTATAAAAATGGCTTTTTGATCGAACTTACAGCAATGGTTTTCTCTTTGATGCCGCCCACAGTCAAAACCTTGCCCATTAGGGAAACCTCACCCGTCATTGCCACATCAGGGCGCACTGGTTTGCCAGTGGCCAGTGAAACTAATGCTGTGATTATGGTAACACCAGCGCTAGGTCCATCTTTCGGTGTGGCGCCTTCAGGCACATGGAGGTGAATGTGTCTGTTAAGGAAAATTAATAAGTTAAAAACTTGTAATGGGACAAATAAGGATTGCTAAAAGGTGCATTTCTACCTCAAAAGCTTTACTAAAATAAATTAGAAAAATATTTGCTAAAAGATTAGCTACTTACTCTTGCTCAAGGAACTTGTTCTTTGGATCATATGCGTGCAAAAAGTTTCGCGCAACAGTCAAGGCAATTTGGGCTGATTCTTTCATAACATCGCCCAGATTGCCTGTTAAGTGTAATGCTCCAGTGTTCGCTTCGGGTTTTTCGGAGCGAATGTGACGCCGGGATGTCTCAATGTATAACGATGATCCGCCCATTGCTGTCCAGGCTAAACCCATGACTACACCGGCTGGTGTCGTTGCGTACATGCGGTCCGAACTGAAGACTTGTTTGCCCAGGAACGTTGTTAGATTGTCGGCATTAACTGGGAACTCCTCGCCCTCTTTCTTGACCAGCCGGAAAGCCACCTTGCGTATGACTTTCTCGATGTGCTTCTGCAGATTACGCACACCAGACTCGCGACAATAGCTGCGTATAAGCATTTTTAGTGCATCCTCGGTTATGTTCACCTGTTTATCCGTAAGTCCACAGTCGTTCATTGCCTGTGGTATCAGGTACTGGCGCGCAATAGCCACCTTCTCTTCAGCTACATATCCAGACATTTCGATGAGTTCCATACGATCTCGCAGTGGTTCCGGTATGGTGTCGATCACATTCGCTGTGCAAATGAATAGGACACGGGAAAGATCAACGGGCACATCCAAATAATGGTCAAGGAAATTGGCATTTTGCTCGGGATCCAGCAACTCCAGGAGTGCGGAGCTAGGATCCCCCTGATAACCTCTGTTCGATTAAAGGAATAATTGTCTGTTAGTATTTACAATCAATCACAATAATGTTGTCTTTACTCACTTTCCAATCTTATCGACTTCATCGATAAGAACTAGCGGATTCTCGGTTTTGGTCTTTTTTAGGCACTGTATCAGTTTACCGGGCATGGCGCCAACGTATGTGCGACGATGACCCTTGATCTCCGCCACATCCGTCATGCCGCCAACACTGAAGCGGAAATACTCGCGACTCAAGGCGTTCGCTATCGATTTCGCTATGCTCGTCTTGCCAACACCAGGCGGCCCATGGAAACAGAGAATTTTTCCTTGCGTTGTACCCTTCAGAGAGCTAACGGCAATAAATTCTAAAATACGCTTCTTGATGTCTTCCATGCCATAATGATCGTTGTTTAGAATTTCGGTGGCTTTGTCGAGGCACAAGTTCTCAGGACTAATGACGCCCCAAGGCAATGAGGTAAGCCAGTCTAAATAATTTCGTGTAACGCTAAAAAGTAATCCAAATAGTTAAAAATAAAGACGAAATATTAATAATTAAATACTGATGACTCACTTGAATTCGGAACTGTGGCTTTCCAAGAAGTTAAGCTTGGTCAATTCCTCATCAATGACAGTTTTGATATTCTCCGGCACTGTTTTGTCCTTAAGTTTCTCGCGATATTTCTCACCGATTGCATCCTTGTCGTCCTTCTCAATGCCTAGCTCCTTTTTGATGACCTTCAGCTGCTCCTGCAGTATGTATTTGCGATGCTGCTGCTTGACTTTCTCCTCCACTTCGCGTCCAATCTTCTGCTGCAATCGCGACAACTCCAATTCCTTTTTAAGCAGAGCCAGTGCAAGTAATAAACGCTCGGGTATCTGTACACAGATAATTAGAAAAGTTATTCGTTATGGTATTTAATTGTTCACAGCTTACATCGGTTTCCTCGAGGATTTTCTGCAGCTCAGCTGGCTCACCCGAAGAGAGTGAGGCGCCCAAGTCACACAAATATATGGGATTATCAACAACTCGCTGATTCTGATGCAGCATTTGTTGTAGGCTTTCTCTATAATTAAAAGATTCACCTTTCCTATTAGGTAAAAAGTATAATAATATTTTCTTATAATTTAAGCAATTAGCATTAAATATATACATCTATATAATCACATATATATACCCAGATGCTATTCGCTTAGCTTTAGAATACTGCTCACCTGTACAAAGGATTCATAGTGATGATATCGCGCAGAGTTTTAATAATCTCTTGTGTTAACGCTTTGACCTCTTCGGTATGTTTGTACGCCGGCTGCTTTACATTCTCCACCTCCACAATCAGCACTGGCGGTCCATTTGGCGCTGTGGACTCTTCAGCAGCATTAGCAGAGGATTCTGGCACGTCTTCTTCTTGCGGTTTCGTTAATGCAGCTGCTGGCTCCACGCGACCGCTGGCCAGTGGTGCCTCCAGCGTCTGCCGCTGGGCAACCTCCGCTGCGGTAGCAGCATCGCTTATATTCTGCGTTTGCCGCCGTGGTGCGCGTCCTCGAGCTTTGCGTGCGCTTCTACTGACCGAGTTGGCTGTTGCGTCGTTAGTCGCTTGATCTTCAGCTGGGATGCGTAATTTTATATTAAAGAGTGGATAATGCAAAGTTGTCATTTTCACTGGGTTGAGAGTTGAGAGACAACGCCATTGTCACAATAGTTGGGAAGTGTTCATATATATCTCTTACCTGATTTTGCCGGTGGCTGAACTTCCTCCAATATTTGACCGGTGATTTTGATACGTCGATGAGCGACAACAACCATGCGCAGTTTATCGCCCAAGTCCTGCAGCTCCTGTATCTGTGCAAAGCAACCTACAGAATACACATCGTCTATATTGTGTATAATCTCTTCCTCGCCATCAGATTTCTTGAGAAAGACGCCCACATACGGCTGATTTAGCTTCACTTTGCGTCGCAGCAGATCCATTATAATCGGATTAGATACCTACAAAAAAAACAAGCGCTTTAAACAAAAATGGTCAGTTGTTTTGCAGCTGAGCACTCCACCTCGACTATTTTCATGAAACGGGGAAAGAGGGGATTCCGACGCATCGCCAGCATTGGCACGTGCGGCCACACATCTGGAACGGCAACAGTTGCCGGCAGCTGCTGCGAATCTCGATGATTCGACAACAGTTCGGGCTCACCATCAGCCATCACATCATCGCTATCGCCGCGTTTTCGACTGGCATAGAAGCGCTGTGGCTGCATCATTAAAGCGGCTCCATTGTATCGCAGACGCCGCACCTCATTAAAATATTCAACCATGGAACTTTGTGTATGGCGATTCCGTGCACAGGCGGCCACTGTGGAAAAACCACGCAGCATGGAACGAACACGTATGGCACGTGTAATCATCTCAAAAATTATATAGGCGCCCGCTACCGAATTATTTAATTGATAAACGAAAAACAAGTGCCGCAGAAAAGAACCAAAAGTGTAAGTGAAATGATTATGTGATGGAGCTGATGAAATGACAGCACCATACGACACAATTATTGTAAAACTATCGATATATTATATCGATGAGCAGTTAATTAATTTTTCACATTTTCGGTTGTTTTCAATTTTTTAAAAATGTTGAGAATAATCTGATAATAAATTACGCTTTAAGGGGTTTTCGTTTGTCCCTTAAAATTCAGACTGCACTGCGATTGCTGGCGATTCGCATTGTTGGTAGGCACGAAAATTAGCTTCCATCAAAATAGTACATATTTTGATTGCATCTTCACTATCGATAGATTTGATTTATTCCAAATTGATTTATTGTTACTAACACTTATCGAGCTATCGTCCGGTCGCCAACGACAGATCCATACCTAAATCGAAAGTAAATAGAAAATATTTGCAATTTTTACCAGTATTTTTTGTGACAAAATGGTATCGCGATTCGATCAACAAAAGACAAAGCATCAGCTCTTCCATGTGTCGCTCAGTCTGGCCACTATACTAATATGCATGACCTACATGCAGTATCGCCGCAATTGGGCGCATCTTGGCAGCTTCTGGGATTCACTGATCGTGCCATTTGTCTTCATTGGTGAACTGCTCAAAGTAATATTAGCCCGTTTTTTCGGACGCATCGAGGATGGTGTATTAACGGTCAAGCAACGTCAGAAAAAGGCTGCATATTTTACGCCACGTGAACTTCTCGGCGGACTTACGTTGCAATTCCTGTGCACGCTACTTTACGCATTTATCTGCATCATTTTGGGAGCACCAGTCTTGGCTAACTACGAGCAGACCTTTGTGCTGTCCCTACTGATGACTCTGCTAACAGTATCGCCCACAGTCTTCCTCCTGGGCGGCGGTGGCGCCTTGCAGGTCTGTTTCTGCGAGAAGCCCGATTTTGTGACCAAGTGCGAGGACACGGCGCTCCATCTGTTTAAATACAATGCCCTCGGTGGCATTCTAGGCGCTTGGGCTGGCAGTGTGGTTGCACCGCTAGACTGGGGACGTGACTGGCAGGTGTATCCCATACCGAATGTGATTGGTGCACTGCTGGGTAGCGCTTTGGGCAACATCTATGCCTGCACACACGTTCTGTACGCGTGCGGACGTGTTTACATGAGCAAGAAACGTGCTTAAGAACAATAAAGCAATCAATATATTGATATCCTGCCACCAAATTAAAAATGTACGTTGCGCTGCCATCATATCTACACCCAATGAAGAAGCAATGAATCGCATCGTCGTCTAGTCAACCCGCTTTTGATTTACAGGCATTCATAAATACATTAATATATATATATATATACCAAAAAGCAATTAACAATACTTTAATGTTACAAGTTTAAGCAATTAATTAGCATGTACAATTATTTCATTTTTAAATCAATCAACTAATAAACTAATAACTAACACTGCTATTTCTTATCTTCACCTGTTCATCATTTTAAAAGACACTAGAAATTTACACTTTCCAGAGCCTGAGATCAAATAAAATTAAAATATTCGTACACTCTTCGTGTATTTTATATGTAGATAAAAACAGGCTGTCTTTTATCTGCTATCTTCATAGCTACATCATTAATTTTATGGAATACATTTGTAGATTAACAATCAATTTATTCGCTAATTAGATCTGTGTAATCACATGCAAAAGACACAATATTTGGAACGTATGGAAGTTAATCTAAGCTCGGGCTGAAAGCACAAACGTCTCGTCTTCGAGGAGACAGCGCTGACCAACGTAGTGCTCATTGGGCTCCCAAAAGTCAGCCACATCATCGTCGCCCAACGGCTCGCTGGCAGCTTCGCTACCGTCATCTGGCGGCAGTTGAAATTCGTGATGGTTATGTGACCCATCTGTGGACAATCGGCGCCTAAGCGTAACATCGCCAACTGGTGGACAGCTACCGGTCTCGTACAGATTGTATAGCTTTATAAAGTGCAGACCACTTGCTACCCGCTGCACACTATTCTTTTGCAGTAGGGCACTCCAGCTGACCGCGACGGTGGCATGTGGATCATATGTAGCAACACTGGCATTGAACTCTTCCGTGCTGATGTTGGTGTTGAAGTAAAAGGTTTCCTCGTTCGTCAGAAAACTGTGCGGTTCCTGTAGCTGAGGCGTTTGCAGCTCCAGCTGCTGGGCATGATGTGCAGGCATAATCTCTAAGCGTGACAAACGAGTTTGCAGCAGCGTTTTCATTGTGGGCAAATTGGGAAATTGATGCACATCTTTTGCCTGCAGGCCACACTGAAAACTGCAGCATTTGCACGATTTAAGGCAATGGTCGCCTGCTTGGCCAGCGCAAACTTCCATTTTTTTAAGAACTGCATAAGATTAACAAAAATTAAAATGCTTGAATTCGAAATTCTTATCATTTTACTTACTTTTAAAATTGTTTGTTTTCAACGCATACTCCTTGGAATACAAGGACACCGAATTAATGTATAACTCTGTCGAATGTGCTGCATTCACATTCCTCAGGCTAACATCTACACTCAACTCCCGGCTGACTGCATTGCTGACCACACAGGTGGCCTCGGCCTGTAGGCAACTCTGTACTTGGATATGCCAAATGTGACGCACCAGACGGTATTTAATCTGTGCATTCGCAGCACTCGGCAGCGCATAGTAAAACAGTAGACGGAGTGTAAAGGGACCTGCGGTGTGTGGTGCCTGCAGCCACATGGACATTGTGTCTTTCTGCTGTGCATCTAGAGCAGCATGTCCCGGTCGCTGGAGCAGACGGAAGACTCGCTGACGTCTTATTTCCTTATCCTTGACCAGCTTATCGTTTGAAAGATTTCGCAGAGCTGTAAGAAAGTATTACAAATCTAAAGTTAATATACAAAAATGAGATCCTTCACTTACAGCTCAGTATGGTCAGAGGAATTTCTGTGCCCTGCTGCTCGAGAAGCGTCACGCAACGCGGATTGTCACAGCCCAAGTAGATCTCCTCGATCGGAGCAATGCCCAAGTTACGCAGCGTTATGTGAACAGGCACAATTTCACCAGCCAGCAACTCGTGGGGCACAGGACTAAAGCTGACGCTTAGGGCAGGTACCTGAGGCACCAGTTTGATGCTCAGCCTGCTGTCCAGCAGAGTCTGGGAGGACTGTTTGGCCATTGAAGGCTTGATGCGCTGTGTCTCAAAGTGCAAGAGGCCCAACAGTGTTGCAGTTGGCTCCACTTTGGATGCCACGCGACAGACTACGCCAAGAATGGTTAGGCGGCCGGTTAACTTGGGAGTTAGCTTAAAATGGAGCAGCTGCTCGGCCTGTTCGGCCAGCTCCAAGGTGGCCGGACAGGTGGTCTTTATGGCTGCACTAACAGCAGCTTTGCTAGCGCTGTCCGAAGACTGTTCGTATACACAGAGGTTGGAGAGCACCTCTTCGTTGTCCAGCGTTAGACGCCAGAGCAGATCAATCTCTGACAAGGTGATAGGACAACGAACACTATTGAATAGCGTCACTGCCAGTTCGATAGGCTCGCCCTGCACGGCTAGCGGGCATTCCGTAGCCGGCTGCTGTTTGGTGTACAAATAACGTGAGGGCTTGAAGACGAATGGCTTATTGGATGCGGCTGTGATGACCAGCATTTCCTCGATTTTGTGCCAAATGGACTCATCCCTTGTCAAATTGGAGTTGATGTCTATATTGCTGGCTGGCACCTGTGGCGCTTGAACACTGGGTGGCTGGACCAGAGTTAGCACACGCACCGACGATTGCACAACTTGGGGCAGAGCGTGTGGTAAGAGACCCAGCTCTGGACTGCGTTTCAGTAACTCCTGCAAAGCAATGAAAATTAAGGTTGACTGTTTCATTAGGGAAAAGGGAAAACCGACTGACGTTCTGTGTCTGTATGTATTTCTTGAGGAAACTGCTTTGCTGCTGGGAACTCTGCAAGCTGCCTGGACGCAGTAGATGGGCAAAAGAGCGACTGGCATCCTCCAACTGCTTCAGCATGTACGCCTCCATGGCGATCGTATATTGAATGTGATCCTCGGCGAGGCTCCACTGCCGTTGCTGGAAGACCTGATACGCCTGCCGATAGCAACGATAGGCGTGCTTCCGTTGTCCCGCCCGCGAATAGCGATTGCCGGCAAGCACAATGTGAAACGCGTATTTTCGATGCATTGGCGGCTGGGTGACCAAAAAACAATATGCAGCCTGCTCGAACAGCAGGGCCGAGCGCAGATCGGACTCCTCGCTGGTCATGCGTATCAGCTGTTTGGCCACATCGCCATACAGGCGCGCCGTCTTTAGGCACTCCATGCTCAACAGCGTGGCGCGTGTGGCAAATTGCTGCAGTCTAAAAATAATAAACAATAATAAATATAAATAACAATAGGGCCAATCAATTGACTCACTTGCACACATTCAAATAGCAGACAATGGCATCCTCCATGTAGTCATATGTCTTGCTATGCGCTGTGCCCAGCATAAACGCTGAGAGAGCTGCCATTTCCAAGGCGCCCGCATAATACTGCCAGGCGGAGTCTGCGTTGAAGTCGCGCTTTGCCTGGTGATACGATTGAAACGCTAGATTATAGTGTCCAAACATAAAGTAAAGATCGCCCAGTTTGCGTGTCTGCAGCTCAGCAGATTCATTTGTATAACTGCAAATAAACATTTTAATTTAATATAAACAAATTTAATCTTTGACTCACATGACCGCATTTTGATTGTTGGCACCCGCACCGGGTTTACTGGTGACGAACCAACGTTTTGTGGCGCTTAGCAGCGATTTGCTGACACCCTTCTTGTTGGTAACGCCCTCGCTGAGCTTGACTACCAGATGTTCAATGTAAGGAATTAGAGCGCGTACCGCATAATCCTGCACAAAGTGCCGCAAATTATCAATATCGCGTGCGGCAAGGCAGCAACCATGTGGTGCATCTACATCCAACTCGTTGGCCCAGACATTCGGATTGATTGTCTGCGAGGCAATGCTTTCGCTGCTAATGCTAAACTTTGAATTTATCGCCTCGGTGGCGCTCTCTTGCATCGGACTGAGCGGATGCAACATGGTCAGATCATTTTCGTGGGGCTGCGACTGACTCTCCATTAGTTGCGACATTTGCATAGCTGGCATACTAATTACCGAGACTGCCTCTTGTGGGGATTTGGGTGCACTGAGCTCACTTGTTGTCATGGCATCGGTTTTGGGCTGTCGTTTAATGTAAGTCCGCCAATAGTCCTGTATATCGCTTGCGCTGTTGGGATCCGTTGAGTTAATTGACACCAGGAAGCACCTATTATCGCCGAAAGTGGACTTGAGCAGCTCAAAGCCCTGCTGGGCGCGGGACAAATCCGCCTGGCTGGCCTCGTGCAGCACTACATAGCTGTTGAGCACCTCTGTGGGCTGGAACCATTTTGGCAGCTTCTGCGGTGTAATGCTCTGCATTTGCTGCACACGTTGCGTCAGCTTCTGGGCAGTCTCAACGATCTGTGTGTCGGCGCTGGACAAGACAAGCAGAGAGCTCAACAGATGACGCGTAAACTCATGCTCTGCTGGAAACTGCACGGTCAAAAAGGTCTCACGCCAATGCTCAAACCATGGCTCTGCTGTGGGCAGCTCCAGATCGATTCCAGCTACAAAAAATTATACATTTTATGCATATTCATTTTATTTACTTTCAAAAAATGTATACCAATTGTGGCCAGTCTGGTTTTTTCGTTGTGCGCATTGATCACCGACTCGTTGAGCATTTTGCGTGCCAGCAGAGTTTGTGGCGGACGCCAGTCTACGTCACAAAAATTGAGACGCAACCCGCGCACAGATACACTTGTCCCGGAGACATCCCGAAAGTGAGCTGCGAAGCAAAGGAAAATATTGCATATTAATAGATTAAAGTAGTTTATTAGTAAACATTTCTACATTCTGCTAATGACAGCAGATGTTTGGCAATTATTAACTCATTTCACGATTCATATTAACTCCACCTGCGTGGAGATGGTTGTCTTCCTCCTCAAGTGATTTTGTTTACTCACCGTCGTTGGGGAGTTTGGCAAATGGCTGCAGCAGCTCCACAAAGGACAAGTTGTTTCGATGACATATCTCATCGGCCAAGTTGCTGGTTAAAACACCGATGAGGGGCGAGAATATATTCTTGATTACATCACGCGCGTTATAATTTTGGCCCGTCAGATGTATCATAATTTTATATATTTACTTAATATTGCAACCAACGCCTCCCAAATCGGCCTATCGTCCGCGGTGTGACCGTTATCACTTTTGTGAGTGTACCTAAGTTATCGATTTGAATTTAGCTTACAGGTCACACTGCTATTTAAATAACAATAAAACCGTTCAAATAAACTGGTACTTAATTTGATGCACATCAATTAGTTATCACAATATTATTGTATATATTTTCATTCTTAAATATAACCTTTTGAAGATAGAAAAAATTCATAAATAAAAATCTGCTCATGTCCAATATAACATTAACATAAAGGACAGCAATATAAGAATTGTCAGTAAAAGTAAGCAAAAAATACGTCAGTATTTTTAATACTGCCGGTCGCAGACAGCGTTGTATCTCAAAGACTGAACGTGTATTGGCAGCTGGAATTGGCGGGAAAGCGGCATATCAGCTGCTGTCATCGAATTTATTTGCTGCAATAATCCGCTTTTAACAAAATTAAAGTGAATAAGCACTAAAAATAAATGTAAAGCCAATTAGCTGCAAAAATAAGTGCCTATAAAGCAATTTTAATTCGCTTATACTAACTGTGCTAAAAATTTGTGGAATTTCAACAAATCTCGCAAAAAAATAGAAGAAAAAAAGCGCGCCGCTCAGCATCATCTTTGTCCCGAAAAGTCAAAAAGACCCTGCGCGTCATTAGTCAGCATCATGGCCAAGGTGCATATTACCAACGTTGTGGTGCTGGATAATCCGAGCAGTTTCTTCAACCCGTTTCAATTTGAATTGACATTCGAATGTATTGAGGAGCTGAAAGAGGATCTCGAGTGGAAAATGATTTACGTGGGCTCCGCGGAGTCCGAGGAGCATGATCAAGTGCTGGACACTATTTACGTTGGTCCCGTGCCCGAGGGCCGTCACATATTTGTCTTCCAGGCAGATCCACCAGATGTTAGCAAAATTCCCGAACCCGATGCAGTTGGTGTCACCATTGTTTTACTTACGTGCTCGTATCGCGGCCAGGAATTCGTTCGCGTGGGCTACTATGTGAACAACGATTATGCCGATCAGGAGATGCGGGAGAATCCACCGACGAAACCGCTCTTCGACAAGCTGACGCGCAACATTCTGGCCAGCAAGCCGCGTGTCACACGTTTCAAAATCAACTGGGACGATGGACTTGGCAGCAGCAGCAGTAATGGCAATGGCCATGACAACAATGGACACCCCGACGCCCAAATGTTACTCGACGATGGCCCATCAACGTCGTCGTCGTCGACGGCCCACCACGATGCGGCGATGGATGACAACAGCCTGGCCATGCCCATTGAAAACGGTGTCAAGGCGCTCAACGAGAACTCAAATTCACTGGCTATGGAATGTTGAGACGGGCAGAAATAGGCAGACACAGGCAAGCTGGCGTCAGTGGCATCGTCATCAGTTTAACTGCAACAACCAATCAACAAGAAACACCCGAATAAACACACGCTGTGGCAACGACTTGTGAGTCCTTCCCTTCTACTGCCGAAAATGCGCAGCTCCTGGACTGGTCCCATTAATTAAGAATTGTAATTTAAACCTCATCGCTGTTAATAAAATTAATTATCTCTAACTCTATAACAATCAATATTTTTTTAATTTATTTTCAATCAATCTCATTTTTTGTTTCACGTCATAATCTTTCATTTATATTTATTATTTATTTATTTTTATTCTTTGCAATTCAACTCAAAATTTAAGAAAAACCAATTTAGGGGAACTAAAATTCATTGTTATTTATTGCAAACTATGACAGGCATAAGAAAAAGTTACAATTCTTCCCGGTGTGCCGGCGAGAAGACCAAATCCAGACTCCGGATGCGGCCAAGTTGTAGCAAACGTGGAGCTGCTGCCAGGTGCAGATTTCTTTTTACCTAATTTTAGCCCAACTAAATTAAATCCTTTGCTTAGCTCCAAGATTGTTGGTCACGAGACATCCGATAAGTGTTACATTGTTTTGGATAGCTCCCCCTATGATGCACAATTTGACAAGGTGGCTGACTTGAAAATCCTTAAAATGACAAGCACAACAAAGAGAAAGAAAAAACATTGCGATGTTGGGCTTACCCGTCCTAATTCCAAGGAGATGCTTGAATCGAAATGCTCCCCGCATTTTGGCATTTATCTGAAGGCATTTGCACTGATCTACATACTGCCCGAGGAGGATTGGCTACCCGAAAATATTGAAGGACTGCTGGCTGAGGGTGAAGAGCTACCTGACGCCGACACAGAAGGGGGTTATGCAGAGGGACCGATGCTCAGGTCCGGCATTTACATCAAGCGTAGCTTTATGCTGGGTGGACACAACGTCACATTGGCATTGAGACCGCCTTGCAAACAACATCGATTTCCACACATCATCAGCAATCTGAAGCCGGTGCTACAAAACTTCTTCAGCAACTCGCATTATTGCTTGTTTCTCCATAGAGGGTTTTGTTTGCTCATCTGGCGACGGCGCCAAGTCTTCTTCGTGATGGATGTGATCAGACGCAATGGCGATGATCTGAATAGTTTGCCGCATGAAGTTGAAATGTTGTCCTATTTGCAGACTCTTGACAATGTCGTATATTTGCTTGGCAATCTGAGTGACTGCAAGGGTTGCGATGAGTTCACCCTGCGTGAGCTGATCGTGATCCGTCTGGTTACTCCCGATGGACGCACCCTTGTGCGTAACAACAATCAAGTCTTCATGGAGTACAGTCTCGTCAATAAGAATTATGCCTATCTCAAGAGCAATTTGCATCTCTCGCTGAATCCGGCAAACATGCTCCGTAACGGCAGCAGCTTGATTGTGGGAGTGTCTGGCATATTGGCAGCCAACATTGAGCATCCTGCCTCGTGGAATACGAGCACATTGGATCGCATCTTCTGTTTTGGATTCGACCTTTATCGCAGTTGTTGGGGTGCCAATATGCAGCGTCAATCGCCCATTGACCTGGACACATTTCCCACACAGGTGCGTCTTGGCCAGTTTGTGGCCGAGATCAAATTGCTGCCGAAGATGTGGAGCGGTACATGGCGAAGAAGTCTCACTTATCAGGTAAGACTTTCTTTTAACTATCTTCTACTTGTATATCTATACTACTTCTCAGGGCATCGATTATTCGAGCCAGATACTCCAGGTGCTGCAGAAATATGGCAACGCACTGTTCCAGATCAATAGTCAGATATACACACTTTGGTGCAGGGATGACTATTACTATTTACTCGATCCGTATCGGCACTGTGTGATAACGACGAGCCCCGCAACTAGGGAGGATGGGATTAAAAATTCCGCCAAATTGGCCACGCTGCGCATGTTTCCGGATTTTCCCAACATGCTCAGCATGTTTCAACAACTGCTCAGCGAGTCCAATCGTCGTTCGTCATTTTATGTTCATGTGGTCGCCATTAAACATATAACCAAGTGTCCGCCAGACCATGACCTGAAGCCAATGCCACCGAAAAGTGGTCCCAAATTTAAGCCGTTAAATGCCACTATTAATTTTTCCCAGCAGCTAAAGGACTCAGACCAGCGTCTGGCTGAGAAGAGCGACAATGAGCCGGAATGGTTCAGTGTCCCCGAAGGCGCAAACGATGTGGATAGTTTAACACTAATCGATAGTAACTTAAGTGACCATGAGCTGGAGCTGAAGTTTCTCAAACCTTCCCGAGCCAAGCATGACATACACAATGAATTTGTAAGTAGAAGAGTCCTAAAAGCTGTAAGCTGCTAATCACAAATCCTTTTACCAACCGACAGAAGCCACTCTGCAATCCTCCTCCGCTTAAGACGACAAAAGCAACTGAAATCAGAACTAAAGTTAAAGATTATGTAAAGGAAAACAAGACAACCAAAAGGTTGAACTGTTTGCGCAGAAAAAATTGCACTGCTGATCCCAACAAAAATGGAGCTGAAACTGCCAAACGGAAAGCAGAATTGAAGGCAACAACGGCAACTAGAATGAATCCGACAACAACAACAAAAAGACCACCACACGGAAAGGACAAGCTATCCAATATTGATGCTAAAATATGTGCCGTGACTCAATCGCTTCCAAGTGATAATCTTAAGCTTGGTAACTTGGACCAGTCTTCTCGCGTCTCCGCCGGACAAACGAGCTATCATTCGGCTCAAAAACCCGCTGAATCACTTGCGAAAGATCTACTGCCGGAGATGAGGTATCCCACTTATAGCAGCATACCCCAGAGTCTCGCTGTCGTTGGCTCCGAGAGCGGCACCGTGGAGAGTCTGAACCGCCTGCTAAATATCGCCTTTAGGGTAACCGATCGTGTACTCACTATGACGCCATGGGGCAACTATGTGGTCTTTCGTGTGCGTGGCCCTAAGCAGGATTCGGCATTTTTCTTATTCAATGGCTGCACTTGCAACCTTGATTGTTTTAGGCACTTGGATCTGAGCAAAGGCACAGAAGATCTGCTATCCTTTCAGAGCCAAGCGAAGGTGGTCTCCTATATGATTGATTCCCGGGAGACGCAAGCCTTGATAATGTTGTGCAGTCGATTGAAGCAGCCCAATCGGGGCACTTAGGATATTACTCTTGTAATATTTTATATAGATTAGATGGTATACGGTCATTATAATAAAATAAATATTCTTACAATTTTAAATAGATAAAGATCTTATCTCTAAATAGTTTTTACGTTATTCAGTCATCATAATAAAAATAATAATTAAAATTTTGAATATCAATTGATTTGTCGTCTGTCAGCTATTTGAAATTTAAATCTTTAAGCAAAATATTAGCAGGCATTAAAGATATTAGAATATATCTCGGAATACAAAAATAAAGATCTGTTCTCTGATTCCTTTTAGTATTTAATAAAGCTTAAACGTTATCAATTGTTTATTGATTGATGATTCCTCCATTAGCCATTTAAAATATCAATCATTAGCCAATATATTGGCAGGCATAAAAGATTTTTTGACAAATATGTCAACTCAATAATACAAATTGAACGAATATTCATTTTTCGGTTTTGTTTTTATTATGATTAGGGCTAATTCGTATGAGTCGTTAAATTTAAACTTAATATGAAGAAATTTTTGCATGCGACGCATCTTACAATAGCTAAACATCCAACTAGTGTGTAAATATATAGTGTGTGTATATTATTGAGTGTATATAGAAATATTTTAAATTTGTATTTCGTTTTCTCGTTATTTATATATATGTATATATATATATATTTTTTTTTTTGCAGCTTTATGTGCGCTTTTGAGTTGGGTTTCATTCTTTTTTTTAATTAACTAGAGCGGAGATTTTGGGAGTTTCCATAGCAAATGCTGCACAGGCCTGGCTACAAAATGGTGCGTGGGACTGAGGGAATAAAAGCGCACATGCTCCACGTCATAGCCATTGTCTGCTATTTTACAAATTTTTCAATATATATATATATTTTATTTTGTTTATCGATTCTCAAATATATTTGCTTTAAGGCACTGAAGCTTTGAATTTTGTGCATTACAAAAAAGTAAGTACGTTTGCCGGATAAGAACTGGCTTCAAAATGCTTTGAAGTGTTTTCCAATGCGAACTACAAAATTATATGATGCGCGTCTTATAAAAAAACATTCTTATCGGTTTCTAGCAAATTTCGTTATATAAAAAATATCCCTGACTATTTTATTACATCCTTGCCTATGTATATATATATATATATATATATTGCCTGAGGCCAATTCTATTAGGTTTTTTGATTTTTTTTGTTTGTTTCCTTTTATGTTTTTTTTTTTGTTGTTGGGAGCGTGTTGCGGTTAAGCTCTTAAGATTGAAGACTACTTAATGACTAAATTAAATGTACAATTACGGCATTTAAATATATTACAAAGGCAGCTTACAAATTAAAATTAAATTATAAGTTTGCAACATAGGAAATGCATCCAAACAGATATTAAATAGATAATAGCATTGCCCCTAAACCTTAAAAGTGAACATGGTTTAATATGAAATGAGGCGATCAACGCTTTGACAATACAAACATACAATCTAAACTAAATGGGGGACAAACAGATCGGACATAAAAATGGATGAGAGACACACGACACAGAATAATACCATAGAATTTTGGACTTTTGTTTTTCCATCTTTTTTTTTTTGAGTATATAGAGATAGTTGTTTTCGGTTAATTGTTGTAGGAGTTGTTTGTTGTTGATTTTTTTTTCTCTTTCACTTAACTTAACTAAATTAAACCATATTAACAGCACCATCAGCCTCAAATGTCGGTATGGATATAATATCGCTGCTGCGTATTGCGGCTGTGGGTAACGCCAAAGATGCTGTTGCCTTTGAGCTGGCCTTATCCTTACCCTCCACCTCGTCGTCATCCTCGCTGGAGTCACTTGAATCCGAATCGCTGAAGCTGTGGTTTGTGTTTACCTGTTTTTGCTGTTGTTGTTGTTGCTGGTGTTGTTGGTGTGTATGCTTTAGGGCCGCCGGCACATCCGTATTGCTCTCCAGCGTCGAGTGTTGACTCGAGGGTGAATGACTGTATTCGGAGGTGTTCTCCTCATCGGACACGATGACCGCATTGCGCTTATGTGTGGCCATCTTTTGCGACGGCGGCGCCTTGTAGCTCCGCCTTGGACGCATTCCACGTCCAATTGGCAGCCGGCCAATGCTGCAAAAAGGAACAAAGATTTAGTATGCCTTGAAGCCGAGGCAGTAACAACCTTCTTACCTTCTCCTGCGCAGTGCATAATTGTAGTCAGTATCCTCACCCTCCTCATCGGACCAGCTGTCCTCGCCCAAATGCTCATGCGACGATTCTCCATTGGCATTGCTAGCAATGCCAGTTGTTGTTGTATGCTCTGTCAACTGTTGCCTCGTCTGTCTTCGACTGTGGGTGCTGCTGCAGCGACTCATGCAAGGACTGCTGTGGGCGACAGCCGCATCGCGCAGATCGGGACTGACCGTTGTGGAGTGTGGACTGTGTGCACCGTTACCACCGTTGCCATTTTCAGTAACAGTGGTTGCATTTGATTGGATGGACAGGCGATTCTCGTTGATAAATCCGATGACTTTGCGGCCCAAACGCTCGAGATTTTCGTTGTCGCTGTAGCAATCCGTGATGTCCAAGCGCTCGTTGCTGTTCATCACATCGTCAATGAGCTGATCCGGACTGGAACACGCGTCATGATAGGCAAGATCACTGTTGCTCATCGAGTTGCCATTGGAGGGACTTGCGTCGATCACTGCCTCACTGCCGCTGCTGCTTTTAACCTGAGCCTGCGCCATGGCGGCGGCCAATTGCTGAACACGTTGCAGCTGCAACGGCAGCTTACGATGATTGGGTGGTGGCACATCGATCGCCTGGTCGGCACTCGGACTAATGTCTGTCTCGCTTACATCCATAGCATCGGTCTGCGTCTGCTGCTCCACCAATTGCACCTTGCGATTCTCCGGCTCGCTCTGGTAGCGACGATCCCGTGTCGGACTGTATTTGGGCGGTGCGGCAAAGGAACCGGAGCCATTGCGTCGATGACGCCAAGTCTTCTTGTTTTTGTTGGCCAAGCTGCCGCCGCCAATGATCAGTGTGCTGCCCACAGCACAATACGATTTTGGCTGGCAATTGCCATCCAGTTGCGCATACAAAGCACACTTCACGGGACTCTGTGCGAGGGATTAGAGCATGAGTGTGGACAGAAAATAGATTGGAATTCGTTCTAGCTTACCTCTGGCGTTGTTTCGGGATCCGGTGTTGTCGATTGCTGCTGCTGGATTTGCTGAGCTGGCGGCGCATTC
This sequence comes from Drosophila dives, assembly GCA_035042365.1. Classification (NCBI taxonomy): domain Eukaryota; kingdom Metazoa; phylum Arthropoda; class Insecta; order Diptera; family Drosophilidae; genus Drosophila; species Drosophila dives. Next base: position 310,825 of record JAWNLJ010000083.1, on the reverse strand, counting down.
AGTCGTCGGCGATAATGTTGCATTTTCCTGAGTGTGTTGCCCAAGCGCCGCGTTGGCTTGTAACCTGAACCAGGCAGCTTACGTTCCCGCCTGTCCATTATCATAGATTAGTAATGATTCTATTTTTTAGCCCACTATCCGTTGCAACTTACTCGGCAATTTCCTTTTCCTTTTCCTGCAGCTGGGTCATGCATTCGCTTAGCTCGAAGAACAATTGATTCGTCTTCTGTAGCTTATCCTCGTACACCAAGCGAATGTCCTGGGCATGTCGCCATTCATCGGTGCGCCGCTTGATCAGATCCTGCTCGACCTTGTGTAGACTGGTGCCGTTCTGGGTGATCTCCTTGAGATGGCAGCGCACCTCCTCCTTCCACGACTTTTGCGTCTCGAAATATTGCTTCTCATTTTTGCGCAACAGTTCGGGTCCCGCAATATCCAGATGACTAAGTATTTGCCGGAACGAGGGTCGATTGCGCGGCTTGCTCTTCCAGCAGAGATTGACGAGCAGCTTGAAACCCTCCGGGCAGGTGCTGGGCACCGGCAACTTGAGCCGATTGTTGCCAACACCCCAAATAATGGCCGATGAATCAACATCCTTGTAGGGTATCTCACACGTGATCATCTCCCAGAGCACAACTCCAAATGACCAAATGTCCACTTTCTCGGAGCACGGCTCATTGCGTATAACCTCGGGTGCCATCCAGGCGACAGTGCCCGCAAAGCTCATCTTAGTGCTAATCTCATTCCACTCGCGACTGGTGCCAAAGTCGCTAATCTTCACCACTTCTTTTGTACTAATCAGTATGCTAACAAAATGTAACAAAATAAGATATGTAAATGTTTGTTTGTGTATTGTAAGAATTAATATACTCACTTGGGACTCTTTAGATCTCTATGTATGATCTTGTGTGAGTGCAAATATTGCATACCCATTGCAATTTGTTTGGACCACGACACCAAACGGGACGGCAACATGACCTGCTCCTCCTTTAGAATATTCTGCAGCGGGCCATACGGGCAGAACTCCATGATAATGCAAAACACGGGCGACTGTGTGCAAACGCCTCTGCATAGACGTAGATCACATGTTAATCATCTAAGTATATAATTGTTGTTTGAAGTTTGCTCACTTGAATTTGATAATATTGTCATGATCCAGTTTGCGCAAGTGCTTGATGTCCGTTTCCTTCAGTTCCCTCACCTTTTTGACAGCGACAATTTCGTTCTTGAGCTTGCCGCTGAAGACGGCACCCTGAGCACCACTGGCTAACCATTCCAGATTCGTAATCGATTCGAAGGGTATCTCCCAATCTTCGCTGCATCGCTGACTCTTCACCTCAATGACGCCTGCCTTGCCAATGAAGGACAACACCGGTTTCATGCAGCCCAACAGCCCGTACATCCAGCCAATGGGCTTGTCGGGATGCCCAAAGGCACTGGCCAGCCCACCGCCACCAACATGCGGTGGCCAGCGTTGCTGGCACGTATTCTCCGCACTGCTGTCCGTAATCTCCGCATAGTTGTTGTTGTGGTGGTTGTACTGCGGCACAGATGCATCGATATCCGATGATTTGAAGGGCAGATCTGTCGCAATTCCTAAATGGCCGAATTCATCCTGCAGACAGACCATACTACAAAATAAAAAGGATTTTAAAGTTTATATGACATTTATTATTTATAATATATACATATATATATATACAATTATTATTAGCTATTTAATAACCAAGCTACATTGGATTCCAACACATTAAATATCTGTTTTGGGTCAATTCGATATTTTAAAAGCTATAATCAATAAATTACATACAACTGCGAAAAACATAATAGCACCACTTCGACTTGTTTTCTTTACGTATGAAAAAACAAACCATTCGATTTGTAATTTCTTTAAATGTTTTTTATGGTATATATATAATTATATTGTTTAGTATTACCCCATAAAATAAATTTAGTACCGCTGCTGGAATTCTTTGGATCTAACTATCAATATAGCATATCTTGTATAAATTTAAGCATAAGAAATGGGCATGGGAATTTTCAAAACTCTGTGTACACAATTAAATAAATAAGTCGCAATAAGAGCAACTAGCTGTTGTGTTCTAAATAAATTCCATAACAAAATCAAAACATTTGGGGGCTTTTTATATTTGCACATTATAGATAATGATTCTGTCACATACACACGTACACTTGTATGTATAAACACATGTGTGTATGGGTTTTAGGGGGAAAAGTAAAGACCGATCGCACGGCGATTTCTTGGAAAAAGCGACACCTATTTAAAAATGAGTGTGTGTGCACACACACAGTGGTAACTTCCCAGCCATTTTTGAACTTGTGTATTTATTGTTGTGTGTATTATTATTTTGCATGCGATAAGATAAACAGCGATCTCTAACACTGTGCGAGTGAGCGAGAAAGAATTTTTCGAGCACGTGAACGTCGTTCAGTTGCAGAAAAAATAGAACAAATATCACAGCAAGTACAATGGACAAGGGGTAAAGCTTTGATGGGCTGTCAAGCTGAAATGCCGTCCGTTAACAGGCGCAATCACCTGTTGTACCCACATACACGCACACCCAATTATAGATTGTACACCCACACAAACACATATCCTATACAATGTTTTTTTTTTTGCAGATTTTTGTTCCCAGCATATGTATAGGCATCCCCCTCGCACCAATGACGTTTATCGGAGCGATGAGTTCCTTTCACAAGTTTATATCGCTGCCGTCGCAGCTACTAATGTCAAAAACCTTTTAATAACTTATGATATTTAAACGCATTAAATAAATCAATGCAGCAGCACGTTTTGACCTCTGTTGTTGCTGCTCGCTCTTTTAAATGGCGATGACGCGAAGTTCATAGAACGCGGAAATTTAACTAAATTTGGGCTTATTTTTTTGGTTCTCATTTTGCACAGCACTGCAAGTGCAGCAAAAAACTGTTATTTGGTAGGGTGAGTCAGTCAATTTGGCGAATAAAATTGTAACGTTGGCAAAAGATCACGGCTTTATTAATATGTTTTTCAAAAATTACATTCAGATAAAAACATTTCGCTAGTCGATATCCTTTTTTCATTTACCTTTTCTCCTTTGTTATGATTATATCCGGAGGCTCAGTTTTTTCAAAAATCGGTATGATATAAACCATTCTCGCTTCTTCTTTTGCGGCTAAATGTTTTGTTTGTTTTTCCAAGTGGTTTTTATGCTACCGTACTTGTGGTTTTTTATTTTTATTTTATTGTTTACAAATTCATTCATTAATGCCAAGTTGCGCTGCTGCTGCATTAATGCAAATTTTTACACTCGCTTTTGACGTTCTTTACGCACCGTATAAGCTGTAACAACAACTTTTGATTAAATAAATAAAAAACGTTCATTCGGTTCGTGCCAAGCACAGCCAGCCACCAAACCAACCAAAGCAAACAACAACAACAAAAAATACGTTTTGACGTTTTTGTCGTCTGTAAAAAAAAATGACGTCAAGGTAAGTTGGTAATAATTTTTTTTATTGTCGCTTTAGACCTCTCTTACAAGAAGTAACACTTGCGATTTGTGTGTGTTTCAAAGGCAATTTAATGTAATGCTGATTTTCATCAATTTTTGCACAAATTGTAGAAAAACTGCGACACTACTGCACACACATATAGAGAGAAACGCACCAACACAGACAAAAGTTTGCAACTGATTTGGCGATAAGCAGCGTTATTGTTGTCTGCACACACACGCAGGCATTTGAAGGCAGGCTCACAGTTTTGATTGACACGCTCTCGCTCGCTCGGATTCTCTTTCCAGCTACCGACAGACAACCAGCTGAAACGATTGATTTTCGCATACTAAATTGCGAGCATAGCCCCCAAAACGAGCCACAGCTTGCAGCACATTATCAGCTCAGCTTTACGCTCTCTCTCTCTAGCTCCCTCTGTCTCTCGTTTGCTCGTTCATTGTTATCAAGTTTTGTTATTGTTAAGAGTGACCAACTATGGGAAGTGCTTGTACATTGGAGCAGCATGCGGCTGGCTTGCTCCGGCTGTGAAACAAGTTTTCAAAACACAGGTGTGTGCGTGCGTGCGTATGTGTCTGTCATATTGGATTCTGTGTGTGTGTGAGTATTTGTACTGTATAGGCATTTAAGAAGGAAATTTCTAACTAAACATTCAGACTTCTCAATATTTTTGTTTGATTGTTTTATTTCACCACAAGTTGCATTTTGCACGTGTGCACATTTTGTATTGAACATGTTGCAACTGTTATAGGTACATACATACATATATATATATATATATATATATATATATATATATGTTTTCATCCATATCTTATGTTGATAATTATTTTTTTATTTATTTATTGTTTTCAATTTTAAGATCTATAAGAGAGTGTAATCTGATGCTTTTTGTAAATATGTGAACTGTAAACCATCTTAGAAACAAAAATTCCGAGTTTCAATAAAATGAAAGCTCAAAGCTGAACGGTCATAAAACTTATTTTTCTCAGTTCATAATCATTATTAAAAATATTCAATTTAGAATCTAGTGTGGAAAGCGAGATAAAGTTTCCAACTTGCTCATTACTCCCATGCCAACACGATCTTGACTCATAATTATTTTTAGCTGTAACAGTTTTGATCGATAACTTACCTTCTGCGCAAATTATCGGTTGTATCCAGCGATAAGTTTGGACTGCTGCCATGATGCTTACGCCGGCTGTAGTTATTGTGCAGTTGTTGTTGCTGGTTCCTGGAGGCGGCGACATTGACCAAATCATCGCGACTTTTGCTTAGACTGTCGCTAAATGGCTGCATTGTCCGTTTATTTTTAGTTTTTTGGTGTTAAGGCTCTTAACACCCTACGACATGTTGTGTCAATTTTGAGTTGGGGCTGTTAAGGTTCGTTGAAGGAGCGTGAATTAAAAAATTAAATCAATAAGTGAAAAGTTCAACACACAAGCAAAGCTTTTTATCAATGAACTAATACAAAATCAATAAAACGACGTCAAACACCCACTCGCAGGATGCTCGGCTACACGTAAGTGTCTGTATGTACGTGTGCAAGTTCACATGTAAATATATATGTATATGTGTATCTGCTAGCTTTGAAGGGGACGCGGACAATTTTAATACACTCACAAAAAAAATGCACCCAATTTTAGAAAATCACTAAAACATTAATTCATTTATTTAACTTATCAATTTTTTTGAAATAATACATACACTTTTCCGAAATGAGTAATTAATACTCTTTAGGAGTATTTTTAAAGTAGAAATGCAGTAAGCCATTGTTTTGATATATAAGTATTTGCTTTAGGGTTTTGGGCTTAAAACAGAATCTATTGTATTTAGAAATTTACTTTCACAATTTGGTGCCAAAAGTATGATAGTTAATTAAAATATCATTTTTCTGAGTGTAGCACTGTCGTAGGCCCCCTCACGTTACGCTTGGCAGTCGAAGTCAAAAAGCGCAAAGCGGCAAAAATTACAACAGACGATGGCGACGACCCACGCAAACGGCAACGCATGCAAGGAGAGCGAGTGCGGCAGAGATAAACATATATATATGTATATATATATATATATATAATGAGAGAGATGGGTCGCAGGAGAGAGAACAGAAGGGAGAGTAAAGCTTAAAGCCACCGCGGAAGCGCGTGATAAAACACAAGAAGAAGAAGCAGAAGTATAAGACGCGGTGGCGTCGGCGACATGCTATCAAATAATATTCAAGTGCACCTCAAACACTTGTCTCACACACATTCATACATACATAAAAACATACAAATGAATATACAACTGAATTTAAATATGTACATAAAAATAAATGTTATTAGTTGTGCACATTTCACTTTCGAATGCAGCGCTGCTTTATTGCATACCCTTAAATGGCAAATTGCACAAAAGAACAAACAGACAAACACATACATATATAGATGTATTTGTATTTGTATTTCACTTCTTCTTTGCCTTTTGCTTTTGGTGCTGTGCTTTTTAACTTGGCTAGAACATAACAACAATAAGCAGCTACGAAATTTTTTTGTTCCACACACATGCACATAATCTCTCATATATACACAGGCACGCACACACAGAACCGTACAGCGCAGCTTATACTTTTGTGCGGTTGCTGCTTCTTCTTCTACTTCATCAAGTTTGCTTCGCATTGAAGAAAATCAATAAATTTATATTTGCACTTTCCAATGTAGTTTTGAACGAATTTTCATATTGTTTAGCACACGTATTTCTCTTCACATGCGTTCACTTACATTTCTTGTATATTTTGTGATAATTTCTCATAAATTTTATAAGCGAATTATTGTACAATAAATACAAAGACACTGGTTGGCCTTTAGATAACGTTCCGACCAACCAACCAACCGTCCGCACCATAGGTAGATACAAATCAACTAACCAACAAACCAAACCAACAAACCAAAAAAAAGAAGAAAAACTGGCGCTCAGCCTGACTGCCGACTGCCTGCCTGGTCGAGAGCATCAGAAATTGGTATGTGCACCAACAACAACAACAGCATCTACTACAGCCAAGCGGGCCAATTTCCTCCCTCAAAACCAGTTGGGAGCGCAGGTTAAACTGCGCTTGCGCCCAAGAGTGTTTGTGTGTGAGAGATAGAGAGAGCGAGCGAGAGAAGCATTCCATGGCCAGTTAGCGTCGGCGTCAGCGGCAGCGTCGCAGCGTCGCAGCCACCACCACCAGCACCAACATTAGCAAGCCGTCTTATTATTGCTTGATGCTTACTGAAGCTTTTGGCTAACAGTTAATACCGAAGTTAAGCAATGATCATAAAGCTCTTATTAAGCTCTCAAAAGCTTTTGGAGTGCCGACTATTGGTTTTGAACTCGCATCCTTTTGTAATGATGTAAATAAAGATTAACATAGAGTAAATGTCTGCTAATAACTTGATGATAAACACATAAGAAAATAATACATAATTTAAAAGCGAAAATTTAATACATAAATAATAATCATTATTATTTGATTTAAGTAAACAGCAATTTTGTTGAAAATATGTTAAATATAATTGAAAATATAATTATATAATATCATATTATAAAGGTTAATTCATCAATCTGTACCTCAATATAATGCAATACTTAAGCTTTACTTATCTTAAGATAGAGCAGATATATATTGAAAATCTTTGGTTAATTTTATACTTTATTGAAAGTACATTCAAACAGAAAAGTTTTCGGAAACATTTAAGAAAAAAATTTGTAAATTTAACATATTTAAAGAGGTTTCTCATTTAAATTGCGAGATTAGATTTCGCTGTTAAGTTTTTTATATGACTTTTGGCTGGCTGATAAGAGGCGACAACAAGTTGTGTTCAGCAAGACTCGTTTGTCGTTTACCAGTTTAATGTTACGTTATGAGAATAGGAAGAACAGAAAAACATACACGCTGACAGACAGACAGGTTGGCAGACAGCAGGTAGAATTATTTTTATGTAAACAAATGTGAGTCATACAGGCAAACAAACATTCAGAAAACTATTCCCGACCCGAATCCGAACAGCAACGCTGATCTCGACTCACTTGTTGCACCACCACTGACTCACCGTTCCACTCTTTCGCATTGTTAGGGGCCTTTTTAGGTTTTCTTGTTTGTTCACTAACAACAACAACAACAACAACAACAACAACAACAACAGCTACAACTCCAAGAAGAGATCCAGTAAATTAATATGCTGTATGCGTTTTTTTCTTTGGTCCATTGTGCATGACTCAATAGCCAACTATTTATTGTGGAGGGACAGGTCCAATATCGGCTTCGACTCCCAAACAAAGAAAAACAGAAAACAACGACAGTAAAAAAGGATTTGTTTTGTAGTCGAGTGCAGGTAAACGCGTTGAGAGAAAACCAGTTGTTCTCCAATTAGGGTGGATTTTTGTGCAGTTGAACTTGTTGCTCTTTCATGATCTATGGCATATGTTTCTCTTGGCAGTTTAACAATGTTGAAAATTGTTACTATATTTAATCGGAATAAAAGTCAAGGGACTCCTTTTATTATTTATTACCTACAACGAAACGCTTATCGACTGAATAAGAAAGTTGATTTTATATTTCTTTTTTTGAATGAGAATGTTTATTTTCAACTTAATTACGTTTATAATTATAATCTATAATCTTATGCTTTAACAAATTTATAAATAGAAATGATACTCGTTAATAATAATAAAAATAAATGTTTTGCCGGTGAACAAAGGTAACGTGCTGTTAATGTGCATACACTTAACAGTGATGTTATTGCACTGTCTGCCTAAAAGAAGACTGATCTGTAAGCGATTTGCACTTGGCACAGTTGGTATTAAAATGAGTTCGTTTTCGATTTGACTAAAGTCAAGAAAAAAATGAGATTTTTATTTTTTAATATTTAATAAGTACGCAATGTGAGTGTTATATCATATAAAGGATGATGGTCTTATAAGAAGTACTTAAAAGTGTAGTTTTTTGACCAAAAGGAACAATTATCTGAAGACATGAAAATATAGCGAGGCAGAGATAGAGAAATAAAGGGAGAGAGAGGACAGAGAGAGGGAGATTAGAGAGTGAGAGAGAATGGTAATGATATAATCTCGCTATTAGCATTAAAAATGAATTAGAATTGTTACTTTGAAGAAATGAATGAATGCATAAATAAATATGATCTTTAATTGTAGCTTTTTTTTTTTTTGGTTTATGGTTTTTGTTCTTTGTTTCATATTACCGGATTTGGAATTGGGAGGGGCTCTCTCGGTTGGGTAGTAGCTCAGTAGAGTTTTAGGAATATCGTTGATATAAGGATAGCTATGAATAGGCATTTCACAGTTAGAAGTAATGGCGGGGTACAAATCGAATCTATAAAACAGTAGTCACAAAATATACATATTTATACATTAATATTATAGGCATGTTTGTTTTCTCCAAATAAATATCGTTTGGCCACAATTGAGTTGCATCCAAAGAAAATATACAAAAAATTAAAAGTATTAAACACAATTGTGACCAAACGAAATGTTTATCATAACTTATACATTTAATGTTCACAGAAATGTTTGTTTGCTTTAACGCACTTTAAGGGCGACTTATAATTATAATAAAAATACAGAGTGCTTTTCATCCATAATTCATGTTGAAATGTTAAATGAATTGTTCTTCGCTTAACTGAATATATTAGATTAGCAACGCCCAATTAAAAATATGTATATATATATACATATATATATATGTTTTGTATATATATACATATATTATATATATATATATTGTCCATCTCACACTACGTTTTCTTGGTGGTTGCTTAATTGGCTCGTTTGCGGGGAAAGATTTATAGAATGCCTAAAATATATATGTACCTGTCAGTATATATATATTTATAGTATATATATATTTATATATATATATATATACATATATGTAAAGCAGTAGATATTCAAGAACTGAATTAACAGTTGTTTCACATATCACGTTAATAACTTTCAAGCAACATTTAACTTTTATCAGCTTTAGAGCGAATGCCATATTATTTTTTTTTTTACCTATTTGGGATATTTGCTTTTGATAATATACAGTTCTGAAATCACAATAATCCTTGAAATAGCTCCAGTTTTAGATATATATAAGTACAGTTTTTTCAGGTTCACATTTGATAAGGAAATTACATGTGTGTGTGTGTGTGTGTATTACCCTGTGGGCTTTTCTATTCGCTCACGCATAGATCAACCTACATATATATATATATATTATATATAGATATATATATCTATATATTTGCTTTATATATATAGTTATTTGTCAGGTACGCGTGGCATTTCTCTCTAGTTAACACTCCGAAATTGTGACATTTCTCTCAAAAGGAACTTCCAACGGTACATATGGTATATGTATAGTGTGTGCGTGTGTGTGTGAGTGTGTGTGTGTTTAATTAGAAACCCAAGGAATTTGTTTGTTGTTGATTATCAGTAGATTCGCTCGCCTCATGTGTCTCAGCAGCAGCAGCAGCAGCAGCATTTTGAGCCATCAAGTCTTTAGCAGCATTATCAGCATCATCTTCGTCATCATCCTGATCGTCATCTACGTCATCATCATCACTGGAATCGACAAAATTGAGCATGGTAAGCGCCTGGAAATCGTTCAAGGCCTGCTCGAATAGATCTATCGAATGCTGATTGGTCTCGATCACCTGCTGTGTGGTGTCCAGCAAATCCTCCGTTGCGCTCAGCATCAGATCCTGTATAGAATTCGAGTGCGAGTTTGAGGCAAGTGAACCAACTATTCCCAGTTGTTGCTGTTGTTGCTGTTGTAGCTGCTTATCAACTGCAGCAGCTGATGCTGCTGCGGCTGCTGCTGATGATGATGTCTGGCTTGGATTGGAGGATTGTGGATTTGTGTAGAATAGCTCACCACTCAAGTCACTGGCGCTGTCACTGCTAATATTGCTGGCAGCCAAACCTCGCGTCAATTCATCAGCTTGCGCCAGCGTTGAGCCAATTATATCGCTAGCTATCCGCATGGCAGCATCCCGTGCCGCAATTGTGGATATAAAGTTGGAGGTGATGGAACTACCCCCACCCAAGGAGGCGGCTGCGGTAGGCGTCGGATTGCTGGGACGGGTGAAGACGGTGTCACTGGTCACCTGGTTACCCTCGATGCGCAGACCGGCGACGCCCTTCTTGGGTATCGTGGCCAGATCCCGTTTGACGCGGCGGCAACGTGTGGGCTCATTTTGCCGCTGCTGGATGAGCTGCTCCAGGTCCACAATGTATACGTAGCCGGCGACGAGTATTGTGCAGGATTTGTCGCCCTTCTTGAAGGCCTCCTCAATGTCCTGGCTGGTGCGATCATCGTATTGCCACCAACCTGTATATCAACTAGTTAGCAAAGTATCTTTCGGTTCAGGGATGGGAATGGGAATGATTTGGAGTGGCGGGGAAATGGGATTAAATTTTGTGTGCTTTAAATGCGTCTTAGTCCGGCGATGCCATTTATATTTGGCGGCGGATCCGAGCGCTTGCGTCTTAAGATCTTCCGGCTTTTCGTGGGCTGCTCGCGCAGCGTTTGCGTCATTTGCAGCAGATCAATGAGATACAAATTGCCACAGATCAGCAGCAGAAGCTCTGATGAATCACTGATCCTTGCCTGCGTCTGGTTTGGATGTAGCTCCTGCTTCTGCGTCTCGTTGAGGGATGCTTCAAAGGCCATCTCAATGCTCTCGCTGGTGCGCAGATCGTATTCCCACCAGCATCCTAGTTTATGTTTGTGTGTTGGCGCAGGATTGGAATGAAGCTGGCAACTGCCACCAAATAATGATATTAAATACTTACCATTGCGTCCCTCATAGTACCACTGATAGCCATCCTCTGTAGCACGTGTGGCACAAATGTCATCAATGCCATTCACCAGTTGCGGATTGTCCAGGAATGCGGCGGGTATCTCGCGTCGACACATCGCACAACGACGATTCTTATAGGCAACGCCCTGTGCAATAATTAAAAATTACTAGAATTATTTCAAAGTTTTCAAATATGTAGAAATTGCAACTTATTCTATGTTGCAACTAGTTGTCCACCTTGTATTATACATAAATTGCTTGCAATTTAAATTATTCAGTTTAAACTGGCGACTAATCTGTATTTTAAGGTAAACGGCTTTTTTGCGGAAGGTAATTTAAATTGAAAATGATTTTAAAAATTTATTAAAACGAATATTAAACAGAGTAAGCAGCATAGGGGTTAAGGCGAGTGTGCTACCTAAGGGTTAAACTAAACGCGTATCCTAAGGGCTAAGCAAAACAAAAGACCTAGGTGATAAACAGAGCAACTGGCTTAAGGGTTAAAAGAGCGCATAGCCTAAGTGATCAACAGATCGAGTGATTTAAGAAACTGCGCAGCCTAAGGGTTAAGTAGAGCGCGCAGCATAATGGTTAAACAGATCGAGTGATTTAAAAAAGTGCACAGCGTAAGTGTTAAAGGAGAGTGCTCAGCATAAGGCTTAGGATAGAGCGCAGCATAAGGATTAATAGAACGCGTAGTCTAAGGGCTAAGCAGAGATCTAAAGTAAAGGTTCAATCATAGCCTAATATTAAAAAGAGAACGCACGGCCTAAGAATTAAACAAGGCGGCGCGGCCGCTAACTAAAAATTTCAATCGAGGCGCGACTTGAGTTGAATGCGTAAGTGAATTGCAAACGCTTCCGGAATTTTTTTTTTCGTATTTTTTATGTTCTTTTTTTGTAAACTCACCTTGACGCACAAGAAGCAGAAAATGTGGCCGCATGGAAGACGTGCGGGATGTATACAAGTCTGCAGGCAGATGGGGCACTCCAAAGTGGGGGCTGTCTCAGCGTTATTCAATGTCGCAGCTAAAAAAAAGAAAGTATTATAAGTTTAGGTAACTTTTTTTCATTATTGCAAGTTACTCGTTTCAATTGTGGCACTTTTGAGTGATTCAGCTGCGGCAGCACTGCTGGGCGACTTCTTCGCCGTTGTTGTTGCAGCGCGTGCCGCAGCCGCTGCCGCTGAGGTCGATGGAAGAACGCAGAGATCGATTGTTGTTGTCGCTGGACGCAAAACGCCAACAAATTGCAAGTCTTCGTCGTCGTCTTCCTTGTCGTCACTGTCGTCTAGATTGACAATTGTATTCAAGCTCGCATTTTGCTCTGAATCGTTGCTGCTTGTTGAACGCTGTTGCGACATCGCTTTTTTCTTTGTTGTTTTGTTGCACACACAAACTCGACAAACTGCCGTTTGCACAATTCTACAAAATAAAAATGTTTCGTCGTTTGCTGTTCTTCTTCTTTGCAACTACAGCTGTGGTCACCCAAAACATGTTAACTTACGCGCTAATGTTATGAACAGCGCGTACTTATTTGTGGATTAAATTACAAATTGTTTTTATATTCAGTAATAAGCTGGCCAACTTTTTAATGGATAGAAAAATATAAATGTCACTTAGTTTGACCGAAAAGCTAATCAAATTTTAATGAAAACAACTGCAAGCGCAATATCAGTGCTGTGATAAAACAGCTGTCGCTGTTAAGTCACCTGTTATTCGAATATGGGCAACGCTGTTATCGTTAAGCGATAAATCTAGTGCTGCACAGTGCTTGTTCCAAGTGTGATGAGCAGAGCGCGCAATTTGAATTTAAACTGATATGATATACATCACAGTTAAACATTTTTTTTATTAAATATTTTTATTTGTGAGTTATTTAGGTGTATTGTTTTTGCATTTAGTTCCATTTTAACGCATGAGGACTTTTGCAATAAAACTGCTGCCACATTAAATTCAACCAAAGGCCAATTAAAAATATGCGCTTCATTGCGTGCAACACCTTTTTGGACACTGCCCACAATCTGGCTGCTATTTGATTGTGTTGGGAGGATGGTTGCCTCCCTCCAGTAATATAACTTCATAAAAATTGACAGCCCTTACAGTCGCCAACAATGTAATAAAACCAAAAAAAAAGGAACTTCAACATTCGTCAGTTGGCATCACGCACATTTTAATATGCAGTCAGCATACGGTAAAAAAATAAAAAAAAGAGGACTACAGAGCAACAGCAGCAGCCGCCTCCGCAGTTGAACTCATTACATGAAAATCAATTTTTGGTTTATTTTTGTGCGACGCATGGACAACTTTGTCCTGCTCTCCACAATTGCATGTCATTTTTTGTCAATTACACAACACATACATACACAACACACACACACATGCAAATGGTCAATTGCCTAATTGCGCAGACAAACGCGTCGAAGTCAACAACTGCCGACGAGTTTTGTAAATTACTCTCCACGCATGTTGTTGTTGTTGTTTCAGCCTTTGGGGCTGTTTAATGCACGTGCCTCACTCGCTGCTGCTGCCATTTAAAAATGTGTTGTACACAAAAAAAAAAAGGAGAAGTTAAGCACTACGTGCACCGATTTTACTCCACTGTTTCTGTTTAATATGCAACACAAGTTTTTAAACTTTTCCCCAACTCACCTTGTGCCATTTTTTTCTAATTGTTCTATGCGCTCTTGAAGCAATTGAATTGAATTTTCATACGACAAACAACGAGCTAAAAATCAAAATGCTAACCCAAAAACAAAACCAAGAAAATAATTCGGCTCCATCTCAATGTAATTACCACAAGGGGGAAAAAACGATTATGCCCTTTAAGATTATTATTATTGTTAACACACACAAAGTACGCCATAAGCGTAAAAATATTGCCACTTTTTTTATGCGCACTTTTTTTTACCCCAAAAAAAGTAACAGTTATCCTTGTTCTTGTCGACTTGGTACTTGTCTTCTTGCCACCCTTTGCACCCTCATTCGCCAAATTTTTTCGCTCTGCTTCTTCTTCTTTGTAATAAGCTACTTTTGCATTGCTTTTTATTTTATCATTTGGCTTTCACTTCTTGCCTGCCGCCCATCCACATTTTATTATCGTTTCTTTTTGGTTGTTGTCGCCTTTTCGCTGCTTTTTGCAAATCCCTTTAATCAACGGAAATTGGCTGTTCACATGTGAATAAGCCTTGGGCTTATTATGATACGTTTTGCGGAGCGCTAAGCTAAGCTCTAATAAATTTACGAGCAACCAGGCCATAATTTGCACAATTCCCTATTAAAATGTTGATTTTATAGTATGTATATTTTTTTTGAGGCCTTACATAATAATCAGTGTTCAAATTTAAGCGATCTTTGCATGATGTCTTTGTCGGAAAGTAATCGATTTTAATCGTTATCGATTCATTATCTATTCTTCTGAACTTCTTTTCATAAAATTATTACTATGAGAATGCTGCCGATATTAGGTAAATATACTTCGTCAGAACAAGACAAACTTTATTTCAGATCGCAACTTCTTGCACTAATAGCATTGTGTTCTAAAGGAAGTTTAATCTTAAATTAAGTAGCGATATTTTTAAACGATTTAGCGACAGTTGTTTTTCTTTGGTACAGGTTAAATTTTGCCATTTAATTTTTGCCAAGTTGTCGTTTTTTTTTCCTAAGTTTATACTTTATATTAAAAAGAATTTTCACTATTACCTTCAACACGGTTAACTCTGTCAACTGTCTGTAAATTATTTGCTGCTTACCGACAAAAATTGAGCGACAATTTCAACGTAATCTAAACCGTTTCAATTTGTGCAGCGTCTGTTGCTCCAAGCCAAAAATCTGACTGACAAACCATCAAGTCAACTTTCAACTGTTCAGCTTTCATTTCCATTTCCCATTTCCATTCCCAATTCACAATTTTCTCACCTTTCCCACCCACTTGCCACTTGACGTGCTATACTCAGCGGGAGGGGGCAGTGGGCTATTCCTGTTGCTGGGGCGTGTCCTTAAGGCCTCAAGCCTCAGCTGCTTGTCACTTGCGTATTGATTTTAAAGATTTACATCAGGGCAGCAGAAAGCCCAGCAAGCCAAGCAGGCAACAACAGGTGACACCGAACCAAAGTCCCATAAGTAGGCTACAGTTTTTATACCCTGTATTAGTAAATTTGGAGGATGATCTGATTGGGGGCAGTCGTTGGATACTAGTACATAATAATAATAAGTGTTCTGTTCCAGAAAGCTGCAAATATCAATGTACTTATTATTTTGGAATGGTTTGCTCATATTCTCATAATGATAGATATATATATATATAGAGATTTATATTATACTATTAGAGACTTATCAATCATGATCACATATATATATATATATATATATATATATATATTATTAAACGTTGTTAAGAACTTGAAATTATATATTTTTCCAACAGGATTTATATGCATTTATATCTTATGTATCAAAGAGCTTATATGTATAATATTAATAAATATTGTATGCCTCAAAAAATCTCATCAATATTCTAGGGCATTTTTAAGTTGAGCAAACTACATTTTTTTAAAAATTCTTCGCCCCATTTGTTTGTGGCCTGTCGGCAAAGTGTAGAAAACTGCCTTCTGGAAAACGTTGCGATTTGTGATTTTTATCGCGTTTTACTTGTTGTATTTGATTTTATGTTTGTTGTTGCAATTTGCTGTCAGCAATTGAAAAGCAATTGAAATCGATATGCCAAATAACTGTTAGCAGACCAACTTAACAAGGCAAGGGGCGTTGTTGGGGGTTGGGGTAGAAATGTGGTTCGCTTTTTTTTATATTTCGCCTCGCTTGCACAGCTAATTAAAAGTTAAAACATTAAGAAACAGTTGCTGAAATGTAAAACGCTTATCTGCAGACTCATAAAAACACACGATTAACAGGGGGTGATGAAGTTGGAGTGGTGAGGGGTGGGGTGTGTTGGGGTGTTGGTCAACTAAATCAAAGCTATTCATGTTGACCTGGCCAAGAGTGCTCAAGTGCTGGGTTAATACAACGTCTTAAGGGCTACTTTGAATGTGAATGGAAACTTGCAGACCGACAAAGCTTATCACAGCTATGTCCAAGTAGAAAAAGGACATACTTTTTTTTTTGTTGGGGGGGGGGGGGGGGCGTTCTTATGGGTTGTTGGTGGTGACAAAAAACACACGCCGCTTGGGTGCCTTTTGTGCATTTGCTGCTTGCCGCTTGGCCTTTTGCCTTTTGTCCATAATCTTTGGCATTTTATCGCCGCCTATCTGTTGATGTCTTTATTAAAAAAAAAGAAGCAAAGAAGTCGCACAAAAAATGCAATTTTTATCCCCATTTTTTTGTGGGTTTTATTGGCAGACAGACCACTGGCAACGAGGCAGCAACAACTTGGGCATTTTTATTAGCAGCCAACTTTTGAACTTGAAGTTGTCTAGTTGTCGGTTGTTGTTGTCCTCAGCAGGCGCTTCACATAATTAAATAAAAGCGTTAAAATTAAAAATAAAGATTTTCCACAACGAAAGGTTTTCTCTTTTTTTTCGGTCGGAAATATGTTTGTCTGCGCAGCGCATCTTTTGCACCGATAAACTCGACAAAGAAGCAACATTCTTTTGCACTCCCTGCGCTCTAAAAAAGCAACCCTCTTCCGTTGTTCCTGTTGTTGTTGCCTCGCTGTTAATTCGTTTTCTTATTCTTTTAAAGTGCCAAGTGTGCAGATAAGGCGGAAAATGTTGCGACATTTTCCGCCTGGTAATTGTCCTGCAGGATGCGCGGTGTCCAAGTTTATTGCCTAACGACCGCGGCACGCTCCCATCCCATCCCATCCAGCTTTCCATCCATCCATCCATCCAGCCAGTGTGGTCTTTTTATATTTTAATTAAAAAATCAAGAATGACACACTTAACGGAATGAAGAAGCAAGAAGGGAAGTCAATGGATGCTGGGAAAGTAGTTCAGTTATTACCATTATGAAAAAGATTTCTTTTTTTATTTTAGGTCAGCGCATTGACACATTTAATCAGCGTATTACCTCTTAAAGCGTTTAACAGGTTATAAAAAGGAATAAAAGCAAAACAATTGAGTTTTTGGGTGTATAAATATCTAAAAAAAAAATAACAAACAGCTGAAACTTGTAAAATTTTTATAGATGATAAGCTATTTATAACAAATATACCAAAAATAAATCTTTTAAGATGTGTAAAATGGAAGTTGATTGGAAATATATAATTATTTGCGATATAACTTAATATAAAAACCAATATTAAATAATAATGCAAAGAAAATATAATTAATTTATGTAAATAGTTTAAGTTTTAGATTAATAAATGATTTTGAGAAATATTTTGGATTGGTAATATGGAAAGCGTTTTCTATATAAATATGGAAAATCAATATAAAATAAAATGCTTATCAACTGTGAAACATCAAAGATATAATCAAAAAAGATATAATCAATATGCATATAAAACAGTAAGAAATATATTTTCAGACTTTTTAGTTTGGTTTTATAAATGTTAGTAAATTAATTAATTGCTATCTTCCCGTGGTTTATATTATTATTACATGGATAGAATGGTCTTCTTAATGATGTCAACGCTCTCGAGCATTTGCGTCTCGTTGATAACCAGAGGCGGGGCAAAGCGGATGATGTCGCCATGGGTGGGCTTGGCCAGGAGTCCATTGTCCTTAAGCTTCATGCAAACATCCCAGGCATCGAATTCTAAGTAAATCACAAAAAAAAAGTAAGTTTTGAATTGGAAATAATAAAAAATAAAAAACTCACTCGAATTAATCACAATGGCATTGAGCAGTCCCTTGCCACGGACCACAGAGACCACATCCTTGGGCAGCTTGGCCAGCTCAGTGCGCAGTAGTTGACCCATTTTAAAGGCGTTCTCGGCCAGCTTTTCCTCCTTAAGCACCGTCAACGCAGCAATGGCCACACGACAGCCCAACGGATTACCACCATATGTGGAGCCGTGCTCGCCGGGCTTAATGCACAGCATGATTTCATCGTCGCAGAGTACCGCCGATACGGGATAAATACCGCCGGAGAGTGCCTTGCCCAGTATGAGTATGTCGGGACGCACCTGCTCATAGTCGACGGCCAGCATGCGCCCGGTGCGTGCCAGTCCTGTCTGCACCTCATCTGCTATCCAGAGTACATTGTGCTTGGTGCACAGATCGCGCACCTGCCGCAGATATCCATCGTCAGGCACAACGACGCCAGCCTCGCCCTGAATTGGCTCCATCATGAAGGCGCACACGTTCGGATCCTGCAGCGCCTGCTCCAGCGCAGCCACATTATTGTAATCGATCAGCTCGAATCCGGGCATAAATGGACCAAAGCCCTCAAAGCTTGTCGGATCATTCGATGCAGAGACGGCGGCCAGTGTGCGTCCCCAGAAGTTGTTGCGAGCAAAGATGATCTTGGCCTTGTTATTCGGTATCTGCTTCTTCACATAGCCCCACTTGCGGGCCAGCTTACAGGCTGTCTCGCCACCCTCAACGCCAGTGTTCATTGGCAGCACTTTCTCGTAGCCAAAGAACTTTGTAATAAATTCCTCATATTCGCCCAGGACATCCGAGTAGAAGGCGCTGAGAGAAGAGGATTTTTTAATAAGTGAGCAAAATAAAACACATTCGAAATATACTAGAAAATCTCTTATAAATAAAAAAACATTAAATTTCATTGCTGATAACGCATAAGTAAACATATATTATTCATTTCCATTAATTAAACTTAAAAACATTTATTCCGACTGATTTTATAATTTATAGCTTGTTCCCATTGGTGCTTTGATTGTTTATGTTTTTGTAGCTCACTAAGTTTTAGACGTCATTTAAACATAAAGATTAATTGAATGATTAACCAGGATACTACATACAAATTATATAGGTATAGGTTTATATGACAAGAATACTATTTCTTATATTCTATTATTATATTATAATATTCATGTTTATTTGAATTGCACATATTCTGCTGATATTATTAATTGGTAAAAACAATTTTAAACTTAGCTTACAAGTTTATTAATTGATAAAGAAATTCAAGTGATTTATATTTAGTTTTTTCGAAAGCGCTCTGATATGTTTTTGTCGATTTGGTGTACGGTATCTTTTTAATTTAATCTGCCAAGTCTAACAGAACTTATTTTAGAAAGCTTTGACTGTGCAAATCATATGATTACAATGTGTGTGACTGATTCCATAAAATCATAAAAACATAAATTTTTGTAGTTAAGTCAAAAATAGTGATAATTTCAAATGGTTTTATTAATTTGTTTACCACTTGCTTTTATTATTATATTTTGTAATACTTAAAAACAATGCTCAATTTGAAAATACTATTTACTATTTACATCTCATATCGAACCAACCTTTATTCATTTAAGTTATCAAATAGAATTGTTTTAAATTGCGTGGTTGAATTTAAGCACATTTAAGATGTCTTGTTTACATGAAAGTTCGACTTGGCAACAGTAATATTAAATTAATGGGCGTTTGTTTTCGAGTCGTTAACAGATTAGCTCTGCTATCACTGATAACGACACTTGTTGTCACGAATAGCTGAGCAAAATCCAGTTTATGTTGCTTACGGTTTGTGAATTTTTGCTAACTATTATCACGGAGTACCAAAATAAAGGTCAAGGAAATATTTAATTTTAAAGTTCATAAAGCACTTGTCACTGATAGCTGAGTAAAATCTAGTTTATTTTGCTTTGTTTGTGCATTTTTGGTAGCTTTTCTCACACAGTTCAGGAATAAATGTCATAGTAATATTTAATAATTAAGCTCATAAAGCTCTCCTCCAACAAAATGCGTTCATTGAGCAGAGAAGCTTTTGAGAGGGTCACGTCTGGAGACAAAAAACCAAAACTAAATGTTTTTACTTACCGTGACGTCAGCGCCAGTTTCTGTGATTGCTCTGTGAGCGCCTTGATAATCTTGGGATGGCAGTGACCCTGATTGACCGCGGAATAGGCGCTCAAATAGTCAAAATAGCGTTTACCCTCCACATCCCACACGTGCACACCCTCACCTCGCGTAAGCGCCACCGGCAACGGATGATAGTTGTGTGCTCCATATTTTTGTTCACGTGCAAAAACCGCTTGGGAGTGAGCGTTCTCTTTAGAGACAGCAGCCGACTCAGCGGCATGTGTCTTTTGCGCCAGATTGCCGAGGCGACTGGCAATGCCGCGTGTGCTCAGCTTGGAGAACATATTGCTTATGCTTATTGAATGCAAAAAATAAGTAAGTCTGGAGAGATTTATTAGGCACCTTCGCACTCGATCGCTGCCTTTGCTTTACTGGAGGTTCGCTCGCGTTGCGATCACTCTATTTATAGCCTTTTCGCTGGTCGCGTCACGCGACTCTTGATAAGCTTTTATGCCAGACCCCCAACTGAATGTGAGAGAGAGAGAAGTGAGCGTAATTGCATAAAATCCTCTCTTTGTTTTTTTTGTTTTGCTTTTGCAGCTTCGCTTGACAACTTGGGCTTATCTGATTAGCTTTCCTGCGTAAAAACATATAATATATATATATATAAATTGGCAAAGCATTTTTATGCATGATATGTGATATGTGTATAAAAATAGCTTTATTAAATCGTTTTGTTGTTATTATTGCTGCTTGTGCTGTTATTAATACTTCTTATTAAGTGCTTATTTTTTACAGCAATCAGTGAAAATTTTCCATTGCTTATGCTGGAAGCTTGTGTCATAAGTATTGTCTTCTTCTTCTGTTTAATCTATTACGAATTTTATTTGAAGCTTTCACTATGCATTTGCAAATTTATAAATTTAATTAAAGAAAATATGTTACTTGGCACTTTTCATGTAATTCCTTTCTCTTATTTGTAATCCTCTTTTTAATTAAAAAATGATTACATATTTGTTAGTATTTCATATATTTTTATTTGATTTTTCATAAATATTTTGGGCTTAAAATGTACAACTAATTGGCTTAGTTATGATAACTAATTTGATTTTTTTAACAATTATAGCACATTAAAGAATTTTGAACACTAAAACAAAGAAATTAATACAAATATATTTTTGTATGTTAAGCTGCACACACACACGCACACATAAAAATAAAAAAAAAGTTAAAAGGCAACGCAGAAATTGCACTAAACTTCCACACTGAGGAAATTAAACTTTGTTAATTTCGAAAAATTCCATCACGCAAATATACACAGCGAAAAAATAAATAAATAAAATGTAAAATAAATGTGGCTCGCGTTTGGGCGAAAAAATGTGTTGCCTGCTTTTGTGAGAGCGCTTGAAACGCGCAATTAAAGATGATTTCATCTTTTGTTTTTGATTTCGTTTTTTTGTTGTTTTGTTTCATTAGCTACCACAATATTTGAATTAATTAACTGTAATAAATTCACGCTTTTTGATTGCTCGACATTTTGACATTCTCCACTATTCCATCATTGTTGGTGTGGCAACGCTCTGCTGGGGTGACTGAGCGGGCGACAGCGACGTAGCCGAATTAGCCGTGTTCGCCTCCCTCTGTGCCTGGGCCTGGCTGAGCAGCTCCTTGTTGAGCCGATAGCTGCTCATCACATTCGCACAGCTCTGGTGAAAATAGAAGTTGCGACCGCGCAGAAACGCATCCGTGTTGAGATCCTTTATGCCTGTCTTGAGAGAGAGAAAAACACACAAACGGAGAGCATGGCTTAGAGCACAAATTGAGCAAGAAGAGAGTGCAAGTTCTTTACATGCAAAAAAGTGCAATTATACTTAACGACAGACAGACACACATACAAAGAGAGAGAGAGAGAGAGAGAGATAGAAAGAGAGTGGGAGGGGGGAGGAGTACAGAGCGTGACAGCGAGAAAATGAGAACTGAAGCAAACTGAGAAAATTACCTTACAAATGAAACACTTGTTTTCATCGTCCGGTTTTAAATCCGAACTAATTCCCACCTTTGTGTCCAATTGCGTTAATCCCGGCACACCCATTGACGATAGCTGCGACAAACTGCTCTCCATGGGCTCAACATATTTGGTTGCTGTTGTTGCACTATTATGATTATTATTGTTGTTGCTAAGGTTGTTGTTGTTGTTGTGTGAGATATCCATGGGACCCGGCTCGGTACTGCTGACCTGTGGCTCGGAGCGCGGACGCTCATCATGTGGCGATATATTATCCAGACTTCTATCAAATTAAACATATATTTAAATAATTTTTGCACAGTTCGCAGGAGTATTTTTGCCTACCTGCTGCTGGCGACATTTTCGTCCAGGCGTCGCTTAAAGCTGTGCGATTTGCTTGACATTTTCACCGTCTCATCGTCATCCACAATGACATCTTCATCGCTATCGTTTTGGCACGTTGCCGTTTCCATCATTAGCTCCTTGTTATTGCTATTACTGTTATTTTCAGAGACGCCCACGCCGCACGAATCCGCATTGTAATAATGATTTGTGGTTGATGACAGCTCGCTGACGTTTTTCACTGTGTTTAGGTGGCATTTAAAGCAATTAGCTACTGGAAATCTAGAAATTCCCCTCAACTTACCACTGATATGAGCCTGTGTGTGGTTGTTGTTGGGCGTAATTGTTTCGCCCGACCAGCTGACGTTGTTGTTGCTGCTGCTGCTGGCCACGGTGGTCACATTGGTGCTCACATCCTGCTCATCAGCATGTGTATCTTTCTGATTGATAACGCACGCCGTGCGATACAATATCCCATCCAGCTTGCCCGGCTGTGCATTGCTGTTGTGCATGCTCGTCTGCTGCATACTATTTGCTGCCACTGTCATCGCAGTATTGGTGCCGGGTAGCTCCGAACCCGAATCCGGTACATCGTCGTTGCAACTTTCCACGTCCACCGTTTCGATCTCGTCCTGCAACTTGACTTCATCCTGCAGGCACAGTAAGAAAATGTTGAATGTCTTAAGCTTTTAATCTTTTTTTCTTTTCTAAAGGCAATTAATTATAATAATAATTAATAATTTAATTTCCATATGTTTAATTCTGTAGGCCAATAATATTTTATATTGTAGCAGGCCACTAGTGAATACTACGACACCAACATACGACTGTCAAATAACAGCTGTAACATAACTAGCACTAGTACAATATCGATTGACATCGTTATCGATAGACATTCATGGTGTGTTCACCAACTTATGAATAAAGTAAAGATGGCAGACAAATTTGGAAGAGAAATATAATTTAGCTTTAACTGATACTAAATTTAGATTTGCCTTGAAATTATTAATCTCATTAAGTTAGGTTATTAGCTTTTCTATGTTTGAAAAAAAGATTTGGTAATAAATTTACAGTCTTTAAAAATGTATATTTTGCAATTTGTTAGAACTTTGGAGGCAGCACTTAAAAATCGAACTTTTCTTGAGCTGTACGTTAATCTATATACTTCTATATATAAATTTATATGTCCTACAATCTCTATTCAATTTAGCTCTCGATATTACATAAATTTAATATTAAAAATGTATAATTAAGAAATAAATTAACTATTAAATTAAATTTTTATTTTGTTTAGAATCCAAACGAACCTCTGGTGGTAATTTGCCTGTTTCCAGCGCATACTTGCGCTTACAAATGGGACAGCTGCTACAGTAGAGACTCTCCATCATGTACATCTCGCCATATTTGCGCTTGCGCACCTTCAGCCGAAGCCGATTTTGACGATTGTTGCGAATCCGCTGAAAGGTCTACAAAAAGAGGATGCTTAATAGACAAAAGGAGACTTCGTTGTCATTTCTTTTGACTTACCTCCCAACGATTGTGGCTGGTGCGGATGGCATTCTCCTGGGCCGGACAGGGTGGGGCAAACATGTAGGTCGCCTGCAGATTGGCCCGCTCAAAGCCGGCGCTCAGCTTGTATAGACGATCCAGTTCGGTGAGGAAGTGCGTATGCCACTCCTCGGCGCTCAGCTTCAGCCCACAGACGGGACACAGATCGGGTATGGCGCCACCGGCAGCGGCTGCCTGCAAACCGCTGACCAGGCTCAGGCCACCAGGCACCGCACGCAATCCGGCCAGACTGGCCAGAGCCGCATGATGGGCGGCATGATGCGACAGTGGATGCGGATGTGCATGCGCCATATGATGATGTGTCGGTGGACCCGCTCCATGATGGCCATGATGATGATGCGGATGATGATGGGCTGGCGACGATTGATGGGCGGCCAAATGATTGGCCATGGAGACGACAGCGCTGCTCGTTGCCGCTGCGACTGCGGCCGAGCTAATAGCCGCCGCAGCCGAACTCGTGGAGCAGGAAGATGAGGAGCTGCTGGATGCCGTCGAGGAGGAGGCAATCGTATGCGCTTTGCTAACATTATGCAGATCTGAAATTGGACGCATGCCGCATTCATCAATCAAAGTGCCGCAATACAAATTGAAATTCCATACAACCACCCACCCCGCCGCAACCACTACCCCACTGCACCACCCTTCAAACTCGCATTGATTTCAATTTTTGGTATTTCCACAACCAGCATTGCTGGCCCATAAATTTTCTGGCCAATTTCTAATTGCATGCTACACATTTTTAACACGTACTTAGCCCAAATTAATTGGCGCTCGTTATTATTTTCTGGTTTTTATTTTTTATTCTCGTTTTTTTTTTTTGTGGCATGTCCTTGCTGAAGCTGCTCAGCTGTCAGACGCACGTACAACACACAAACACACACACACACACAGGCACACATAAAAAAGAATGTGCACAACAAACCACAATAAATACAAACTGTTTGCGGCACCAGAGTCAAAAGTTCTGCACGTGACTGTGGCGGCAATTAAAATATTATTACAACAAATACAAACAGAAATGTTGCCAATGTTGTTGCTTTTGTTGCCTTTGTTGGCTGCCAAATGTTTTGGCCTAAAATACGTATATGTGTAGATGGGCAACATAATATGTTGGCTGCCAACGGTTAACCGCGGATAACAGTAACAGAAACACTCAGCGAACTGGCTAACAACAAAATGGCCAAAAGGTTTGAGTTCAATTTGTTGACGCTCTGCATAAATTCAGATATTATTTAATTCAAATTATTCAACAAGAACAGAAAAGCAAAAGCTTTAAAGAAATTTAATATTACTAGCCAGAAATTATGTATTTATTTACCTATTAATTGGATATTTTATTTTGTTTAATTAATTATGTTTTATTTTGGAAGTTTATGTTAAAGTTTAAAGATATTTGATTTGTTACAATCGACCTGACTAAAATACAAAATCATTTGAGACTGTTTGTTGAAAGATGTCTTATTTTATGCGAAACCAATTTGTTATATTGGATATAATAAATTATATAATAATATATTTAGATATCTTATTCTTAATTATATTATAAACTTAAAATTACTAAATCATACATTAATTAATAATTTACCAGAGAAAAGGACAATCTCAGACAATTCGAAGATTAGACACAAATGCTAATCTTCTGTCCATCAAAGTTAAATGATAAATTAAATAAATATTAATGATTCTTTACACAAATGTAAATAGATTAATAATAAACACAACTGCTAGATTTGATGAAAATATCTCGAAAAACAAAAAATTTGTATAAAAAAGAATTCATGTAATTTACACAAATTAACCTTAGTAGCTTTACTGCGACATATTTATTTCAAAGAGATGAGAATTGCGACTTGTAATACTGCCAAATAAACATATGTTCTAATAGGAATAGAGAACTTTCATATAACTGCACAAAATCAGTGTTTCTGTTTGGCATTTTAGAATAAATAACCCGAATTCCAAAGAGTCACGTGCCAATCGCTGGTTGCCTTCAAAGCCGCCAAAGGGAGAAATTTCAAATATCGCATATAGCATGAAATATGAGTTTTATTGTGTGTGGGTGTGTGTGTGTGTGTGCCATTAATATTCCAGAAATTAATATGAAAATTCCAAGTGTGCATTGGATATAATACATCATCTGAACAACAATAATAATAATAATAAGTAATGCTCATAATAACAATACCAACAATGCAATCAAAGCGATTTGCAACACTTGCAACATCCTTTTGAACGAAACCAATACACAGAAGAAACCACAACAACAACAACAACAACAACATGTACAATAAATGAGCAAACATTATGAGTTTTTTGTCGTCGTCGTCGTCGTCGTTCCAAGGGTTGGTTTGGGGTAGCTTTAGCTGCCTTATAATTGGCTCAAGTGCCAAGTGAAGAAGAGTTGCAGGCTGAGTAATTAGCTGCCTCGTGCCGCAAAAAGGATGCGTCCTGCCTGTCCTGCGGTTTTTGACTTTGTAGTCAAGTGGCAGGCCAAAGGAAAAAAAAAAATAAACACTAAGCAGGGCTGCTACATTTCAATAAGCCATTGCGACATTTAAAACACTTAATGTGCACCCTTCTAACCCTTACACATGCACACACACACACACACACACATATATACATATATATATATATATATATATATGAACATATTTATATAGATACTTATACCAAGTGGCCTTTTGACTTTTGGCGCTTTTTGGCAGACGACGCGTGCTTCTTACATCCTTGCAGTGGATATTATAATTATAACGGCAGGTTTGTTACATCTTGGAGAAAACATTTTCAACATCTTCATAAAATATATATCTGTTCTGGATCAGCTTAACTAACCGAGACAATACTGTTATATCTGTCTGTCTATTTGTGATTCTATGCAAAATATTCTTAAATTTTAATTTAATTTTTTTGAAACTTGGCTCGTTTTTTTTACATACAAAGCCAGGCGGATCGGATAGCTATATCATAGCAATAATCGTTTGAAATATTAGTTATTCTACATTTCTTTAACTAGTTATTCTAACTGAACTTACTCAATATGAGTAATGGTATTTGGAACATATATATTTGAGATTGGAGTAGTTTATTATTTAACAAGATATCCAACCAAAACTCATAGCTAAAATCAATAATCGTTGACAGTTTGACTCTTTTGCAAGAGTGTCTAATATAGCTTTTATACTTGGCCTAAAGCAGTCTTGTATTTAGCCATAGTTGGCATTGGTTTATTGAATTTGGCAGCGCTGCAGCTAATTAAAAGCGCATTATTTATTTAAAATAATTTATGGGCTCAGTTTAGTTCAGCCACTGTCATAAGCCAAAAGTTAAACACAAAATGTGAGGGGGGTGGGGAAGGTGGTGTTTGTAAAGTGGGAGGGTGTGTATGAGTGTGTGCAGAAGACTGGTTTTACAGCTTAAGTACACATGTAAATATGAAAGTTAAATAAAAAGTTGATATTATTGAAAGGACAAGGACGTAGTCAAAGAGGGGTGTTTTCAAAATATAACAGAAATATAGATATTTGTATATATATCTATAGATCTATTATGTTTTTTATATATATTTTTATATACAATGTTTTCTAATTTTCTGATGTATTTCTGGAACTTTGGAATCAGCGAAATAAACTTTGCTTTGTATTTTTATTATTCGTTTTAATGTTGCATTAATAAAATTGGGTTTCAATACAAACGTTACTTTAAAATCTGTTCAGAATAAATTTAGTTATAGCAGTGGACAATTTAAGACGTTCTTTATGTTTAAGATGAGTTTTAATTAAAAATAAATTCTGTTTTCACTCTTTTGATAAAAGTGAATGGCTTCAGAAAATTATATTGTCAACTTCTGACAAAGTTTTATTCTTTAAGTAATTATTTCGTCTCTTACAATTTGTAAGGCTTTATTTTTAATTCACTAATTTAGTAATCAAGGAGCTTATTTTCCTTCAGCTTTAAAAATACTGATATTGTAGTTTTTAAAAGATTTTTTTTACACTGTTTTCATTTATTTTTACTATGTTTTAATTTCAACAACTTTAAACTAAATTATAAATTTTAAATTTCTTTTACTTAACTCAAGTTTTAACTTTCAAATTGCGAAAAAATAAAATTTATATTTATTGTTGAAGTGTGCAAAGATCTTTCCAAGTATTGAATATTATCATTGGGCATGCAAATTACCACACCCTGCCAGCAGCTGCGCCACTGATTCGAAAACTTTTGTTGACACAACCCCCCACCACTGGGTGCTGTTCGTGCCACTGCCACTCCCACTGCCACTAACCCTAAGACTCACACTGCTCGTTTTGCATTCATATTTATCATGTTCATATGCTGCCGAGTTTTGGGCATAAGGCGCTTAAGGCCAGCGGCTCTTTGGGAGACCAATTAGCAACGCATTTGTAGGCAATTTGTTTAGCCTACATTCGGGCAAATTGGGAGCAGCTTTAATGCAATAAGCGGCAGCAACCCTCAGGTAAATATTTGCCCAAAATTGATTTAAATGTCTGCTTGTGAACAGCATTAAAAGAAAAACTAATAAAATTGAAAAAAGTGAGTGAAGTGCGGCATTTTTTTCATCTGCCCGGCGCCTTTGGCCTGTCAGTCAAAGCTTATCCACTGAAGCGTTAAAATTGTACAGAAAAGTAAAATTGAAACAAATACGCCAAATACTTTGATAAAAAAAAAACGGGCAGGCAACAAATGTATCCCAAAATTGCCGCCCACTTTTTTATTTTTTTACTTTATCGCAAACATGCAAATTTGCAAAGTAAACAGTCGAGTGAGAAATATACATAGAGAGACCCAACTTACGTCTCAAATCCCTGGGATCCTGAGAATTATTGCTGCGCGGACTTTCACCCTTTTCAACGGCATCGTAATCCTGTGATCCCTCCATGGATTCGTGTGATGTGCACGTGGGACTGGCCGAATCCGTGCGAAATGATTCGCTGCCATTGAAAAGATTCTGAAATATTCAATTTCACTTATGACACACTGCCAATCTGCACACGATTAGCTACGTCGTCTCTCTGCCGTCACTCACCTGATCCAGAGATATGCCTATATATTTGGGTGGCGAAAACGCCGACGGCAGCGAGAAATTCGACAGCACCGACGGCTTCCCCAGCGAGCGCTCGCTGGCAAAGTAGCCGCCAGGTGCTCCAGCGGCGGCAGCAGCGGCAGCTGCTCCATTCGCCGCCAGCATTCCATGGTTGAGCGTCTGCAGCAAATGCGGATGGAAGTTGTGCAGGAATTGGGTGCTATAGTTGCCGACTAGTGACATGTTGTGTAGATCTTTGGCGTCAGGTAACTAGAAGTAAAATATTATTTAGTTAGCTAAGAATGACAAGTTTTTGGGCAAAAAAAGTAAAAGAAAAGATTACATGAGTAGATTATTTTTGTTATTCATATTTATATTAATTTTTATATTCATATTCATATTCCAAAATTGTAAACTATTTATTCTTTTTATTTTTTTATTATTATTATTATTAATTTTTTACATCTCCACAAATGAAAACAAAAAGATGCTGCTAAGAAAATGCTAAGTTTGATCAACTTTAATTATTACAACAATTAAATTAAGGCTAATGAAACATTTAATGTTATATATTTATTAATACCATCTACATATTAATGTTTAAGAGTTAAGCTTCCTATTATTATTCGTAACTTGTCAAATTAAGATTTTATAACTTTTCAATAGGTTGTTTAATGTATGGCGTTTATCTAAGAAAACACATTAGTTTGTACATTTTGAATAAAAGTTTTTGTTACATATTTATAGTTTATATGTATGTTATCAAAGTTTTTATAACATAAGAATTTTTTTAACAAGTTCATTTTAAGCGTTGTAAAATAAAAATTAACTCTATAAATCTGATAATATTTTAGAAAATGCACGTGTTTAATTGTTTTAATAGTATATGAAATTTGGGGAACTAACTCTGTTAATCATTATATAAAAAAGAAAAAACCCAAAGAAATAACGGCTTTTTCGGCATCTTAAAACGTTCAGGAAACCGTTTGACGTAACACATTTTAGACATCGTTTAATTTTTGCATAGTTTATTTATGGATTAAGTTTAAAGCGCTTTCCCGCCTGGTGTTTCCCGCAACTTCAAATTATACTCACTTTCCCCGACTTTTTCGCATAACTTTCCCAGCGCATTGCAGACAAATTTGTATGTAAATTCAGATGTTTTTTTTTTGTTTGTATTTTGGCAACTTTTTCTTGTGGGTGAGCAGTTTGGTACTTGTCACACATGTCGCCGCTTATGTTCCTGTCTACTTGGATATAAGTATCTGTGTAAGTGTGCATGCGTGTGTGTGTGTGTGTCTGTGTTGGTGTTTGAGTTTGTGTCTCAGGCTCAATTTGTTATAAACGGTTTGTCTTTTTATCCTTTGCTGTTTTTATCATGAGAAGCCACCCCAAACAATTCTGGGATACCCATATCATTTGCAAAGTCCTTTGTATGTTGGTAAATTTTCGCTCGTTATTTTACACCCCATTGGTGGCTCACACTCACACCCCCATATTCACACTCCACCCTTCTCCCCCACTCACACAAATGCTTCACATGACACAGTTTATGTGCGCCGATATCGTCATTCTCAAATCTCTCAATTTTGCCCCGTTTAACATTTATTTGTCGTAAATTAAACATTTTGCTGCATAATTTAGGGCGTCTAGGCTTGAGATGTGCTAGTCTTACATAAGCGTCCTCTTATCGCTAATATGTATCTCCTTAAAGCATTGGAAATCTAAGGTATTTTATTGGCTCATTTAATATCGAAAGTTTAATTTATATTTATTTATCGATTCCCAAATCTTTTTCTTCTTCACTTTGTTTGCGCACATATGTTGCCCGGATTTGAGACTTTTCTCCTCTCCCTCTTTTTACCTACTGTAATTGGTTAATTTTTGTGCCAAGTCATGTAGCTGTCATAATTTAGCCAAATTCACATTATGCCTTTATTTACGGCCATATTTTACGCTCACTTTGCTGGGCATAATTCACGCAAAGTAATTAGAGAAATCGAGTTTGAGATTGTGAATTTGATGCTTGTAGTTGGAAATGGTGTGAAATATAATGTAAACACTGTAAAAGTTGTTAAAAGATTTTTATAATTGTTTAGTTAACCAATTAAATTTAAATTGTTTATACATTGAAGATTAAGCTTACATTGAATACTTGATTTGAATAAATATTTATAGTTTATATCTAAGTGTTGCTCAAGTGGTGGGAAATTTAATTAAAAAACTGAAAATGTTGTTAAGGGATTTTATAAATAACTATTTAAGCATTTAAACAAAATTGTGTGTCAATTAAACATTAATGTTACATTGAATACTTTATTTAAATAAATATTTATAGTTTATATCTAAATGTTGCTTAAGTTGTGTAAA
The DNA here is from genome assembly GCA_035042365.1 of Drosophila dives. Lineage (NCBI taxonomy): Eukaryota > Metazoa > Arthropoda > Insecta > Diptera > Drosophilidae > Drosophila > Drosophila dives. The sequence continues at coordinate 279,294 of JAWNLJ010000083.1, read as the reverse complement.
ATTTAATGTAAACACTGAAATAGTTGTTAAGACATTTAATAAATAAATAGTTAAACAATTTATCGAATTTCTGTGCAAATTAAACATTAGGCTTAAATTAAATACTTGATTTAAAAAAATACTTCTAGTTTATATCTAAATTAAGAGTAATATCTAAAAGTAGACTTCTTCTCAATTATTTTCTTTGAACTTTTACAGGAAAATTAAAAGAATGTTATGTAAAAAAACTACGCCTTGACAAAACTAGAATAATTTCATCAATATATTTACAGAAACACAGACCAACTTTTAGCAGGAGTAAGCATTTTATGTACATATAAATATATATATCTGTCTGTGTAAGAAACGGGCAGCATGATCAGCGAAGCGAGGAGAATTATTTGTATGTGAATTCTGAAGCACATCGAGAATTTATGGAAGAATGATTGTATACATAAATTACGAGCTTATAGCTTATAATTGAATAGCCTTAGTATAACTTAAGCTTCGATGTTTTACGCTTTTCTACTTCTGCTAAGAGAGTATCGTAGGCACCTGGAAAATCTCCTCATTTACTGTTATACCCATATTCACCACACCTACGCCACATTCTACGAACTCCTCTTTTCACTTAATTTTAGATGAATTTCTCTCGAGAGTGAAAAGTTACAGCTAAGCATGTTATGACTAATTGAGCTTAGATTCAATCTTTCTATGTATTGGAAAAATATGTTTTTTTGTTTTTAATTTTAAAAATGCCAAAACAATTTATATGTCTTATTCAATTATTTATATCCTGAGCAGAGTTGTAGTCGTGATCAGCTAAAGACATCCCGATATGTGATCCAATGCGGCTTGAAATTCTCCCTTTCTCTGATTCGCTACTGGATAACTGTCCAACCAGAACCTGCTGTCTCAGAATCATACAAGGCATCAAAGGAAAAATTCGATTCTATTAACACCCGCCGCATCTCCAAATGTATTGCAATCAAGTAATGAAGTTTTCTCAATTTCAGTTATATGTTGAGTTGAGATTACGTTGTTTGGTGATGGATGAAAATCCATTTCGATAGCTACCGAAGCCAAAGATTTATCTATGATTATTATAAGACTAAAGCATATATTAAACACAACACACTTTAAATTCATCTTTTATATATTATTAAAATATAAAAATGTATATGCATATTTATATTTAATATGTAAAGATAAATAATCTGGGGCAGTCGAATAATAAACATTAAATGTGAGTGAACATTAAAAAAAATATGAATAGAGTTCAACCTGAATACTGAATTATTTAACTTTATTTTAATATTTTCAATTCTAAAATAAAAAATACTTTAAACACTTTAGACCAGTCTGCTTTTGTATAAAAACGGCGATTTAAGAGACTTTACAAACTAGTGACTTTAAATTTGGAATATAAGTATTGCATGCCAAACACATATTCAAATTATTTCATTTTATCGATAACCTCCCCTTTGTTTGATAAAACTCCATATCTGAAAAATATATATGTTTTAATAGAGTAGAGTTTACATTCGTATATTACATTTCAGCAATATTATTTCATTCCAATAAATCCAACAAATTAACGCTTATCAAAGCGTTGACAAAACAAAATTAGCAACTCAACTCAACCAAATGGGATGTGTTATTCTATCAGCTCCATCCAGCTCCAGCTCCATCATCGCCATCATCATTATCATTGTCGTCATCTGCAACATTTAAAGCTGTTGCCAAACACAAACAAATGCAAGTCAGCCCCCCCTCAAAAATGAGATTAGTCTAATAGACGGGCTCAAATTGCAGTGGTAAATGAGTTTTGGAGTTGCAGTTGGGGTTCGACGATTGGGGGTTGAGGGATGTTGCCAACCGCATGAGTTGCACTTTGGCAAAGTCAGCTGAAGGCGGTGGCCCCCCAATGAGTGGCACTGATTAAATGCCACGTGCACAGATGTGGACTGCCTGTTTTGTTGGGAGACGGAGAGGGTTGGGAGCTAGTTAGTCAGGGTCGTCCAAGTGGTCAACCACTCTGGACGCGTTTTGCGTTAGACTGCTTTTGTGAATTTGTCAGCATTTACGAATGAGTATTTAATGCAATATGTAAACCTGGTTATAGAAATTTCCATTGATTTATGAGCAGCAGGTGGCACTTGCCACTTGCCACCCCACTTGCCCTGCCCTGCTTAGCAGGCATTGAAACTTGTGATTTATTCACCCTCTCCGAGGGTTGCTGATTTGCATAATGCATTTGGGTTCTTGTTTGTTCTTGTGTTTTAACACTTGAATTATTGGCATTTATCACTGGAGTCGAAGATTGTTGAACATTTTGTAATGTTGTAATTTACCCGCAGCTGCAGCAGCAAACACAATAACAGCTTAATTACAACAACACGATAACGAGAGTCCACATAACACAATTGCCAATTTCGCTTAACTTGGCCATAAACTACAACAAACAAACATACCAAAAAAACGTCAACAAATAACAAACAACTGCTTTGCTCAGCTCTGCTGCAAATAAATCTCAATTTGTGGCAGCAAAACAAAAATGAAACCAGTAAACGTTTAGCAATTGGCAATTGGCAATTTTCTCGAACTAACTGTTTATAGCAGCTTTCTGAATTTCCGACTCTTGACAGCCGAGACTTGCAACTGCCACAGTTGTGCCTCCAATTGCGTGACATCTTTTTTTTTAAGAAGTATAATTCTCTTTTTGTTTTAATTTACAGTAAGTTCTTTTAAAATGCAGTTTACTAGGTAAGAGGAGTATGGTGGTTTTTTATTGTAAACCTGATGTAGATTAAGAATATAATTTTAATACCCTTAAATGGAAAATGTTCCATATTAATTCAGCTTATATTCTATATGAATAATTCTGAGATATATTTAGGAGAAACAATTATTAATAAAATATGAGCTACTTGTTAAATATATTATATTTTTATATATTAAAAGTTATATCTTTTTTTTTTTTAGATATATTTAAAAATATAAAAGGAAATAATTCTATAAGTAACTAGATATTTATATTTTATATTAATCATTCGATAGGAGATTTATGTAGGCACATACAAAGGTATAAAATATAATTTTTTGATCTATAGCAATGAAAAAAGAAGAAATATCTCTATAGTTATTTGATAAGAGAATCAATTCTATAAGTAACTAGCTATATATATATATTAATCATTCTGTATATCAACTGATGAGAGATATATATAATTTTATATATTTATAGCAAAGACTAAAAGGGTAATATTTGTATTGTTATAGTCTTTATATAGGGGAATCATTCTCATTAATCATTCTGTTTGATATATATATAGGCACACGACGAAGCTAATAGGAAAGTTTTTATGTGTATTTAGCACAGATGATAATATTATATTACTATATTTCTATAGTTTTGTATAGAAATAATAGCCTAGAAATGATGAATTAAATTATTTATAAAAACTTATTTAATGGGCACATGGATAGTAACTTGTTTTTTGCAAGCCATTTCAGAGTATTTTTAATTGGTAACTAACAAAGTCATAAATACGCTTTTCTAACTAGCTCAACTTGTTAACTTCATTGCTTCCTTAAAGGCTGCTAAGGCACAGGAACCAACTCCTTGGCCAGTTGGGCATTTGCGATTACTTCTTGTTACATGCCTCGTTGACTGTGCCCCTTGATGAATTGCTATAAATTAAATTAAGCACATTCACACACAGCAAATACTAGCACACACGCACGGGCACACACACACTAACACACACACACCTAAACACAAGTGTAATAAGTGCAAAAAATAACGAATTACGTTTCATATGTTGTTTCAGCTCTGGCTCATAATTTAGCCCTCAAGTCGGGGTTGCTCTCAGCCATCTTTTGTGGGGGGTCAGTCTGGTTATCTTTGTTGTTGTGTTTACCACAATTGTTAAGGTGAGTTCTTATTTTTTTCTCTTCTTTTTTCTTGCTTTTCCCTGTTTTTGTTCGCTGTGTCCGGGTGGTTAAATTGTGGTCGAGTAGTAGAACCAGCTCCACATTAAACCATTTGACATTGCATTTAATATGCTTTTTTTATTATTAATTTTTATTGTCATACATTGTGCGGGGTTATAAATAATGCGCATAGCTCTGAGAGTGGGTAGCTCTAAACTATTATATATAAGAGAGAGAATAAAGTAGAAGTATTCAAGTTTTTGTTTGTTGTACTTGAAAAAATATGTAATAAACGCATGTAAAACTGGTTGTTGATTGAACATTATAAGATTGGATGTAAATATAATAGATGCAAGTGTCAACTTTAAAAGTTCTCATTATCAGCTAAACAAAAAAATCTCTTTTAGCTGACAATATCATTGTCATAGCGAATTTTTGGAGATTATGAATTCTTGAGCTTATTAATTAAAACAGATAGGTAAAAATAATCAAAAGTATCTCTTTGTTAACACTTTCTTTATATATTTTTTATGTTAATTTACTTTACTTTTTAATCGTGAGTCCCACTTAGGACAGTTGCTGTCTCACTCTGCTGCAAGTGATTTTTCTTCGGGGCCATCATATCACCCAGCTCGCATCTACAAGGGCAGGACATATTGTTGTCATGTTTAACATATCTTAACGCTACTCAATGCTATGCACAAGTTTCGATACCAATTTCAATTCGAATGCCAGCCAGTCAGCCAGTCAGTTAGCCAACCAGCCAGTCAGCCAGTCAGCCAGCAACCAGTTAAGTTAGTTTTGCTGGCCAAGTTATTCCAATTCGTGCCAGTCGCCAGCTCATCTTGAGTTCGAGTTCTTCATCATTTGTAGCATCAGCGTCAAGATCATTGCTCATGTTTACAATGATGACAGACAGGGCGGGGGCAATCGGATCGACAACGTCGGAGGAGCCCAAAGCTCAGAGCCACGAAACAATCATCCAAACAGATCCACTAAAGCTGGCGAGCTGGAAGAATCTGGTAGCTATCATAAATCTGTTCATCGCAAAAATCTACACACAATGGGGCGTTTGCAAACGCATTCGGATTCGATCGAGGAATGCGACTCTGAAAACTAAAAACTGAAAACTGTAGCTGAATCTGAATCTGAATCTGACTGACTGTCGACTTTCGATTGTCTTCAGCTGCGACTCTCGATATCGCTTACACTCAGCCAAATATTTTGATACTTTTGGCAATTGCCAAAAGGCATTTAATTAATTACAATTAGAAATTGTCTAATGTTTAATTTAAATAATTTAGAGAATACATTTAGTTCATATATTTTTAATAAGTGTATTAAATATTTGAATTTGATTATATATCAGAGATATGTTTAGGATGAGAAATATTTTTGAAACTCTTGTAAATCAAATTTTGTTCAATATTATTATTATACAATTTAGGATCCCTTTAAATTTATTTAGTGAACATTAAAGATTATCCTTAATATATTTTATTATTTCATTATAGATATTATTTCTTTATAAGATATTGTGAATTTAATAATAATAGTAACTAAAGAAAAGAAACTTAACAAACAGCTGCTACGATCTATTTTAAAGATTCAGAAACATTGATATATTTACTTATTATTTATAGTTATATTGGTTACTATTAGACAATTTATGTAAATATAAAAGCTGTATAATTATTCAAATTTACTATATTGAATATGTAGATTACTTTTCAATCCCTTTAAAATATTATATAGTTTCCATGTAGCAGGAAATGTTGAGTTTTATAATAATAAGAACTAAGGACAAATAGATTTGGAGATTTGGATTTTGCTGTCATTTCTTTAAATTTAAAAGAAGCAATTTCTATTGGAAATGCGTTTTTCTTGATTTAAGTGTCAATAAAGCAATTTTGTTTCTTTTTTGCAATCCGAGAAATATATTGAGTCATATACAGTATTTCTCAGTGTATTGTTTAGTTTGGTTTGTTGTTTTACAATGCGCATTGTTTTGTGTGCAGTTCTCGTTGCCCGGTGTGCTGCTGATTTATAGCATCTGTGGACACGAGAGCTTTTGGCAGCTCGACGGCTACTACTTCGGCCCACTACTAATACAACAACAACAATAACAACAACAACAAACAGCTATTGCTACTTATTCTACTGAACCGCCGGCGCAGTCGCTGTTCAGTTTATGATTTGTCATAAATATGTCGCCGTTGTTGTATTTGTTGTTGTTGTTATTGTTGGGCTGTTGTCCGCGAGTGATTAGCTTCTTAGCCGGGATTGAACTGATTGGCAGTAGCGGAGAGGAGACTGATTGGGATTTTACTTACTCTAGCTGGAAACGGACGTTGGCCACGCAGTGCCTCATGCAAACCGGAAGCGGCCTCCGATAGTACAACAAGCGCTTGTGATGGCAAATGGCTGCTAACAAATGCGTTGCTTTCCATCTGCAACTTTTCGGTAACTAATTTCTTTAGTTGTTGTTGTTGTTGACGTTGATTTTGTTGTTACGGTTGCTTTTAATATGCTATGAATTTGGCACTGGTCAGCATATCGCGTCAACTTTCACTTTAATTAACAATAGTAATTGTAATTGTAATTATAAATGCAATTACACATATTAATTGGCACAAGTTAATTAAATTATACATATGGATTTATGTGCGCATTTATGTACAGCAAGTATATTTATGTATACATATTTGTGTATTTTCAAAACACGCGCGCGTCGGCACAAAAGCATTTAACGCACGGCTCTCGACTCGACTCGGCTCGGCACTCGGCTCAGCTCAGCACTCTTTGTTTTTCCAGGGCATCCGCACGTACGCGCTGTAAAAGTCCAACTGGACCAACTGTTTTCGCAGCCAGTTCTAGTCTGTGCTGCTCGATACACCGCTGCTCTGCTCTGCTGCTGCTGCAGCTGCTGCGCAGTCGCTTGCTCTGTCAACGCCTCTGTTGTGCGGCATTCTGATTGGTCAGAGCAAGTGAACCGGTTTGATTGTGTGCCAGCTCGCTCACACTCACAGCTGTGACTGCTACTGCCTGATACTGTTACTCTCCCCTCTCCTTCGCTGCTATTTTACATTATGTTTACCTCTTTAGTCAGTTTGTTTTTCTGCATTATTATTCCAAAATGGTTGAATATCTGTTTGTTGTTGTTGCTGCTGTTGTTGTTGTTGTTGTTGCTGTTGCTGCCTGTTTGTCTGTTTATCTGCTGGTTATTGTACGCCTGTTTGTCTGCCAGCACCTGGGACTGGTCCCCGCACTTCTCAACCATTTACTTCGCCCTTCTCCGCCACGACTCCTTTCACATTTTGTGTAAATAAACCGTATGGGAAGCATTTTGACTTTGGTTGTTGTTGTTCATCTTCTTCTTGTTATTGTTGTTAGCTTGGGCAGTGGCTACAAGTATCTTGAAGTCACTTTTTTTGCTGTATTGTTTTTTTAATATTTTTTTTTTTGCTGGCTGTTGGCCGGACACTTAATATAGCACATTACTGTGGTATTTATTGGCCAAGATGATGGCGAAAATTGTTTTAAAGATATGAAATTGTAAAGTGATCTCTAAAATATGTTGCAAATGTATGTTGTACGTTGAAGTTTGGAGATAAATATTTTTTCTTAAGTGGTTTTTATAGGTTTATAGGTAAAATATAATATGAGAACATTCAAATTCAAGCTTTGCCTATAAAGGAATAAAATAAGAGTCTAGTATTTCAAAGAATTTTATATAATCACAGCAAACACTCGTATTTGGATCTGAGTCTATCAGCTTACCCTTTTATTCAATTCAGTTTCGAGTGCATATTCAAAAATCATTTTATTATATAACCTACCTTTATATCAGGCTGTTAATGACATCTTTTAATTTAACCACTTTAAAGTACTTTGATTCATTTTTAAATTGAACTGTTTTTTGAGAGGGAGAAAAATATATATTGACTATATTTATTTATTTGATATTCTTTAAAAATAATTAAAATAAAAATATTGTATTATTCAAATTATTGTTTTTTGTTTTTTGCTGACCCCGACTGGAGTCAACTGCATATTTTCTTTTCTGTTGTAAATTTCATATTATTAAATATGAACTATTTTGCTATATTGTTCATTAACTATTTGAGCCCACTGTCGGACTGTGCAGTAAACCCAAATAGTTGTGGCACAGCATATTAATACGACAGCAAACTACAATTAAAACAAATAAACATGACATCCACAAAAAACAACAACAACAACAAGAGAGAACGTTAACCACCAAAGAGAGCAGCAAACAAAGGCAACAAAACCCAAAGCAAGCTAATGAAAAAAGGCGTTGTTTGTTAAAAATGTTGGTTCTGATTTTGAAGCGTTGTGATTTTTTTTGCTTTTTGCCAACCGAATAAAATATTTGCTTGCAATTTAGTCGTAAAAAACTGAAGGACGGGCAACGTCTGAGAGTGGATACAAAACAAAAAATGAGAAAAGCAGTGGCTACAAAAAGTCTTTTGACATGTTTTATGGGTGCACAAGTGCCCGTCAAACAGTTCCCCCCCTACTCCGTCTCCGCCCACAAGTTGACTTTGGCCATGTCTTTAATTGGTGCCTAGTAAATTTAGCTTGTGACCATGTTTGGGCCCGAAGCTTGGACTGCGAAAGATGAGACGCGCAGTCTTGGCTAATTTTTTGCTCATTATATTTACATTTCAAGAATTCCTGCACACAGTTGCACTTTATAATTTCCAGGCATTGCCTGGTTTATTACCAAACTGTGAGAGAGAGAGAGAGAAAGAGAGAGGGCGGGAGTGACAGAGTGGGACAGCTAGGGAGTTGGCCAGTTGAACGCATGCGCTGCTCCATCAGCTTCTAGGTAGCCTACATTATGTGCCTAATACTATATGGCTACCAAATACATAGGGGAGGACCAGCAACACAACACACAGAGCAAGAGTGCGAGCGAGCGAGAGAGAGAGAGGCAGGAGTGGGAGACGTGGGAGAGGGGGTAACCAAGTGTCGCGGAACTACTGCCATGTACAGCTAGCTTCGCTTTGCTGGACTCAACTGCATTTGGCTGGCAGTAGATTTTTCATTTTATTTATGTGCTGCTTGCTGTCTTCTACTTCACTCCGCTCTCCCTCTCCTCCCTCCGTCTATCACTATCTCTCTCTCTCTTTCTGCGCCCCTCGCTTCTCCTCTGATTACCCAGCAATTTATATATTTTCTTTGTTGCTTGTATTTCTCAGTTTGTCAGCTTCTTGCAACAAAATTAAATACTTGTCTTTGTTTTTTATGGCCTCCAGCGTTCAGATGTGTGGCAGCTGGAGGTCGAGGGGCATGGGCGTGGTCCCATGCTCACGCATGTATGAAAGGTGTGTGTATATATATGGCATGTATGTATGTATAAAGTTGGCCATAGACCGAGTGCCATTTTGGCCTGACAGCTAATTTATGTAGTGGCCAAGAAAGCAGCTGCTTCGCTTACCATTTTCCACACACTTCTTTAATAATTTTGGCAAGCGCAATTTTCTATAATTTAGTAGTCTTTTCTGTTAGCATGAAGCACACTCATATTTATACACATATATAATTGACAATGACTTGCCAAAAATATAATTTTAATTGGTTGAATTATTTGTTTATTTTTGATTTGTTTCAGTTTGTGGATTAGTGTGTAGTCTGGTCTATATATTTTATTCAAGTTGACAAAAAAAAAAAAATATATATAAATTGAAAAAAAATTAAATAAACACATCTCATTTGGCAACTGGCATGTAAATAAAACATTTTTTAAAATATACTTAATTAATTGTGTTTCGCAAATTATTCCAATTTAAATTCTCTCTACAGATCTCATTCAATTATTATTGCTGGTAATAAAAAAAAAAATATTGGGAAATAGTAGGTAATATAAATAAATCTTATAAATATTTCTTATTCAATTTAATTAACTGCTTTGACATTAGTTAAAATTATATTAAAAAAAAAATAAAATATAAATATTAAATATAATTTTTGATTAGAAATTTGTACAAATATTTATATATGCTTACCGATGCTTAGTTATAGTTTTATGTTTAATATTTATCGATAAAATAAGTCTATATAGATACTTTATATATATAGTTTATGGGGTTAAAGATGTTTCTCTAAGTTTCTTACATACTTTTGGTCACACCCATTATACGTATTATATCTATTTTTAATGGGGTAAACTAACCAAAATCCGGACCAATCCCTCAAGTTTCATTTAGTTATCCCATGCTAAATATGGTATTTGGCAACTTAATTTAATCCTCCCCATTGTGGCAATCTCAACAGATTACAAGTTCCCTTTTTTGCAGGAATCTTCTTCAATCCGCACAACTGTCACTCGAATGGAATTTGCAGCAGTCTGCCCTTTCCACTGACGGCACCTGCTATTTCTCTCTCTGAATCTCTCTGGCCTTGTTCTTTACTGTTCCCTTATCTGCTCAAATCCCAGTCAGCCACGCCTCCAAATTAATTGAAACCGCAGAGCAAGTGCAAAGCGTTGACTGTCAGAGCCAATTCCGATTCTGATTCCACTTCCGAGCAGCAAACCAAAACCAAACGCAGTCAAACATCTGCGACTCCCATAAAAAAACGTATAAAAAAAAGAAAGGAAAAACCGAATCCTACACAAATCCCCGACAAATGTTGCAGTGGAGAAAAATTCACCGATACATTCATGTAAATATGAATGGAAATGAATTACAAGCGAAATAAATGTACGAAAATTGCATGAAACAAAGCAAAATGTGCAATAAAAAATCATAGCAAAAAGTGTGAAAAAAAACAAGGGCAAAGCGCTTACATGTTGGCGACGGATTCGAAATTGAGGGGGGGTTCTTTTTTTAGTGGTTTTTTTTTGTTGGTTGCCAGAGCAATGTTGACATGTTTCAAATGCAATTTTAACAGGATTTGCAAGGACACATTTGCACAAAGTGACAGAAAAACGCAGGCAACAACAACAACAACAATAATAACCAAAAAAAAAAAGTCAACCCCCGTAACTGGGCGCTACCCGCAGCACAAACGCCCCCCCCCACCGTCGCACGTCAGCGTGGCTGGCATAACTTGCGGCTTAAAGGGCTCAACTTGTCATGTTGCCTGCCACTGATGTCGGCATTGATTTTCCACTTACACACATTGTGACTTGCTGACTATGACTCTGACTGTGTCTGCGACACTCTGACCCGACCCAATCCCAATCTCAATCTAATTTCCATTGGCAATCCCATACTCGAGATCCGAGCCTGGGTCAGCTGCGGTCTTAACGCTTCATCAATATGCTTTTGCTGGCGCCGCTAATTTAAGCTTTAGTCAACCTCGCAGCTACGTGCAGATTTATGTCCAGCAAAACAAGTGGATGTCCAACCAAGCAGAGATAGTCTCTTTCTCCTTCTCACTATCTCTCTCTCTCTCTCTCTCTCTCTCTCTCTCCCTGTGTGTGTGTGTTTAGTGTTAATCCGTCAATGATAAGCTCAATTTGTTGTGGTCACTCAGCCGACAATGACCGTTTGAGCCCTGGCCAACTTAGTGTGTTGCATACTTTTTTGGGGCACACGCATCAGCCGGACAACAAAGACCATTAAAGTTGTATTAGCCAATGTTGCAATTGTTGTTGTTGTAGTTGTTGTTGTTGTTGTTGTTGTTTCTGTTGTGTTATCCTAGAGATGCGGGCGTGAGTAGAATGAGTGTTTCTTTTATATTGTTGATTTCTATCAGATTGTAACTTGTTGTATTAATTCTAAACAATAACAATTTCTTTAGGACATATTTTCTGTTATTTGCCAGACCTAAAAGACTTGTTATAAGACTTATCTAACTGTTTTTAAGGACTTCACCAAGAACTTTAATGCATTTACAAGGAAGTGGCTCGACAGACCCAGCAGTTGGCAATAACTATAATAATATTCTCACTAATCGGTCTGATTTTCTATAACTTTCAAGGATTTCGAGTAGCTTTAAAAATACAGAATTTAAACATTTTAAATTTGGAATGTGTGTTCATTATATAATATTTATTATTATATATATATTATATTTTTTATATTATATACAAAATGATATCAAACGAAAGATTAGTTAATAATGATAAGATATTTTTCTTTTCTTTTCTTATGGACATATTTCTTTCCAGCCATTCTTCAAGCGTGTAAGATTTCAAATGTATTCTCAATGCTCCCAGTGAAACCCTCATTTAAGGGCGATATTTACTTTTGGTATCTATGTCCATCTCTAGCTGGGTCCCATCATGCATCATCATAAGTAATTCCGTACGCGTGCCCCCAACTCTTGTGTGTGTCTGGGTGAAGATTCATCACACATGGTTCCCGCTTTTGGTGGGCTGTTGTCACAGCCTGTGCAGTAATTTAAACTTTGGCTATGTGGCAAGAAGCCCTTTGCCGTCATCTTTGGGCCCAGAACTCTGGCTGGGATTTATGTGGACGCGTTGCGCAGATATATGAGCGACTATATTATAAAAGTTTTGACACGTTTAGTGTTAGTCGGCTTGATGAAGTTTTTTTTTTTTTTTATTCTTCATACTTTGTCCACCAAGTTGCTGTTGTCATTTTATGCACACGTGTGCCTGATGACATCGGTGGTTGCAGTTGCTCTCGAGCCGTAGTCGAAGACCACAAATGAACCAAGACCAAGTCTCAGGCCGCCCACTAATTGGCTTAGTGCATTAAAATAACTTGCCAATAGTTGTGGCCAGACTGTGACCTCCTAGCTGGCTGGCAAAAGGGCCTGGAAACAATGCGACGTTGTCATTGCCCAAATTTATGAGCCTCTGTGGCTAATTTAGCAGATAGTCGAAAGGCTTTTGTTGTGCCCCTGGCCAGGCTTTAAGGCTTAACCAAAGCAGCAAAGGATTTCTCAACAAGATAGTCAACAGGGATAGATGGGGCGATTGCTCCACAATATGCTGCGGGCAGGATTGGAGCTGGGAACGAGCAGGGCAACCAGATCATATGTCAAACTGCTGCCAACTGTCTCTAATTATACAAAATTATTTATAATGGCCACAATGCCAGCGAACTGGCAAAACAATCAAAGTTCTGCTTTGAGCAATGTGTAAAAACCTAATTAAAAGTGAATTATTCATTTGCATTTGTTTGGTTTGGGAGCTTAACGCTCTGTCGCCAAAAAACATACAAAAAGCAGTCTAATGTCAGATGTTGTTGTTGTTGTTGTTGTTGTTGCCATATGTTGCACAAATGAATTTTGTTCAAATTTCCTTGTTGATTAATTGGTGGTCAAAAGTTCAACGAACAGCGCAGCGGTTGCTAAGTGGCTGAAACATTCTGTTCTGGCATTTTCGCTGGGGAAGATGGGGAAGCTGGGGGGAAGCTGGGGAGTTGTCAAAGGCTTTTGTACAACAATTACACATTTGTCGTATGTGTCATAATTGGCTAATTGGTAAAATAGGTAATTTATAAAATTAATTTATGCAAGTTTTAACACTTTCCGAGTGACAATTTATCGAGCATTGAAATTGTCATATTTAAAAGATCTGCTCTCTTTTGTCTTTAAATCTTACTCTTTCTCTCTCTCCCTCTTTCTCTCTCTCTCTCCATCTCTCTCGCTCACTCTCAGTTGTTATAGCCTATATTTAAATTGATATCTTTACTAAATATTACTTAAATCTTTGCTATATATATTGAATTGATTTAGTGCCCATTAGTTGCATCTATCTTCAATTCTGTCGGATATACTTTTGATATATAGCCTCTGCCGTTGCCTCTGCCGCTGCCTCTGTCTCTGCCTCCTCTCAAATGCTGTAACTTGCTGGCCCTTTAGCCATTTTCACGCCAAATTGTTTTTTATGTGGCGCCAAACATTAAAGTCCAAATGCAAGCAACAACAATAAATTCAACAATTTTATGTTGTGCGCCAATTTGAGGCAACTCGTCAGGCGGCAAGCATAAAAACCAAATGCAAACAATTGCCAGCCATCGACAAAGGGGGATGTTGTGAGAGGGGGGGAGCACAAAGGGTTGATGCTGCAACTGAAAATAGTCGAAATGTTACACCGATAATAATGAGCGTAATTAAGCAACTGGATGGGGCATGGAGTGCGCTGAGGAGTTGCAGCTTAATGTGTGTCACAGAAAATTAAATTTACGCTAATCGGCAGAGATGCTGACTCGCTCTTCCCCTCTCTCCCTCTCTCTCGCACACATTTTGGGCTGATCAAGTGATGGCAACAATAATAATAACAACAACAACTGTGGCATGTGGCAGCAGACATGAAATTAAATTGTCGTTTTATTGTTTGGCAGACTTTGCACGTTTAAATAGCTGGAATATTTTTCTTACCGTCAGCCAGCCGTCGGCCAATTTGTTTGTTTAGATGGGGTTAAGACATTCCCATATATAACTTTACTAATCTTTTGAACGACCCCCGTCTGACGCCCACGCGCGACCAGACCTCGACCTCAGTCACAGCGCTGCCCTGCCACCCTCGCCCTCGCCCGCTCCCTCTCCCTTTTGCCACTCATTCTCTCCCTCTCTGTTTGTGTGGTTTTTCCGCCCTGTTTGCCAGCCGAAAAGGTGGCACCATATGGCAACACTCCTCATCCAGTTTAGTTTACACTTTGGCATTGTTGTTGTTGTTGTTGTAGTTGTTGTCGCTTTGTGAGTTATACTTTTCAATGTTGAAATTGATTTCCGATTTGTATGCATGTTGTTGTTATTGTTGTTTTTGTTTATGAGCACACTCGATCGCACACAGAGCCAAAATGTGGCATGCCACACGTCCGCGCCTTTTATGTGTGTGTGTGTGTGGAGGAAAATCATTGTTTGAAATTAGTAAAATATGATTTGGCATTTTATTTGTGCTGATTACTCTTTTTTCCCCTCCACTTTTAACTTGTTGATGTATTGCATATGCTAATGGGCCAAGTTTACTTTGCTTATCTTTAGCTAATATTTTACCATATGGTTTGCATATATACAAACTATTCAGTTTGTTATTGTATAAAGGAAATTAGTGTTTGCTTCAGCTAAAAAAAAATGGAGGAGCACCTCAAATGATATTTTGGTTTGCAGTAATCTTATTCAGGTGTACAAAGATGGTGTTCAGTTTCTTATTAAATTAAATTAAGTAGTGCTCATCATAATTTATATAATTATTTTATTATTTTATATAATCTACAATACCAACTGAAGCTTACCTTTTTCAATTTTCCGTGTCTAAAATTGTATAAAAATAAATACTAATTTAAATCTCGCAAATTAATAATTATGGTTTAGTTTAATTTTTTAAAGTATTTGTAAAAAATTATTAAAGATTAAGTTTCAATATTTATTGTATTGTAATTGAACTGCTTTATTTTCCCATTTACAAAACCGCTTAACTAAGAAATTGGAATAGCTAAAAAGCAATACCAAGAAATCAACCCTTTAATTAGGGGTACTCCTTTCTACTCTTACTTAGTCATAAGCATGGAACCCATCTGCCTCTTGGTGCATTGTTCATTATATATACACACACACACACACACACACACATGGGCTGTGCCTAGTTATTGACGTGGCAAACAGATTGTCTGTCTGTTTATGAGCCATGAAGGCATTTAAAAGCGCATCCCAGCTGCAATCAACATTCAACAATCCAATCCAGTCAGCAACATTAGCGAGATGTCAGCTCCGAGTGCTCCTTCGTCTACTTGGCCGTCATGTTGTTGCAATGATGTTGCCCCGTTATTGTTATATTGTCATTAGCATCGTGGGGCATGCTGCCGGGACAAGTTGCATTTGCGACAACGTTGTCTGATTGCAGCAGCACTGAATTTGTCCCCCCTTTCCTTTGGACTCATCAGCTAAATTTCAAGTGTCAATTTTCAACACCAACCCTCCCAGAAAACCAAACAATTTGCAAAAGAAAAAAATGGACAAAAATCCCTTAAATTTAACGCGCTTTGACCTTTTTTTTCCCCTGGTATTTACAAGTATCTTTTCACATTTTATCACAATTTTTTTTATTTTTTTATTTTATCTCCGCTGCTTTACACATTTAATTTAATTTCTTTTTGAAGTTTGATGCTCGCTCAGACTCGGCAAATGGAGCGTAGCTCAGAAGGGATCCAGGAAATTGCACGTTGAAGGAAAAAGTAGCTTTATTCAGGATTAGAGACCCCCCTTGCAGCTGACGCCTCTGCAAGTTTTTTGAAAAAAAAAAACGTCCCACAGGTGTCGCCACTTTGCCGCTTAGCTGCTCATTTACTCATCGACCTGCCCAGCTAATTGTGCAAGTGGCCTCAAATGTTCAACATTATTTAATTAAATTTGACGGCTAAGACGATTTTTATGCTGATTAAGTGGCCAGCATTCTAGAAGCTAAATTATTTTATAAGAAGCCGGCAAAAGCCGAGATTCTTTTGAAGTTCTTTCTTTTCCTTTTTTAAAAAATCTACATTTTTTTTGGTTGTTGTTAATTTGGCATGACAAGAAGCTGTCGAATGACTTAGCGGAAATTAAAAATTGTGCAGCCAGACGGACCTGTGAATTCTCTCACTCCCTCGATGCACTAGCTCTGGCCCAGCTCCCCAACAGCCGGCTGGCCACTTGCAAATTAAGTAAGTCAACAAAGCACTTTGCGGATTTGCCATCATCGCCACTTTCCTCGACTTATCTGCATAAAATGTCCAGAACAGCGAGAAGGAGAATAGAAAGGGAGGTGTCAAATGCCACTGATATATTCCGGATTATACGTATATATATATACATTTTTTCCCAATGCTATTTGCATTGTGGCTAACATAGACAGACTGACAAATCTAAGTGGGTTTGGGAGCATATTTCGTATTCGTGGAGCTAACGAACTCGAAATAATGCGTTTGAAATTTAAAAAACGTGCAATTTATGTTAAAAATTTAAGCAAACAGCGACCAAAAGATTTTTAATTAATCATTCATTTGCCATTTTTGCTCGCCGCCTGTTTGACTTGTCTATGAAAATGGCATTAAACGACATACATAATTCCCCCCCTCCTTCCCACACTCCCCTACTCTGCCACGCTCCCAGAGAGAACTCCACTTTCCATGTTGAACAAGCAACTTTATTTTCTTGACTGCGGCCTGCCGACCAATTAAGAGAAACAGCCGTTCGTTCAGTTCGTATAAATCGCATTAAGCCGGTTGAGCTGTCACAGACCCAGGTCCAACTCCACCTCCAACTCCTACTCATACAGCTCTACAAAACTCCATTACCAGTTCTGGAATCGAACCGGGGTCAGCTGTTCGATTTGTTTGATTCGCTTCTTAATTGCTTGTTGCTCCCCTTTGTCTCCCCTTTGTCCATTGTTCAATGCATTAAAAATGGCTTAAAAAATGGTTGGCGAAACCAAAAATGGTGTTTATTAAATGGATTGATGGCTACAATACCAGCAGCTCCAACAACAATGGAAATAAATAAAAATAATAAAAATACTCATATTGTGCAGCCAATACGTTAACGCTTTTGGTTGGTTCATAGTCTGATTTATGTTGTTTGCAATTTATTAAAAAAAAAACAACATTGTCAAGCAAAAATCTGCAAAAAGATGCAATCCGCATGATAAACAAAAAAGTTGAAAAGATCTGTGGTAAATATGATTTATTACAATATATATATATAATAATGTTCTACAGATAATTATTCGTATTAAGAGTCTACAAAGAATTGGTAAGAGTTATATTATAATTTATAAAAATATAATTTTAATTTCGAATGCAATGTAATGTTTAATAAATACATCTTTTCGATAAAATCATAATTACACTCTAGACTAAAAAGAAGAATATATAAGAATATAAATAGTTAATTATCAATTTAAGTTAAATATAAAACTAAAAGCGAGTCAAAATTATAAATCTTACTTTTGATAATTTTAATATTATCTACGCAAGCTATTTATATTTAATATGACTACTCTATAGACTCTTTAATTCTATAATTTGTATAAAAATATAATAATTTAAAAACTGATTAAGTGAAAAGTCGAGTTTTTTGTCTGAAAATCATTTTGGCTAAGTAGCTTACCAATAAAAAGCTTCAGTTGGCTTGCAACGTTTAACCAACTTTTCATTACATATAGTTATAAACAAAAATACAAATATCAAACTGTTATATATGTCTATATCTATCTGCATATGTATATCTCATTCAACATTTCTTTGGTCTTGTCCCA
Source organism: Drosophila dives (assembly GCA_035042365.1). Lineage (NCBI taxonomy): Eukaryota > Metazoa > Arthropoda > Insecta > Diptera > Drosophilidae > Drosophila > Drosophila dives. The sequence continues at coordinate 261,200 of JAWNLJ010000083.1, read as the reverse complement.
ACTGATTCATCTTATCTTTGACCTCAATTATTCACATGATATTGATATAGGAAATATTGCTGCTGCTTGCTTTACAAAGTTTAATTGTCCATGTGGCTTGTGTATACTTCAGCTCTATGAATCGCCACTCTTGCTCTTCCCTTACTTGTTTCCTCTACTCTTAAAGCACTTTTGAACTTGTTCTATACACATGACCACTTCACCCGTCTGTATATCCGACGTAGAACAAGTTTGATTTATTTTTTATCGATAACTGTCTCCGTTTCTAGATTTCCAATAGCAATTGATTCCACAATGCCAGAATCTTCTCATTAATATATGTATGTTATATACATATTAATATATACATGTATATTATATACATGTATATTATATACATAAAATCATCCAAGTTATGGTCAACAATATATTCTCATATTGATTTGATTTTTCCCAGCAGCAACAAGCTTTTTCTGTATGCATCAATATGCGAGCGCATATGTGAGAAAGAGATGGCATGATCATCGATGCAAGAGTAAATATATTTTTGTGTATATTCTGAAGATCCCCGTGCGTATGTGTGTATGTATGTATATATGCACGTGTTTCTAGCCAGCCAATTAGGGATCATTTCGGGCTTGTGATTAATAATATGCGCTGCATTCGTCTTGTCTGCTCTTCAGTCCCTGTTCTTGCCCATAGCTGGGTGCAAATTTATATAAAGGGAAATTTGCTCTTAATATTAGAATATTTTAAAAAACTGAGTACAGGGTATATCGTAGTTGGGATTACGCGGCTACAGTCTTACTTGTGTTTTTTTTTTTTTTTTTGACTGCGAACTTATGGCCAAGGTCCAATGCACTTTCACGTGCGATTGTCACACCACTTGCGAGCCGATCCAGGGGATTGGATTGGGCTGACTCTTTGTCTGGGCTCTTTTTGTTGCCGCTGCTGTGTAAAGTAAGAATGTAAAGTTCCTTGCATTAGGCCAGCTACAAGCCGCCAAAGCGGCCCCAAAAACAGTTCGAGTCCACGTCTCTGTCTCGAGACTCAAGACTCGAGTCCGACTCCGACTACGACTCTCCGACTCTCAGTCTGTCTCTTGACTCTGACTGTGACTGTGACTACCGAGTCGTAGCCGTTGCGACGACGGGCGGCTCACGACTGACACGGGTTATTTGCATATAAAATTGGTAATATGCAAATATTTTGATTGTCTTTGACTTTGTGCGCGCTTATAAAGAATCTTTGAGCTTGGGTCGCCTTCCAACAATTGAGCGCACAGTTGGAATTCTTGGATTTCGCTTTGACCGGGGGCCAAAACAGCAACCAAAACTGGAGCAGCAACCAGCAGACACTGAGGCTGGCCGAGCTGAGGCCATTCCAAGCTACTGTGTGTGCCAGTATTGTCATGTTGGAAAAAGTGGTTTGAACTCTTTGAAAAATTGTGTATTTTCGAACACCTGTGTGTCTCTCGTTGTGTGTGTGTGTGTGTAATTTATAATAGTTTTCCGCTTTCAAAGTTTACAGATAATTTTCTTTAGAAACTGATTTTACACTCTTGCATTACTCAGCATCCCAGCACTCTGAGCACTTTCCATTCAAATGCTATGCAAATCTTGGTCAAGTTATGGCCACCGGAAAAAGTGTTGCCCATGGGGAATTAATTAGCCTTTGGGGCGGATAGGCGAACATTTAGCGAAGGTCCACCAACCATTGGGCACACCAAGTTTGCGGTAGACACTGCGACGACATCAACCAGCCGAAAAAGTTGTTGACAAAAATTGAATACAATGCGAGAAGATGGTCAAGATGGAACCGGTCGAAACCCAATTCGAAATGCAGTTTTATCTCTGGCTGTACAATGGGCTGCAAAACTTGTAGTTTCTCAAGAGGGCTACCAATGGAATTAATTAATTAAATATAATTAAAATGTAGAATTAAATAATGCTCAACGGTTTATTAATTATTTTTATATTTAATTTTACTAATTTGTTACTTTTTTTTAACACATAATAATTTTGTTTTATAAAATACAAAATAAAATAATGTTTTTTATATGAAAAATATTTAAAATTAAGTTATAAAATGATTTAATTAAATTTTGAATCCACTAAAATTCCCATTCTTGAAAAAGGTATGAAATGAAATTTAAAAATTAAAATTCAGACAAAAAAAACAAAATTTTTTTTTTATTTTTATAAGGCATTTTCTTTCTTCTTCTTTGTTAGTTATAATAATTTGGCTTTATATATTCGGTTTATTGAAGATCATATAAAAAAATTTCTCAACTTTCAAATAAATTGTGATAACTTTATCTTCAAATGACATTCGTTAAGAAATGCTTAAGCACAACTACGAAGGAAAAAATAAAAATAAATAAATATTTATTTAATTATTGAAACTAAAATATTTGTTAGCTATTTAAAAATAATTTACAGCAATTGGAAAAATTGTTTATAGTTTAAAATAGTTTAATTAAACAAACTTTCTCCGATGCTATCTGATAAGTATTATATATATATGTAATATTGCCGATATTTGCCCATTGTTGCCGCACCCCTTCCAATCCGAGCAACTGGGACGAGTGCTAGGTTCGAGGTTGCCTTTTGTTTGTGGCGGCAGCTCCCTGCACTTTGGCGGAATGTTAAATGCTAAAAATGAACAAATAATGACGAATGCCGGCAGTAGCCGTCGCCGTCGCTGTCGCTGTCGCCGTCCTCAGTTTCAGCTTCAGCTTCAGGTTCGGCTGGTCAGTTGGTCTGGCTTGGATTCACTTTGCCGTTTGCCACAAAAGCCGCGCGAGCGCGATTTTCGCTGGAAATTCAATGGTAGAGAGCGCGGGGGAGGAGGCAAGGAGTGGAGGCTACAAAAAAAAGTCAAGATTTATGCGCGCGCCATTGCGCATCATAAGCTGTCAAAATGCTTTTTCGGCGATTTATTAGCGCAAATTGAGTTTTAAAAGAAGCTACCGTGGTCTGACCAAAAACTGGTCACTGCTCAATCGGGCAGCTGCTGCCGGGTCTGCTGCTTGTGCTCTGTGTGTTGTGTGTTGTGGATGTGGCTTCGATGGATGCGCTATATTGTCAGATTTATAGATGGGCCCCAGCCAGGCGACAAGTGCTAAGCTGCTTGTAGTTGTGCTCAATGTTGTTGTTGTTGTTGTTGTTGTTGCTTGTAGTTTGTAGTTGGCCATGCAAAACACGCAATCTGTCTGCGTCCATCTTCAGCAGCACCATCAGCAGCAACAGCAACAGCAACAGCAACAGTAGCACGAGGTCCGTTTGAATCTCTGAATCTCTGACGATTGTCAACGGCCTTTTTTTTTTGTTGCAGCTGTGCGCCTCTCTAGCCAACTCTTCCAGCTCCCGTCGCCAGCCGGCTCTGGCCAAATGTAAAATCTTCGCATGCTGAAACTGAACTGTTTGGCTGGGGCGACTGGGGAGAATGGGCCTGTAAACATGTCAACAAATAAATCGTCATGTAAAAATGGCATTTTAAATTGTTTTTGACATTTGTACAGTGGCTGCCAAATGAAAATGAAATGCAGACAAGAAAATCTCGAAGTCAGCGAGTCACTCAATACCTGAGAAGTGGCAGTTAGTTGATATTGTTGATATTGCTAACTGCGGCCCAAATCGATGCACAATACACGAGTATCGGCATTATAAGGCCTTTTGGTATTCCATGTTGACATCAACTTAGTTGCATGTATTGTCAATTGTTGTTGCAACAACACCATGGCCACCATTTCATTTAGCACTCCATGTTTAAGTAGTCGAAAAGCAATAATCATTATATAAGTAGTTGTTCCAAAAAGATTAACCATTAGAGAAGAGTTTAATTTATTTACAGATTTATTTTTCACTAGGTGTTTGCTTAAATAATATGATACACGAGTAATTTGGAAAAACTTAAGTTGGACTTTCTAAAGAAAAATCAATTGCTTAATTATACATAAAATAAATAGAATATATTTTAAATTTGAAATGCATTGTTAATTCCGAGGCTAAGTTGCCGGCTTGAACAAAGTTTTGATTATGAACAAATTAACAGCATAATTAAAATTTATAAGAATGGAATTTATTTCTCTACATCGGACTAATCAGGGCTAACATAAATGATAAGAGTAGAAATATATTATATAGAGAAAAACAGTTAATTTCTGCAGCTACCCGCATTGGCAATCAAAATAATTGTGCATACGCCTCATGACCCGGTTTAGTTAGGTAGTTCCTATATCTATATATATATATATATATATATATGCATATGTTTGCCCGTATACTCAACTGGCCCACTCATTTATCAAGCTTAAGGGACTTGAATGTAAATGTTTGGCTAAGACCTGCTCTCATTACGAACCAACTTGGCGGCTTTTCCTTTGCCTCTTTCATTTTACTTTATTTTCTTTTTTTTGGCACACACGCGCAAAACCGCAGGACACACACCCTTGCCAAAAAAAAAGAAAGCCCGGAATGAAGGCGTTGAGCGGGCGAAAAATAAAGTCACATAAAATTAATAAGCATGGAGAAGTCGTGAAAATTGCATGTGTGTTGGCAACATGCTAAGTTATTGCAATATGAATTATGATATTAATTTAAACGTTTTGGCTTATTAATGTGACATGTAATGTGCCTGTTATTACCTTAAGATTATGATTACTTACCTTCGCCTCTGGGCGCTCCTTTGTCGCCACATGTGTGAAGGGTGCGCAGCGCAGGGTCTGAGGTATGTAGGAGGAAAAGGACGCTACCTGCTGTGCCCTCGGCGGTGTTCGGTGGCTGTGTGGCTTGTGCCTGGGGCAATGTGTGGCATTTTCATTTAAATGGGTGCCCCACAAAGTAATTGAAATGTAGCCATGAAGTGGACCAGCCTCCCGTCTCTCCCCGTCCTCTACACTGTTCGCAAGTTTCTGCAACTTGTTTGTCTTGGCAACACCTTAAAGAGTTAACCACTGGCGTTGACTACTCTGTGGTCTGCACAGCAAGCGGTCTGCAACTCGTTCCTCATCCTCATGATGATGGGGCATCATCATCATCATCATGATTGTCGCATCAGTTTTCAGTAGTTTGGCGTTTTTTATATTTTTCTGTATTTTGTTTTTTTTATTTGTTGCCGCCTTGTGAGTTGATTTTCAAAAGTCGCGCCTAAGTGGCCTCATTTTGACATCTTGTTTGGGACTTGGAAACTTGTGTGCTCCGTGCTGTCTCTGAACTGGTACTGGGCAGCTGAGTGAGTGATACATGGTCGACATTGTCTGCAATAAATACTTAATGCTTACCAAAAATATACACATTAAAAGTCAAAGTTGCGGGCCGCAATAGCAGCCACATTGACGTCTTCATCTGGCCGTCTCAGCGTCTGGCTGGCAATTCATTGCCATTTTTGGTATTTCAATTAAATTTTTTTATGACAACATCAAAACTCTATCATAATTCTAAATGTCTTGACATGAGCTTTGTGCCTTTGTCTCAGCAAGCCGATTTTATTCCCTTATTATACTTTTTATTTTAAGAATTCCTCAACAGTTTTGGCCAAGACGGTTGTACAACAACTTATATAATTTAGCCACAAACAAGAACTTTAAGGAATACTAAATAATAAATAGAAGATGCGTATTTTTAAATTAACTTTAAATTATGTTAAAATTTAAATAAAGCAGAATCAGATTTTTCTATTAAATTCTACTTAATACTAGGCACACACATTGCTGTCTTAAGTTATCAAGCTACCCTCGGTGTGTGGTATCTTTTGTTTTTATTATTACCTTGATGCTTTTTGTCAGTAATTGTAATGGCTGAAAGCCTGGCCAACCACTTAAACTCCTGCCAGACAGTTTGCCTCTTTGGCTTTGGCCAGTTTCTTGCTCGTTTAATGATGTGTGAGCCTGGAATTTTGCGCGCGGCGTCTTCTGTGAAGTGAGTTGGTCTGTAGGTGCCTCTGGTCCCTGGTCGCAGTGCCGCACCAAACTGACTGGCATACCAATATATAATTTCTTTTAATAAAGTTGACATTCAGCCAGACCTCAAACAGTGGGTCTACTGATTCTACCTACTCCGTATTTTTTTGTGCGTCTGCCCGAGTGGATCATGATCGCAACAACAGCCACATCATCACCAGCAGCAGGAGCAGGAGCAGCAGTAGCGAAAGGTGTTGAACTTGTCGCGCCTGGCATTTTGGCACTTTTCCCCTCAAACCCCTCCTGTGCCTTCTCTTTAAGTTGCCAGCTGGGGTCGTCTAACATATAACATATGCAACGCGTAGCGGGGTCACCCTCGGAAACGTTGCCAAATGGCTTCCGCTAAATCCATTTGTTTCAGACCAACTCCGGACTGTCTCCCGCACATACACACGTGTCTACAAATTCCGCAAATATCCGTTATCCGTTTCCTTTATATGAGATTTATTTGCAGCGCTTATCAACATGTGCAAATCTTTAAATTTAAAATAAAAAATACAAAAAAAAAAAATAGAAAAGATTCAAACGAATTCAGAATACTTACGCTTCCCGCACATCAGTTCAGGACGAAAGCCCATCCATTCAAGCGCAGCGCTTTGACCATATTAGCACCCACTTCCAATCCAACTGTTCCCCATCCAAGCTGTGTGTGTGTGTGTGTGCCTTTATCTCTTGTTATCCAACCAAAAAAAGAAAGAAAAAAAACACAAAGTAAAAATTGCTTTAAACTAAGGCACTAAGCACTTTTAGCGCCGTACAACTTTGTCAAGCGCGCATAACAAAGTGTTATGTGCCTTGTAACTAACACTACGTGGCCGTAAAAATACCCTTTCATTGCACCACACACCCATTCCACACACCGAGCAATGAAAGAGGCACAGTGGTTAAATGTTTGGAAAAATCTCACGTATGCTTTTCTTTTTTCTTTTTTAATCAATCAATTGAACAGGCATAAAATGCATCTGGTGGCAAAAAGATTTATATTAATTCTTATTATTTTTTTTTATTAATGTGAATATTATATTTTTGTTACTAACGTAATATGTTTTTGTAAGATTTGATGTGTTCATATATTGCCTATGACAAAACAATATTTTAGGCAAAAGCATTATGCAAAGATTTTGAAAAAACTTCTCTTGCTGAGTAAAGCTTTGATAAGTTTAAGTTTTCCAAAACGTAAAAAAACATTTTTCGTTTATAAAGTATAGAAATATTCAATTCTATCATTTCACCTGTGATTTTGATTAGCTGTCAAAATCCAAGAGTAGCATAAAACATCGAACCACACTTAGCACCACTGTGCAGTAGACAGTGTCGCCACAGTATTTTTTTTTTTTTTTTTGGGTAGGGGATGAAAGTGTGGAAAAAGTACATTTTTCAAATGAAACGTTTTTCATAGCATGCTTAGCGGGGCGAGTGAAAGTCGTTGCGACAACTTGCCGAATGTGTGTGGTGGACTCGGGACTCGGAATACCCCGGACTTGGGTCTCGCAACTTGGGTGTGGATATCAATGTAGCTCTTTCTCTGCCGCGCTGTGTTGATTTTTATAGTTTTGTCTAGCAAAACAGTTGCAGATACTAAAAACCCCACCGGTTTTTTTGCGGTCGTTTTGTTTTCTGCACCATTTGCGTTTTGCACACTCATGTATTGTGTGTTAAGTGTGTGTGTGTGTGTCTCTGTGTGTTGTGTTCCTCGAGCGTTTGCATCAAGTTGTAAATTTGGCGATTAGCACCCCTTTGTGAGTTGGTTATGTGAGGGCAATCTAAGAGGCAAACGAAATGTGCTGGGCAAGATGTGCGCGGCTGATAAGTTTTGCTAACAAAAATTAGCATAGGCCTGGAACAGGAACAGGACCACTGCCACTGCCACTGACCACAAAGGCAAAGGCAATGCAACAGCAGCCAGCGGACACTCAAAGCAACAAACGGCGATGATCTTGTCGCTGCTGTTGCTTTATGAATAAAACATTTTGGTTTGGGTGAACGTGGCCAACAGTAGCTGCCGCATTGGCATCGCAATTGAATCGAACTGCTCGAACTGCGGCCTGTGCAACTTGCAACTGCTGTTTGTGCTGCTGCTGCTTGTGCTGCCAGTCAGCAGTTGCTACAAATGTTTTACAAGCTTTTCAGCGCTTCGTTGTTGTTGTTGTTGTGGACCATTGTTGTTGGTGTTGGAGCGGCAGTTCCCGGAAACAATTCAGTTTAAAAAAAAAAAAAAAGTTGCGGTTGCAGTCGCTGTCGCAGTCTCGCAACATTATGAACATGGCCAATAAATCGTGAATTGTTCGAATGCTCGAAATGTTGCATGTTTGATTTCTGCGCCACTTGCATTTACTTTATGATATTATAACCCGGACAACGTTTGACATTTGGCGCTCTTTATTTATGATAACAGCCCCTCCAGTTTTCACAACATTGCAGTTTGTCAGCATTTTGTCGCCGACTTTCGTTGTGAGTTTTTATTTTGTATCTTTTTCTTGCCTTTCTCGACCCAAAGCTGCAGGCGTCCATTTGAAGCTAAATAAATTTGGAGCGAGTGAAAAATCGTCAGAGGACAGGAAATGAGTTTTAAATAAATATGTGTCCTCTGTGGTTGCACAAGGTAGAAGAGTATGCCCAGTTTTCTTAGACCTTTTTTTGCTTGACATTTTTCGTAGCCTGCAGGCCTTGCCAGGCTGGGTTTTGTGGGTGTGGATTCATTGGGGCACAATCTCAATCCTCGTGGCAGGCAGCAAGAAGCTGACAATTGATTTAACTGTGGCAAGAGTGCAACATTTGCCCGCAAGCATTATAATATTTTTATATATTTATTCTTCATTTTTTCTTGGCGAACCCGTTAAATGAGCCGCGAAAATAGTTTCCGTCTTTGCGTCTAGTAAATTGCATGTTTAACGTTAAGGCGCAAAAATGTGAGTTTTCTTTTAAACTGCCGAGATGATTGAGTTCCCAGCAGAGATGAAAGTGCTTAAGGCTATATTTTTTTTAAACACGACACGAATACTTACAACACAAATTGCATACAATCACGACAGGACCATTAAATGCTTGTTGAATATTTATTTTTAGTAAAATATGCAGAGAATTACTTCTAAAATAAATATCTAAATAGCTGCAATCTAAAATGATTTACTTAGTAGAGCATTGCTTTGAGTGAATGTTGCTGATATGGTACACAAATATATATGATGAAAAGTTGTTTAAGGAGAATAAACCAATAAAAAGCAGTCTCTAATCCGAAATTTAATTAAAGGCGCTTTATTGAAAATTTAAAACAAAATGCTGATAAAAAATATAAGAGTATTACGCCAAGATCACCAGTTATTTTCATATATGCTTATAAAAAATTCTATGCTTATTTTGAAATTCTAAACATAAGCACTTAGATATGAAATACATAGTTTAAGTTTGTGTTTTCTACAGAGAATATTATGAATACTGGGATATACACAGTAAGTAATAATCGAAAAAGAAATCGAATCTAACCTAGGTAGGTAAGGCAATAACTAAACGAATGATAATAAAAAATATATCAATTTGAGAATATTGAATTTTTTGTTTTCTTTTTTCATGACGTATGAATTCTACATACAGCGAAAATTAGTATTTAGATAGTTTAATTTGCAATCCATTTATTAGTAAAGGGATAATATTTAAAAACATGTTTATATTCATTGACATTCCTTGACAAATGGACAGTTTTAGCTGATTAAAATTGATATTTGCCTTTTGTATTTTGTATTGTGATACCTGCAAAGTCCGCACCCATAATTGATTTAATTAAAAGTCACGCACTCAACCGTTCAGCGTGGCATGCAAATTAATTGCATCAGCATACAACTGAACAGAATCAATCAAGCGTGGCCCCAATTCCAGATATATATATATATATGTATATGCGGTACCCTGGTGCCAGGGCTGCATACACATCGAATTTCTCTCCGTTTGATTAGGTTTCAACGGCTGCAAGCTTCCGCCTGAAAATGAAAATGTTTATTAAAACTTTTCACTTTTACATAAATTTCCTGGCAGCCACATCAGCAGCAGAAACCCCCAGCAGCAGCTGCTGTAAGTTAAGTAACCACACCCAATGTGCCACCATATGGCGACGGGAAACGCCCCCAATGCGTCCTATGTACACTGTGTGCACACTAGTGTCGTCTCGCTCTAGCTGCCTGCCCATTGGTTGCGCCAATTAAACCGGTTTGTGCCCGTTTCGCAATCAGTCGGCCAATGCCAGGCAACAGCCATTTTCAGTGCCAGCTGTGCGGCAGCCAGCAACCAGCAACTGTTGTCTTATATACCACAAGGTGTAGCATACATATAATAATTGGCAACTGTCTGCGGGTCGTTGCTGTTGTTGTTGTGGGTGGTTGGCTGGTCTGCGCAAGTGCCTCCACTTGGGTGGTCGGGCTCCACGTTCAGCAACAGCAGCAGTTGTCTAAATGTTTGTTCACAGATGCTGCTGTTGCTGCCACTATTGCCACTGCTGCCACAACTGCCAACTCGGTGGCAGCGAAAAGCGAGCATCGAGCTGGGAGTCAAAGCAAATCGCAAAGCGCTGTCCAAAGTAAGCTCAAATATGCTACATCAACTGAGTGCTGAGCTGAGTGCCAGCTGCATTGATTTTTACACCCTCTACAAATACGTTTCAGTTGGGTATGCACATATCAACATCAGTTTGAATACCTTTTTCATATTGTCAAATTAATGCATGTGTTAGCGATTTACATTATTCTTTTCGTATACAATCTTCAGAATATCACTCTTAAATAATCGCTTACATCGTTAACAAATTTTAATAAAGGGTATCATGATGTAATTATGAATCTACGATGAAATCTTAAACTTATTTTTTGACACATCTCTGATAGTCATCTTATAAAATAGAATAAAGGAGGTATGTTTCTGAACATAAGATCATGTTCTTTTACCCTATTCTAAATATTTGTTGTAAAATATATTTAACTGATGTAACTTCTATTTATTTAGTTAACTTACAAACTATAAAATTAAAGTTTTTCAGCTTTCCAAGATTACTCCGAAATTACCAGTTGTAATTGATCAGAATTTTAACTGAAAGAGATAACAAATATTAAATAATTACAAAGACTGCATTCAATGAAAATAAATAGAGTAGTTCAAATTTCAGTTGTTTTGAAAAAGATACATATAGTATTTTTCGTTTACTATTTTGTTTCATTTCGTTTTGAGTACACAATATGTTGTTATCAGGTCTATAACAATTTTGTATTTTAGTTCCAGTTGTGTCTACCGGAAGCACACTAAACCTAAACAATATTACTGTTTGCTAGCCAAATTTTGGCCTATGTACAAAGAGAAACTTGTGTTCGGTTGTTATACATGTTTGTGTATGTTGTGTTGCGTGTGTTTGTTGGGTTGTAAGTCATAAGTTTAAAAATGACAAAAAAAATTAAGTAGATTATGTGTGAAATAATGCTAAATCTCCAAAATAACACTTAAGAGCTAATAACGCGAACCGCGGTGAAACCACTTCGAATTTTTATATATTTATATTCTTTTTTTTTTGTGATCCAACGAGATCTGTTCCAGTGATTTAGTGATCCATGTTTCGGCTGCAACGTGTATGGCTAGTGATTACGCAGCGCCTCATTGATGACACCCAATATGTTGATTTGCAGATCTGTGAAAGCCACAGGCTCCAAATGTGCCTTGCGTATTTTCATGGCAACGGCCTTAAAAAAGGCACCAATTTCATCCTCCTCCGTGGCCATAGCACAGGCGCCCAGTGAAAACAGTGTCTGACTAGCTGCCGAAGGTGTATTTGTCGAATTCGAATTCTGAAATCGTGCACTGGTCGATGCCGGCGTATGTACCTCCAGCTTGGGTTGCGCATATTCGCTGGCTGTTTGCAGTTGATGCTGCTGCATCTGCTGCGGCTCCAGACTGCTGCCAGTTTCATTGAGCTGCTGATCGGGCTTGGAAAGCGTATTGCTAACACTCTGTACGGCTAAATAAACCGAGTCCTCATTATTATCGTAGCTAACAACATGCTGTTGTTGTGCAGGTTCTTCTGTTGTTGCCGTTGTATCCATATCTTCATTCTCATCCTCCTCATCGTCATCTTGCACCACATCGCCATTTATATAGTTTTCAATGTCCATTTCATCATAGCTAGCCACGCACAGTTCGCTAGCCTGTTGCACCTCCTGCTGTTGTTGTTGCATTGTTGCCGAAAGTTCGGCTTTGTTTTGAGTCGATAGCGGCGGAAGTGTGGGCATATTCATCTGGGAGGAGCTGCCGGGTGATGCCCCCAGAGTGCCGACCTGTGACTCGGAATGCCGCAAGGGTGATTGAGCTCCCATATGCTCATCCAGATCGGCTACATTTTCATGCTTGGGCAGCAGCAAACCTAACGTATCGCCATCACTGAAAATGTAGATATTAAAACAGATTATATGTCTATATATATATATACATGTATATGAAACTGTCTAGCAGTCAATAGATAAACACAGACTATTGATAACGAATTTGAAGTCGATGAAGTAAAAACAAAATAAAATTTGAGAATCAGCAAAATAATATATATAGCTACGGCTTTTATAAGGCTTTAGTAAACATCCACATATTAAATCTTTTACTATCAACTTACAGCGATTTTTGTTGTATATATTTTTGTAGAAATCCGAGCGAGTCATAGTGTTTCCAGCGCGATATCACATCCATATGCAGTTGCGTTTTCAGACGTTTGTATTCGCGTGCATATTGATCGCGCAGTGCCTTCCACTTCTGTCTGCACTGCTTGACTGAGAGTTGTTTGGAAATGTGTTAGATATACAAATTAATTATAAACAAATCTAGTCTGCTTTTACCTGGCTTTTTCAACTTGCGCGCTATCTCATCCCAGACTTCGTGCTTTAGTTTGACATTGCGATAGTTTTGATTGCTATAGTTGTAGATCATGTCCTCCTGCTCGATGAGTGTGATTAGCTCTTTCTCGAAGTAGCTCTCCAAGTTTAGAAATGTGTGTATGGGATCATCATCATCTTCATCGGCATTGCTTTGATGATTGTGCGTCGAGTTTTGACTGACAGCACTTGCAGCATTTACACAATCAACGAAATCATCGTATATTGTTTGATTTGGTGTCTCGCAAGTGACCGTCATTGTAGTTGTGGATCCTACACCATTTCCATCACTCAAATAGCTCCAATTGTTGTCCTGTTGTGATTGGTGCTGCTGTGGTTGATGCTCCAGCATTTGTCCCGCTATAAACGCATTAATGAGACCACGTGTTGCATCCGGTTTCTTATCGCTATTTGCACCAGCTGTTGCTGTTGCTGTTGCCGCCGTTGACACCGTTGTAGTTGTTGTTGCCACAAAGGTGCAATTTTCGAGCATTGATCCACTTCGATCCTCAATTTTGATATTGGCAAATTTGCTGGGCTCAGCGGATAAATTAAGATTTTGGCTGCTGCTGTTGCTGTTGCTAAAAGAGTGGTTGTTGTTTGTGGAGTTGTTGTGCCCATTATGGTTGTTGCTGATGCTGCTGCTGTTGTTGTTGGCGACTACAGCAGTGCTGGTGATATTTGGCAGCGTTGTAGCGCTCAATATAGTTGCATCATGGCCATTCTGTGCGCCGCGTGAGCGATAGCTGCAAATGAATAGGATATAAGTTTGATTAAGATTGATTAAATGTATCGCTTTCAATTTGCTGTTGTTTTTACTTGCGTGCCAGCGCATAGGGACGTAGAAAGTCCAGTTCCTTAAAATACTTCCACTTGACGTTGCCTTTGGTATTCAGTTTGGCGCGTTTAAGCTCCCGGCAATATTGATCCCGCATCGCCTTCCATTTGCCCTTGCATTGCGTATCTGTTAATTAATTATTTAGCAAAAGTTTGTGATTTGAAGCTAGTTTTTGTCTATAATTCACCTGACCAGCCCACATGGCTACCGATTTCTATCCACTTTTCGTCCTTGCTCTTGGTGCTGCGATAGAGCTGATGCTTGGGATTGTAGAGCGCCTGTTCTTTTGAGACGAGTGATATGAGTATGAGCTCCTTGGGTATGTTGACCACATTGTCGTACAGGCTCTGTGTGCTGCCGAGATTCACAAGATGCGAGCTGCCCCCAACGAGTGCTTCCGCGTGCTGTGGCTTCTGCTTCAGCATTTGTGACACATCCTCTGATTTGGCCATATACGCATCCGCATTTGTATCCATTTGGCTTTGACTTACAAATGGCAAAGAAACGCGTTTAATATTGGCAAGCACATTAGTTTGTTGATGTTGTTGGTGCTCCTGAATTTGCGACACTTCGCTGGTACATGGAAGTGTTTCCATTGTTAGCGCCCGTAATTGTGGCTCATTTTGGCAGCGACGACCTGCTGAGTTAATTGTTTTCAAAAAAAGAGAAACACAATTATTTTGGCCCCAATTGCGTTCGCCGTCCAAACAGCTGATTAATCGCACGCTCAGCAGCTGTGTGTTGATGCATATTTCGAATCGTTATCGAAATATCGATAGCTGCAAATATTACTTACAATATTGAGCTATGTTAATTATGTTTGGCAGCAGCTGTTATACCATTCCATCGTGGCTTCCATCGACGCTTCGCTAGAGTAATATTTTTCAATGAATTTCAAATAACATTAAATGTAATCTACGAGTGCAAGAGAAACATTTCTTTCAGATTACTCATTACTTAACAGAAGTATTTATGTTAAGTGAGGAGTAGTTTTGTTAAGTGCGCATACAGTGTTTGAAAGTTAGTTTCAGGCAACAGGCAATGCTCCTCATTAAGCATGCGCGAGTGTGTTGTGTTTGTATTGCCGACAAAGTTTTTGGAAATTGCTTAAAATTGTTGCATTTGTCTCTTGCCATAGAACTAATCCAATTAGTTAATTGCATTACCGTCTCAGGCATTGCAACGAAACCATCATAACAGTGTAAGTTCAATATTTATGTCTAAATTAGTTTGTCTCGCGACGCGTTCTTGTTTGGTCTTGTGCACTCTAACGGGGCTTTTTTAGAATTTGAAAAATTTAATGCTTAATCATGCCGCCGAAAATTGATCCAGAAACTCAAAGTCTCTACGACGAGATCAATGGCATGATACAAAAGTTTAAGGTTACCATATTATAAATTTTCATAAGTTTAATCTAACTAATATAAAATATATGCAGATATAATAATAATATATCAAATATTGTAGTAATTTATAACATACAATAATTTAAATTAAATATAACCTAAGATCATTGTAATTAGTACAACTTTAATTAAGAATTTACTACGTAGTATATATTTTTTATACCACTTAGCTTTGATTTAAATTGTAAATTTAAATTCTGACTGTTATAGTTTACCATCACCGTTAAAATATTTATATATGTTGTTATATATCTCATGCTTAGGATGATCAAAAAGCAAAGGCAGACTGCACACTGGGCGACAAATGCGGCGACATGGGCGATGTACCTAAGATACGCTTCTCATCGAAAAAGACTCTGAAGGGTCACATCAATAAGGTGAACTCGGTGCATTTTGCTGGCGATTCACGCCACTGTGTGACCGGGTCACTGGATGGCAAACTGATCATCTGGGACACCTGGACGGCTAACAAGGTGCAGATTATACCACTGCGATCCGCTTGGGTGATGACCGTTGCCTTCTCGCCGTCGGGCAACTTTGTTGCATGCGGTGGCATGGACAATCAGTGCACCGTTTACGATGTGAACAATCGCGACGCATCTGGAGTGGCCAAAATGGTGCGTGAGCTAATTGGCTATGAGGGTTTTCTTAGCTCTTGCCGATTTCTCGATGATGGCCATTTGATAACCGGCTCGGGCGATATGAAAATGTATGTATAACGAGAAAAAACAATACAATAAGTTGGCTCTGATTTTTAACTCTATACAGCTGTCACTGGGATTTGGAAAAGGGTGTCAAGACGATGGACTTTAATGGACATGCTGGTGATATTGCTGGTCTCTCATTGTCGCCCGATATGAAAACGTATATAACCGGATCCGTGGACAAAACTGCCAAATTGTGGGATGTACGCGAACAAGGACACAAGCAAATGTTTTTCGGACACGACATGGATGTATCCTCCGTTTGCGTATGTTATACCTATTCGACTGCTGCTTCTCGATCTCTTATTGGATTCATTTGTAGTATCATCCAAGCGGGTTTGGCTTCGCCTCCTGCTCGGAGGATCAAACAGCTCGCATGTACGACTTGCGTGCGGATCAACAAATCGGACTCTACGAGCCGCCCCAAAAAAATACGGGCTTCACATCGTGCGGTTCGTATTTGA
Organism: Drosophila dives; assembly: GCA_035042365.1. Taxonomy (NCBI): domain Eukaryota; kingdom Metazoa; phylum Arthropoda; class Insecta; order Diptera; family Drosophilidae; genus Drosophila; species Drosophila dives. The sequence continues at coordinate 244,957 of JAWNLJ010000083.1, read as the reverse complement.
TTTTTCTTTTTACCTTTTATCTTTTATGCTAGATAAGTAGAAATATATATGTATTCATGCTTGCGCATTTATTTTCTTGCGCTTTTCTTTGGCTTACCTTGACTTTTCTTTAATTTGTAATGTGATTTTGTGCTCTATTAGCCTTATCGACCAGCGGTCGCTACTTAATGTGCGGCGGCATTGAGGGCAACGTGCACTCGTGGGACACAACGAAGCAAAAGCATACGGGTAGGTTTCAAAACGATTAGAGAAAAGCCTAGAATATGGTGCAACTATATCAGGTGGTGACATAAGCTATTTTGAGGCATCAGCCCAAAGAAAGTGCAAGAGACTTGCCGAGTGTGTATAGAATGGCAGCTGATTTATTTTATTTGACCTAGAAATCATTGAAGCAATGTTCCGCAACTTTATTTAATATTAAATAATATTATCCAATAATATAATCACAGCAACTGCTTAGCAGCTGTCAAGACGAGCAAGACTAAAGAGACAAAATTACCATGTTACCTTTTTGTATAGTTGCACCATAACCTAGGCGGCTCCCAAACAGACTATTGACCTTTTATTATTGACCTATTTTGTTCTTTCTCTCAGGCACGCTGTCTGGTCATGAGAATCGTATAACTTGCATCAGCCTGTGCCCTAATGGCATGTGTCTAGCCACAACCAGTTGGGATCAGCAAGTGCGTTTGTGGCTCTAATCCCACTACGATCTCTCTGCACTCTCTACACTTGGTTCAATATACGTAGTCTAATTGCATAATTTTGTAGCTTAGTACGCTGAATTATCATTGATATAATATTGCAAATAAATTGCTTAAGGAAGCATCACAAAAACTGAACAATCACTTCAATTTAAATACTAAAAGACAAACATTTATTTAGTAATATTTCATCAAACAGACGAACTCGATTTAATTAGTTTCTATCTGAAGCAATTACCCTGACTTTCTGATGCATTGGATACTTTGGTACGAAGGATTCCAATCGCTGATGGCGTCGTATCGAGCACTCCTGAAATTTCATCCAATTTGTCATAGTTTGGTTATGGCACACGTCTGCATTGCTTTTTGTGTACATATCGCGACGCAGATCCATATAAAACACACGTTCCTTACGCTCATCCTTATCGATATGTCGATCCAACCAGGATATTATCTTGTGTTCTTCATGCGGTGTTTTGGGGCCAGCACAAACGTTGACCAAGTTCGCTTCGGGATTGTAAGATTTGTAGGGCTTTTCGGCAACTTTGACGCGCAACTCTTCTTCCGAACTTTTGGAGACTGTATTCAGTTCATTCTTATTAAGGAATTGGCGCCATATGCTAGGATAAGCTGTTGTAATTCTTTTGAATTTGCCCATTGTTTTCGTTGAGGTTGTGGGTTTTCCTTGTGTCTCCTTCCACATCTTCCGAGTGGCTTTAAAAGTTATTTCATTCGGTGAACTCTCTGTTTGGGCTTCAACAGGCTCCACCGCTGTTCCTAACAGTCGAATAAAGTAATTATAGTCCTTTTTTATAGGAGCATGCGTGTTGCGGAATGAGGGTAAGGTAAATATCTCTGGTACTAAAGATAGCTATTGAAAGCATATTTCAATTTGACTACACATATTATGTTTATATTGTACATACTTACATATATTACAGTCCATAAAAAAGTTAGCAAATTATATATATTCATTTCCGATGCTTTGGCTGTGTTTTTGTCTTTTAGATTATTAATATTATTGTGGATTAGATGTAGTTTCTTTTGTGAGTAAAGTTGTATGTTTTTGAATGCTGTGTTTTTGCTCAAAAGGTAAACAGATACTATATAGAAGTTATATCGATGGCCTGCTTTATCTGTTAAATAAAATTAAATAAATAAAACAGCAAATATTTAAATTTTTTTATATATTTTTTATATTTTTCTTACAAAAAATACTTATATTATTACAAAGATTTTTAGTTGCTGCGATATTTGGCGCGATTTTTTTTTTTGTGAAAATTTTGTTTTTTTTTTTAATATAACAAAGTAGCAGCAAAGGATTTTTCTTGTTTTGTTTGTGTAGCAGTTTAAAACAATTCACTTTATCATTCAACATAATCAAAGGGAAAGTGAAACGGGTAGGGAAAATGGATAGTCAAAAAGTTCAAAAAGATGCACAGAAAGAAGAACAATAAGAAAAATGAGAAGATTTGCATAAATAATAAACAAAAGAATAGACGGAAAAATGAGAGCAAGAGGGGGAGAAGAAGGATTACAGTCAGATAGATAAATTTATTGCGTTGTGTAGGATTTTGTATTTAGTTTATCAGACTCTCGGTTGAACTACTAATTCGTTGTTCTTTTGTTTAGTTTTTTTTTTGTTTTGGGTAAGGAAAAAGAAGAGAGTAAGAGAAAGAGAAAAAGGAAAAGAGAGAGAAAGAGCTTAAACGGAGAAACCATCACCGGTGGGATCAAGGATCCAGGGATAGTTATTGGGGCACTCCATGCACGTGAACAGACGCAGCGTCTCGCCGGGCAGTTCCCGTGTCGTCAGCGGACAGGCGTTGGGCAGGGAGCAGTAGGGTTGTCCCTTGACATCGCACTTCTCCTTCCACTCCTGGAAGTCACGCAGCGAATTGAGCTCTGTGGGATTCTGCATCCATTGGATGACCTGCAGATTGGTCACAAAGAACACATCGTTGCGTCCGAGCATCTCCTCAATGAACTTGACCAGCTCATCGCGGTACTCCTTCTTCGATTTCAGCCACGAGGCATGGAAATGCAGACCGAGTGGGGCACGGTTGCTGTTGTAGTGGCGATTGAAATTGTGGCGCAGAAGACGCGCAAACTGCTCGCCGGAGGCAACGTTCGAGCAGGAGTCAACCATGTGGCAACCGGGCAGCGACTCGTCAAATGTGGGATCATCACGACGATCCAGCTCATTCATGACCATCTCCCAAACGGGATGGCTACGCGACGGGCAATTGTGGGCATTGCCATTGCACTTGTGGGGCATGCGGAAATACAGGGTATATGGCCAGATGGGCACACGGCCCAGAGATGCGGTAATCGAGGCATCGTACACAAAGAACTGATCAGCCATCATTTCGAATTGCTTGTTGCCACCCACACGCAGGTAGGGAGCACGCATGCCGATGATGGAGCCATCGGTGATGTTAGCGAAACGCTCAACAATCAAACGGGAACCGGCCATCTCGGCCAGCCAGTCATCATAGCTGCCGCCTGACCAGTAGTTGGGATCATCCTTGTGCGTCAGCGAGAACACAGAGATCTCATGACCGCGACGATGCAGATCCTGTACGGCGGAATAGTTTGTGTACTTGTGCGAGACAAAGAAGGTGCCCTTGATGGAGCAGCCATTAGGATTCTGGTGCTGTCCATTGAAGATATCCTCGTACAAATCAATATTGTCCACATTGACGGCACCGTTGAACGTAATCGTTATCATCTGTGGCACCTGCTGTGGCTCAATGCCGCCGGGAATACGTGTTCCGTCCGCCGAACAGAAGCAATCGGGCAGAGCGCACTGTGTCGAATCGCATTCGGGTGCGCGATTAGGATCCTCATCAACAGCTGCAAGAAATAGAGATTTTTACAATATTTATTAGGGAGTCGAATCGAATATCTATGATTTATATAAGGATTTGCTTAAAACAATGAAATACAGACAAATATTTAATTGATGGAAGTCTTTGTCATTCTAATCAAGAATATAAATTTTATCTAATTAATCTGATATTTTTAAAATTAATACTTACAGCAGGCATTCTCATCGGACTCGTCCTTGCAGTCGGGCTTGCCGTTGCAGAAGAGCTCCTTGTCCAGGCACTCGCCATCACCGCAGGACAGCTTGCCATCGGGACAAATGGGCTCATCCGTTTTCAGAATGGGTTTCGCCTTGCGTGGCCCTGTGCAGAAGTGGATTAGGAATTCATATGTTAGATATTGGCTTAAATGATGGTTTTGGTTTGGTTTTTGGTTAGTGACAACAAATGTCTAAATTTTGAAGTGAGAAGTATACAAGTGATTGTGAGGAAGGTTAGGGTGCTTTTTACTGTTGGTGATTGTTGTGGCTGTCATTTTTTTTTCTTCTGTAGTTGTTGTTGTTGTGGTTTAGTTTAGTTTAGTTCATTGATAAGTTCCAAAGTTCGCTATATCTACATAAATACATGTATCTGTCTAAGTGCTATGTACAAGTGTTGTTGTTGGTTTTTTTTTTATTTTGTTTTTTGCTTAGTTTTGAATTTAAATTTGAATTTTGTTTGCTTGCTGGAGGCAGTCAAGACACACTTACTCTCTTTCTCATCGCAGTTAGTCACCTTGGCCTTCCAGTCGCAGGTCTGCTTAAATACATCGAAGGCCAAACCGGAGGGGCACTGAATTTCTTTCAGCCCCGACTTAGTACATCTAAAAAATAAATTTTTTGTTTTGGTTTTTGCTGTTTGTTTTTTTTTTGCTTCGCTTTTCGTTTCGTTGGTGTAATTGTTTTTTATTTTCACTTATTTCCTGAACTGTTTGTTTGGCTAGCTAAGAGAACTTTGGCACTGGTTTTCTGGGGAGCTTGGATTTGGTTGGATTTTGAATAATGCAATGATGCGATCGGTTTGGTTTTTAGTAACAGAGATAGGGGGACGCAAATAAAAGAGCACATAAACACACACATATAGATAAATTGATAGATATATATAGACATATAGAGAGTGACAGATAGATGGACACAGACGTTACAGGACAGAGAGTGTTAGACAGTGTGTAGGAATTTTGATTTATTTTTGGTTTTGAGCTCATATTTGAAGTATTCTTTTGGGCACATGGCTCAATGACTGGCTCGGACTCAACCCCACTTACTTTGATCGATATCGCAATTCTTGACATTCGTCTTCCAATCGCACAGCTGACGAATGACATCGAACGCCAAGCCGCCGGCACAGCGGATCGGTGCCAAGCGACTGGTGCCATCTTCCCCGGCACTGTCGCACCTTCAGATTGTTTTTTTTTTTATAAGTGCAATAAAATTGTTGATGTGAATACAAAACAAATACATATCCCCAACATCATTATCATCATAGACTGCATACTATCAGTTTGCTGAAATTGAAGCTAGATCTTAAATGCTTACCTGTAGACTTCACGGCAATCGGTTTCCGTATCCAGACGGAAGTATTCATCAGCTGGACGATCGGCGCATACCTCTTCAACATCAACGCCCTCAAGTTTGTCCGTCTGACTGTGCACTGAGAGTAGAAAAAAATAAAGAAAAACATTAGAAAAATTAATTCTTGGTTAAATTTTTTAAGATATTTTCTTTGAGCATTCTTTATGAAAAGTTAATTATGTAGGACTAGGAGAATAATATTTAATTTGTTTTTAAATTACCTATTTAATTTATCTACAAATGCCTACTATTTAAAACTCGTTTAATCTGCTCAACATAAATATTTTCAAAACTCGTTTAAAACCTAAAATTGTTTTTTTTAGCTGTATGGAATTTTTTCATTTATATTTAACGAAAATGTACTTTTTATTAGTTAATTATGCACATAATTATTATTAAACAACATCTTTTGGCATTTATGGCTTGTTAACACTAGGCTTTTTGCCGCCAAGCAACGGCCGGCCGACGTTGAACCGGTTTAAGCCAAACGACTTCTAATAGCCAAACAACTCTCGTTTTTATTTCGTTTTCTGCTGTATCTCCCGACTGGTAACATCGGCAAACGAAATCGAAAGGGCAAAGCGAAATTGCCATAGTACTTAAAACCGCACACAAACATAAATACACCACACACAGGGTGTAAGTGAGAAACGTCTGCTAATGGAGCATGTTGTTTACATGGTAAGGTGCAGCTGGCGCTGCCGCTAAACTGGTTTGTGTATTGGCTAATGAGCGTTGCTTGTGTTGGAGTTGTGGCTGGATGGAGTCAGCGAAACCCGTTTGCAGATTAACTTGATGTATATTATTGCATAAACAACGTCAGAGTTGTCTCGTCCAAAAATAATAAACGGAACCAATCGCGTTTGTATCAAAATGTTGCCTATGCTAATTTTTATGGCCAACTCAGGCTGTCTCTTGTCCTCTTGCCACACTTTTTTTTTCTTCTTTTATTTTTTCCTTATTATTATTATTTTTTTTTATTATTTCCAGTTTCTGGTTTTGCTCAGGAAATTGTAAAACTTGCATCATGCGTGGCTATATATGTGTATATATCTGTATTTCGATTGATCTCCACTCTTCTTTAGCTGTTAGCCATTGCATGTCGCTAATGATTTATGAAAACAAATCATTTTTTTCAAGTTTATTTGCCTTGGCCAACGACCGAGGCGTCTACGGTTTTTTCTCTCTGTATTTTTTTTTATCTATTGTTGTTTCTTCTTTTATTTATTATTTGTGTTTGTGCAAAAATCTGTTTATTTACTGCAACTCATTCAGCTGGTAAAGGTCAAGTAGGCGCGGATTTGTTTTTGCCAACGTGGCCAATTGATGTTTTAAACTCAAGTCTAGGTTTTTGGGAGGCGGGTAACGGGTAAAGGTATATGGTTTATGGTATATGGTTTGGTTTGTGGTACTCACCAGCTGCACAGCAGAGCAGCAAAACGCTCAAAATTGGCCAACAACGCGCCATTTTCAGTACCAGCGCTGGCTGAAAGATCGAGAAATCGAATAAAAAAACGAATAAATTAGTAAAACTACACTTTTATGGGCACTTGATGTATGTACTGGAAACAAGTATTACTTTTAGCGCTCAGCAAATGTAGAAACTGCGGCTATTAACGAGTGAACAGAGGGCACTCTTCCAACACAACAGCCACGCTTACACTAGGTGTTGTCCGCGGACAACGAGTTCTATTTATTAAGCCGTGGTGTGTGCGCCATTTTAGCTGGGTGTGGTGAGTTTCGCGCTAGCAGCGACAAACGACGGCGCCGGCGCAACTTGCTGCCGAGCTTTTGTAGGGGTAAAACCCATGCGACGCTTTTGTGGAATCCATTTCGAAAATGCCAAAGCGGTTTTAGCTCTGCTTCTGAGTTCCTGTTTATGTGTGTGAGTTTTGATTTGAAGAAAGGTTAATTAGCTTGGGCGCAGGTGTGAGCTGATTTTGTAGTTGTTGTTGGTCTGTGTGGGTTTGGGTGTGAGTCGGTGCCTGGTGCTTGCCTGGGGCTGCACCTCTGTATGTGTTTACATTTTGCTGCCACTAATGCTGGTGGGCAGCTTTTTTTGCTACCCAATGCAGTTGTCTGCTAAGCTGCATAAATCAAAATCTTTACATCAATCATCAAACTGACCCTGAAATTGCGTCTTTGTTTTTTTGTCATCTTGGGATTCTATGAAAAGACGTGTGCGATTCGAAAGCGAGATTCCGTTATTGTTTTTATACACTGTTTTGCATCGGGCAAGGAGTATGTTGGGTTCTTGAGTTACCTTCGTTTTATGTAGGTATGAATTTTTAACAAAGTTATCATAGAGATTACTGATCAAATATTTAAAGGTTATAATAAAACCAATATTGGATTAGAGTATGTCGCAGTCTTTTCAGTGATCAAACTCGTTCTTCTTTATGTAGTAGGTTTTGGACATGTTTCTTTACACGTTTTTTGGCTGCCGCTTGTTTAGTTACTTTTTATTTTCACCCACACTCGCTTGGCATGGCAATTGGATAGACACCGACAACGAGAAACACACTCACACACACCCACACTCCATTTGCATTTTAACGGCTCTCTTTGCCCAGCCCGCTTAGCCAGAAAAATTGTCGATTCCGCGCACAACTTGCACATTAAATTCTCCTGAACGTGGCTAAGACAGCAGAAAAAAAGGTTAATAAACCTCCTGCAAATGAACAGGCAACTACTCCTCCTTCCATTGTCTTCCAGAAACGAGTGGCAACACTTTAATTGTCGCTGAGTCACACACGCGTTAAGGTTAACTTAAATCTGTTTATTTTTGTTTGTTTTTATTCTTCATTGGCTGAAGATCACGAAATTTTAATTAATGGCAAATTGATTATGCGCTTGTTCAGTTTTGCAGTCGCCATCTGGTTATGTAAAAGATATGCAGGCGAGCCAATCGAAAAGGGGCTGTTACTCAATAAGTTAAGAGCTCGAATAAGCTGATGATGATGCTGGTAGTAATGACTGTCCCTCCGTCCGTCTGTGCATATGCAAAAAATCAACAAATAAAGGAAACTAAAACGGAGCAAGTTTGCGGATATAAAATTTTTATGGACAAGCCCAAATATTGCAAAAATGTTAACATTCGTTTAAGGTTTATAACTACCATTAGCCTTTAGTGTGATAAGTACGATAATTACATATTTAGGGATAATAATAAGCTAAATAATAAATAAAAAATGATAAAAAAATATATTCCTAATTACAGTTGACGTCAAATTAGGTAAAGGCTTTAAATAGATAAAATTCATGTGTTAAATATTTAAAATTTTAACATGGATTGCAAGCTAGAACCGCGTTTTTAACTTAGAATGCAGTTCCTATATAAAGGCCATACCATGATCAAAAGCCTTGGTTGTTTAAAATCGGATAAATTTTTTACTTAGTTATTGTTCTGAAACATTTGAATCAGTCACCACTCCAACTTTTGAGATAAATTCCTTTAAACGTCATTCGGGCCACCCACCCGAAAAAGCCTATAAAAAAACATTTATTTTACATTTTACAATCAGTCGATGACAACTTAATTTACATAAATTTCTGTCAACACTTAAAAGTTGTGTTTGTTTATATTTTTAAAGTCAATTAACGATGACCAACGCTGAGTCCAAGTACATATTTGTATCAAATATTTATTCGTATTGTTTGTTGGTTAATTTTTTAAATTCGTAAGAAATTTGCACAATGAAAATGCATTAAGTCCCATCAGCAAATATTTGCTTCATTGAATTTAACTTGCAAATTTTTTGACATAATGATGAAACAATGAGTTGACGGATTGGTTTGAGTGGCAAATTATTTTGAAGGCTATAATAAACATTTCAGAAATGATGATTGAATGGTTTATGTGTAATTTATGTTTGTAACATCTTAAGTTGATTAACTACTCACTTTTTCAGCAGTTTACCCAACATTTTTTTGAAATCAAATCAACTTTTTGTTTGTAGAGTCCATTGGTTGACTTGCTTCGTGACTGATCTAGATACAGAATATCTATAGCGATATATACATACAAATTGCATGTAGTATGTACAATGTGGCATAGCTATTTCCTGAACTTGAAAACGAGTTTGTCTTACACTAGAATATGGCAGAAATAAAATTTATAAAAACGACGAATGAAAAAAGCAAACCGGCCAACTTGGCGTATGTGTGATTTGTGGCTTGAGAATTCTGAAAATTGCAGAGATCATTAAAACTGCATTTTAATTGGCGTTGTCAATTAACGTTTCAATTTGGTTTCAATGGCGTCAAGTGAAGGGTGCGACAGATGTGATTCAATCAACGTAAGATAAATGTTAACCAGTATTAAAACTATCTGTATATGTGTGTGTGTGTGTGTCTGTTTGTGTAGAAGATGCCACAAAAAAGTTGCTTACCTTCTTTGATGAATTGCAGTTTTTTATTTCTTAATTTGTTTTTGCTTTTGATAGTAACAATTAATTTTAGTTAGCAACGGTTTTTACATTTGGGTGATATAATCGAACGCATATTTGACCACGATGATTATAATTATTATTGTTATTACTTTTTTTAATCAACTGTCAAACTGGTTTTTCAATTAGAGTGAAAATGTTGGTGATGGCTCTTCAAGCGTTCACGAAGGCATTGAAATTAATAGTTTTCGACGAGTGAAAACCTTCTTTTTTTAACGATAACGAATTTACATAATTTATTCAGCAAAGATTGCCCTCAATTTTTATAATATATATATTTTTTTTAATTTGTCTTTGAGCAGTATGGTTTTATAGATGTAAGCGATATAAAGGTTAAGCGGATAACAATTAATTATTGACACACAAATGACAGAGTGCATTTTTAATTCCAAAATCAGTTTTATTATAGCAAGGGGTCATTTCTCAAATCATCGGTTAATCAATGCAAATTATTATCATACTAATTGCAGTTTGAGTCGAACCCTCCACTCCAAATGCAAAGATCATCAACACAATAAGCAGATGAGGCGAAAAAGAGAAATTGCCTTCGAGAAAACTGTACAAAAACGGAATGGTTAATGAAGGAAATGTTCGACAAGCGCTGCGAGCTGAAGACGAGCCTGTAAACAGTGAACTGTAAACTGTAAACTGTGGACTGTAAAAACGAAATGCATAACCAACATAAAGAAAGATACACACCATACACAGTTGCATAAGACGCATTCCCTTTCTTTTCTCTGGCTCTCCCCCAATCTATGCCTACCCATTAAAACCAAAGCAAACCGAGTGGATCGCAGAGACAGCGTTTAATTTATGGCAAGTGGAGAGCAGTGAAGGCCCTTTAGCGATAACGGAGTTTCTTTTCGGTGTATTTATATTTTAAAATGTTTATCTTTCAATTTCCATTTTCATTTGCTCATCGATTCATCAGTTGAGCAGCACTTTGTTATCTATGCTTTGATCCACCAAACATGCTTCCATGTCGCCTTTCATTATGCGATGAGTTTTTTTTTTCGAATCATCTGCAGGTTTTTATTTAAATATGCCCCTTAGGTCTTTGTTATTTGTTTTCGTCTTTGTAGTGGTTATTTCTATGCTTTTTAAAACCTCACTTTAGAAATGCTCTAACACAGTTTCCTTTTCAAACGTGTCTGGCTAGATTAAAATCCACTTGGTTTTTTCCTGACCAGAACTAGGAAGCAGATTCGACAAGTCGCTGTCAAGACAAGGGTCGCTATGACGCACATTGATTGAAAGCCAATGCAAATGCATTGAATATTGATTTATCATTTATGAGTTTTTTTCATAAAAAACAATATGTTCGGCTATTGCGATATTTACATATGCTCATTATGAAAATCATATCCATTGTCAAGCAAAATTGAAAATTTTGATAGACTTATTATGCATAAATGTTGTTTTAGGTTTTTTATTAATTTTAGGCAATAATATATTTTTAACATTGGCATATCATATAACTCTTTAAGCACAAACATTTGCATTTCAGCCACTGTGCGTTCGCTTTCATGTGCGACTTATGCAAATTGTCCACTTTACAACTAGTTCACCTTAGCAAGAGTAAAAGTTTGCGAACACAGTCTTCCACATTGTTATGAATGTGTCTTGGGAACTGGTTTGGGCTGCTAAAGCGTATACTTAATAATTACATAGTCTTAGGTTAAGGCATAGAAAATATAGCACTATTCGCTGTTTTTATGTGTAACACATAAATTTCTTGTCTGTAGGTTTCCGCATTTTTATTAATTTATGTTAACACACAGTTAAATATTTTAATAGTTTTGCAATTGTATGTTATAGTGTAATTAAAAATGATAATGTACTTTACTTTGTACAATTATTGCATGTAAAAGTAGAAGTTATCTAGATCAAGTCAAAAATAAATCATCTGTACTGGCTTTTTTTTTATTGTTACGATCGCTAATTTTGAAGCACTCTCCTTGGAGTGGCTTACCTTGATTATCGATAAAACTTATTCATGCATCAAAAATCGCAAAAAAAAAGACATATACAAAACAAGATGTATACTATATATGTAATATGCAATATACACACCTGGATATTTATTCATATTTTTTATTTATCTTATTAATTTAGTTTGCGGTGCGCAGCAAAAATTTGTAAGCCACATAAATTGGTTTTGGCACTCATATAACTTTGGTATTTCCATGACAGACGAAATTCGCAATGCTTAAAATTAATTATCGACTGTGATGTGATTTGTTTTGATTGCGTAAGGCGCCTGCGTAGACTGTGGAAATATTCCCTATGAATTGAGAACCAACCCATAATCATAAAAATAACTCTAAATGTCAGCATAAATTAGCCACAAATAAATAATAAAAAAAAACCTTTGATATACAGATATTTTGCATTTCAATATTATGGATATGGTCCAATACCAGCAAATATATATGCTAAGTATGCCTAATTCTAGACCGGTTGCTACGGTTTTCAAAAAACCAGTCTAGGAAATACTGAAATAGTTATAAAAGTGAGAAATAATTTACATATGAAATAATTCACAACTGAAATCGAAACTGAACACCGAAATTCAAAACGCGTTTTGTTATTCAAATTATTTATTTTTTTTTTTTGTTGGGATTATCCAAAACTGGTTAGTAAGTCAGTGGGTAGCGCGCACAAATTGGGTTGATTGTTGGCTATACTTGTAGTTTTATTCGTTTGGTAATATACATATATTTAAATATATATATTTATATATATATATATATATACATAAGATAAGTAGTTAGTGGGCCGCCAAGTGTTGTCTCTGTTGCCAGGTAGATGAAACTGTTGCCAAACGCATCGCATCAGGCTGCTCGCAATGGCATTATTATGGCTGCTTTTCATACTGAATCTATTATCAATAGCAATAATAATAATCAAAATGACGAAATATTCTTTTAATTAAAATTTATTGTTTTTTCGTTTCGTTTTTGTTTTACTTTATTTTTTATTAGGTATTTTTAAATATACACATACAAATTAACGTAAAACTACAAAAATGAGTATATAAACAAAATTTATTCTTTTGTTTGATGTTTTTTGTTGTTGTTTACTTGATCTTCTCTTTGTAAATTTTGTTGTATTTCTTTGTGGTCTTTTTGTTGTTTTTTGTTTATTTTTTATATTGGTTTTTGTTTGTTATTAATCATATTTCAATAACGTAACACAGCAGACTTAGCTGGCGCGCGTTTTTTTTTTAGGGTTTTATTTGTTTTTTATAACGCGGCACAGTCAAAAAATATAAGTACAATAAAAAAGTCTTGAGTATATGGGAATAATAAAAGTCGAGTAGTTTAGATGACTGTAGGAATTTGGACTGGGGCTGCTTGGATGCTAATGCGATTTCGCTCTCTTTCACTCTTACTCACACTCGCTTTTGCTCTCACTCTCTCTCATTATCTCTCTGGTACGCTGACTTAGAAGAAACCATCGCCGGTGGGATCGTTGACCCATGGGTAGTTGTTGGGGCATCGGACACAGGTCTGCAGATTGATGGTCTCCCCGGGAACCTCCTTGGAGGTCAGCTTGCAGGTATTTGGCACCCAGCAGGCTGGCTTGCCCTCAACTGTGCACTTCTCCCTCCATGGCTCAAAGTTCTTAACCTCGCTGATTGTGCGTGGATTTTGCATCCACTGTATCACCTGTGTCATGGTCACAAAGTACACATCGCTGTGATTAGCCAGAATCTCGTCGATCCAGTACAGGAAGGCGTCCAAGAATTCGGGATTGTTCTTCAGCCAGGCAGCGTGGAAGTAAAGACCCAGAGGAGCACGATTCTGATCGTAATGGCGATCGAAATTGTGATTGAGGAAATTGTAGAACTGATCGCCCGTCAAGATGTTCGAGCAGGAGTCAACCATGGCACAGCCGGGCAGATACTCATCGTTGGCAGGATCCTCGCGACGATCCAGCTCATTCATGACCATCTCCCACACGGCATGCGATCTCGTCGGGCAGCTCTGCAGATTGCCGTGGCAGCGATGTGGCATGCGGAAGTACATTGTGTATGGCCACAATGGTGGGTTCGACAGGGGTGCGGTTATGGTCGAGTCGTAGAGGAACGCCTGCTCCTCCATCATGGTGAACTGGTTGTTGCCACCCACACGCAGATAAGGTGCACGCACACCCACAACCGAATTGTCGGTAATATTTGCATATTTCTCAGTAATAATTCTCATACCAGCCATTTCCTTGGCCCAATCATCAACGGTGGCATTCGACCAGAAGCGCTCCTCGTCGTTGTGGGTTATCGAGTGCACAGCGATCTCGTGACCCTTACGTGATGTCTCCTGCACGGCAGAGTAGTTGGTGTACTTGTGCGATACGAAATAGGTGGCCTTGATGTCGCAGCCATTGGGATTCTTGCGGTTCTTGAAAATCTCCTTATACAGCTCAATGTTGTTGTTATTGATGGCATCATCGAACGTAATCGTGATCATCATGGGCACATCCTTGGCGGGCAAATCGCCGGGTATCGAGGTGCCATCCTCTGAGCAGAAGCAGTCAGGCAATACACACACGGCAGGATCACAGGGTGGTGCACGATTCGGATCGTTATCAATGTCTGAAATAATATGTTAAAAGAGAAGCAAGCAAAAATTCATATTACATTAGGCAAAAGATTGGGCCTTTAGATATACGTTTAAATATTATACAATTTGGTATAGTTTTAATTTTTGGATTTATAAAATAACATTTTTGAATAATATAAAATAAACCTGTTAACTGTTCTTAATTATTCTTAAAGTTATATAATTTTAAAACCATATTTAAGGCGATAAAGAATTAAAATTTAGTTTTCCTCTTTCCAGACTATTTTATTCATTATAATGCATATTCTTATTGTGTTGTTTTTCTCAGGGTGTTTGTGCATTGTTTCGTTAATTTGTATTCTGTTGGCGGTGTTTTTTTTTTTTAGTAAAGTTCAATCAACTTTATCGACACATATTTCAAACAATTAGCTAACAGTGCAAAGGCGCCTTTCAGTCAGTTCAACGAACTGCGGACCGAGGCCTGGAAAAGCAATCACAAATGAGGCAGCAGGCGCCGGGAAAGCCACCGTCGCCAAAACGCAAAGTGAATGGAAAATGTCTGCACATTTTCAGTACATAAATATATATTTTTTTTTTATTATTATTAATCAATTTTTACTCAAGTTTTGTTTGAGCCGAGTCGTCGACGTTAATCAAGCGAAGAGGTTTGACTTGGCAACTGGCAACTTGGCATGCAGCTAACGTTCACTGGAGAGTCTCGACTGGTTAATCTATGCGGCTCATATATGTGCGCCTTTTGGCCATCCTCAGTAAAGGCTAACCACGTGTTTGCCATTCATTAGCGGTCATATGTAAATACGGCACATCATCGTAATTTGTAAGCGTTGTTGCACTTGCATGTATCAAATACACAGAAAACTAATCATCACATTTCAACTGCGAAAGTTTTTTGCACTGAAAGAAACTGATTGACGTAATTATTTTTGGATTTTGGCACTTGCCAAAGTGAAATGGCAGCCAGACACGCAAAGGCCAAGCAAATAGTATTGAAAACAAAATAGAAATAAGAAAAGAAAAAAAAAATAAAACAGTTGCGTTTTTTTAGTTTTTTTTCACTTTTGGTTTTATGTCTCTGAATTGGTTTTCGCAAGTAGGTCGCAGCCGACATTTGTCTCCGCCTGACCTTTTATCACTTGCTCTGTCTCGCTCGTCCCTCTCTCCCCCCCTCTCCTACTATCTCTGTCTAAAGCTGTTGTCGCCTTCTTGTTTGCCAATAATCTTTCGTTATAGCCAAAATGTTATGTCATTGAGTATCGAACCGGTTGTGGAGCCTCAGCCTCAGCCTCAGCCTCTGAGTGTTCCCTGGCATTTATGCGACTTTAGGGCTTGCCTTGCCTGTTTTTTTATTTTCGTGCCATTTCTTTGTCTGCCTCTCGTTTTGCTTAGTAATTTCTGTTTACGTCTTGCGACTGGATTTTTCGAGCTAAATGTGAGCTGGCTTATTATAATCTTGCATTTCGCTCAAGAGGATGTTCGAAGCTATTGCTCGATTACGTGATAAAGTTGCTCAAGTGGCACTTTACGGATCTTGTTATTTAGTTAAACAACAACGTGAGAGGTCAGTGTATAATGTGAAATGTGGCTTATAGCTTTGGATTTGTAATTCACTTAAATTTCGATAATATTTATGCTTTTTCTTAAGCACATTAGGATTCACTTACAACAAAATAATCTTGTAAATTTACGCTTAAAATTTCTTACTCCACATTTAGCTATAATATTTAAAAAAAATCCCCAAGTATTATGAAATTTGCTGTTTGTCTTTAGCTATATAAAAAAGATTCTTTTTATCATTTGCATACCATACTTTTTAAGCAAAGCAGCACTTAAAAATATTGCATAAACAAAAAAACAATATTGAAATAAATATATAATTTAAACATGTGTTGGTTACGTCCTTGTCCTTATACTTGTCGTCATTGCAACTTAAAGCATAAATCATTATTCGCAGAATATATTATTAATTTTGTATTTATGGCTTTTCGTAAGTGCTCTTAAGCTATATAATTTGCTGGACTACCTAAGCGTGTCTATCGTCACTTCAGACTGCCTTCACTTAGCTTAGCTGCTAACTTGGTCTTTTGAAACAAGCAAACAGTTTCAAATGGGTTGCCATTTAAATTGGCTCATGCCGTGGCGGCTTCCTTATTGCTTGACTTGTGTAGCGGCGCGCAATGAACATCGTTCTGGCATCTGGCAAGTGCTTTGATTATTTATTTCAAATTTCAAATTCAATTATTTACAACTTAATGCTCTGGTGCTCATTGGCTAAGTTGCCGCCATCGCCGCCACCGGCTGTAAAACGTGCCATATTTTCACATTGGTCAACACACGATCCGAGCCAATACACAATCTACGATCAACGTGGCTGAAAGAGGTCTTAGAATTGGCCGGTCAGGTTGGATCTAACTGGCAATGGCCATTCATTTCTCGACTATTGTTTGGCATTTGATTTGCTCATTAATGCACATTTATATGCGAGCGCTTCTTGAGAAATGTCGGAATCGTGTTTTGCAAATTATTATGTATGTAAACCACATGAACGAAAATGAAAAAAAGCTAAATAAAATAAAATAAAATAAAAGCAAAAGCAAAAGCAACAGCAACAGCAAATTGTTAAGCCTGGCACAAAGAAAGACTCCTATTTGTTGTTATTTAAAATTAGTTGTGGTTTTTACGCTGTCCGTTGATATATAAAAAATAAAAATAAAATAATCATAAATAAATAAATAACAAGTCGGTTGCAGCTTTTTTGTTTTGTCGGCTTTTTGCAATTGCTAAAAATACAACGCTTTAAGCCGATTGTGTAAGCCTAATTTACACATGAATCGAACGGGCTGCGAAACACCTTTTGAGCTGCCTTTCGGTAGCTGCCCCATACTGAGAGCTAAATACAAGCATTTGCTTTGGTTTTTTTTCTTCTCTTTTTTATAACTTTTTTTTAAGTCCAAGGTTAACATTAATTATTGATTTACTTAACATTTAGATATTGCATGCGAGATGTGTGTGACTTAAGCATGGAATAAATATTAAATATTAAATATGTGTAAAATGCACGACCCAACCCAGTTTTATGATGAGATCAGCTTAAAATTTGTTTCTTTGTCATTTGAATCTATTTTAAAATTGACATTTCTACAAGAAAAAACATATATATATTTTAAGTAGTTATACAATAAATACAAGCCATTTTCTAAGATCGCCCTCTCTCTATTTTTATTTCTAACTCTTTCTCTATCTATCTGAAGGGCCTTACGAAACCGGTCTGTACTTGGTGCAACATCTGCATTGCAATTAGGCGTCAAACACTTGAGTGTTGCAGTGTTTTTTTCGGAGTGGTTCAAACTCCAAAAGTAATGTTAAATGCCGTCGACCGGTTTTAAGGTGCGACTCTGACTGGGGCAGACATTAATCCAAAGAAATTGACGCGGCATACAAATGTAAGCCACTAGAAAAGTGTTTTTTTTTTGTTTGTCTTTTTTTTATTTGTTTGATGATGGGGTAATATTGGCTTTGAAGCCAATCCTATGTAATACTGCCAGCTTATATTATTCAATTGTCAGTCTCGCTGAATCATTGAACCGGCATTATAGTCCAACACTCTGAGTGGTTCACTGAGCACTCAAACAGCTTAAGATAACACTCAGTTGTCTATTTCGATTCATGATTTAATATATTTTTCTACATGAATCTTTGACTTGTGCAAACCTTTCACTCTTTTTGCCATTTGGCCATAAGGGTTTTCAAATTTGTACAGCCTTTTGAGACTTAAGTACAAATTCTCGTTGAAGTTTCGCTTATGCAATAAATTGCATTTTTTTTTTTTCATAATCTGCTTAAAGTTAAACTGATTTATTTCGAATTCAAAAAGCCTCAACTTATCCTATATTTCAATAGATTTATTTAAGCACCACTTACCGCAAGTGTTCTCATCGGAGCCATCTGAGCAATCCTTGTCGCCGTTGCAGAAGAGACCACGCTCAATGCAGTTGCCATCGCCGCAGGCGAGGAAACCATCCTGGCAGAGTGGCTCATCTGTGTGCAGCAGAGGCTTCACACGACGCTCCTTATTCTTGCTCTTGCAGTTCTTCACGGACTCCTTCCAGTCGCAGGTCTGCTTCTCAATGTCAAAGTACAAACCGGCTGGGCAACGAATCGCTTGCAGGCCCTAGAATCCAAAAGAGCAGATACAGAATCCAAATTTGTTAGTTTTAGATGCATAAAACTAAGACAAAGAACTTGGGCTAAGTGGGTGTAACCTACCGATGAGGTGCACTGAATGACATCGCGACAATTGTCGCCTTCGCCAGCCACCAAACGGAACCACTCGCCGGCATCCTTGTCCTTGCACAGCTCCTTCTCGAAGGATTCCTCCTTCTTGGGCTCCTCAGTTGTCGCCTGACGCTTGACACGCGCTTCTTCAGCATTGGCTGCAAAACGATGGGCGTTCGAAATATATACATTACAAAAATATCTTAGTATGACTTAAAATTATTAACAAATATAAAAAGTAAATGTTAAATTAAATTGTTAAATTGTGTTTTAAATTATGCTCTTTCGGAAAGGTTGGTCAGTCGAGACGAGATGACCTTAATGATTTTCTAAGTACTTAAAACTTTAGACAAGTTTCAGTAAAAAGGCTTGGCGATTATCTTTGAGATTTTCAAGCCGGAAGAATTTCAGCTTATATGCATTTTGGTGTTACAAATGTTGGTTGGCATGCGTCGTTTGCCAGGCACTTCCTGCTATGCATAAAACAAAAACAAATCCAAAAATGAAAATAAAATCATGGATATAGGTAGACATAGACATATGTTGATGCAGTCTGGGGCTAACGGCATGTCGTCTAGCTGGTTGTGCCTCTTGCGGCTGGCCAAAACACGTTTGCCATTATGAAATACGATGTCACCAATACCAATGCAAAGAACAGCACACAGACATACATGCATATAAAGTGAAATACTTGTTGCGCTTGGCTATAACTTTGACATTTCGCAGTCACAGTTGGCAACAACAGAAACAGTTGCCATATTTGCATAACTGTTAACGGTTAATTGACAGTCGAACAGGCAAGCAGGCAGGTAAGCAAACACCGCTGGGCAAATTATAAACATCAGATACTTCAGACACTTTACATCAGACACATTGATCGATGGCCTGTCAAAGTCAACAAAACGCATACCAAAAATTTCTGTGTCGAAATCGAATTCGAATTCGAATTTAGCTGAATGCTGGGCACTCAGGATCTCCAAAAACCCTACCAAAAAATGAAAGTTGTTTTGCGAGTACAACAAGTGATTGCTATTGCTCTTAAGCAATAATGATTACGCGTCCTTTTGCGCTCAATCAAGGTTACAAACAGGCTGGAACTGTTGACCATTTATATTGTATCAGAGTCAGCTTTAAGTTTGGTATATTTTTTTTATTTTTTGAAGGCCAGTTTCTTTTTTTTTTGAGTTGATTGACAATTTCCGCTGCACAAATGCAAATGCATGTCAGAGCTATTATAAAAACCAAGACTATAACTATTTTATTTTAAGTACATATACTTAAAAATGTAATTCTTTTAAATTTGTGCTTACCTGCCCCAATGGCCGCCAAAGCCAAAACGGCAAAAACTATAAAAAGTTTTGCCATTTTGTATGCCGTTTATTATTTTACACGCACTGTTTCTGTATAATTATCTCTAGTTTTTTCAATATATTTATTATAAAGAAAACACTATGTTGAAAACACTCGACTTGAGATCAAATAGAGCAGCAGTAGCAGTTTTGTCCTTCCGTTCGCTATCAAAGCTCCATTTACACTGCTGGCTACGATGTCGCGCACAATTTCTCGAAGCTGAAGCCAAAGCACCAAAACCAACTCAAATTTGCTTCTTTTATTACACGCGACGGGCGAGCGGCGACGTCAGCGACGCTCTTACTATCGATTTGCAGTTGAACGCTGTGGTGGGTTTTGAAAAGCGTTCGCGAGCTTTCGAACAGTTCAAACACAGCCAACGCACATAACCAGTCTAAGCCGTAGGGGTAACAGCAACACGTTCCACACCGAGTCTGAGCTTTAAACGGCTTTTGTCGTTTGGTTGCACAAATGCCGTTCAAAATACGCTCGTGACTTGACTGTCGCCTCAGAAAGAGAGAAGTGCGGCACGTACGAGCCACTCTTTTATATGCAAAACGGCAGCAGTGAGGGGTACACTAGTGTCTGCGCTGCCCGTGGTGAGTAGCAGCTGCAGTGTGTTGAGCAGACCTGCTGTGGACTGCATCTGTGGATAGCGTTCGTACCATTTGCGGCTGCTGCTTATTATTATGCAAATTCAATTCTTAGCTTGAAGTCATACGCTTTAAGCGCTTCGAACTGCCTTTGGTAAATTCCAGAAAGTATGTCTAAACCATTTGCAGTGTTATGGGCGTACCCTCATTAATACTAACACGTACAATGTACTTACATTTATACCCACCATAACCACAAAAAGCCAGAACAATTATTAACGGAGTGCCGACTATTAAGTAGCCTTAAAAATGTATTTGGAAGTAGCAAAACAATTTTTAATACATTCTTAATCCTTTCCTTTCTTTTGATAGACTTTAATCTTTGGTGAGTATAATTAGAATATATTTTTAGTATAAATAATTCAAAATTTAACATATGATATTATTCAATAAGTCCTAGTCATAATAATGACTTATTAACGAGAACTAATCAAAACCTTCGACTCAAACAATTATTTTATTATTCACAATAAAATATGTGAGTGTAAAAAGCCCAAAAAAAATGTAATTGTAATAATTATTTTTATTTTTTCATAGATCCAATCATTGTCCGTAAAGTGAAATATATATAAACAAAAAATTTTTACTACAACTTAAATAAAGACATTTAAAATATTTGACCAATAACATGCCTACATGATGTGGTGTATTTTTTAATTGTTTACAACAAAAATTGTATACCCTGTATCTTTAGCAACACCCACGGCTATTTTGTGTTGAACATGACATTTATTTTAAAATCACTTTCGTTTTATCGAAAAACGGGTATCATTATTAATTATTAATTAATTTAAAGGAAAAAAAAACCAGATCAAAACTTGAATTAACGGGGTTTCAAAAATATACCGTTAAAAGATAGCCCATTTCGCCTTGCTAATGAGGGCATTTCTCTCAATGCGGGTAAATTTGTTTTGCTGGCGTTTTCTGTTTCAATTAAAATATGTATTTTCGATTTGACCTTGATCAGTTTAAAGCCAAATTAAAAACAATAATGGACCACAGACAGCGGTTGCTAAATGGTGGCGAGCCGACTAAAGGCGTGACGAAATGCCAACGTCGTCGCTTCAACTTTAAAGTGTGCCAAATTGGTTTGTATTTCTTGCTGCTTGTCATTCGCATTTGGCTAGAGACCTTTTTCAGCTGTCATTGTCTACTTCTAGTTATTTTTTTTTTTAGATATTTCTTCTTCTGTTGCTTATTTTTATTTTTTTTTGCCACACTTGACATTTGCCAATGAGGAGTAAAAAATCAGACAACACGATGTTGACTAACGCTTGGATTTGTATTTAAAATAAATTATTAAATCATTTTTGGCTGCCTGGGGAAACTTCGTGCGTCAATCGCAAAACCAGCTTTTATTCAACAGAACTCTTCCAAAAAAAAAACCTTAAATTTCATACGAAAAACATTAGTTTCCAAATTGCAACAGTTGATGAACTTGAAACAAAACAACGTTAGTACAAATATCTTTTTTGGGCAGTTATAAGCATTTATCTTGTGGCTTACACGTGTTGTACGTCATGTCAAGCATGATTAATAAACTAAAGTGCCTTGCTGTACCAGGATGCAACAAAAACAACAATAAATATTCTTGGCTACTTGCTGTTTGCTTTTTGAAAGCAGTTAATCTTGTGGTTTGTCACATTTCTATGTGTATTCTGTGTGCTTTGTGTTAAACAAACCGCAAAAGTATAGTGAAAACATCTTTCGCTTTAAAAATACAGAATTCAAATATTAATTTTTTATTTGTTCTCCGAACCGTAACCTTATTTTTTATTAATACATAAAAACTTCATCGACAAACGGGCTTAAAACTTGATTACCATTTGACAAAAAATAATTATCCCATAAAATGTCAAAAGCTGATCAATACATACAAATTATAGTAGGTAAAAAGTATTGTATCCGATCACATTAATTTTATACAATTTGCATAAAATTCATAGTCAAAATTGAAAATTATTGAATCATTTGATATCGAAGCTTTGTGAATTTAGTTTTCGGACGATAGGTGGCGCTAAGATTTCTTAACTCAAAAGCTCCACAGACTGCAGTTAAAATTTCAAAATAATTATAAGACATGCTTCGAAAAGACAGTTCTTAAAATCGAACACAACTTTATTATTATTTGCCCAAGGCCTCTTACAAAACACGACAGTAAATTTTTCTCCAATTTCGTACAGCTTAGCAACCCCATAAAAAAGACCGCATTCATTTATACTGCAATTATATTTCAATTATAGACATTTGTTACGAATTTTGTAAAGTTGTGCTACGCCTGCCGCTAGTTATGTCCTTGGCAGAGTATTAAAACATAAAGTGCTATGCCTGGGCACATTTGTATATCTGCTTACGTACATACAGAGCAGTACAGAAGTGGTAAGTATTTTTAGTGCCAGCTGAGCGGAGCGGACAAATTGCTTCGATGACCTTATGTATGCATAAATATTGCAAGCTCTGCTTTGGCTGTTAGCTAGTTAGTTGCCAGTTTCAAGAGCAAGGCAAGGTCCTTGATGTAGCAGAAAAGTATTTGGTAAATTCTAAGGACAAAAGCCAGCATGCAATAAAAGCTCGACGGTGCATCAATCCCCCATTTCCCCGCGTACCCTCGTCCTAACATTGCTGGTCAACAGGTTTCCTCGGCTTATGTGTGTGTGTGTGCAATAAGCTTTTTTTTACATTTTGGGGTAGCCATGGAAATTCAATTAGCAGCACAGGCGCTAATTGATGGCGCATTCAAAAGCTTGCCACTTGTTGAGATAGGCAGCATTGAAGCGACGAGGCGACCTCACGTGCTATGCCACCACACAATAAAAAGCTCAAGCTCAGCACGTGCCGTGTGGCGAGAAAGCACAGCAAACACACACAAACACAAAAATATAAATACAAACACAAACTCAAATACAAATGCAACTACAAACACGAGCTCCTCGCCAGCAAAGAAGCTTTACCCGAGCCTCGGCACACGCACTTGAATTGTCGACGGTCGACAACAGTTTGTTGCTCAGCCTGCACGCCAACGGACGTCTAATCCAAAAGAAAAGGATCCGCAGCGCACACACAGAGTAACGGCATTTTCCCCGTTTTAGTTAATTTTTTTTTCCGTTCTGTCTGTCGGTTCGTCGTCGTCAGCCAACGGTCAGTTGGGTAACGGAGTTAAGCTCGCTCGGCGCACCAAAAAAATAAAAGAAAAAACAACAGTAGTGGAAAAGTAAATGGAGTTAGTGGAAATTCGGTGAAATGAAGCGAAATAATGCGAAGTTGAAAAAGAATTTGATCGTCTTGAGTGCGCTGGTGCATAAAGTTCAATATCATAAAATCTCCAAAGAGCAAAAACTGGCAAGGGAATGGAGTGAGAAAGAGAGGGAGAGGCAGAGGGAGAGAGAGAAAGAGGAGTGTGCAAATGGAATAAATAAAAGTCGGAATTGCTGATGCATTCTAAAGTCTGATGGCAATCAGCTTTCTGCCCGTCCGATAATGTCAGGAGTTTACCCAGCGGGATATTCGCTTGGGTAAACAGGCAGCAACAGAAAACGTGACTTCAGCCAGAAAGTCGGTGTTCTGTGGTCTCTTCTGCGGCAAGGTATTAAGAGCAGTTGCTGGGTTAGTTTTTGGCCAAATTCATGTCACCAATTGTTAAGTGGTTTACCAGTAGGCAGCCGAATGGTCTACGGCCTCCAGCTGAGACATGTAATCAACAGACCATCAACAATTTTAGTTGGGATGTGTTTCGTGTCTGAGTCAGGACTCGCGTTGGGGCATGTCACAAGGAGCACAAGGTCAACACCGAATTGACCTGACCTGACCAACCCGCTAAGTAAGGTCTAATTTCTGGCACATCGCACATGGAGTTTGGGGTTTGTCTTAGATTAGCTTAAATGAAAATTAAATTATATTGCTAGGACGACAAATTAAAGGAATTAGCGGATAGTGGATAAGAAAAGCGTTTTTGAAGAGAAGAAGAAGAATGAAAAGAATTCTTACCTTACAAAAAAATTAAAAAAAAAAACCATAATATCACAACTGTAAGTTGTCCCAAATAGCTGCTTATTATTAATAATTTAAAAACAAAAGTTTAATGTTAAGACAAATAAGTTAAGAAGCATAACTCAACATTTGTCCAAGATAGAATTAATTAAATTTGTGCCCTTAGCTACTAAAGTTTAAAAATAATCTAATATAAAGAGGATTTTTAAGTAATTTTCAACATTAAATATTTAATAGCCAAGAAGGGACTGAATTCAATTTGAGAGGGGCAATAGGCGTAACACAAAAAAGTACCTAAAATAAGTTTGTTGCTCGCACAATTAGGCACAATTTGTGGCAAACAAGTCTTAACAAGAAAAACCAGTTTCACAAAATGAGTACAAAATATTCTCATGCAGACTTCTATTTTAGGCCTATATAGGGTCCTTAAAGCCATGCAGCCCCGGGGATACTTCTGCGCTCGTAAACCAAGGCTATATGCATTTCAAATGGCCAACGTACGCTCGCGCAACAATGAAGGCAAAAGTAAACAAAAGAGGCGTGCCCATAAAAACAGCAACAACGACAATTTGTTGAAATGGCAACGAAACAGAAGAGCCAAAAAAGAACACAGTCAAACACACACACACACACACACAATTGTTGCAGGGGCCAAAGGGGAGTCACGTTGAGGCGGTTGACTAGTTGAAAACGGTTAACGGCAGTAGGGCGAGTACATGACGTCATTAAGCATATTAAATGAGTTTACACGCGCACTGCTGCACTGCATACTCTCGCTGTGACACATGAGCTGATGTTGCCGCTGCTGCTGTTACCGTCGGAGCTGGCAAATGGTGACACTGAAAAGCCATTAACAAACGCCTAATGACGCACTCGAGACACTGACGGGGGGCGCAACAAAGTGGTTGGCACTGGGTTTTCCTTTTTTTCTTTCTAAATATAAAATCAACTTGTATGTGCATGTGCATGGAGACGGGGGGGTTAATAAAGCTGATAATGAGAATGTTGAGCGATGTGACAATTAAATGGACATGAGGGAGGTCCCCAGTCCAATTAACACTACTATTACCTGCCACAACGCCCGCACACACTCTCCATACATCTCTCTCTCTCTCTCTCTCTCTCTCTCTCGCTCGCTCGCTCACTATCAACGTGTCGTGTAATGAAATTGAAATATTAAATATTTATCTAATGCAAGAAAAATCACATCATCTTTTGTGGGGCCATATAAAATGCTAAACAAAAGAGCAATTTATCAGCATCCCAAAAGTGTGCTACAAAATGTGTGAAAACCAACACCGACAACAACAACAACAACAACAACAACAACAACAATACCAATAACAACAACCACAACTGTAATAAGACAAGCACACGCGTACAATTTGTCAAAACAGGAAACACTCACACACACACACACACACACATCAAAAGTAGCTGTGCTTGAGTGTGGCTCAAAACGCGCGTGTTTTTTAACGCTTGTTCTTCAATAATGGATTCAGATAAAGGATTAAAACGTGGAGCATGTTAAATGGGTAAGTGGCGAAAAGATGCCATTGTCCTGTCCCCTGCAATGACATGAAGTGATTTTTAAGTTAGTGCTGACTCACATGACACATACATGTCCCCCCTAAAAGCCAATGAATATTGTCGAGTTAGCAAAGTGTGCTTGGCTGTGTGTGTGAGCTGGGATGTGTAAATTCTGAAAAGCACGTGTAACTTATAAAATATGCACATCCAATACATATTTAATCAACTAAACACACATACATAGTGAATGGAGTGAGAAGAAGCAATGCCAGTGAAAATGAAGCCGGAGGGTTTGGTGAAATTTTATCTTTGCTTGTGTATCTGTGTCAGTCAACGTTGCATGCCATTTAGACGCATTTTCATATCATGCTGTATGTGTGTGTGTGTGCGTGAATTAGTGAATAAAGAGAGTTTCTATATTGTAATTTAGGTATGAGCCCAGCCCAGATTTTGGGTTGGGCCTCTCTTGACCTCCTTCGCCAGCAATGACAAGCAATATTCCTATGACTTCGTAATGTCGATCAAAAACCAAAAGACCCAGAGTTATCGCACACTAATTGACGAAATGTGAGAAGTACAACCTGACAGACAGTTACGTAAAAATGCTTTTAGCTAAATGCTCGAAATTTTAATCTGCATAGTCCAGATATATTTCAGATTTTAGTTCGAAATATAAGTCAATTTTTTCTGCAAACTTGTTTACAAGCCTGAGAGCTCAGATAATATTTATTACGTAAGCGTTATATATAATCATCGTGATAAAAACTTAGAAGCATAATTCGTGTAATGTATTTGTTCTGAAAATAATAAAAATTCAATTTCCTTTATATGTGCATTGTAAAACCCATCTGAGAATCGAAATGTAAAACTATGGACAATCCGAGGCGCTAGCATATTGTGAATAATTCATGAGAGCCATTGACTGGGTTGCACTCTTCTCTGCAAATAATCGATCTATGTTAAACAGTATGCAGGACGAAAAATTTGAATAAAAAAATGCTATTGGGTCTGCTCTGGCAGGATAGTGCTACGAAAATAACTGCAAGAAAATATTCAGCAAAATTACAGCTCAAACCGCAAAACATACAAAAATAGCAACCAAACAAAATTCTTTATTATTGTTAGTGTTTTTGGTATTCTTCTTCTTTTTTGTGCTACTGCTTCATGCAGTTGAATCAGTAATTAAAGGCAAATCCATATTCATTTCGTGCTCTCCGAGCGCCCCACAAAAGAATGCGCACGAATGTATGCTATGAAAAAGAATAAAACGAAACCCGAAACCAAAACCAAAACCAGTCGCAGCACAGAGGTGAAAAGTAGGTAAAAAGAGAGTGTGGCATGTTGCAGTACATGGGTTGTATGTTGTGTGTGCTTTGCACGGACAGAAAGGACAACACTGACGAAGCAGCAGATAAGCCACTAGCCTGACTACCTCCTGCCTTACTGCCTTACTGTTTGCCTGCCTGGCTGCCTACATGCCTACTTGGTTGCCTGCTTGCCAGTTTGTTTATGTGTTTATGTGTCTGTATGCCCTGCCCCGCTGCCTGTTAGCCACTGCCTGCAGCATGTTTACTTAGCCGCGAACAGGAGTTGGACTCGTTCAGTGTGGCTGCTTCTGGGGCTCTGGCCTCTTGGGGTCTGGTGTCTGAGGTCCTTTGCTCCGGCCTATTTACAGGCCTTCACTTTGCATGTTGCAAACAATTTGCCGCCATCGCGCTGAGCTCTGGCTGGCAGGCACAATAGCAGTCCTGTCGCGGTCGCCTTTTTCCTGCCATTTAGTGCCACAACAGCAAAATGTTCGTGCGACTAATTTGTGAAAAAAAATCCACAACAGCAACTGGCACGAGAAGCTAAAATCAACGGTCCGTGCGCCATTAAAACGGGGCCAGCGAAATGCGCAACTCGCTCGTTGTTAATGACAAATAAACATACAGAATAACATAATACAACAACAAAAAAAAACAACAAACAACAACACTGACAGCAATAACAACTCTAATTATCTGCATATATGTATGAAGTATGTATGTGGCTGTCAATTGGAAAGCCAATGCACAAAACTTGCGGTAATCCCCAGCACAAAGCTAATAAAAGAAAGAGTGTAAAATATGCAACAATTGAAAAAGCTTTTACGACCTTCCACAGAAGTTCCCACTCCATAAGTCAAAAGCCAAGTGTACAAGCATATGAAGCACTCTCCAATGAAATGTAAGCCGCTGCTGTAATTTTCGCCAGACACCGAAAAGTATGCTATACATTTCCACATTAAATAATCGCACTTTGCTTGTACTTTTCGCTGCACAAGCAAACGACGAAAAACGCGTGCAACAAATAAAATGTATAAGCAAAACGAAATGTGGCTAAGCCGAGATAAACTTGCGAGGACAAGCAAAATCTGTGGGCGGCAGCTATTGGCAACATAAAACCGAAGCGCTTTTTGGGCATTGAATTTAAGTAAGAAATACTTTTGACAGCTTGGAAATCTTGTATAATATTACACATAAATCAATGCATGCGTAACGCAATTGTTATGGAAAAATTCTTGACTTTTACTTTGTACACGAGTAGAAAATTAAATTATATTTGCTGAGCTGATTACTTCATATATATATCCAAACATATATAAAAGTATATAAAATGTACATGTTTGCAAATACTCTAAAAATGACCTCCAGCTAAAAACAACAAGGACTCTTAAAAAATTTGAGAAACATAAGTTATTTATATATCAATCTAAACTAACAATAATTTAAACTTACATTCGCCTTATAAATTGAATAGAATCCAGTGTTAAATTAACATTAAAAATGTGAAGGTTAAATCGAATTGTTTTGAAAAGTGCTGAATAAATGTTAACAAAAAGATTTACATTTTTGATAGGCACACACTTTGGGCACTCTAAAAAGTTTCCAAAGCACATATTTGAAAAATGTTTCCATGACCGAAGGCATCGAATTTTTGTTTGAGTGTGCTGAAAGCACATATTGTGCGAAACGAATGCCAAACAAACCAGCCATAAACCGATTTTGCAGACTTTGCTAAGAGTGACTCGGGTATTCAACGCATCGCACACGTGCCACATTGAAAAATACCCCCCCGGCAGCTGCCACACGTCCCTCGAGCGCCATCTGTAAAGGGCAAGTGGAAAAGCTTTCTTAACGCATATAAATAGCCAACACTTGAAGTGTTTTTGCTGCTCAATAGATAACCAGGACCATAAATTACGCACCAAGTGCGAAACATAACGAGCAAATTGAAGAAACCGGCACCAGGACGAAAGTAACGGTAATTACGTGCGATTATAATTAGCATACAGATTACGCAGACAGACGCAGAAAAGGAGCCGGAAGTTGTAGCGACGGCTCGTTGAGATTCGCATCATAAAGTTGTATACATAAAATTATGAACAAAAATTACAAATTAATTAGAATAAATGAGAAACTTTTTCTGCAAATACAAAATACAAACAGTAATACGCATATAGAGAGAACAAGCACATAAACATTTCAATTATGTTGCTGTGCCAAAACTTTTTGCGGCGAGAGTTTCAAAAAACTTTTATAATTAAGCCAGTCTCATTCGTGCTCTTAGCAGCTGAAGGTAAAGGGAGATCGAAGGAGGGAATGAAGTGCTTTGGTAATTAGCAGGGTAAGTCTAAACAAAGCCAGTATACTCAAAACAAATGAGCCACAGCTAACATAACAATAAATGCAAACCTAAACGTAGGTGTTTGTATTTAAGGGTGGAGGGGGGGGGAGGGGAGTGGAAATGGGTTAACAGTGAACAATGAAAAAGGAACAATGGTAGCAGGCCATTTCCGGTAGACATGTGTGTGCACGCGGCAGTCGACAGTGGGGCGCCTCCGAGTGCTCCCTTTGCTTAAGTGTATTTGTGTGTGATTGCAGCAACAGTTTGTTACTTTGTTTGTCTGTTTGTCTGTTTGCCAGGACAATAACAGCAATAAGAACAACAGCAACAGCAACAACAACAACAACAATGACACCGAAGCGCTCATAAATTTTTAATTAAATTGTCGTTTCTATTCTGTGCCCGCGACAGGGCACTGGAAAACGCTCTGATTGCTTGTCTACATATATATATATATATATATATAGCACATACATACATATATATACACACACAGACAAACTTACATAGACGCAGTTAACTTGGCATTCAATTGCTTGGCTTTATTTGCCATTTGGCTCGAGGGTAAACTGAGTTGTTTAACTTGCAATTGAGCGGTCCTCGTGGCAGCAAGTAAAATCACATTAAATATTTAGTATTAGCACACATTGGCTGTAAATTATCGTATAGTATGTTGGAGTACGATTACCCGAGTATCCGAGTATCCAAGTATCCGAGTATCCGAGTATCCTGCCAAGCGGTCGATATACGGCATGAAATATGTTCATGAGGCAAACAAAGTTGGCTTCTAATTTTGCCACTAATTGGAAAATATTCGATCTGATTTTCACAGTGCACACTTGACATGCAATAAAATATGAATTAATATAACTCACATTGAATATTAAATATGAATTGAATTATTTATATATATGGCTGTATACAAATCATAGCTTAATCAATAAAATATTAGGAAAATAATTAATGAGCATGCGACAAACTGAAGGATAGTCTGTACTAAATTAAATAAAACTATTCAATAAAAATAAAATTCGAAGTAGCATTTTATTCACTTTAATAGTGAATAAATATTTTAATTACATAAATGAAAGTTCAGCTCGATGCGATTAAGTTGTTGAGCCTGTTAGCCAGCGCAGTGAAAATAAATAATGAATCAAATAAACACATAAACAAAATTATTGATGAACAGAATATGTTACTGCTTTTATCTATGCTTGTGGGCGTGTCTACACCCACTCAATAAATTGTGTTGGCATTTCTAACCACGTGAGTTGAGTTTTCACGTCGACAGTTCGGAATTTGACCATTAGCCAGGAGGAGTAGCTAGTGCGCAAGTGAGTCCAAAAATTGGGGTCAGATGATAAATGATATTGGCCGGCAATTGCGGTCAAACACAGTGATCCTCCTCTCACTCGTCCAAACTCAAATTAACATCATTTGCCTTTATAATTGCCAGCCAGGCGAAGAGCCGTAGAATTTAAGTATGTGGCGACGTTGCGTTGCTGGTGTTGAGGATTGGGTGTTGCGGCTTACTCGGTTGCTGCTCGGCAATTTTGCATGCAAATAACTGTAAATTAGTGTAAGTGCTTATGGACATGCCACGATGTTGGCAACCAGACAGCCAACTACCAAGTACCAAGTACTACCAGATGGCAACTCAACTGCCTTAGTTGCCTCAAGGTGAGCAACGCCAGCGGAGACATAAAAGATAAATAGACGATGGCGGAATAAAGTCGCAACTGCTTAGGCTCCATGTGTGTGTGTGTGTGGGTGTGTGTGTGCGTTTGTGTGTATGTGTGTATGCGTCCGTTCTACGCTGTTTTTGTATGATTTGACTTAAAATGCACGGAGGTTATGAGATTATAGCTGCATATCCGCCTGCTGGTTGAGCGCTTCATAAAACCCATTAAAATGCAATAAGCGCACTAAACGCTTTTTCCATGGCGACTAAGCTCACGTTTAAAATAGCAAAAGGACGTGGGTAGAACAAATACCAGCTACAACGGCTTATATATATATATATAAACATATATATATATAAACATATATATATATATATATATATTTATATATATATGTCGCACACGGCCTGCTCCTATTTGTGATATTGTTTTGCAAACGTTGGTAAAAAGCGCCCATTGAATTTGAAGTAAAACTAATCTGGCAATACTTGAGAAATACACTATAATTATCAGTTTTTGATGTGGTTGATTATACAACTTAATATATATATATATATAATATTCTTTGTTATAGTTTATGTAAGATGTGTTAAATTAGATATTCCTATAGTCTGATTTAAAATCATTTTATTATTATTATCATTTATATATTTCACCCAAGAAGTGCATTTATTTTAATTTGTCTGACATTGCCAATCTTTTTTTACTAAAACTGTTTAAATAAAGAAATATGTATGAAATAATTTATTATAAAATATTTAACATATTTATAATATTCAGTTACAATATAAATAAATAACCACACCAAATTCGATTACCTTGATAGGATGTGAAGGGGGAAACCACCCTCTAGCTTGAATCCTAGTTCAATTCTAATTACCGACATCTCGCCTTTAATTACAGTCATTAACAAATGTAATAGTCGTTGCATTATTGGTTGCCTGTCAGTTCCGGTCGGTAATTAAACAATAAATATTTAATTTTCGCCATTTTTCCTGGTCGAATGAATAACACACTTTTCGCAGGATCTGCGCAAATTTTAATTGGTTGCTAAAGATTTACACATTTATCCACTTTAAATGTAGAGGAAAACTTACCTCAATATGTAATAGAACCATCAGTTTTTTAGTCATGGAAAAAATTGTAAACGAAAATTACAAAAATAATTAATAAGCTCCATTTGAATGGATTATGACAACCATAGAATTTACTGACCTGGACTGTGCAAATCTATAAAGTTATGTAGCAAAATAAATTGATAATGCAGAATTTAAAAATCAAAAGTTCAAAAAATATTACAGCAACAACAAATAAATTGTAAATTTTGCATAACTACATATGGTAAATAAGTGCTGTATTCGATCTATCGATTAGAAGTTTTTTTTATATATTCGTAATTACACAAATAATAAAATCAACATAAGATAAAAAATACTTTTGCAGTTGTTCATTTGTACATTATGAATGAAAAAGTAGGCAATAGCATTTAAACGTCAATGGAGGTGATGCAAAATAAAAAATTAATTTCAGTTTCAATTTTTCAATTAAATAAATCGTTAAATAAATTAAATTAAGTATTTAAACTAATAGCAGCGACGAGTTCAAAAGGCTGTGGCTGAAAGCCTAATTAAATTAATTAAAAATGCACACTGAGTGACGAAATGGATAAAGTGAGCGACACGTGGCGTATGCGCAACGTCATAACTGTGACGAGTGGCAAGTGGCAAGTGGCAAGAACTAAAAGCCAAGCAACAGACAAGCAACATTTTGTGATGCGCCCCATTAGCAAAATGAATGGGGACATGAGTGAGCTGCGGAAACGAGGAGCATAAATTGGCCGATTCCCAAGCGGCATTGTTTACAGCGTTGCCACGCATATTAATTGCCTGTTTAAGCAAATTAAGGCCACAAAATAGCAGCGGCACTTTTTGCTCCTTGTTCTTTTTGTGCTTTTTAATTTTCGGTTTTGTACACAATTAATCTGCGGTGCAAATGGCACAACGTCAACGCTGACAACTGCAATCGCATAAATAATTAAGTACAAACCAGATCCGAGTGTTGATTTAAAGCAAAAAAAAAAAAAAGACTGTAACTGTTTGCCAAAAGTTAACAAAGTGTCCGCTGGACAGACGTTGCCAACTAGGGCACTCTTATCTGGGGCAGTATTTCTGCACGAACATCCCTTAAAAAATTTACTTCCAAATATAAATGCAATATTAATTAAGCAAAATTAGTTTTGCCTTTCAGCATCGATTTAACTATTTTAAACTTTTACTTAACTTTTTTTAGATTGGATTTTGTTAATCTACTTTAAAATAATATGTTTCAATAAATTCAAGAATATTTTGCGAATTACAATAATTATTCCACATACGCCCCATTCGCAAACATTGCTCATACGCTCGGCAAACAATGGATTTGACGATGGAGGAGCATGTTTTATTTGTTGAAATTAAATCGCATTTGTGCTACTTCATGCATAGAGCTGTCAGTCGAGCTGAGATCTCCCCAGTCTGGAGGATTGACCGCCTGTGTCCGGAGCATGTAAATATTGTGAATTGCTACAGAGTGAATGAAGGGGACAAATGGTGTGCATGGAATGCATGGAGCATCATTCTGATTCTGCATTCTGTTATTCTGGCATCCGAGTGAGCGCAAATTGAATTGCCAAAGAGCGGGCAGACAGAATTGTTCAACACCAAAAGAAAATGATGAAAGATGTTAGACAATGAAAACAATTTGTTCAAAGAAACAAATTTCAATTAACCTTAGTCGAGACATTTTGAACATTAAATTATGCCACATACCTTAAACTGAACACAAATACACAGCTGCTGCTCAAGGACAACACACACACACACACATTGATTAAGGCATACACACATAGATGCACAGTTGCACAGTTGCAAACAGCAGTCTTGTGCAGCGTCAAACATCATTGAAGCGGCAACCTTGATGAGCTCAAATGAAAACAATTTAAAACGCCAGATAGATTTGTGAGGCGGTGGGCCGAGCCATACACTCGAAGTTTTTGAAAAAAAATAAAGAAAAAAGTTAAACTCACTTAATTGAATTGAATGGCAAACCATGATGCGGATGATGATGACGATGATGATGGCGACGTTGGGCATGATGATGTGGATGATGGTGGCAAAGCGCAGTCAAGTGCAAGACGTAGTTTATATTCTTGATGTGCTCAGCAATATGGCAAATGGATTGAGTGCGTGTGTATGCATGTGTGTGTGTTAGTGTGTGTGACCTGGTTGCCACGCCATATTAGCGTGTCAAAATGACATCAACTTAAATCAAACTTTGCCATTGTTTTTGTACCATTGTTGAATAAAACGATGCCGACAACGATGACGCCAAAAGTAAAGTCAAAGGTCTGCAGACATGTTCCGTAACGGGTTGAATTCTATACCCTTGATTCTATCTAAGGCCCTCAAGCAAACTAGCAGCAGAAGTCTAGCAATTTCCTTCTATACAAACTTGTGTACAACTTTTCTTGACTTAACACTAAATTGCAAGTGAAAGTGTTTCAGAATCTCTCAACAAAAATCATGTAATTATTTGGCTTAACTTTTTACTTAATAGTTGATAAAGTTTTTTGGTATTACGTTAGCAAAGAGCAAAAATTAACATTGCTAAGGATTCGCCTGGGAGATAATCAGCACATGTTCTTAATTAGTTTGTTTATTTTTTTCCTTTTGTCTGTTTACCATACAAATACATGAATATACATATAACATTATTGTCGCATTAACATTAATATTTATGCATTCATAAATTAAAATGCTAACAGGAAGTATTTTCCTTATGCATTAAATATGATTTCCAATCAAATAAATTTAATGAAAGTATATGGATTCGTTTAATCAATGGCTGTTTATCGATCCACCCTCGCCAACTGTTGACTGCCTGCCGCAAAGGTGGCCTTTGTTTTTTATGACCTTTCCACACGACACACACACAGAAATGGCGTCTAGCCTCCAGCTACGAATTCGTGGCAACTTTAACACATTGACATTTGTGTTATTAAGATAAGGCCCAAAAGAGACACGAGACACGATTCGAGTCACGGTCTCTGGCTCAAACGCTCGTTTAACTAATGGCCTAGACATTAAATATAATATTCTGGTTATGCACATACTTCGATTATCGATAAACCGAATGGAGGCGCAACCCTTTGCAGACCATTCACTTTGCGGACTGCATTCGCAATTAAAAGTCGATTTATCGCTTGCCACATGCAAAGTCAAAAGTGAGCAACGTGCAACGATCAACTTTTTTTTGGCAACAGGCTGCCTGCTGTCGTTGTCGGCTTGGGGGCATAAGTTTGCGGCTGCTTCGTGCCACGCATTGAAAGTGAGTTGCCACCAATTGAAAGCATTGTTGCTGGTGTTATGGCCACAAATTGCTTGCCACACAGCAACACTTAAGTGTAAGTGACTACTTGAGACTTTTTGAGGGCACACACAATAGCAGCAGCAGCGGCAGCGACAGAGCCAACCACAATTGAGGCTGGGGCAGAGGCAGAGGCGGCAAACTGCGTGACCGGAAAGTGTTTCGCGTATCCGGTTAACGCAGCCACTAACGAATGAGTCGTGGTTGCCATCGCTCAAACCTCAGCGAGGCAACATCAAACGGAAGTTTGCCACGTAGACAACAACAACAGTGACTACAATGTGCTGCACGTGCTCGTGCCACAGGAAATGCCAATAAGAAATGTTTAATGCGACATCATAATACTCTCAAATAAGCCAATAAATAATAACTTTGTCAATGCTGCTTAAGTTTATTTTACTAATGAGATTAGAGTATTGAATGAATAAAATTAATTTATTAACTCCACGTGAAATAAATTAACATGCTTTTAGTTGAGTATTTATAAAAAAATAAAAAAAAGAGTACATAATATGTTAAGGCTTTTAAGGGATAACCCTTTGAAAAGGATGTCATATAAAGTATTTACATTGTCTTCAAATTGACGACTTGCATTTGGGAAATTTGAAGGCAGCTTTGCTGTTACTCGTTTATGGCACATATAATAAATGTAGTGCACTTGGAGAGGAACTAAATTGGAGCCAAAATAAAATATTATATGGCTTTTGGGGTTATATACGTCGCGGTTTCATGGTTCTAGGTTCGGTTGTTCGAACCAGCCGATTGCCAAAGTCAATGGCAACAAATGTCACGTTTCAACTATAAAATGTGCTAAAATGTTAAACAGTTAAGCGCAACAGACACAACAACAACAACAATAATAAAAAAGCACAGAAAATGCAAGAGAAATAAACCAAACAAAATCCGCAAAACGGTTGAAATACTTCAACGGACTACTTGGACGCCCTTGTCCCTTGTCCCTTGTCCCTTGTCCACCTTCTCGGCCATTTCGCGCCAGCCATGCAAATTTCAAGCCAAACAACGGAGCCTTTTTTATTGAGTTTATACTTACTTACAAAAGGAAGCTTTTGCAAAAGGTAAAACTAAAAAAAAAACGTTAAGGTAAAGCAGAAAAAAAGTTAAGTTAATTGCTTTTGCATAAAGAGGCCGTCAAAAAGCAGCTGCTCCATTTGCCAGACTAACAGAAACAAAGAATAAAGAAAAATGAAACGCAGCTTTTTAAGCCTGCCAGTTGCCTGGCTGCCCCCCTGCCTGCCACTTGAAATGCTGCTCAATTGTGCAGAAAAAAATATTTCCATTGGCTGATTTACGCGCTCCATGAACAAGATGAAATATGCTAGGAGGATGAATGCCAAAGTTCTTTGCAAGTGGCTTCTAACTGGGGCAGGCAAGTGGGAGGCAGGCCCATTGTTTAAGGCGTAACAGATTGAAGGCAAAAATCTTGATGCTTTTAGTCTACAAGGTGATTTGATTTCAATTATGATAAACCTAAAATCTTGTTAAATTTGGCTACCATGAAATTAAAGATTAAAATGACACAAACCACACTTATGGTTTTATCTATAATAGAAAAGTTAATCTTTAAATCAGTTTGTATTTTTTTTTTTTTTAATTTTAAAACCACATTTCAACCTACATGCTGCGTCAAACCAATTAAGATAAGGCTAAATCACGCCAAAACTTTAACAAAATGTTTGGCATGCCTCAACAAAATAGCGAACTAAACCGTTTGATAAAGAAAAAAAACTGACTAAGAAAGCCAATATTACGTAACTATTAAATTCCTTGGGATTTAAGTCGACAGCTTAACAAATGTTAACGCAAAAGCTTAACAACTTTCAAAGGGTATTACGGAGCTTAGTTTAAACTGAATTAATTTGTGGTTTGGGTGGATATCAAACGCAACTCTTCGGCTCTGAAGTTTGTTCCCAAATTAAATGCGGGTGTGGTTCGGATTATGCTTACTAATAGATGTCAATTGGGAGCCCTTAGAGTAAATCAACTTGGGTGAATGTCCGATTTGATTAGGTTTACCCAACTTAATTTTACAAATTAGGGTAAGAGGATGGACAAACAAACTAACTCCCAGAGGATAACCAAATGGTTCCCACAAATTCTGTTTGTTCAGCATATGCATTTAGTGTGCTTTGTGTTCAAAAACAACATCCCGTTATGTGCAGGTGTGTGTGTGTGTGTATATGGTACAGTAAACTACGATTAGATTCTTAACGAACTGAAACCAAGCATTTTTGTGGGAGGTAAATGACTTTGAATGCCCGCTAAAGTATGCAACATTATTTTACACATGAAAATGAACTAACTTAACAGGACTAAGAAATACTCTACATACAGATTTGCTTAAGATTTAATTAAGCAAACATTTAAACAATATTATAATTTAAGTAAATAAACAGCAATGGCTTAAGTGTAATTATTTATATGCCTTGTTTATTTAATTTATTTTTTAATAATAATAAAGATTAGTTTTTGGTATAAATTAAACGTTTTAGTAAATTAAATACTCGAACTTAACTTTTATAACTTTTATCTAAACTTATGAAGCTTAGGCTTACACCACACGTAAGCTAAATATGCCCAAAACTTTCACTTTCACAAACAGGTATTAAAATCGCTTCGTTGGCCATACGAGCTACATATATAATTTACCTTAACACGTTTATTGCTTGCGTGGGTTTGTGTGTGTACGTGTGTGTGTGTGTTTGAGTGTGTACATGAGAGAGAGTGTTGCGTTGGACACTTTGACTAAATGGCATGTAATAAAATTTCAATTGCCCTGTCTTTTGGTTTGTTCTTTGTTTGGTTCTCTCTGCTAGACGAGCGAAATACCCCGAAATCTTATCACGTGTACGATTCAATTAGTGAAAGTCCAGACAAATCGGGCGGTGTAATTGGGGAAATATCCACAGCCGAAAGCTAATTATTCATAATTGCTGCTTATTAAATCTAATTTGTGAAATCCGACAGACTAAATCGCATTTGCTAAATCGTCAATGTTGTGTAGTAAATTGACGTGCAGGAGTAACAGGACATGATGACAACCTTGTTGTTGTAATGTCCTTACACACACACACACACACACCCGCACAAATATTGAATGCCCCTGACCTTTGGCATTATAAATTGGGGAACTAGAACCGAAACTTAACTTGTCTCGAGCAACAAATTTGCTTATAATTCAAATACATGCCGAACACAAAAAAAAGAAAAAGAAAAAGATATACGAAAAACACACGAAATACAAATGCATAAAACAAAAAAACACAAAATAAAAAATATGTATAACGAGCAGCAAGAAAAACACGTTAAGCAAACACGATAACTATAGTATACATTGTGTGGGTGTGTGTGGATGTGTGTGTGTGTTTGTGTTTGGGTATATGTGTGTATAAAAGGACAGCAAGGACAACGTGCGACAAGGCGCACACAAGAAATGTAATTCAATTTAAAAATATTCGTCACGCGCAACACAAAAAGCGAGTTAACAGCTCACCCCCCCCTGATCCTAGACAATTGTGGCGGGGGTGTGGGGTGTCGTCGTTATTTGTGTAATTGCTGGCGTGTTTGGGCTTGAGAACAGCCGAAAGAGTGAGAGAGAGAGAGAGAGAGAGAGGGGGAAAAGGGTGCATATGCCACGATGTGCTGCAAGGACGCGTCACAAAGAAAGGACATTATCGTGACAGACATTGGGCTAACAAGTTTATAGCCAAGTTGGCCATATCGCTGCTGTAATTGAAATGATAGCAACGATTTATGGCTGCATATCAACGGAATCCTTGACCATGGCACTGTGAGTACTCCGTTGACATCGATTGACATCGGACACAACAAAAGCCCAGTCCTGTGAGGTGCACAACGGCTGAAGGACGCCTCGAGTCCGACTCTGGCGAACACTTTGAATAAACGAGCGCAAAAACGTGCATATTTCTATGAATACGTTTGGGGTTGAGGTTGAGGTTGAGGCTGAGTTCGAGGTTGGCCCAGAAGAAACCACGTGTTGTCCTTCGATTGCCATGAAATGGAACAAAACGAGACTTTCAACTCGACTTCAGCACGAGGCCAGCACAGGTGCAAACACAATAACCTGCCAGCTGTGTGGGAACAGTCAACTTGGTCTGTTGTGGGTTTTTTTTTTAGCCAAAGCCCCTCGAAAACGGATACAGAGGGTATAAGGTTTTTGTGCAAACGTATGTATGTATGTATGTATTTGAGACCCTATAGATTATTTATGTATCAAAAGCCGAGTAAAAGTCTCAGATCTCAGATATTATAAAATACAAAGACTTTACACTTGGAGTATACCACTCGCATGTCATGTTTATTTCATAACGATTCCGATAACTGCATCCGTTTTATAAGTATCGATATATATCGATTTTCAATAGCAGTAAAAACTACCATATCTAATGAATATAAAATATATTGATGAACCAAATTAATCAATTTTATTTTGTGTAATATATATATATATATATATATATATATATAGCATTTTATCAATAAAACTGACATATTTAACCGTTGAGTTCAGGGTACATCGTAGTCGAGTTCACTTAAATATAGCCTTTGTATTTGTTTTGTTAGTCAATGCCAAAGCAATTACAAAAATATATGGCGGCTAGACAATCAGTTGCAGCTGGACACTAATTTATTTCGTCTGATTGATATCTGTGGAAATACAAGAAGGTTATTATAATTTTGGCGTGAAGTGTGTCAAGCAGCGCCAAACGAAATGAATACTCTTTTTCAGATCAACATGACGAGTTGATACTCTTCTTTTACTCCCAACTAGACACTCAACATAAAACTTATTTTCATAAAACTAGGCTAGAATTTTTTTAAATCCTGAAATTTAAAATACTTAATTTTTTTATAGTATACAATAACTTTTGTGCCAGTTTCTAGCTACTTTAGAAGATTACATTCAAACAGACCGACTAAAAAGAGTTCGTTTTTGTTGATAGTATTTTGTATATACTTTATGGGTTTTATAATATTTTACTCATTGAAAATAAACTAAAGAAATTATATACAAATAATCAGCTGCAATCTAAGCTGTATTAGATCTTCAGATAAAGTTTGCTATTGCATTTCCCACAGCTAGTTTATTATCGCAACCCGTCAACTGTCAAACTAATTATAAGCTGCAAGTGTTAATCAGACGCAGCGAAGGCCAAATCCCTTATAAGCATTCAAGTGCCACACACAGCTGGCAGCAGTTGCTGATGATTTATGCCAACAGGCGTCGCAGTCGTCCATGTGGCAAATATAGTAGACGATGTCCTTCAACTTGACCACAGAGAGGGGCATTCATATTGGTCTCAATGTTGTTTGAGTCAAATGTCCTTGTCAAACACTAATGGCGTCGCCGCTATTCTCAATTCTCAATTCTCCATTGTCCTTGTCATGTGTTAATGTGCCGCACTCAAGGCTCATATCCTGCTCCTGCTTCTTCTACTGCTTCTGTTTTTGCGTCGTATTTGCAAGATTCTTTCTATTTACGCGTCTGGTTTTGGTAACTGCTCAACTCGAATAAAGCAAGTTAAATGTTTGTTTTGTGTGTATAATTGAAATGTACATTTGCTTGGG
Organism: Drosophila dives; assembly: GCA_035042365.1. Taxonomy (NCBI): domain Eukaryota; kingdom Metazoa; phylum Arthropoda; class Insecta; order Diptera; family Drosophilidae; genus Drosophila; species Drosophila dives. Next base: position 203,651 of record JAWNLJ010000083.1, on the reverse strand, counting down.
TGTGTGATGACTGTGTGTGAATAAATTCCATCTTAACAAAAACGTGTGTGTCAAGTCTTACGAGACTAACTACAGGTCCCTGCAATTTGCCAGCTTAATTTTCATCATGTCTATGTTTATTTCTTTTGCAGTTTTTATGTCTGTGCAGATTTCCATCGAATTTTGTGTTGCGCCAACAACAGACTGGGGATGAAACACCAAACATATAAGACCGATTTGAAATTAAAAAAATATGCAGGTAAATATGATACAAGGCCAAAATATGTTTTCCAAAAAACGAAATAGATACAAAAAGAAAATAATCAATCAGCAGGTAAACTACGTAAAGTAAATCCAATCTTTTAAATATATCAAAAAATGATTGAAATCAAATGCTTAGTAGGAGGATGTGTAATAGAGACGTAAAACATTTTTTCCTTCTTTAATCTGGGTTGCCAGGGTGATGTGGGGCACAAAGAATGATACAAATGACTCACATAAATTGCAACAAGACAAAGCCAAAAATGTTTTACTTGCAAGCAACAAAATAGAGACAAAATCAAATATCACCAATTAGAAGGTAAAATACGTAAAGTAAATATATATATATATATATATTGAAAATGTATCAATTGCTTAGCAACGTGAGGATGTGTACTAGAAACGTAAATCTATTTTCTTCTTCCTTAATCTGGGAATCTGATTCGGGTAGAACAAATGATTCACATAAATTGCAATAAGACCTCGCCAAAAGCTGCGTTAAAATAAAATAAAAAAAATAGAGCGAACTCGTACAGGCCAAATCCAAAAAGATGAACCGCTGGCATGTGCACACATACATATGCACAATAAATAAACACACACACACACACACACACACATGCAGCTACACCACATTGGCAGCGGGGCAAACAAAAATATTTATTAGCGCTTGGTAAAATTGCATTTCGGTTTGTTTAACACGTGCACAGAAATTGTGTGCAGGTGAGCAAGTGTAAATATTTCAATAAATTACCAACATATACCACGCTCATACGCAGTTCTGTGATTGCGATAACATATCATGATGTCAGAAAAGTTAAATTTTCACTTTGGTCACGAAACCACTTTATTGCCCTGTCATTTAAGCGTGTTTCGGATTTTAAATGAATCATCGTCAGAATAAAGCGATTTTATTCCAAGTCCATTTTGTTTTCAACTTTTTTTAGAATTTTTTTAATTATAAATGACAAATATTCTGCATTATTTATTAATAATAACGTAAAGGCTGCCAAAAGAGGGTTGATTTTATAATATATATATACAAATTTGATGTTCAAAAAAGTTATCTACAAAAAGACAAATCAATAAAAGAATTAGTACTTAATGTTAAATATATAATATATAAATATATTTTGTATAAAGTTGAAATGCAACTATCTTTAACATTTAAATTTACTTAAACTAGAACAAACTTAAAAAAGAAAATTTGAATTTTAAAAAAAGAGCAGAGAAAATATCATTTTAATATCGAGAAGCACATAATGCTGTTCCTTCGTATAAACATGAAAACCATTCAAAGCTTTGAAAAAAATATTGTGGTGTTAATCAATATCTATTTGTTTTGTGGTACTTTTTTTTTTTGAACAGAAACAAGAAAAAAGGCGCGAACTGCGCCTAAAGCGATTCTGGCGCTCTCCAAAAACAACATCCTCGGACGATTCGACTGGCTATGAGAGTCCGACACGAACGAAACCAGCCAGCAGCGATGCACAGCGTTTCAATCATCTGCACTATACCAGTCTCTCCCAAGGGTCCGGCACCACCTCATCCTCTGCGGCAGCTGGTGGTGGTGGAGGTGGCCCCACCACATCGACTAGCAGCAAACCATCCTGTTCGCTGCCATTGCTGCAGGTGTGGCCCAGCCAGGTAGGCACAATCAACAGACACTTTCGCAGTTGTCGCTTCTCCCGCAGACTGTGTGACTGTATTTGTGTGTGTGTGTATTTGTGTGTGTGTATGAGCAACAGCTCAAATAGTGAAAAATGATTTCTCTTGTTTCACGCTATTTTTTTTTCATTTCTTTTTTTTTTTTGAGGTTGTATTGTGTGCATTTTGTGTTAATTTGTTTTCAAACTTTTCTCTTTCACCCCCCGCCCAAATAAAAAAAAAACCATCTGCCTCTTGTGCAACAACTACTAATACTACTACTACTATACAATGTTTCTGTGTGTGCGTTGCGTGTTTGGTTTGTTGGTTTTGATTCCTGGTTTTGCTGGTTTGTTTCTGGTTTCTGGTTTGGTAGCCGCTTTTGCGCCAGGAGGGCTTCGTACAATTGCGCCGTAACAGCGGCCCCGAGGGCCAGCGGGTATGCTTTCGTTCCTTTAATACATCAAGTCTCTCTCTCTCTCTACCTCTCTACCTCTCTCCCTCTCTATCTTAGTCTGCTCATTTTGCTAAAACTATTAACTAACTTACTTACCTACTTAATTCCAATCTACTGTTTCAACTAATTCGTAGACTTTTTGCATGCCTCGATTTCCATATATAAATATTCAAAGCCAACGAACTTATCGTTCAGACTTCCATTTAAATTTTTTGACTAAAATGTGTAAAATAAATAAAAAAAAAAGAAATTAATAAACCTACCCTACTTGAGGTTTTTGCGTATTTACTACACGTTCTTTTTTAACTAGACTACGTTTTTTGGGCCATTTTGTTTACCATTTCTGTAACTACTCGTTTTTCCCTGCACAAAAATCGGGGTTATAATCAATATAAAACTATTATGTACATAACAAAAATTTAATTTTGATAATAAAACTATGTACATGTTTTCCCAAATTATTTACTTTTGTTTAGATACTAACACAAATGTACAAATTTTTTTAAATTGTACAACATTTACAACACTGCTTGCTTTTCGAACGCCTTTTGTTTTCTAAAAAAAAATAGTCAATACTTAAATTAAAAGAAAATTAATTAACAGAATTTCAAAAATAATTTTAAAAAAAATGTTGTGTAGTTTATAATATAAATACTTTCATCAGGATTATAGAAATAGGTAAAACTTTAATTTACAATGAATATTAACCATTTAGTAATTTAACTTTAATCATTTACTTTGATTTAAAAAAGTTTAACAAATTAATTTAAATGCAATTTTGTCAGTCCCACAGCAACTTAACACAAAACAACTATTACAAAGAAAAAAAATAAAATAAAAATAAAAATAAAATAAAAATAATAAAAAAAATAAATATCATTCGGGAGCAAAAAACTTAAACGAAAATTTGTAATTTTTCTTTAGTTATTTTATTTTTTAATTCAAAAGAATAATATTTAATGTAGCGTATAGAAAATAAATTATTATTTTCTTAAATAAATTAGAACGCATAACCGAAAATGCTCATTTTTACAAAAAGAAACTTTTTCCCTTAATTTTACACAATTTTCTTTTTTTAGTTTTACGTTTTCGTACAAAAAAAAAAAAGCGTTTTTATAGATTTCATTTAATACTCGCACCTACTCAGTGAAAACTGTCTAAGACTGGCTAAATCAGTTAACACTTGTCACCTTGTATATACTTATGTATAGAAAAACTAACACCCAAAACATTTTGGAACACCGATCACCAGTCAATTAACAAAACGTTCCACAGCTGTCCCCAGCACAAATGGCTTATAATCCAAGCAATAAAACAATCAATTTTCCCAGTGCACTTAAGGAGCACCATTCAACTGTTATTTTTCTCAACTGTTTTGCTGTTTACAGGACTCACCACGCGGCGAAGCGGATGGCCAATCCTTCATCTTCCCCGCCATTGTGGAGACGAGCGTGGGCAGCACCAATCTGGCTGTTGCATCCACCAGCAGCAGCAGCAGCAACAACAATGGCAGCAACAACGGCAGACGCGACAACAATCATTTGACACTGAGACGCAGCTCCCTGTACTGTGATACCCTGCACGCTGGCGATTCCGGGATTGACTCGGTGCAGGCATCGCCATCGCCAAATGCGTTTGTAGCACCGCCGGGCGTTCACATTTTGCCCAGCAATCAGACGGGCGGCGGCTCGTGTCATGTGTCCCCAACAAGTACGCCCACGCCGGGCTCGCCGAGTCTGTCGCTGGGACGACGACAAATGCGCAATAGCATCTGTGTGTTACCCAGTGGTGCTGGGAATTATCGCCGCAAGTCCAGTGCCCTTCTGCATCCGGATCATGCGCGTCTGTTTGCGTTGCGCATGAAGCATGCAGCGGCGCTGGAGCGGGCGCAAACATCGCCGGATCAGACATCGATTGAGGATGCGAATGAGTTTCATGACAATGGACTGGCCACCAATATGCGTTTGTGCTCGGCCTCGTCGTCGACGACGTCGTCGCTGACATCCGTGGCAGCGGTCAGCCTGGGCGGGGGTGTGGCAATCGCTGGTATCGCTGGGGGCAGTGGTGGTGGCAGCAGTGGCGGCATTGCCACAGCCAGCAGCGGTGCCTGCTCCTCCTCCGCTTATGCTGTCGGCGCGGCGGGCGCCCAGCAGCGCGTCTCCGATCCGTGGCTGCAGCCACAGTCCGATCGCGATTCGCGTCATGGACACCAGCATGATGGACGCCGTCGCTCATCGACAATGACCGCCCGCTATTCTCTGTTCGATGCCCTCGATCTGGAGTACGTGCTGCTCCGAGCGGCGGCGCGCGGCTCTGTGGGGCCCTACTCGCTCAGCGAGTCCATACACAAGCTGACCTTCACACAGTCGCTCGCATTTCCAGCGCTCGCCCGCGGTCTGGCGACCAAGCGCCGGAGATCGGCAACGCACACCAGCTCCAGGCCACTCAATCCAAACGAATCGGGCTTGAATACGTGCGCCAAGGTTGTCACCGCTGTCGTCCTAGTCGCCATCTCATTCATGGTCTTTCTCATCGTGTACAAATTTGTGAGAACGTGAGGTTTACTCCTGGCCCCGACGCCAGACTACACCGTCACATATCAGTCAAGCACCAGCTTGCAGACGGAAGCGTCGTCCTCCGTCTCCAACGTGTTGGCTTCCTCAACGGCGGGCCGAAGTCTGGGCAAACATTTGTCGGGGTTCAGGAGTCAATTGGGCCAAAAGGAGACCGACTTTGGGTAACAGAAAAAAAAAAACAGCGGAAATTGTAACGAAAAATTTGTGATAAACTTTTCAAATGATAAAACAAATTTCCACACAAAAGACACACATCAAAATAAAAATCCAAGGCTTAAAACTAGTAAACGTAAACGGCTTGCAAGTGTTTCAATTGCAATAATAAAATAATAATAATCATAACTAAGCATTTTAAACATAATTATTTTTATATCAATATTAAATTTAAGCGCTTCTACTTGCTGCTAAAAACGCGCGCGACCAACTCGCTGGCAAAACGCGCGCGACATTCTCGCATTTCTTAGCATAGGAAAATAATTTTTTTTTTTTGCAAAAGAACTCATTTCATAATTGAAGTGCCTAACTACCTAACTATTGAGATAAATACTATTTAATTTCGAATACGAATTTACCTTTCAAAAAAATCTAATTATCAATTTGTAATAGTTGCGAAAAGAAATTTCTAATTGATTTTCTAGTCTAAAAATTTGTAATAATATTTCTAATGCGCATATTACGAGTTTATAAATTGTGTTATAGTTAAAAGTTATTAATAATTGAATAAATTTGTATGTGGTTAATAGTTGGAAGGGCAAATGATGGGTTTTTTTCAAAATAATTTTTAAATATTAATTATCTTTAATCTTTTTAAATTAATCTGAATGTCAAATTTATAAAATATAATTTACCATTCAATAAAAATCGTTTAAATTGGTTAGTTTGCCTTTAAGGACAACATTACCTGAAAAACATTATTCTAATTATTTCACATTTTATGTCACAAATTCCCTTCCAATTTAAAGACCCTTTCGATATGAATCCAAACATTTGATTTAGTAATAAGAATATATAATATAATTATATTAAATTCATATAATAACTAGATGTGCATATGAGCTAAAAATATAAATTTGTACTGAGTTGTTAGATGGCTAAATATTAAATGAAAAAAAAGTAACGCAAGGCATATAAATTTCAATAATTATGGTAGTTATTTATAGTTATACAATGATAAATATATCTAGTGCATATAAATGTTTATAAATGTACATTTAAGCTGCTTATTTGTGCGAAAGCACTTGCTGAATACAGAAAGAAACCAATTCTCTCTAATCTTAACTTGCTGCCTTACTCTTTCCAATAACAAACCCAACTCAAAATTCATTTATAACTTGCTGCCTTACTTTCCTAACAATTTTACAAAAAAAAGAAAGAAAAATAAACAAATAAATATAATGAAAGCACACCTCTACAAATCTCAGAGCCTTTTCCAATTTCCACTTTCTAAGAGCTTGGCTTAAAAGTTATGCAAACCATTTTATAAGAAAAGAATCCAAAAATGTTAAATTAAATGTTAATATAAAAAAATTAAATCAATAAATTACTATACAAATTAATGCTGGCGTAAGTTTAAGTTTTTCTCCTTTTTTTTATGAAATAAAAAACATGCATTATTCATTTGTATATTGCAAAAAAAGAACACCGAATGAAAAACATGTTGCATAGCTCGCTGAGACTCGTGACGTTAATTAATGTTTAATTAAGGCCTGTCGTTTGGGTTTTTGGCATAACTAATTATTTATATAGCGCTATGCAAATAAATGCATATAAATATTTAATGTCAATACTAGAAAGCTGTAATAACAGTTCGCCAAATCCCAAACCACAAAATAAAAAAAGCAAAATCTTTAAATAAACCGTAACAACTGTAACTGAACGAAGTTTGAAACGTGCAACAATAAATATTTTCAAATAAAATGTCATTAAAGCGTACTTTTCTTATAACTTATTTAAAGTCAACATCAAATGGGAAAACCAATCTTTTGGTATAGTAACATTTCAGTCCAAGGACTCAGAGGTGGGTGTCAAGCAAATAGGTAGGTAGAAATGGTAAAAGATTAATGATGGCTTATTTACTTAATTAAGCACAGAACGTGCCTCAGCAAAACTGAAAGTCATTGGCAGATACAAAGTGCAAATGTAACTGCTGATGTGTAAATTATAAATTATAGTTAACTTAATTCAAATGACATTAATATCATATTAAGATTATAAATTATTAAAAAAAAACACACTTGCAATTAAAACTATTTTTATGCAACTAGTTGCAAGCACTCGAGTAGAAGGTAAGCTGCAACCACAAGCGTTTATATATAACATGATGTTCATTTGCATAACAGCTTGTAGAATACTATATATGCGTTCATAGAAAATCGATTTCAAAGAAGAATATGCAATGTTTAATCTGCAGTACTATTAAATTGGCAAATATTGCTGTGCAATTTATCCCAGAGGCAAATAGTTACTCAGCTTTAGGTTTTTGTGAGCAAGCAGATGATTCTCTTTCTGGCTGAGATATCTTCCTTAAACAATTCTCATTTATTATGCTATTCAGTCACTGTTTGTCTTAACAGCTTAATACGAGTTCAGTGATAAATTGCTGTGCCAAATCGTAATCTGAATAATTAAGCAAACTCAATTAGATTTGTCGTTTAATTAGTCAGACACAAGACACACATGTGCTACATATGTAAGTTTTTCTCTGGGGCCAGAATCGACGAGATGGAAACTTTGCTCCCATTTTGAGTGTTGATTTGATTCGCAGCAAATGAAATTAGCCTGAAAGACAGGCAGTCGACAGAAAAGAGACAACAGGACCAGCAGGAAGCAATGGGAATTAAGTGATAAAATATATATATATGCTTAAGAAAGATATATGTATTGTGGATCCACACAAGCGCTATAAATCTTACGTCAATATTTGCAAAGCAACCGACTGTAGCAAACAAAACAAAAGGCATATGATTTATTCTTTAATACGATACATCATATTGACAAATAAATAAAACACAACATATTCTTAGTATTCATGTGGCATAGGGTCCTCTCTGTGGTGCCATTTTCGGCTTTGTGCGAGCCTAGTGCATATTTAAGCGCAAAAACCACAGAGTGAAAAACACAAGGAGCAAATGCAGAAAGGAGAAACAGAAGCAGAAATCAGCATTTCAATGGCTACGCCGCAGCCGGAAACGAGACTTTGTGGAATACACAAACACACACTTATATATATATATATTCATATATATCACATATGCATATGTATTGACTCACTCATATAAAAAATATCGATGTTTTTCGCAGCGAAAAAAAAACGAATATTGATGTTGTTTTCAAAAATATATTCACCATCCAAATCAGTTTGTCTTTTATTTTTGAAAGACTTGACAGAACACGAAAACCTAACAATTTCTTTTTACTATGCAGATATGTTTTTGTGAACCTTTTTAAGAATTGAACAGTAAAATAATTTTAATTGTTGATTTAGTGGTTAATAAGAATGCACATAAGTAAAACCGAGTTAATAACACCAAGAATCTTTTTCGAATAATGTCAAAGCGAAGGCAGCCAGAATATAGTGGAATTTCATATGAAGAATGCCCCAGCCCCACAGTATGTATGTGAATGTAATATAAATGTCCATTTTATGCGGCCTCTCCGTTTGTGTGTTAGCCGACGCGCCACTTGCATTAAAAATGCTCAACATTTTTGCCTTTTGATGTGCCTCGGCCTGGGCATATTTTTAGCTCTCAAGGTTGGTGAGCGACGGATGCGAATGCGGATGTGGATGATTTGAAAAGTGGTAGGCTGCTGTTAAGCGATGCGGGACGGACGTAGGTTAAGCAAATACAAACACAGACACACGGACACACACACACACACGCACACACTCACACTCAAAGATAAATAAAACACATGCGCCGCCTTGAGAGGAAAGCTATGCAACAGAAACTGTGGCGCGACGCAGGTGTGGCTGGAATTTTTTTAAAACTTGTTGCAAAATGGAAACGACTGCAGCCGCTCTAGCCTTGACTCTGAACGGTGTCCTCGAGGCATGCCAACCTTGCAAAAATTGAAAAATTGTCGAGCGGCCAAAATGAGCGCCAACATGTAATCCAGTTTTTTTTTTTGTTTATTTTTTATGGTAAATGACTAGGCCAATGTAGACAACACCGTTTGTGGAAATTGCTTTGATAGAAGACATTTTTAAAAGTGGCAGGAAAACCTTTGTCAAATAAATCAACAAGCGTGATAATAAACAGTTAAGAAATAGAGTTATGGTAATAGAGCAACTTTCAAACAAACACAAATCACAAAATTTAAAAAGAATTTAAAAGAAAATATAAGTTGATATATTGTATAAATAGATGTGTAGTCATTTGTAAACTGTGGTAAATATAATATACAAAAATAAATAAAATAAAACAAGGATAAAATTAAACGGGTGAAAAAGTAAAAATAATTGGATTTTAATACAAGTCTCTCTATGTATAAAAATTGGTGTTGTAGAAATGAGTTGATACATATTTCATGCATTTCTTAGAAATTCAATTAAAATTGATTAAAGATACACAAAAAACAAGGTTAAAGCTCTACGCAGCACAAATTTTGCGGGTAAATACATTTAAGTAAAGCACAAACAACACTTTCGTTACCAATTTTGGAGGCTGTCTCAAGCACACACAGCGCCAAACACACACCCACACATCGGACAGGGCAGACAAGTGAGCATTCTTATGGGTCTGTGTGTGTGTGTGTATGCCTAAAGCCCACACACGAGACACACATTAAACACATATTTTATGTATGCGTTGTCCAAACAAAAATCCTTTAACAGTAATAGAAATTAGCTCTCCTTTCAGCCACTCTGAGCTTGCGAAAAATATGATTTACCAACTAATGCAATAGTGCAGCGAAAAAAAAACTATAAAGGAATATCAGCTTGCAACGCATTTTTGTTTCGTCGACCATGCAACGGAAACAATTGCTAAAGTGGCAGTCAGCGAACAAAAGCGAGGAGACAGCAACTGGCAGCTGGCGGATGGAAGACCAGAAGAGGACCCAGTAGCGACAGCGACAGCGACACAATGTCTACGGCCGGCTGCCTGTCTCAGCTCTTTTTTTCGCCCCTTACCCCTTCGGCAGACATAAAGTGTATATTCGACTAGTAAATTAAAGCGGACGAGCGACATTCAGTAAACAGAGACTGGAAAACTTGTTTGAAAGTTAAGGCACGTTCGTTGAGCGATATCTTTATTTTAAATTCTTTTTTGTACAAATTCAAATTCAAACTTCATAAATTTAATGCACAAATACCATCATTCTCGCCCATCTCTATCTCCTTTTCTCTCTCTCTTTCTCTCTCTTTCTCTCTCTTTCTCTCTCTCTCTCTCTGTCTGTCTTTCTCTGTGTCTCTGACTATTTCTAGCAAGCTTACTCTCTCTCTCAACCAAAACATATTTCATATGAAATATGAAACGAAATTAATCTTTACGAATTTCTCATAGGAAAAGTAGAGTTATATAACCTCTATTTTATGTGACCTCATTTTATAACTTAATCTAGTTTTTTGTCTATTTATATACTCTGATATATTTCGAATACATTTAAATTATGAAAAGGGCACACCAGTCACAAATCAATTAAACTAACAATTTAAAACTTTAAAATTCAGATACATATTTTCTTTTAGCATATAACAACGTTATAACAATAATTATATTATTTCCTTGTTAAATTAACAAACAATTTTAGGCGAATTCAATTTAACATTTTGAGATATTTGCACAGGGGCCCACAGGGGAGTGGGCTGAAGCTTAATCTAATTTTTCAGAAATTCTTTGTAAATTTGTGATTTACGTCCCTGCACACATCATACGTAGAAAATATTTATGTGCATCACCTGCACTCCATTTTGTCCCGACTTTGATGTTGTTTTTGTTGTTATTTTTGTGGCCCTTGGCTAAAATTTGGCTGTGTGTTTTAATGAATTTTAAATTTCGTTTCGTTTAGCATGCAGCACAATAAGAAAATTAAATAAACATTTTTGATATGTAACTACTCGCAGTCAGCAAATGCTCAAATTCAATGGATCTCCGTCCGACACAACTAAAGGAACTGTGTAAGCAAATACTTCTAACAAAAGCCCATGACCAAACAGATACCCTTCGAGTATACTCTCCCTGCTCCCTGCAATGGTACTATGCACAAGTTGGTTGCGTTCCCAGTTTTCCTGGGCCTGACAGCTAATTGGGGGCCGTTTCTTCTTATGGCTATTTTATAGCCGTACAGCCGGCACACAAAAGGCTCTGTCCGTATGAACAATAAGGGTGCCTTGTCGGCACCTGAGTCCTCATAAGACAATTATCAAATGACCTTTGTATAGCATATTATTAGCTTGGCCCGAGTGGAGTATTGTGATTACGTTGGCGACAGACTTGCCGGGAACGCAGAAGTTGAGCGGACAGATAGAGGGCTAATATTGGACATAATCAGAAGAACCTATACCCACCACATCCCCTCCGCTATTCACCGTCGCCTGGACAACACAAGCCAATTTGTAAGGTAGTACATTACATACAAAATTGATTTCATCGCTCAGCAGGCTTTTCAGTGCACGTAATTATTAATAACTTATAATTGTATATTCTTGACTGGAATAAAATAAGATTGTTGCAACATAATGGAAAATGTTTCATAAAAATTGTACATTTGAAAATAAAAGATAGTTGAATAACCAACTTAATGGCTTTTTACGGGGTAGAAACTAAATACTGTATATTGGAGTACTATATTTATTAACTTTTATTCATTATTCATTAAAAACTACAATTTAACATCAACAATCAACAATCAACTCAGCAGAAAGTGTCTATTTCTCATCCATTTTCTAATAAGAAAATATAAATAAACCGATTAGGTTTTTAACTTGCCAATCACACGTTGGCGCCAAAGGCATACTAATTGGCGCTCTTTTTTTAAATGTATCGCATTGAACAGCTGCTTAACATCGATATTTCAACATATCAACTCTAGCGATGAGCCATACAAACAGTGTTTTTCTTGTAATATTAAATTAATTGATTGATAAATATTGCAATAACATTGACAAAATTTTTTGAATTAGGATATTATATATTTGTGTAACCTGGTAAATGTGTATGTGTTTCTGTTGTCTTTGTTTTGTGCACATCTCTAATAGATTTCTGTTTACAATTCGATAGGCAAACGCTTGCCGGTAAAAAAGTAAAACAACAAAAGGCGTAAAAATGCAAAAGTCGGCAGATGAGGACACTTTTCAGATGCAGGCCCTGGAGATATGTGAGCCCGACGAAAGCTTTGATCCACAGAAGCCGCCACAAACTGGTGAGGAGTATCTGATGCACATGATATACGAGCGGAAACGTTGCCCGGCAGTGGTCACCAAGCGATCCACGAGAATCAAAAACAATTTGGCCAGCAATGGATTCGAACTCCTCACGAGCGTAAGTGGGATTGTTTTCTATCTGCAACAACTAATGAGATGAATTATTGATTTGCTTTAGCAGCCTCCATTGCCACCTCACAGGTGCCTTCTGCCGACGCCCGAGTGGCAGCAAGCGCAAATCAAGTGCTTTAAGGATACTCGTCGTCGAGTTGGTGCATTGCGTAATGAATTGAGTGTACAGATCTACGATCAGAACATTGAACCACCACTCACCACAGACGTGGACAAGTGGCAACAGTTTTGTCGTGACCAACAGCCGCTGCTGAGCACGTTGCTCCGTCTGAGCCAAAGTGATTTGGAGCTGTTGCTGGAGATGCTCAGCAAGTGGTTGCAGACGCCAGAAGAGCCGACCATCACCAGTGATGAGCCCAGCACTTCAGCCGCCGCTGCTGCAGCCGCACCGAAGCCAATCGATCTATTGGAGGATGCTTGGCTGGCACGTTGGTTGTATGCCACGCTGGTCTGCCTACATCTGCCACTGGAGCCGCATGTGTTTAGTGCCTTGCGCTACGTAGCACGCTCCTGTGTACTGCTGCGCAACGAGCTGCAGCCACAGGAGTTGGAGCGTGCTGCGCCCTATAATCTCATCATTACATTAATTGTGCAAGTCTTTGCCCAATCGGATTTCTCCGTTTACCTCTGAAGCCATCTTTTATAGTTAATCACTGTTTAAATATAAGCGCATTTTTTTTTTATTAAGTCTCAAATAATCTTTGGTATGCTAGGCAGATGTAGCAGCTGCTATGATGCTCTGCAGCTGCACCGCTAAGGCTGCACTGCGTCCCGTGCGAGTGCTGACTGAGTGTCTGCGATTGAGTGCTGAGCTGTGTGCTGCTCGAGCAGGTGGACAACCTGCGCTCCACCTGCTCCGAACTATTTGCGTAACTGCCACTGGAACTGTTTGGCCAACAATTTGAGTACTTGGAATGGCAGACAGGCTGCTGTTGCTTGCGTGTTTGCTCCAAGCGACTGAAGCAACGACTCTCAACATGGCGATTGCCCAACGGCCGCTGTAGATCCACTTGGCAGCAACTGCGCTGTTTATCCTTTGTGCTCAGGGCCGCAGACAACTCGACCTTGGGCGCAATGATGCCGGGAAATGCGCGAGTCGCCTTCATTAGCAGCTGCACGTTGTCGCTGTGCGCACAACTCAGACGTGGTATTGGCGGCTGCATCACATCAGACAAGCTGCCCACATAGTAGGCCAGTCGGCGTCCATTCTGCCAAAGAGTAATTTCCAGCTGCTCGGCGTTGAGGAGTTCTCGCATCTGTTGCATTGAATCCACGCTCCTGAAGTAGCCCTCCATGGTGAACTTGTCATGGCAGAGCATCGGAAAGCGTGGCTCCATGGCGCCCGTACGAAAATAGTAACCCAGTGTCTTTAGCGTGGCCTCCAAATAGCCGTGCGAGCACAGCCAGACACCCGGACAGGTGACCTTAAATATTCAAGATTTTAAGGATTAGAGGAAATCTGCTGTATGCCGAATGTTACCAACCGCATGTAATTGCAGTTCCAAAAGCAAGTAGAATCTCTTGTTCGACATTGTTGCCTGCTCCAAGTGAAAGTTCCACACACGTTTGGGGTTTGGGGGCATATTTTGTAATTGTTTTGATTTTCATGGCGTTGCTCGGGGCAGCCATGCCTCAATTTTCAAATATAGCGCGCAGGCGAAGCAACAGGAAGTTATCGATAAAAGCGAGTAGCTCACATGCGAATGGCAAAACGAAAAGATGAAGCAGCCACAGAGATAATTTGCGGCATGTTATCAATGTATCTATCACACGTCAGTTTTTGATTTAATTATTTTGTTTAGCAGCTGTTGGAAATGTTGCGAATTTTATTTATATTTCTGCTATTAATCCTGAGGGATTCGAGCTACGCAGAAACCGCAGAGGAAGAGCAAGGTGTACGCTATGCAAATCGCTGCGAGGCGTGTAAAATTCTCTCTGCCGAATTAGAAGCGCGCTTGGGCGAAACCGGCAAATCGCACGATGTCATTGAGATTGGCTACTCGGTGGACGATGTGCGCCCCAAGAAGCGCACCGAATACAGACGCAGTGAGCTGCGCCTGCTCGAGTCCCTAGAGAATGTGTGCGAACGCGTGCTCGAGTACAATCTGCACAAGGAGCGCACAGACAGCACCCGATTTGCCAAGGGCATGTCGCAGACATTCCAAACGCTACACGGCCTAGTGGACAAGGGCGTTAAGGTGGATCTCGGCATACCCTACGAGCTGTGGGACAAACCACCAGTCGAGGTCACCCAGATGAAGAATCAATGCGAGAATATGCTCGAGGAATACGAAGATGCCATCAGCGATTGGTATTTTAAACTGCAGCAGGAGAAATCTCTGCAGAAACATCTCTGCGAGGACAATGTCCTGAAGCGGCGAGAGGAGCGCGAGTGTCTCAAGGAGCAGCTGTCACAAAAACCGGCCACTAAGGGCGACAAGCAGGAGTTGTAGTTATAAGCATAAAAGTCGAATTTAGTTTTAAGCATTTGCAATTAAGCGAACAAACTGTTTTTGTGTAGTCTAAATAGAAAACTTACTCACTGTCCGTATTCCAGAATGCTTCCAATATGACTGAATCAAAAATTGCAACTGCAACGACAAGTTTGACCCACTATCGATTAGCAGACTAATTCCAATGGGGGCAAGGAGGAAACCCCTAAAATAACTGCAAACATTTTATACTACTTACTTCGTTTATGCGGAGCTTCTTAATCGTGATCAAAAAAGAAGTTTTCTGTTTGAGCAAGGCATTTATTTGTATAAATAAGTCTCAAAAGATATGTCGAAAATTCTATATTCAAAACTGTTCAACATCTAGAAATAATTGACATATAAAAATCTTGTTTCCATACAATTAAGTTTTTGGCAGTAAGTTAAATTTGTAGCAAACAAAGTCTTACCAAAAATTTTAAAATAAATATTGAAAAGTTTTTAAAGTCCGACAAAAATATTTAAATTATTAATTTAATAAGCAGATCTAAAAATGATTAGCGAAAACTGCCTAGATTAGGAACAGATTTTGAGAAATGCACATCTTATAAGCAAATCTCAAAAATGTCCAGAATACGAATAAAATGTTATTTAAATCAGAAATTTTAAATTTTTCTTGATACTGCATAACTATAGTAAAATATTTCATGCACTCGTAATATCAAAACTAATAAAATAGTGTTTAATTTTTCCATGAGAAATTGCGAGTATTTATATTATTATTAAACAATTAAGTCAAATAAAATCCATTTAATAGTCATCTATTTTATTGCGATAAATTTATAATCACGCTTAGGGGACTTTGTATAATTGTAGATTATGTATTGTATCCGTTATTTCTCTTTTCTCTTTCTTTTTATATTTCCTTTTTTGTTTTTTTTTTCATTTGTGTATAATAAATACGTTTCGTATGTTTTTTTAATAAAAATAAGTTGGTTTTTTTAGTATTTTATAATTAGCGTTGAGTTAATTGTTATTCTCTTGCTGCAGTTGTGGAATCACTTTGGAAGTCGCTGTGGGTCTCCTCATGCTGAATGGCGGATACAGTGCATCCAGTTGAAGCACAGAACTCTTATCATATCAAATATTGTCCAGTGCAGGGCTGGCTTAGAGCTTCATAACATCCCACGGATCGTCCATATAGTGGAGAATTGCCTTCTCGTGCAGTTTATCGCCAAAGACATCGCGGAGCAGTCGGAGCACCTGCTCCTCAATGAACGCCACCTGATCCTGGGGACAGTAGTCATCCTGTGCGGAATGCGCCATTGTTATGGCCACCGGTGGCACCGGCAAACGTTGAAGGAATCGCTTAAAGTGGTCAAAATACGACTCTAGCTCATTGCTGCTGCTAATGTGATGGGGCAATCCATTGTTGTCCGTGGTGCTGCCCGAATCGAAGATGAGCAGCCAGTCGATCTCATCGTCCGGATACTTGGCCTGCAGCTGCTCGGCCAACTGTACGATTTTTGCATATATCTCCGCCGTGATGACCGTCTCATCGGGCTGCTCCAGCCCCGCAAAGCTCCGCTGCTCTTCCAGATGCCAAAAGATGCGCTTGAGTGCATCCAGCTGCTTCTGTCGCATCGCCGCCGTTTGACAATAGTCAGCAATGGTGGCTGTACCAGCCTGCTTTGCCGGCTCTACGCTCTCAAAGTGAAAGATCTCCGTGAGCTGGGCATAACAATTGGCATCCTTGTAGATTTCAAGAAATGGATTCGATGTGCTAAAGAAATCCAAATCGATGTCGAGTATAAAACCCGCCGCATCCTCCACTCCCAAAAACTGTGCTGGATCGAGCTGATCTGTGTCGGCATCGTGCACCTGCAACTGCACCGTTCGTGCCTCTTGCAGCTCATCACTTGTGCAATAATTGCCTTCGGCTATAAAATAATCCAACGGACAATCGACCCCAATGCGATCCGCCTTGTGTCCTATTTTGAACTCATGTTTGCCGTTGGGTATTTGCTGGCACCACGAGTTTTTCAGCCAGACGACGCGATCGAAGTGACCTACCGAAAGAGAGGGAGTGTCCAATGAGGCGTGACTAATTGGAGACTGGGTATTGAACCTACTTACCGGCATACAGCGTGGGCATAATCCAGTTCTCGATGCTCAGCTCGTTAAGCATGGTGTCCTTGTCGTAGCTGGCACTAGCGGGTATATCGCGGGCCACCACCAAATCCGGATGTGAATCAAAATGAACCAGCACATTGCGTTCCAATGGTAGATGACGTGTGGCCAGACAGCGATAGATGAATTCTAGCACATCGTTGTGGTAATCCACAATAAAAACGGGTATTCGATTAAATTTACGCAGACTGCTCTGAGTGCTTTGCGCGCGCTCAATGGAAACTAATTGTGGCGGCGAATCCGCCACGACATCCCTTAGAGCTGCCTCTGTCTTCTCCTTCTTCCCCACCTCCGGCTCAACGCCATCAGTTTTGAGTCTTTTGCTTGGCGGCGGCGTCGCTTCGCCTTGGCTTTCACTTTGCGGCGGGATTTGTAACTCCGACGCTGCTGCTGACTCTGCTACTGCTGCTGACTCTGCTGCTGCTGCTGCCGACTCTGCTGCTACTGTTGACTCTGCTCTGGCCGCCTTTGGCGCACTTTCTTTTTCCGTCGTATCCGATTCCATCGTTGCAATTTGAATCTACTTTTTATTTGGAGTTTAACTTCTCACAATGCAAATGACGCAGACTATTTCACAAATTTTATAAATTTATATCTATATATATAACGTAAGGCAGACGACCTCAACGCTCGACGCCGTTTGTTTTAATGCAAACAATACAAATACAAATACAAATGCAGAGAGTCGAAAACGTATTTTTTTTTTTGGGAGGGTGGGGGTAAAGTGGGTTTGTGGAAGTGGGCGGCGGAGACGAGACAAAAAGCTAATGAACCCATTAGTGATGGCAACATATCGAAAATGTGCACGTATCGATTATAACACGGTCTTGATAGTGATTGCAAGTCTGGCAGTTACACACTTGTGGCCAGGGCTGCATTAACTGAAACAAGTGGGCAGCGTTGGGCAAACGTTTGGTGTGTGAATTGACTAAAGTGATGAGCTTTGCCAAGCAAATCATCTGTGCTATACAATTAATTGGCGCTTCTTTCAAAAGTTGACAATAGTTGGCTTGATGGCTTATAAATTTCGCATGCTACTTGCAAGTTAATATTTATTTTGCTTAAGGGAATCCATTTTCTCTGTTTATTATTTTTATTATTTTACTAAGCAGCATCAACAAGCACACACACAGGCACACACACGCACAAACGCACACATAACATGCGAAAAGCAACCGCTCAATAAACAATAAAACAATGCCCCAACGACGAAAAGCTTTTGTCTGCCCACGCGCAGAGCATAAGCTTTTCATTCATAAGTTTTGTTCTGTCATTTTACTACACACAATTTTATATATATTTGAAGGCATGTAAATATACGCAGGTGTATATATGTGTATAAATATAAAGGGAAATGAAAATCGCCCACGTTGGTATTTATTTTTTGTTTGGCTGATTGGAATGCGTAAAATGCCGCTGCCTCTGTTTCACTTACTCACACTCACCTCTCTCTACACTCCATACTCTGCTCTTAAATACGCACAGCTTTGTAGCGGCGGGTGAAAATGAAATGAATGGCAGTATTTGGCGTGCTGGAAAGAAAACGTCGACATCGACGTTGGCGTCGCTGACTGCGTGCTAGTCTTGCGTGGGCGAACAATTCCACAGTGCGTTATCAAAAATAAATTGTATACACATTTATATATATATATATATATATATATATATATATATGTGCGGGTGTGTATGTGTGTATGTATTTTGGCCAGGCCAACGAGGCGAGGCTGCTGCGTGGGCCGTGTGGCAAATTACAATAACCAAGTGGCAGTTTTTTAGGGCCCACTGATGACTGCGCACTTTAATGTGACGACGCTCCCACACACTCTCACATATGTGTACTCCACATTAGATTTTCAAATTACTTGGGTCAACATAATTAACGGCCCTGCCAACCTACTGTAAATGCCAAATCGCATTCAAGCGAACAACGGAAGTGCCAGAAAGCAACAACAGCAACCACCACAAATTCACTATTGAAATTCAACTTGGAAAGTTCACATTTTGGTTTATTGATTCAATTGGCTACAATTGGAAATTGTTGTTCCTGTTGTTGTTCTTGCTGCTGTAGTTGTATTAATTACAGTCACCCAATGATGAAGGGAGCTTTGAGTAGAGTACTCCACTCTACACATACAAACATATACACACACGTATATACATGCATGATTCTGTAATTCTCAATGGGCTCTCAATTCGCACAATTAATTTGCCTCCAGATTGACCCGAAAGGTCAAATACAGTCGCATTAACCTTCGTTAGCCCCGACCAAGGCCCAATTAAGAGTAAAGCAGGCTCTAGTTTAAAAATACATTTGCGCTAAATAAAAAACCAACACCCCAAAAAACCAACAACAAAATTGTCAAAATTGGCGAGATTTGCTTAAATTTGTGACACAATAATACCTACAATTTATATAATAATTAATTAAAGTTATATTTAGTTGATTGCAAATTAAAGTAATTATTCTATATATGAACTTTACAGCTAAATAATTTTATTTGATCGATAACTGCCCCCATTTCTCTATTATCGATAAATTTCGATCTCTGATAGCAATAAATGTAAGGGCAGGATCTAATTAATTGTAATTATTTCGTTTATTACTATTTTCCTTGCAGAATGAACATGAGAACTATGGAATTTATTATTAGGTAAATTTGGTATAAATGTGTTTCTTGAAAATCAAATTTTAAATATTAAATGAATGAAATAATTGAAAAACAACAAATTCTTGTAAACGTGAACAAAAGAAGAAGAAACAAAACGTCGTATTGATATTGGCAAGTAGGACAGGTAGCGAGATGATTTTCTGTGAAACTTATCGGCACCAGTTCTGTTAGCCGTTTTGGCTTGGCCAACGGCATTTCATCTTACGAATCGCTTAAGCTTAAATCCACGCGTTATCTGTGTTATCTGTAATCAATTCGACATCATCCGAAATGAGCACAGCCTTCGGGACTTCTAGGCGTGGTACAATCCACGAGCCATCCTGATGAAGCTGAATTTCAGTGTCGTCGCTCCCAGCAGCGACGACTTTAATATCTTTTGAAAATATTCATCGATCACTAAATTATTGTAGATGGCTGGCCAATCGCCGACTGAACATTTTTAGATTGCAGCAAAAAATTACCAATTTTATCAGCTTTGCCAATTGTCAAACAATTAAACAAAAACTTGCACTCAGAATGACTGATTTTATTTCTCTAAGTTATCAATATTTTCGATTAAATTATATAAGCATGACTCGATTGTTGATAATGATCAAGAATAATTGGATTCGAAGATGAGTTCGAAGATGGTTTTTTCTTCTGTTTACTAAATACACAATTAACAAGAGACATTCTATCATTCAACTGATTCAATCAGGTGAGTCAGGTGAACCAAAAATATTTATTTGTTATAAAATGTATACTATTTATAATATTTAATATTTATTTATTATATTTGTATAATACTTGTTTATTAGAGCCCACTTTGCACAAAGCAAAAAGCGGCCTGGCAATGACGTCAAAAGGATTTCTTTTTTTTTTGGCGTAGGTTTTTGTCTTAAGGAGCAGTTCAATGGCTGACGGCTTGGCTGGATGACTGGATAACTGGTGAGGTGAGTTGAGTCACACAACTCAGCCCGTGGCAAGAACAACAACAGCAGCAAGAAGAGCAACAAAAGAAGATTATATTTATTTAGCAAACAGATGCCAGTCAGTCAGTCCGTCTGTCAGTCAGTTTGCCTTTTGTTTTATATCAATCGTCAGAAACCGCAAATTGTGGCGTCGTTGAATTACAATAATAACAACAACAACAAACACACTTTAAAGTTTAAACAGTTGCCAGCCGGCTCTGGTCAAAAATAAAAAAAAAACATCAAAACCGTTGATCACCGATTGCCAAATGTCGACTGGCGCCCACAAACATCCGCTGCCATGAATCAGTTTTAAATTTTTTATAACTCAGAGAGACAGAGAGAGAGAGAGAGAGATAGGCATATTCAGATATTATGTGGGTTGCGGTCGCTGGCCTGGAATGCTGCAGATCGACAGGAAGTATGCCAACTCATGAGCTCTCCATGCATCGTTAACCGTTTATCGTGCTTGCCACGTTCTTAATCCGTTTTGCGTAACTTAGGTCAGTAACTTTCGCGATAGTGCCACTTGCCACAGGCGGAGACAACCAACTGAACGTTAGCCAGATAACGTTCTAAATGTGAGTAACTTTATGTAAACAAGAGAGTAAAAATTCAGAAGTAGTTCTATTGATAATACTACTATAAATGTTTATATTTTAATCGTCATTCTCTTTGCGAGTTAGTTTATTAATAGAATTACTGTTACTGTATGGGAATGGGAATTCCCATTTCATTGGAAATCAACCAAAATAGGTTTCTGCCTGAGATAAGCATTTACAATGTGCGTTCGGTTTCCTGGAAATTATACACGAATCAGCTAAGTTTATGAAAATGCGTCTTAATTTAATGAAATTCAACTTCAACCAAGCAAAACCAGCGAAATTCTTGCACGTTTTACAATCGTTGAGGCGTAAAAAATCATTATTTGAATTGTGGAACAACTTTAAGAACTCGTAGAAAACCCAGATGTTGCTTTAGTTTTACTTTCCCTGTTAGATATGCTTCACTGTATTTCTTACTACTACTTTAAGGCGTTCGTCAAGTTTCGTTTTGCTTTAAAATTACCAAATCATGTCAAGTACACCTTAAAGATAAGCTACTCGACATATTGGGCAATATATAAGCTATGAAGTCACTTTTTCCATAGCTCAAATTGCACATATATATATCTCTATAGAAAATCAAAGTTCTGTCTATGAGCAGGTGAGTCAGAGGCTTGTGGCTTATTAGTCAGCAGTAAGGTAGACCACATTTAGTCTACTATTTGGCGGCTCTAATCGCTGTTATCTGCCACACAGAATTTATAATTTTGCAGTTATTTTTTTGGACGCACCGCTTTACGTCCCGGGGCTGACCTTGTGGGCGTTGGCTTTCAAGGCCATGGCTGGCATTGGCTCATGTTGCACTTTGATGTTGTTGCCAGGTCGCGTAATTTATACCGCAGGGCTTACATAATTTTCAATTTTCTCGCTTAACTTGTTACCCGAGTCCCACGCGCGCTTTTCGCACCCCAGTTTCCATTTCCAATCCTAAAGGTTTTCTTGCCCCTCCACTCCGACGCCCTTCCTCTTGCTGAAGCAAAATGCGTGGGCTTCGCTTAGATTTTTGTTTTGGTATGTACGGGCGAGGCCGGGCATTCCGGTGTGGGGGGTTGTGCGGTTGTTGTCGGTCTTCGGTTGCTTAACTGTATTTTGCCATTTGCGTGGGACTTTCATTCATGAAAATTTCTCGTTTCGAGTCACACATTATGCAGCTGTCGCCGTTTGCCGTTCACCGTTTGTGTGTACATAAAAAGCACGTTGTGCAGACTCTATACGTGTATTTGTAAACACACACACACATATATATATATATATAAGACCCCTTCATTTTGTCGAGCGCATGCGTTGTCATTTTATTGAGTGGAATGGCAGGTGGGGGGTGGCTGCTTGGGGCAGCTTTTTGGAGATATTTTGTGCACGCGCAAAAAGCATATCCTTGAAATGCTAAGGCTTGGGCTTTGTGGCTGTGTTTTTGTAGCTTTTGCTGTTGCTGTTTGCAAATATCAGGGTCACGGTTATAAATTTAAACATTCGGCTTGTCTCCAAAAACGACCCTGTTGGCAACCATGTCCTTGTGTGTGTGTTTGTTTTCGGAGAGTTTTCTGATTGTGTTGACTTCATTGATGAGTTTTGGCTGCAATATATAACCAACAGACGCTCCACTTCACACACACACACACATACCACTTAAGAGCTGATTCCCGCCACGCTCAACATTTGCATAGTTGAGAGCTTCCACTTTATGCCAGTTACTAACTTTCCCCACCAACCCGCGGCCCAACCTACACCGCACTAGTGGCTTCGCTATCATAAGCGTTTGCTGGAGTATAGATTGTATATATGTATGTATATATAAAAACAATCATGTGTGCATATATTTTTACAAGCATATGTACATAAATTGTCTCTACATAACATCCCAGACATACACACGCAAGCACACAAACACACCCACACATTCACACGCTGCATGTCAGAGCAGCGAGCTCAATGAATCAACACACGCATTGAACGCATACCAATGCACAAAAATATCAATGAACTTTACACAAACTTATGAGCGTGTGCTATGCGCACATGCGAGGTTTCTGCTGTTGTGCGAGAGCGAAAACGAGAGAAACAGATACATAAGGAGGGAGAGTCTGTAAGGTGAGCGAAGTGTAGAAAACAGTGCAATGAGTAAGGTGAGAAATTTATACACACACAAAATTTAAAATATGGTGATATGATTTTCAATGACATTAAATAATCGAAAATTAAATTAAGCTTAGTTTAGCTGATTTGCAACTTACTTATTGTGCATAGAAATGTTGAAAACATTTATTATTTTTATTCAACATAAAAAACTACACAATTGACATCCAATTTCCTAGCGGGCTCATTCTACACGCTCACCTTTTGTACGATTCAGCCTCTCTCTTTAACTATTGTTCGTATGTGCATGTGTGTGTGGGTGCTGCTGTTGCAGGCGGCCGCACCACACTTGTTGTTGCCTTTATAGGTATTTGTATTAACACAGGCGGAGCTCAGGATCAGTGATACCAAATCAACGACTTTTTATAATCAATATTAAAATAAATATTAACTGTAACATCCTGCAAAAATAAGAGCAATACCTATTTGACTATCATATTTCTCTCGCATTTAGCTGCCATTCATTCTTCTTATATGTGTGTAATTTTCATTATAAGTATCATGCAAGAACTAACTGCTGGTGTTGGCTCTTGGGGCACAATATTCGCGCTCAGAGAGCCGAATTGCGCTCACAGCTAGATAACAGCTCACGATGAGTACAACAGCGAGATAACACCTACAGCACAGCATTTAAGAAATCATTTGCACAATATTGAGGTAACATGTGCGGCAAAATGAACAACCAAATCGAACCGAAAGCAGCAGCACAATAACAGGTTGTGAGAGTATAACAGAAACCGCTTAACAGTATGTTAGCTGTTAAGCCCACATTCTGCTAATAGTGAACTGAGAGCATATTTTTCGTTTATTTTTTCATTCCTTTAGCGTATCTGCATCGTATCGCTTGTTGCCCGCTCGGTCGTACGGTGTTTCGGTGTGCGGTGTTCAGTGCGCGTTTTTTAGGCTCTGTTTATTTCATTTGCTTAACACACTCAAATTCGACATACACATACATATACACACACCTTAACGATACATACACGGTAGTGATTTGGCGGGCTTGTGTGCGTGTACGAATTAAAGTGCGATACAAAAACACACAGAAAAAAACAAAAAATAACGAGCACAGTGTAAATAAAAATTTTAAAGCAACCAATGCCAAATAAACAACAAATGCAATTTTATTATTATTGTTAATAAATCTCAAAGAGAAAGAGAGAGCAACAACAGAAAAAGCGCTTGGGAAAATTCTACACAAAACGTAGCTGGCAAAAGATTTCATTGTAAAAAATTGTGTTTCGTTTGCTTGCTTGACGTTCGCGTGTATATGTTTGCTGTATACAAGTGTGTGTGCCTGTTTGTATGAGAGTAGAAACACAACACAAAAAGGAAAGCAGAAGCAGCAGAATTACACAAAAAATGTGCGCCAGGCAAAGCAAGCAGCGATAACAACAACAGCAGCGGATGATGTAAACTTTAGTAAGGCAAAAGAAAACAAAACAGAAAAAAGACACAAAAACTTGAAAAAAGCAAAACAGCAAAAAAGTGAGCAGTGAGTGCATTTGCCAAAAAAAAAAGCAAAAGAAGCCGAGCTTTTCACAATGCCGGAAACGGAGTACGAATACTGCAGTAAAGAGTGGCTCCAATCGGAGCTGAGAGACAGCTGCGATGCCAAAAAGCTGATCATACTAGACTGTCGCGGCTCGCAGGAATACAGCGAATCGCACATTCGAAGTGCCGTTAGCTTTAGCATACCGAGCATTATGCTGCGTCGCTTGGCTGCTGGCAAGATCGATTTGCCATCGACAATCAAATCGCAGGAGCTGAAAGAGCGCATTCAAGCGGCCTACAAACTCGGTCTTTTTATACTCTACAACGATGTGGGCGTGCCGCAGCAGCAGCAACCGCAGGATGTGATAGCGACTGGTGCAGCAGCCTTAGCCATGTTTGGTGGCAACTGCAACACCGATGCAACAATCAATGTGCTACATCGTCGTCTCAAGCAGGACGGTTGTCGCGTTGTCTCATTGCAAGGTGAGTTCATAAATCAATCTCTCTATTTGTGCAAAAGTATTTCAAGAATGAATAAAGAAACACAAATTTATATTTATACTTTATTCTCAGTTGTTATAGTATTTATTTTGTTTATTGTTGCTTAGGTGTTCTGCGTGAAATAAAGAAAACAAAAGCCAGAAAAAGCATATAAATGCATGCCATAAATAAACATTTGCTCGCCATTATTATTATATATTATTGTTATTCTTATAAATGTTATAATTAGTAGTCTAGTCACAAAAATTCAAAAATACTTGCGGTTATTTATTATTAACAAGGCCGCGATCGGTCGCCAGTACGGGGCATCTATATTCGCCAGCTGATAAGCAAAAGCGCCGGTCTCTATGAATAGATTAAATGTCATATGCGCATAGACAGACAGACATACTCTATAAATGATTTTTCGAAACACGCCAGAACAGTTTCTAGTGGCGCCTATAAAATACAGTGCTGCTGCTTGAACTTGTTGTTGCCTGCCATAGAACCTACAATGAAAAAGGTGCACGCTTTTGATATGACAATAATAATCTCTGTGTTGCTCACTACTCTATAAGGTAGATTTCATTTGCATATCAGAAGATTTTCCTAAAAGTTGTAAGGCAGCACACAAACCAGCTTAATGGGTTGCAACTTGAAATAAATAAGAGAGTAATAGCAAGGAAACCTACTGAAAAATATGTTTGTGTTATTATAATTTCTCTTGTGTATCGTAAGCAATCTTAGTACAATTTGTACAATTATTCAATATGCTGATAGGTTTTATAAAAATCCGTTTGAAAAGATATAGCTTTAATAATATATTTTAATGCAATCGTTAAACGATTCCTATCGATATTCGTGAAGTGACTAAAGTTATTGCTGGGCTGCATTTGATAAATGAGAACTTATGTTCAAAATTTAGTGTCTCCAATTCTTATAGATTCTAAGATTATCGCTTTTTAGAGACGATTGAGAAACAACACATACGAACATACAAACTGTAGAGAACAGGAAAAGACATACTTCAAATTTGTTGCAAATTCAATGACTTAAAACTATAAATTATTTATAATGTATAAATTATGTTTATACCAGTGTGTAAATAAAATAAATTATATACATTCCGCGTAATTTGATTACTTGGTATTTATGGTGGTAAAAACTGATGTACTTGGGTTTATTGTGATAAAAACTGTACCAAACGTAACGGGACCTTGTTTACGCTTTTTTATAAAGTGACTTTCTTCTTTGCTATGATTCATTGGAAAGTTCCGTTCGTTTTTTCCAAGATTGTTTGGTTATTTGTGGTTTTTTGTTTGTTTGATTATAATTAGTCAGTTTTCTAGATTTTGGAAAAGTAATCAAGAAGTTATATGGAATTTCTTTTAATGGAAACCAGGAAATGTGGAATTTTAGGCTGTATGCACTCTGAGAGTTACATAAACCAGTTGGACAAGATGTTGGTGAGCTTTTTGGAGAATCAACCAGACCCATAACTCTTATTCAAGCAGGATAACTCTCAGCATAGTCGTAGGTGGTTTCTGGAAAGGAATTTTAACCTTTTAGAGTGACCAGCAAGATTACCCGACTTGAATGACTATTTTACTTAACGTGTATTTAAAGCAGCTAATTGTAGAACAAAAGCAATTTGTTTTCAATTTATTTTTATGATGAAAAAATCCAGTGCTATTTTTTTCGATTTTCGCTGAGTATATATGGTTGTTGCATATATTATTATCTGAATTATGTGTGGTTGGCCTGATGCTGACTGACTCTGGCTTCATATTTATTTTTATCACTTTTCAATTTCCGTTCACTTGCAAGCTCCCTCCCCCTTCCACCCGTCTCTCACACAACAGCTGTTTATACCCCCGAAAAAAGCATGCTTCAGCAGTGTGCTAATAGTGCAAATTGACAATAGAGCGTCAATAAATGGCTGGGTGGCTGTGGTTGCCTCCTCGTCCCTCCGTTCCCTTTCCATTCCGGACCACTTTCCCTTCCTTGCCCCTTCATCACCATTGTTTATTCATTTAATTTGGAAAATAGAACTTGAAGCAGAACTCGGACACAAATTAGCATAAGATAAGGTCACACAGACAAATGCAGTGACGTCAGAGGCTCTTACAGATCCTGAGTAAGACGACTACCAGCTGCTGTCTCTGCTCTGTTCAGGTAATTAGACGAACGAACAGAAATTTTACGACTGGAAATACCATGGGATTAGCTGGAAAATTGGTAAATCTGACAATTTTGATGACACTTATGCCGAAGTCGAATAATACCGTGGAAATTCTGTCACCTTTTTGTTCTTTTGTTTTTGGGCCGTAAATGGGATGCTTCAAGAGTGTGTCGCCTCGTCCATTGTTGCAAGTTGCAAGGGTACGCCTAATGATGCCAAATGCTAAACGAACTTGCTTCTGTGTCTGTCTCACTTTGAACAGCAGGTACAAGCTAAAGTTATATATATTTCATATGTATATATATATATATATTTTTTAAAGAATTTCCATACTCTGCACTATTATTTTTTTTTGCGATAAGCGGTAATTTTTTTCTACTCATCGCCATTTCGATTCGCAGCTCCACTTTGGCCCACTACATCAGGCTTATCTTATCTTCTGCGGGGTGCTAACCATTCCCCTCTATTTTGATATTTTTCTTTTTTAATGTTGATGTGAATGCAAATGGCAAAACGGAATTTATTGTTGTATTGGTTGATAAACCGATAAATGTATTTATATCTCTTGGATGTGTATTGCATGTAGTAGATAGTGAATGAAAAGAAACCCAATTGGAAGTAATCATGAAATTTGGATTAGTAAAGTCTATCAGAAAAGTAAGTTAATGGTAGTAGTAATATATGTGTTATTATTCCATATTTTCCTATATATCATCATAAATTTGTGTACCTGCACTGGAATCGATTAGGTATATTTTCGTGTATATTATAAATTTCTATTGATTTTTTCTTTAGATTAAGCTTAAAAGCAAAGTTGTCTGCATTTAAAAATGTCATTCATTATTTTGGATCGAACTATTTATAAATGTTGTCAATTAAATATGTTTTAGTTATTCTTTTTATTCTTCTTGTGGCTTTTTTAAGCGCTTAATTATAATCTCATTGCACATGCTGTGTTTGCCATTGTTCGCTGTTGTGTTTGACCAACAAACAAGCAGAAGATGTTAAGCTAGTGGGATAATTAGTTTGTCGTCAAAGCGACCTGTTTACTTTGCCCGTGCAACAAGAAGCATTCAACACTCTTTGTTGCCTGTTCAGTTCATGGCGCTAATTAACCTTGAAATTCAATCAAGTCTCGGGCAATTATTCGCCTCTGTTGCTCGATGCTGTCATACACAGGAACGAGTAAAAACAGTCAAGGCTCATGCCAGGATAGTGCGAGGGGTGTCAGCCGGATGCATTATGCATTGCTGCTGTGGCTGTTGCGATGGTTATTGCAGATGCGAAATTCATTTTAATTAAATGCCACTTTGTATGCATTTCTCAGAATTAAGACAATTAATATGGGGGCCAAGAGTCACAGAGAGTCATTGCTTGTGTGTGGGAGAGAGCACACAAACACACACACTCACACATATATGCACATATATAGTTGACAAGCAGTTTCTTAAACTAAGCGCTTCCGTTGCACAAAAAAATTTAATTCAATTATACTATTTTAGCAAAGTTTCAAACCCATCACATGATCAACACACGCTCCTGGCATGGACCCACTCTCTTTCTCTCTCTTTCACTTGTGCTTCCCTTGCGGCCCTAGCTAACGTAAAGTCAACGAACGATGCGTTGCGGTCGTCTCTGCCTGCAGTCGCAGTCGGCGACGACGACGCTGACGCTGCCGCCGCCGCCGATACTTTTATTGGGGAGTTGGAAGTTGAGTTAAAATTATAGACAGAGGCGACGCGTCGGCAGAACTTGTCTGACTCTGTTTATTTTTGTTGTTTTTTTTTTTATTTTATAGCCAGGCGGATACAAAGCTGCTCCACTGTTCTCGGTGTCTCTCGACTAGTCGTCTGTTCGTTCGTCTGTCTGTTGGCCTGTCTGTCCGTTTGTCTGACTCCTCTGCATCGTCGACCCTTTTATAGAAATTGAACTCGGCTGCTGCGCATGCGCAGCGGCGTCGACGTTGACGTCGCATCGTCGCCATAAAAACCACTCTGTGGTATGCATTTCCACGCGTCGTCGTCGTCGTCGCCACATTCGCATTTTCCCAACTAGCTCTCTACACACTTACACAGAAACACGTATATAAATATATAAATATATATATATATACACACATATATATATAAATATATGTGTGCATTTGTCGACTTGAGGCTCGTTGGAGAGTTGTTTGCCTCATTTGTGGACAAGTTGCTTTAATTTTGTTTTTGGGCTTAAACAATTTTCACAAGTTTTCCACAAACGAGTGCGTTGCGCGTTTTCTTTATTTTCACACACACACACGAGACACATCACAACTACACACACACTCGCAATTCGTATCTGTTTCCAAGGCCGACGCTTGCCTCATTACAATTTGATGATAGTTCATCAGAATATGTTGCCTCGTCCTCTACCTCTACCTTTTGCCTTTGCCTCTGTTTCTGCTCTTGCCTTTGCCTGTGGCTTCTCGCTGCACCCACACTCCCTCCTCCGCATCTACCACAGATTTCAAGTTGTCTGCCTTTACCGAAAAACGCCAAATGCCACCGAAGCAGAAGCCTTTTTAGCATTGCTCTTATTCCGATGCTGGGCTCAACTTGCCACTACATAACTGTAAGAGAGAGCGAGAGAGCAACTTGTATTTTTTAAAGGAGAGTTCAATAGAATTGAATTGAGTTCTGCTTCTAGGAAAATAGATCTTTCAGAAACTGCATTTACTATAAAGTAATTAGTTACATTAGAATTAAAATTCTATATTTTTATTATATTATTTATTTCGTGCTTAGCAATAACTAGCTCTTATTAATTGGAATTGAAAATGAAGAGAAAATACCAATTAAAATAATTGGCACATCCATTGCCATAAAGTATTTAGCTACATTGAAATGAATGTCCGTAATTTTAATTATTTTTCTTATTTGTTTCTTTGGAATCGGAAATGCACATAAAATAAAATAACTGGGAAATGCTTTCTAAATCTTTTAATTTTGGCAACCATGCAAATTGTTATTTGATGACGCTGCAATGTGTACTTACAAAAATCAGTATAAAGCTTAAAGATAAAATATCTTTCTTTAAAAATAAATCGCTTGAATTTGGACTTAATCATCACACTGTGCACTGCTTAATGTTTTATTTTTTTTTGTCGCTTTGTGTTGACACTAAACAACAAAACTGCCCACATGCAAAATGGATGTGTGTCCAGACACACAGACTGACGAACGGACAGCCGGACGGAAAGCATCTTTACGTTGGCGTCTTATTAAGCAATCTCAACACACACACACATACACTGGAAAAAAAATAGCAACGCTGGACAGCTGGATCGAAACAGTTGGTTAGATTTCTTGAGTTTTGTGATTGTTGCTTTGCTCGAATTGTCGACTCTGTCGGCCTACGTTTTGGTTTGCTTTGACAGAGTTATTTTTGTTGTTGTTGTGGTTGTTGTTATTGTCGGCGCTTGATTTGGGTCAAAGTTTGTGTGGGCTTTAATTAAGCGCAGTCCGCCTAACGTTGAGAGGAGACCCACATTGGCAACGTGTCAGCTTTCTGAAGCCACCTGCGATGGCGGAGACTGAGACCAGAAAAAACACACACAACACACGCATAATGCAAATATTTGCAGAATACTGATGATGAACAGTGGGGTGGGGTAAAGGGGGACAAAAAAAAACGACAAACGACTTCCGGTCAAAGCAGTGCGAGGGCGTTTCTGGTGCCTTTGTGTGTGTATGTGTCTATAGTAGTGCTGCATACCTCTGCGTCGCTCGCATGACTTCAGCGGAAGTGTGCAGGGCGTGAGTTTGTTGCACACAAAACATAAACAACAAAAGCAGAAGAGTCGAAGAGTCGAGTTGAAGAATCAGTGGCGCAATGCGAAAAACAAACGATGACGATGACTTCCCGTCCGCTTCCCTTTACCGCCCCCACCGACTCATTAGTTAGTTGCCTGTCTTGGCGGGGGATCTGGACGCGTAAATTTTTGTATTCTTGGAATTAGCAAAGCAACTGCAAGAAAAACAACGACCACAACCACAACAGGCAAAGCAAAAAGAAGAAAAAAGAAGAGTAGAGCAAAGCAGAGGAGAGCTGTTGAATTTTTCGCGGCGCGAAGAAATGAAGAACAAGAGAGATATTAAAAAAAAGACTGCCAGCGAAATGAAATGGAGCTAAGGAATTGTTGCACGCTTGCATGCATAAATCTACAGTAATAGCAACAACAACAACAGCAACATGAACGCACTTCATCAAAGTGCAAATAAGCAGCGTATTCCAAAAGAGACAGCAGGAGCAGCAGCAACGTCCAGAAGAAGAGAAGAACAAACGAAGAGAGCGCCAATCATGAGTGTTGTGTGTATTAATCCAAGAGAGAGGGAGAGAGATGTAGAGAGTGTAGTCAAAGAGGGGCAAGGAGAGCCAACCAGAGAACATGGATTCGATTGTGTGTCAGTACTTATATGCATGCATGCATTCGCAAGTGCATGTGTGTGTGTGGTTCGTGTCTCTACTTAATGCTAGCTGTGAATGCCGTTTTTAAGCTATCGTTGTTGTTGTTTAAAAAAGATATAATATGAATGGACAAAGTTTTGTGCACTAGCGAGAACGTAACGGGTTGTGAAAAAAGATCAAACTTAACTATTGTTATTGAGACAAAAGCATTGCTGAGATTCTTGGCGAGAGTTACGAGTCAACAAATTGCAGTAATAGTTGATTATAAGCTGAAATGATTTCTAGAAGTTTTTTTTATCACTTATCTTTAACTTGTTCTCTTAAAGTTGTTGCCAAAGTGCTGCTTTGATTTTAGGTTTTCGCCAGAGCGCATCTCGCCGTTGTCGTCGTTAAATTTCTACACATTCCTTTCTGTTATTGCACCCCGCTGATGTTGTCGCTTCTGCAACGCTTCTCTTTTCTTTTTTATCGCCTCTGTTGTCCCCTTCCATTTGCCTTATGAATATAGCATGCGGTGCGTACCATTTCCTCTTGCTCCCCTCTGATCTCTCTCTCGCCTTCAACTGCCCCCTGGCATTTGCCACATTCTGTTGATATTGCCACTTTTGCCCCCCAGCATCTGCTGTTTAATGCCAGCTGTGCTGTTCTGTGCTTTCCATAGCTTTTTAGTTTGTATTAAATAAAATGCGATTGGATTCGATTGTCGTCGCCCCCAAAAAGAAGCTAAACAAAGCGTCTCTACCCATTAACTTGTGGATCTAATATTAAATATACAATATCTCTGATTGTTTGAGAAAGTTTCTACAGTAAGTTAATACATAAAAGTATTTTTCATTGAATTCGCAAGCAAAAGTAAGCATTTTACGATTAATATTTTTTTTTGCTTATATGGATAACCATAACTTATTGTGCTTTTTAAAAGAAATTAAAAAAAGCATGATTCATTGATTTAAATAAGTTTGTTACATATAAAATTAAAAATAAACATTAGTTGTAGATGCAATTAGCAATTCCCTTTTGGGCTGGCACCGTTGGAAATGAGCTTATTGTAAAAATTCAGTTAGATTGCGTGTTATCTTTGTGCGTTTTGTCATTCACATTCATATTTCCTTTTTTTTTTGCTGTGCCAACCTTTGTGCCTTTGCAGGGCTTTTTGCTACACACGTTCGCTTGCTCATAACTTTCATATGCAATGTTTATAAGTGCTCTGTCTCTTTCAACCTCACACATGCAATTGATGTCCGTCTTTGGTATTGTTTTCATTTGTTGTTGTTCGCCTTTTTGCCATTTCATTTTGAAATTAAATTCTAAGCACTTCGCACGTATCTCTCTCTCTGTTTGTTGTTCATGTTGTTACAGGTATTGTTTATAGTATTTATTGTTCGCCTATGTCATGTATTGACCAGTGTTATGTTGAAACTGTTAATAATACGGATTTACTGTGCAATTTTTACTAGGTACTAACTAAAATTGAATATGTTGAAATTTTTTAAAGAATATCTGCTAGTCGTGCAATATTCAATTGTTACATCATATATTTTAGCACAGCGCGTGGCGCGCTCTCCCGGCGTCTCCTTCACCATCCCCCCATACTTACCTATCTCTCTTTGTGTAACGGAAGTGTCCAATGCAAACAAAAAATCAATAAATTTTAAGCAAAATGTGACTTCAACTCTCTCTCGTTCTCGTTTTCGCTCTCGTTCTCTTGTTCGCTTATGCTGCACTTGTTGCGTGCACAAAGAGACGACAGTAAATTCAACTGCAGAGCAGCAGCAGGCGGCAACAGAAGCACCGGCAACTAGAAGCTGCACATTAAACTTGACCTTATTTGTAAAACACAGCCACGCGCTGTGCTCCACGTCAAGGACCCACCCTGCCCCCCTTTCTCCAAGCCTTCCTTTGTTCTTTGCTGCTGCCAAAATAAATAAAAAATAAACATGCGCTCAAAACTTGCACTTACATTTACAGAGATTTACTGCCATAAATTCATTCAACAGTTACACAGATACAGATACAGATACAGTTACTTAGACAGATAGTTACAGTAATTTGTGTACTCTCTTAGAGAGCAGTTTCAATTATCCAGGATTTTGTGAACTCTCTTCTTCTATTCCCTCCTCTCTCCCTCCCTCTTTCTTCTTGACTACAATTGAATTGAAATTAAATTTTGGTAACGACGTTGCCGCATTTCATGCAATTGCGTATTCCGACAAAATTACACATAATTAATTAATAATGTGCGGCAGCTTTTAGCCAGAGACGGCTGAGGCAGAGGCGGAGACGAAATAGGTCCCTCAGGATACTTAGGCTAATACCAGAAAAGCTGCGTGCGGATCTACGTGATATTTATAACTTCTGGTACTCCTGCTAACAGCTTTAGGAACTGGCCTAGAACAGCAGACTGCCAAAACCTGCAAATGGTAGCCTTGCTTTTGCTATTGCCTATTTACATTTTGATTGATTGGCTTACGCAGTTTGACATTTAGCCAGGACAGAAGCAGAGGCACCAGCAACAGCAGAAGCAGCTAATCGCCTCCCTCAAAATATGTAAGACCTCAAAATTTCGTGTAACCAATCTCTAACCGGATTCGGTCTGTGTACGACCGCCCCTCACCATGCGTTTCACCCACACAACCCTAAGCTTACCACAAACCGACAACAGGCAACATAAACTCAGTCATTAGTTTAAAATGTTGTCTTGGCCCGATTAAAATGGCTTTAACTTTATTTTGACTGTTCTGCTCTCGGCTCTTTCTTTTTATTTTATTGTTTTCGATAAACACTTATTAGGTGTACGTGAGGATGTATGCTGGTGTGTAGCATTTGGCCTGAAGAGAGAAGAGAAGAATTAAATTAAATAGTTACTAGAAGAGCAAATTGAAAACAAATAATAATATAAACTAATAATAACAATAACTAATCACAATTTGAAGTGATAATAAAAATATATGCGTGAATGATGATGTCTATATGTATTGTATATATCTATCTGTTTTTTTTTTAATTAATAACTAGCATAACTATGTAAAAGTTGAATTCCAGTTAAAATTTGTGATTTATAGAAGCTTTTAAATCTTTATGATTTGTGTTACTGAATGTTACTGAATTTGTTATAAATTTAAATATTAACAATTAGCTAGAATTTGTTAAAGCTACTGCACGGCATAGATTTGAAACAACATTTATTGTGCTTAAAAAATAATAAATACCAATTTTGTATCACTAAGAAATTTTAATTGGGGCTATACCTTAAAATTTTAATATTCAATGTTTAATATTTAATGGTTTACTGTGCATTCAGGTTTTTGTTTTTGTTCTATTAAAGAATTTACTTATCATCTAAAGTTGTATTAGGGTATTTAATCTTTGACTTTCTAACTTGCGCTTTACTTCTGAAACTTTAATCCCTCTCAAGTTAAGTAATATAATCATTTATCCTTTAAAAGTTGTAGTCATCTTACGGTATTTAATATTTAAGTACTTATTCGATACCCAATTTATACCCGTTTATCTGCTAAATAGGCTTATTCACCTCTCTCTGCTCCCTTTGCCGATGACTCTGTCTTTGCTTCACTTGCACATTTGCCGGCTATTAGCATGTGCAACAATGTAGAACGTTGGCGCAACTCGTTAAAGGTTAATGCAACAAACTAACTAAACCGACAATAGCTTCTTGTTGGCTGTGGAAGGCAAAATGCGGAAAAGAATCTAGCTTAACATTATGTGGTACGTCCGCTTACTGTCATTTGCCACACTCCCCGCTCCCTTTGGCACCAACAGCTATGCTGTGCAAATTGCAGCAAATTGACTGAAAATGTGGCAACGAATTTAATTCAAATGCATGGATGGAATAGAAATCAAATGAACGAAAAGTGAGTCGCCAGAGTAATGACTTTCTATACCCTATTTTGGGTACTATCAAAAGAGTATATAGTAGTTGCATAAATATGTAAAACGTAACAACGCTTTTGAACTATTTACTCTTATGTTTTCTTTACTATTCGAATTTCTGAATGTTCTATGGGGGAGTAAAGAGTATTTTTTTGTAGCCTATGTTGCTTACTCGTTTTATGTTATTGTTGTTTCGCATTTGTTTTGTAACTGTTGGAGAATGCGAAATTGCTTTTTAACAAATAGTTGCGAGCTAAGAGTTGTGGCCTCCATGTATATACACACAGACACACACACACATATTTATATATATATTAATTTATCTGTCGTTCGCTCTGTTGTCTGTCTCTCTATCATTCTTTCTTTCGCTTTACCACATACATACATAGTTTTCTTACTTTCGTGGCGTATTCATTCATAAAAAGCATTTGGGCGCCGACTTTGAAGGCACAAGCGGCTTATATAAAAGCAAACTCTTTCTTTCATTTTCGCAATAACGCGACTGTGTGTGTTTGGTGTTGTGTGTTCACATTTGTGTGAGTGTGTGGGTGTGTACGTGTTTTGTGTATTTGTGTGTATAACAAGTATACACGCCTCAAAGTTAAATAACTGCAGCACCAAAAGCTGTGCGCCGGTTCTTGTCTATGCTAAAATGTTATGCTCAGCTCAGGGCAGAGCTCAGCTCTCCTTTCGTCTCTGGCTTCATCTGACGCCTCTCGTCTTGTCTTGTCTCTGCACTCTTTTTATCTCTTTCTCTCCCTCTCTCTCTCTCTATATATACATATATATATACATATATGTATACACATATATATATATAGTACGCGGGCGTTGGCTTATTTAGAATATTTTGTTTGCTGTTATTGTTGTAGCTGCTGTTTTGTACACATTTTAAGCTACGTTCATATTTGGTTTTATGGCCGTAGGTGGTTTCAGTCGTTGTGCTTGCTCTCTTTTTTGTTTTTGTTGTTGTATTACTGCTGCTGGTCGCGTGGGCGACATTGTTGTCGGCAGCTGCTGCTGCGCTGTGGACGTCAAGTGCTTATCCGAAGCACAGTGGGTCAAACAATTTAACTGGGAATTATTATAGATTTTCATTGAAGATGTGCTGTAAATTAAAAGTTGAAACTAGTTATGGGTTATTTAGATTTATATTTATTGGAAATCTATGGCTTATATATAGCACATACATAATAATAAACAAATTCCAATAAAATTTTCTAAACAAAAATATAAAACAACATTGCAAACAGTCTTTGGTATTTCCATAGCACATAAACGTGTGATTTGGTTTGCTTTTGCTGTTCGGCTGCGGATTTTTTGTGTTTGGCATAAGGATTTGTGTTTGTGTGTAGGGAAATCAATATAACTCATACGCCATGTGTGGCCAATGCGGCAAGGCATGCTTCCGTCTATGATGAATGCTCACTCATCCAACACAGCAACAACATTCCTTTTAGCCTCTGCCCCTCTCTCAACCTCTCTCTCTCTTTCAAAATGCAGTCAGCCATGTGTTGCACAATGGCGTGTACTATAAATACATGTGCGTATATTCGTTTATAACAATATATGTATATGTGTATGTTAGTATATAGAAGTATATAAGTGAATATATGGCACGTCCATTCTGTTCTCCATGCTCCATGAATGAAAAGACAGACAGGCAAAATACAATGACGACTACGAACACCGCCTGCAGTTCAATGCTATTTGTCAATGAGTCACATTCTGAGAGAAAATACACATACAAATACATTTATACACTCATGTATGTATATATATATCTACCTTCATGCATGTATATAACAAAATATATAAGACATACCCAAAGAGATAATTGGAGTATTTGTAGAACTGTGTTCGCATTACGAAAGCATAAACGTGAACAAAAAAATAAAAAAGGAGAAAAAATAAAACAGCTAAAATATAAAAAAAAAAAAAAAAGCCATCCCAACCGACATGGCCCCATTTTGTTTACATTTCCACAAGACGCCCCAAATTTTCCAGTGTTGCCTTCGTGTATTTTCGGAGCAACACATTTTTTGTAGCTGCCCGCGTAAACAAAGTGCAAGCCGAAAATACGAAAGGGGGTGTGTGGGGGATGAGGGTGTTGGTGTGGGGCCAACTGGAAAAAAGAGTGCCAGCTGAAAAGCAAAAATATGAATGACTGCCACTTCCGCCTTTGCCAAGAATTTCTTGTAATGCATTGCACAACTCAAAGTTATTGGTTTGAGTATAGCCCTGTTTTTTATTTTAGTGTGTTTTACTTAATTCTCTTGGAGAGCTTTTCTATTCGATTTCTTTGCTGTTTATGGGCAGCATGTAAAATTAATATCATTAAGCAAAGAAGAAAACGTTTCTTGCACACAGGCAAAAGTTGCTTGACATTTTAAATAGTTGTGTAAGCAACGGCAACTTGATTGATTACAACATGATTGATTGAACTCTTCTGCGCTAGCCATCCTCTCTGCACTTGCTTGGCATCTTCATTCAGTTGTTAGTCCTAAAACTCAATACAAAAGTTGCAGCCTTTTATTCCTGAAAAGAGTGAAAAAGCCTTAAACTTAAAGTTTTAATTAAAGTAAATGGAATATTGCATGAATAATGCAAGCGATAAGTAACTGTGTTTATCGGTCACTGCACCATTCCACAAAAATTAAACTCAAAGTTAAAAAGAAGTCCTCTCTTGCTCCCTCTCTCTCTCTCTCTCCTTCTACTAAAACCATTCATATTATTCGTCTTTATGTTCTGTATGTATTTGTATCTATGGTTATCAAATCAGCCTCACACCTGCTCATTTGCATATATGTATTAGCTTGCCCACAAATACATTAAATACTCGTATTCGTTTGGTTGTAAGTCTAATTCACCTCTGTATGCATGTGTGTGTGTTTGTCTGTTTGTGGGTGTGTGTGTGTGTGTCTCTATAGTATCTCTGTCCAAAAGCTGTTCGCTTTTGTCGGCTGTTGTTCTCTCTTTTGTATTGTTTCATTGATGAGTTCACACAACAACAACAACAACAGTGGAAACGACCTTCAAAACGTGAAAAAAAATATATAAACGGAGACAAATTACGAAATAAAAAAAAAAAACAATAAGTAAAACTAACAATTTGTGAGCTGCGAGCGAGAAGCACAAACTACTTCAAATATATATGTACAACATACATATTGCCTATTTATTATTGTCATGCCTATTGTGGGCTTTTAAACCGGATTTGAATTAATACTGCCGCACCACTCGCTCTGCTTGCCCACAACTTGCTTATGCTTGCAACTCCCACCCATGGCAAGTGAGTTTCGATATATATATATATATATATATATATTATTTTTTTTGGCATATTTACAGCCACCGCCCACGGGATGTGCTTGTCATGCTAAGCACAATTTTTGGATTATTTATTTATTAAGGCAATAACAACACAGCAACAAAGCAACAACGAAATAACATTATAAATAATACATGCAAGTTTTTACAGCTGGCGCATTTCTTCGTTCATTTCTTTTGTTTTTATACTCTTGCAGAAGGCCTTCTAATTTTGTTGATTAGTTTGCAATCTATGAAAGGAGACGTCGGCAAACCCCTCAAATTATATAAAGTCTAGATTTGTTAAAGCAAATTCGAGAAGATAGGTTATTAGTCGTCTTTTCAAAAGCAGGCAGATATTTAATATATCTGCATTGGGAACAACCAGTCGAACGATTAATTTCTGTATGAAACACTTTTTGTTTAACAAGATCTCAATAGCAACTGTTATTATTGTTATTATGAATAAAAATCAATTGATTTTTTTTAGCTTATAATAAATTAAAAACATTGGTCTGAAAGTATTGGATAGCCTAAGATAGTAGCCCATATTTCTTGTTAATGCTATATGGTATCTTTAAGTCGTGAACTCTCCAAAAAAAGATTTTTAATTTCTTGTTTTTTTTCCCTTATGTTTTGCCTTTGTTGATACGTTTTCCATTCATTGTTTTAGACTGCTAGATTGTGTTGTCATCTGTTTGTTTTGTTTTTATTTTTTTATTTATTTTTTTTTTTTAATAATTTTTATTGCTTTTGCTGCTTATCTATCGCGTGTGTGTTTTGTTTATTGTTTCATTCTGCTCGTGACTTAAACAAAAAAATATATCAACTTTAAAGTAATCAACCAAACCTTGCAATGCACTGCAAACAGTTGTTTGAAATATATAATTTACAAAGATTCATAAACTGTGCAAAACAAAATAAAAATAATTTTAAATATATTTTGCATCATTTACTATTTATGCATTTCCTAGAAAACTATTGATTTATGCATATTGCATTTAAAAACCAAATATTTATGGCCATTTTAACAGTTTTGTATGTGTTTTTATGGGAATTGGTTATGGTTCTTTTAGGGTATACAAATTTGAGTTCTGCAACTCGTAGCTTAACTGTATATATGGAAATACCCACACACACACATATATACACAGAAACTTTCCATTCATATTTACCTAGTTTTCACTCCCCCCCCCCCCAGTCCATTCAAATATAAGTTTCTATACATTTACATTGAAACATTGAAACACAACGGAAATGACGTAGGCGAACTTTTGTCGCGTAAACAGTTAGGCAAGCGGTCAGCTTTTAATCTACCCTCAATGAATGTACACACACATACACATACCTAGACACACTCAGACACGCACACCATAACTTTGCTATTTGGGCGCTAGGCTAATTAATTTGACTCGCAATTGGCTAACCGCAGGCCAATGTTTTGCCCACAATGACGCACTGCACTTAAAGTCGGCCCTTTAGTGGAACGTGGAATCCGTTGAACCATGCCACCGGACACGTACGTCCGTTTCGGCTCTGATGTAGCAAAAGCAGGAAGCGCAACACACGCAAAAATTGGACAGACCACGAAAGTAGCAAAACAATAAATATAAAACAATAAATAGATTCTGTGGAAAAAATAGTTTTGATTGCTATTTTTAGTGTTTAGTGTTTCAATTATTTAGAATCAAGCAGCATAATAAAATAAAAAAAACAGTCTGATGTCATTAAAATTATGTGGAACTCGTAAATTTCAAAATTTGGAATGCTCCCCGCAAAGCATTTTTAATCAACTCTCGATAGTCAAGCAAAATCGATTGCACAACTGCAAAGAATTTGTGTGTTATGCGTGGGGGGGGGGGATGAGGGGCAGGTGTTCTGCGCTTATTCTCGCAACGGAAATTGCTATCAAATGCAGTTTTGCTTTCAGTTATGGCGAGCCTTTAAATAGTTTCTCTTCCGTTTACCAAGTTCTCATCTTCTTCCTCATCGACATCGTCTTCTTGAATGCGTATGCGACCCGTTGGCCCATTGAGTGGAAGCAAACAGTATGATTATTATTATTAGTGTATTTTTGTTGTTGTTGTTGCTGCTGCTTCTCAGCGTGCCGCTCAATTTCAAATGCGGAATCGCATTTATTATGCGCCAAGTAGGAAATTGTAGGCTTCCGTTTTGTGTTATGACAATTCGCAGTCATCATTAAATTGTGCACAGCTCAGCTCAGCTCAGATCGTTCGTTTGCCGGCTTATAAAAAAGTCGTGCATAAACATATAGCGTATGTATATATAGAAAGAGCATTTCCGTTTTCTTTACCCCTCTCCATTCCTCTGCCTCTTCCTCTTTCTTCTCCTCGGCCTGTTTATGTCTCGTATGGCGGCCACTTCCGTTTCTAATTGGAGAAGAGCGACAGACACTCGACACAAGTCGTATTTTATGAATGAGCCAAACGCAAACTGCAAGAAAGAATTTCACGCATGCTTCACCGCCTCGCTTGTTGTCTATGGGCTGGGGCGGGGTGTGGCGGAGTTTGGGGCAACAAAAAAGGTGTTGTTTTACCCATAGACACAGAAGGACACACTTGGCTAAGCATAACGAAATATTTTTCAAGCGTATACAAAAGCTAAACGAAACACGACACACAAAAAAAAACAAGAAAAAGAAAAACGTTGCGCTTACTTCAAAAGCATACTTTGGTTTCTGAATCTGTATCTGTATCTATATATCTGCATATGTATCTAAAGTTTCATATTCATTTTTTTACTCTCTTCCTCTCATTTTGCAGATGGTTTCTCCAGTTTTCGCCATGCATTTCCTGAGTGGTGTGAAGATGATAACCAGGCGCACAACAAAGAAATGGAATCTAGTCGCAATGCACAGGCCGATCAGCTGATGGGTCTTAGGTAAGTTTTACAATTGGAGTATTATATAAGATTGAATGAAGAAATTAAATGAGATCTATGTAAAATATATTATAACAACTTAATTATTTTTAAAATCCAATGAAAACATTAAGTAAACAAGATACATTTTAGATTAAGATCAATCAAGTTAGTAATGAACTTCGTTAAAATCCACATCACTATTAAAAATACTTAAAGAATTAGTAGAACGAAAACTATTTAGAAAACAAAAACTGAGTAAAACAAAGAGTAAAATTGTTAAATTATGTCAATAATTAAATCAGTCGATTAAAGTCATTACTGAATCGTTTAAGAGTATTATTAAATAAACAAGAAAATGAAGTGGTTTTTATTTATAAAATCTTTTGTATTTATTTGCAGATCGCTACGCATTTCCACGCCACATTCCGATTCAGCGTGCAGCAGTTCCGCTGAATCATCGGACTGCGAGAGCACCACACATCATCATCATCACCATCATCATCATCATAATTTCAATGAGGCGCCCGTTGAGATCATACCCGGCCTATT
The DNA here is from genome assembly GCA_035042365.1 of Drosophila dives. Lineage (NCBI taxonomy): Eukaryota > Metazoa > Arthropoda > Insecta > Diptera > Drosophilidae > Drosophila > Drosophila dives. The sequence continues at coordinate 161,038 of JAWNLJ010000083.1, read as the reverse complement.
TCTGGGCAACGCATCGCACAGCTGCGATTCGAATGCTCTCCAAAAGTACAACATTAAGGTATGTCTGCTGAATGAATGTGTTTATATAAATATAACTAACTGGAGCTTCTCTTCCATTCTCTAGTATGTCTTGAATGTGACACCTGATTTGCCAAATGAGTTTGAGAAATCGGGCATTAAGTATCTGCAAATACCCATTACCGACCACTATTCCCAGGATCTGGCCATGCATTTTCCAGCTGCCATACATTTTATAGGTTCGTACAAAGATATTTATATTTTGGAATTGTAATTATTAACTTGTTTGTTTGATTTGCAGAAGAAGCGCGCTCGGCTAACTCGGCGGTGCTGGTCCACTGCCTGGCGGGTGTTTCCCGCTCCGTAACGGTGACGCTCGCCTATCTGATGCACACACGGGCGCTTAGTCTGAACGATGCCTTTATGCTGGTGCGCGATCGCAAACCGGATGTTTCGCCAAATTTCCATTTCATGCAGCAGCTCCAGTCCTTCGAGAGTCAACTGCGTCTCAGTCCCTGTGACGGTCAGGCCATGGATGAGGGCGGCGTTGGCGTCGGTATTAGCGGCGGCGGTGGCGGAGGCAGTGTCAACATAATTGGACCAACAGCTGGCTGCTCGCCGGCCACGACACTGATTGCGAATCCCAATCTAGTGGCACGTTGCGGTCGCGGCTCCAAATTCTCATGCAATTGCATTGCGGCTGATTGCAAGTGCATGCAGACAGGTGGATTTATGGCCGCCCATCTGGCGAAGGCAACGGGCGTCTCACCGGACTCGGGCATTGAGTTTGATCGCTGGACGCCATCGTCGGATACGGGTCTTAAATGAGATCAGTGTGTGGGGAAGAGTTTTGTGATGCCGCCCAGTCAAAGTCCCGAATCGATATCGCCAACAATAGCAACAACAACCACAGCAGCAACCAGCTCATCGCCGCCAGCCATCGGCATTGGCATGGGTCTGGGTCTGTCCTGCAATGCGGACAACATGTCGCCAGCGAGCACAACCAGCTCATCCACCTCGACAACAACCACAGCAGAGGCGGTTTCAGTTGTTGAGCTGGTGCCCGTCAGCGCTATGGATTCAACCAGCGAGGACCCGTAGTCGTCATCGGTCTAGAAATCAAAGCTCTTTTTCCTATTTTCGGTTGTCGAATACACACACACACATAACAAACACCCACACAAATACATATATAAAGAATATAATATAACTATTAAATAATACATATATAATTTGTAATTTCTAGTTAATTTTATAAGTCTAACGCGTGAAAAACAAAAGAAATATTTCAACAAAGAAAAGAAACAAAAAGAAAAAGAAAAATGAAAGTTATTCACACACAACCAACTAAAACAAAAAGAATATATAAAATATATTTATATATAATGTATACATACCTATTTGAAAGATAAAAACCTTATGTACATGTTTGTATTTAATGAGTAAGCCAAGTCAAATGAAGTTGATAAAATTTAAAAACACAAAAAAATAATAATAAAATGAAAAAAACAATACACAAAATCGCGTTATTTATAAAGTTTAAACTTGAAAAATAAACTGTTTTTATGCGCATGTTTTTTTTGTCTTTTTTATATTCACTAAAACCAACGTTTATAAATTATAAATGTATAATTGTTATATACAAGAAAATAAGAATACAATTTATAAAATATATATTCTATAATACAAATACGGAAAGCCAAGTCATTTATATGTAAAAACAAAACAAAAAAAAAAATGAATTTTTAAAGTTGGTAATGAATCGAAAAACTGCAAGCGGAATATTAAAAACTAAAATGAGAAATAAACAAAACAAAATGTATTTGCTGGCATACAACAAAACAACAAAAAATAAAAAAAAAAACAACGACGACAAGAACAACAAAAGTGGCAGGAACAAGGCTACCGGTTGTTAAGTTGGTTGTTATTTTTCTAAAGTTTTAGCTGCCCCGGGGATCGTGTGGCAAAGCGTGAAAGTTGCAAACAAAACACAAAATACTAAAAAACTAAAAAGCCGCAAGGCACGCCTAATTATCAGGTTTTTGTTGCTCTTTTTTTTAATTTTGCTCTAGCTTATAAGAGTTTTAATGATGAACAAGTTGAAAATGATATTCTAAAATGATGAAAAGTGCAAAATCGCACAACCAGAAAAATTAATATAGCAAAGGAAAGAAAACACACACAAATACAAAATGTATGTTTATACCTAGTTATATGTATATGCAGACAGGCAAAGTTGGTACAAATAATGATCAGGTGTCGACATCAGGAAAAAATGGTTTACATATTTAACCAATAACAGGAATAAATAAATCACGAACAAACAGAAATATTTTTGAAAAATAAGGCTGTGCGCAAAATATAAAACATGACACAAACATACTTAAATGGTTTTTGAATAAAAACCAATTACATTAAAACTTAGTAAAAGAGGGAACGAAAATCCGTTTAGATTAACAGGCAGCAACAAACTACAAAAATAGGTGGCAAATGATTTCCACAAGATGAGTTTTGAAAATTGGGCTATTTATTTTGCTACAGTGAAAAATCAATTACATTTGAGAGCTGAATGAGTTGAGAATTGAGAAATGGTAAGTTTAGGAAAGGTCTCTCAAATGTACCCAGTTAGATACAGAAAATAATGAAAATAAAACTGTTTACATTCCCAATGCACAGATTATTAAGATTTTTGCTGGCCTATCACAATAAGTCAAGAAAATATTGAATGTTTTAAATGTTGAAGTTGAAGCATTCGTTTGGAAATCATTTAATGCATTTAAATATTAGTGACCCAGAGCAAAAGCTACGTTAAATTCCACATTTATACAAAAATCTAGATATATATAAATATATTTCTCAGTTTTGGATTATTTGAAATGCAGTAAGTGTTTCTGGAAATTTCAGATCTTGTTATTAACAATATCATGAAATGAGTCAAACCATTAACTTACATTGTTTTAAAACATAATTTGCAATAAGTGTAAATAGTTAAAGATAAAAAATACTTGCATTATTTTCAACGACTTAAACAATTGTTGATTGCATAAGGCATACAATTAATATTAATATTAATATTAAAGATAAGATGGTACAAGAATGGTAATAAACAGGAAACTGATTTTAAGCAAGATGTTTTAAAGGCAGCTAAAACGAAACGAGTTCCTTCATTGTAATTTTGGAATAATGCACAAATTTTGCGATAGAGATTTTTCCAGCTATATTGACAAAACCTAAATAAATAAATAATGAAACCACTTGATTAATAAAATAAATATATCAATATTTGAATGCGTGAAGCCATTTAATTGTTGAATGCCTCAGTCAGTAAAATAAATTGGCTAACAAAATGATAAAACAATTTGAATTTATCATTAAGATCCCGAAAAAGATGAAAGCATACAAATATTTGTATGCCGAAAATTTTGCCATGTATAATAATAATTAATGACTATTATGATGAAATTAATAAATATTTGCTGGTTACTGTGGCAAATTCAATTAATGTTTTTTGAACAAAAACCGCACAAACGAAAATAAATTAATGATACAACAAAAAAAAAACAACATTTTACATGCAAAAAAACAAATTTTGAAACGAAAACGGCTGCCAGGCAGCGCATTTGTTAAAAAAATCCTCTGAAGTTGGAGGAGTTTTTGAGACGCACAGCTGAGCGAAAGCTCGTTTTTTAAACTTAAGTAACCACAATTTTACATATTGTACATCTGAGTGTTGAATTTTTCCATCAATGTTAAGTATTTTGCGACAGTGCCAACAATTTTTACCAACTATAAACTATAATAATAATGCAATTCAAACAGTACCTTAAAAATGTCCACGAAAACAAAAAACAAAACGAAATAAATGGAACATAACCTGGCATAAACCAATAAAAAATTGTACAAGAGCACAAAAACTACAATTAAAAAATGCCTGATAAATAGTCGAACAATAATAATGCGAAAGTCTCCTCGTAATTAACCAAGAATAACATTTAACTAGTTGTCCAATGAAGAAACCCCGCAAATATTTGCTAATTACAATATATATATATACAAGATACAAACAATATACCTAATAAAACCGTTTATAAGCCCTTAAATGAAACGAACTTTAATTCTTTTTTGTTCAGTTTTATTTATAATAAACGTTGCCCTAATGACTTAGTATAAGCGCGCATGTCACAAATTAGTTTCTGACTGGAAATGAGTATAAAATACCATAAAAATAAAACCAATTTATCTAATTCCACTGGATATTAGACCCACAACTGCCGTACTTAATTAAAAAGCTGCCACAAGAACATATACTTATTACATAATCAAAATATTATTTTTTAGCCACACATCAATCCGCTGGCCTTATATGTATATGTATATCAGAATATCATCAAAATAGATCATTTAATTTTAAATTAATTTTTGAAAGATTATAGGCGAATATTAAAAGACGAAATGAATTTCGATTTCTACTGGTTTCAGCTTGTGTTATCCAGAAATCGTACAGACTACATAGTCGTATAGACTTCATTTATGTCTCTGAGTATAAAGTAATAACTTTTAATTGCTTTAGAAATCTCATCTTTGCTTTGGAAATCTGATATCTACACATTAATGTGTACACAATTTCTTGTCTAGTATTTTTGAATATTTATAACTGAAGTACACACTATACTTCGAACACACATAGAACAAGCATTAAACTTTTCGACTTACTATAAATTAGGACTACTACTAGATGTGACAAGGAACAAAACATTGAGCACGCTTCTATAAATGCCTAAGAGTTGACAAACAACAACAACAACAAAAACATTATTGTCTTAGCCTCAAGTCAAGACGAGGGACACAGTTTTTTTACAGGCCCTTGTTGAAGTAGACGCGCTTTGGCACAGTGCCGCCAGTGCGCTTGACCATGTCCTCGTAGAGTTCCGGCTCAAAGGTTCGCATTGTGGAGGTGCTCAGCTCGCACTGTTGCGGAAAAATCGCACATGCCGAGGGCACCATGAAGCACAAGCTGCAAAAAACAAAAAATATATTAGAAATGTGTGCAACTGAGTCAAGCTGGAGTTGAGTTTAGTTACTTACAAGCAGCCAACCATCAGTGTTTGGAATGGCGCATTGATCCATTTAATGCGTGCGTAGGCGGGCAGCTTCTCCAGCCTCTGCATAATCACTGGCAGCACCAGCATGCCGGGGGCAGCCATTGTGATTCTCGAGAAGATCACCTCGCTAATGCCTTTGACGGCAGCTAGACGACTCTGGCCGACCACCTCGCCATCGGCGTTCTTCACCTCGATGCCGTTGAGTATCTCGTTCTGGCGCATCAACGGAATGTTGACACAATTAGCTGCTGCCACAGCCGCAAAGGGCACATAGCGTTGCAGCAGCGGTGTTGCCTTTTTCGCCCAATAATTCTTGCAGCCAATTGCTGCGATTAGTGCTGCCGATGTGGCCGATACAAAAGCCACGCCCAACTGCGTCACACTTGTCGGAGAATTGGCATTACGATTTGTATAGTTGACAACGGCATTGAAGGATTGATTGAGAAACTGCCAGAGCAGCACAGCGGGCACCGTGCGGTAGAAGGCCAACATGCCGCCCGTAATTAGCATGCCACCAGGCACCTAAAGTCAAACAGAACAAAAGATCCACTTCAATGACGTCAGATAGACGCTATAAATAGAGATTCGCAGAAAAAGCAGCAGCAGCTGACTGTCACGAGACTTGCCTGAAAACTCATGCGACCGGCAAAGTTTTGCAACTCGCCCGTATCCGGATGAAAGGCGGAACTGTAAAGCTTCATGTTGTAGTGAACTTCTTGGGGTTTCAGCTGAGCTGACTGATCGCCGGCACGATATTTGTCCACCACATGCTTGGCGTGCAGCAGACGGTCGCTGGAGAGGAGCACTGTGCGCGGATCCGTCATCCAGGCATAGTACTGAAAGCGACCCGAAAACGTCTTCAGATCGAACAGCGGTTTCTCCACATCAATAAGCGCTGCACAAGAACACAAAGTGTTTAGAAAATTTGACAAACTTGAAATTTCTTCAACACTCACCTAATTTTTGCGACATTGTGTTTTTAGCACTTCAAGCTGTGGCGTATTATATTTTATTGCGTAAGCGAGGCAGCTCAAATTTATGTGCGCTTTTCTCTCCACAGACAGCAGTTTTGACAATTCTTTGTCTGAGTGCGACTACAACAAACAAATCACTTGAGTTGGGTTTACTTAGGGCCGATTAGTTGTTGTTGTGACGACAGGTGTTGCAGTTGTCAGTTCTCAGTTCTTAGTTCTCAGCTGGCGGCTGTCTGCTGTCTAATGCAGTTCAATGTTGCAATTCTTGGCTCACTTCCAATTGGGGAAAAATTTGTACATACAAATGTAATTTTTGTTTTTACTCGTTGTGTTTGTTTTTGTTGTAGTGGTCGCTCAGCTAGTTGCCAGCCAGATTGCACATCTGTTTAGCAATAAAGTGAACCGGTTTTTGCTTTAGTATGTATAAAAAGCACACCAACCAATTAATCTTAATTCGCTGTATTCTTTTGCAATTTATTTGTTGATAGTGCTTGTATTCATTTTTTTTTTTTACTTTTATCCAACGATGATTGCGCCGTAACCAGAAACTCGGATAAATATCGATATCAGACGAAATACGATATTATGCAGCGCGCAATTGTTTTATTTGAATATAAACGGTTATGGAATATTGTCTCGCAATATTTAAATTCAAAGTCAATTTAACTATTGAACTATTTTATATATTACACGCAATCAGCAATGAATGAGTACAATTGCTAGCACACAAATACGAAGTTCTTTTTAGGCACAACGTGCTTACAAAAACACTTAACAACAGATTGTTTCTTTGATGAGAAGTAGTATAAAATAAGCAGCAATAGCCGATTCATTGTTTGCTTATTTGCTATCGATGACGCATTTTGTTTGCCATTCGCTTGAGGCGTCGACAAGCAACAGCTTAGCCCTGGCACAACCGTATCTCCTATGTTGTTGTTGCCGTTCTTTTCACTTTCATTGCGCGTTTTGTGCTCAAAATTGTAGTATTTACTTGGTTTGCATTAATTATCGCATTGCTTACACGCAATGTGGTATTTGTGTAAGATTAAAGTGCAACATCGAAGCGAAAATGATGTCTAGTTGCAGCAACACCACCACCAGCAGCAGCAGATAATAATAACATTTTTGCTGCAGCAGCAGACTGTCGTTAGAGAAGAGGGAGAAAGGAGGAGGAAGCAGCAAACCGGAAAAACCGAAACCGGGCCCAGAGACCGAGGACACTTAAGCGGTTCATTGCACTCCCGCTCGCGCGATAGAGAGAAAGACAGAGCGAGATGCGTATGCTACAGCTGTTGTCGCTGTGGCTGCTCTGCAGCCATGCAACAGGCGCCAACATCCTTGCTGTGCTGCCCAGCGTCTGGAAATCACATTATCTATTTGGACTGCGTCTGCTTCAGCATTTGGCGGCAGGGCCACAGAATCACTCGGTGACACTGATAAGTCCCCATGCCTTGGCCGAGAGCGAAACGGAATTCTACAAAATACGCGAGATACGCATTGAGGATCAGGATCTCATGCAAAACTGGCTGGACATGGGCATGAGCTTCGAGGCGGAACAGATGTACGCCCAGAGCGTCATGGAACGGTTCACGCGCATGATCTATGCGGGCACGACAAATGTGGATCTGTTGCTCTCAGATGTACGCGTCCAAAAGTTGCTTACCAGCGGCGAAAAATTCGATTTACTCATCGTAGACCTGTTTCTGAGTGATGCGCTGCTTGGGTGAGTAGTCACCAAGTGATTATATTAAGATTTAAGACTGTCTGGCTAAAGTCAAATGTTAAATTTTTAACTGGGCTTTTATTAAAATCATAAAATTAAAATTGTACTTATGTTTAGCTTGGCTTATTACTATGGTGTGCCCACTGTGGCCATCAGTCCCACCGGCGCCAATTCCTGGCTCAACCATATGTTTGGTAATCCGCAATCGGCCTCCCTGGATCCTAGCAACTTTCTACCGTTTACTGAGCGCATGAATACACGGGAACGCATTGCCAACACGCTGATGAGCACCTTCGAGCGTTTGACCTACAAGTGAGTCTGTGCCGGGTGCAGAGTTAAATTGAAGAGAACTAAACTCAATTCGTTAACTATACCTTTGCTGGCAGCTTTTTCCACCTGATCTCGCAGCAATCCGTTTACTCCAATCATTTTGAGGTGTTGGTGCGTGAACTTCCCAATTATCGTGATTTAAGCAAGAATCTTAGCTTGGCGCTGATTAACTCGCATCCCGCTCTGGATTATCCACGTGCCTATTTGCCCAACATGCTGGAAGTAGGCGGTCTACATTTGCTAGAGTCACAACCGTTACAAGTGCCAAATGTAAGTAGAGCCGTGTCTTTAATTATCATCTTAATAATCTCTCTTTTTATTTAGCATGTGCGTTCCTTTATCGAATCCGCCCCTGGCGGCGTCATCTACTTGAGTCTGGGCGCTGATGTGCAAACGGCCAAGTTGCCCAGCGATAAGCTATCCATTTTGCTTGATGTATTTGCACATCTGAAAGAATTTAATTTTCTGCTTAAATGGGAGACGGAAGAGTTTGTGCAGCAACCACTGCCTGACAACATCATGATTAACAGCTGGTGGCCCCAACAGGCCATATTGGGTAAGTTAATCCTCGCTCAAACTGAATACGACAATTCTAACCAATTTTACCTTTGCAGCTCATCCGCAGGTGAAGCTGTTCATCAGCAGCTGCGGTCAGTTGAGTGTTTGGGAATCTATTGCTGGTGATACGCCCATTCTTGCCATACCCATATTGCCCGAGCAGGAGGTGCTGGCCAAGCGGCTGCAGCAGAGAGGTGCCGCGTTAAGCGTTGGCTACGATGGATTCACCTATGATGCACTGCTTCACAGCATACGGCAATTGACGCTGAATGAAAGCTATGCACACCAATTGGCCCATCTGAAGACGCGTCTAAGCATCGACAATTCGGAGGCAACGTTCCGAGCGCTCAGCAGTATTGAATTGATATTGGAAACAGGCGGTGCCGATTTTCTAAAATCGCACGCAAATTCGCTTAATTTTTGGCGCACGGAGGGATTGGACGTGCTGGTGATCATTGTTCTGGGCATTTGTGCCATTCTAACAGTGCCTTTTGTGGCCACTTGGTGCATATTGCGGCGATCCTACCACAGCCAGTCGGAGCAGCACCATCAAAAGCAGCAGCCGTATCGCACACCGCTCAAAAGCGTGAGTCGTGTGCACAGTTATGGCGATCCGATGAGCTGCACCATAGCTGGCACCTCCGAGCCGTTGAGGCGAACACGTTCGGCGCAATCGCTGTCGGCACGCTCCAGCTGCTCCAGCTTTAGTTCGACAACGCCGACGACACCGTCAAGCAGCTCATCAACACCAGTGGAACTGACACCACCGCCGCCGTCTGCTGGTGGTGGAGGGGCACCATCACTGAAAATCTATGTTAACCAAGGAGTTTACGGAACACCGAAATCATCACACAACGAGAACAACAAGGAACAAGCCTTTTTATAGCCTAGCCGATACTGATCGGCCTGGCAGAGCGATATATGCTTGGAATTCATACCTTATAAACTATGCAGTACATAAACATTAATACTTACACAGAAGTGAGAAGTAAGGAGTGTTATGCTCTTATCTATAGCATTTTAAGCATGATTTTATGCAAGTGTGTTGGGTTGTACTCCCTGAATGTGTTTCTTATTATATATATATATTATATAGATTATATGTAGTTTAAAGTGTAGCCGTGATAAGAAGTTCAGAGTTGATATTGTGTGTTGTTAAGCTATTGTCCGATCTTATGTAGTATATAGTAACAACAGTTCTTAATTAACGTTGTTATTGTTAATTTTTTTTGTAGATTTTAAATGCAATTAAAATTTGTTAAACAACACTTTCGATTTAAACCTGTATTTCCTGCGGTTACGATATGGTAATTACTTCAATCATTTTTAAATCAGATCCGAAAAAAACAGTAAGAATCTGAAAATCTACTTTATATACGACTTTTATATATATTTATCTGTCTATAAGTCGTATGCAAGCGTATCTTTTCCATTCTTAATCAACTTGTTCTAATCAAGACTGTAAGTTGGTCAATGGATATGAAAATTGTTTTGGTAGTTTTCAAGCTGTCAAGTGTGGAAATGTTTAAAAATTTAATTTTTTTGAAATGACTTTTAAATTTTGAATGCCGTTTGTTAGACTTGATTATTGTGATCTTGTCAATTAAACTCTTTTGAGATATGGCCTTGTTCGAGTCATTTTTCTGTTTACAAACTATCCTAACATTTTGTCTCCTCCTAAAAGTATGCTTTAAAATTTGTTTTTGTTCATTTTTTTTTTTAAATAATAAATTTGTTTTACAAATATACTAATAAGAAAAATGTTTTTGAGATACGCCAATATATAAATAAATTCCCACATTAGTTCCTATAAAAGAGATGGAATAAGAAACAAGGCTTTGAAATCTCATTAATATAGCAGACAAAAGATTTGATTTGGTTTGATTCGAATTACAAATTATTCGAAGACATCAATTGGAACTACTCTAGATCCCATATGTCCCGTAAAGATTCAATATGCAACCCACAAATTCAAAAATTGTATGTAGAAAATGAATTTATTGCAGAAGTCAACACGTTTTTTATTGCATTAAGTGTTGTACAAAAAATTCGATAATAGTTGTTTTTGAATATAAATTGGAATAATAAACTATTCGAATCGATTGCAAAGCTATTTAATTGGCACATTATTGTCTGTTAATTATTCAAAATATTTTAATGTGCGACAGTAAAATTCAATTAATGAATTAATTATCATTTCAGGTATCACTTAAAAATTTCAGTATTCAACAAAATTAGCGATAATATTTTATCATTCGTGATTTTGTGATCGCTTGCGTGTTTTATATACATTGTTGGTCTTGTGCAACAAAGCGGCAAGAATACAAACACCCAGCGGATATTTATTATTAAAAAGACAAAACAGTTTGGGCTTTTTTTATTTTTATTTTTTTTTTGTTTTTGATAGCATTCAAGTGAGTGTGTGTGTGAGTAACAGTTAATGTTAATTACGGGCGGCGATGCCAATGGAGGCGTGTCTAATTAGCTGCCACAGCGGCGGCAACTGTCGGCTCGCTTTGATGTGCATGACGGCGTATGCACTTCATTTAAGCCGAGTGCGCCTCAAGTGTCTCTAAAGGATGCCAGGCAATGCCATGCAATGCGATGCGATGCGATTCAACGGATGCATCACAGTCAACGGGGAGTACCTGAAGTGTGTGTGTGTGTGGGGCGATGCCGTATCACGATGAAATGAGTTGAGGGGCACCTTGGCACCTGTTTGCATTCAAAATGTGAGGCATGTATAGAATTACACACACACACACACACACACACACACTCTCATATATAAAGAGAGCTCTATCAAATGCTAAAACAAATGCATAAAAAGGAACAAAAATGAGTTTTTTTTGACAGAGTTGCTGCCGTCAGCTTTAGCAGCGGCAATTTTTCAGTTGGCTTCGTCTTGTTGCATGTTAATAAAAGTGTAATTATGCAGCATGATAAAAGAGAGAGAGAATTCGCACTGCTTTGACTTTTCAACTTTCAAGCTGCACTCTGTGCATTCATCAACAGTTTCGCGAAGCCTTTTTATGCGCATATTTTTGGTTAGACTTTTGGTAATCTGATATGCCATGACAAACTCTATGTGTAATTTAAATCATAGTCGAGAATTTCCAACACATCTGACAGCCATCAGGAACATTATATTGTAAGAACTTGAGCATCTTTAGTGGATTTCTTGTGAAGGTCGTGTAATCGGTCTTCTCATCAAAGCCGCACTTGGCAATGTGGCCAAAAGGAGTTGGCTGTGCAACGGCAGCCTCGTTGCATGTCAGCGATGTCAACCGCAAAAAAATTAAAGGCAGCAAGTCAAGTCTTGACATTGATGTTCCACTACAACTACTGAGCGCTAAGGGGGATGAGGTGGCAGCGGCATTTTGACATACCAAAGGTCTCGGGTTACCAGGCCTGGGAATACAGATCGAAAACTGGGCACAACAACCATTAGCGCGGCTGTCAGCAGCCGACAATGATGACAAATGCAGGCGAGGGATGACATGTGGGCAAGGGGTAGGGCTGATGGGCGGGGGAGTGGCGAACGGACTGCATCAAAGGCACATTGACAGCAGCAGCAAGGCCCCCCTCCCCATTTTAGCCGCAGCGCCTTTGAAGTGCACAAGCTACAAAATTAATTGCATGCTACATGCACCCTCAAAGGGAGATCAGCAACAGCAACAGCAGCACCAGCAGCAGAAGGGCAACACAAACTGCAACTGCAACTGGAACTAAAAAGTGTAAATCAACAATCATCATAACTATAACTTTGGTCCCGACATGAACAAAATACACCGACAAGGGATTTACCCTTTACTCTGTCCGGCTAAAAACTGCTGTCAACATGTTGCCAGCTGCTCTGCTTGCTTTATTCCCTGCTTTCAGCACTTGACTTTTGCCCATCGCATATCGCACATACACATATCTAAATATGTATTTGTATATGTATGTCTCTGTTCTCTTATTCATCCCCCACCCCGCCAGCTGTGTTGTGTGTAGCTTTGCAATTTAATTACTTTTGAGTTACGCAACTAGCAACAAAGGACAAAGTTTGCCCAACAGCAAAACAGAGCCAGGAAGGACTCCAAACCGTAGAGCAGAGCAGTCTCATATTAAATGGGGCGAGCATCGAATTTTCAAAGTTCATAATTTTCAAATAAAATTGCATGTTGCGCATATATGCGACACAACAGAGACACAACAGTTTTCTGTATCCGATGTATTCGTATCTGTAGTTAAAAAGTTCAAAATGTGTTGCCGGCTGTTGTTCTGCCCATTTGCATTATCGATTAGGAGCATGGGGCATGGGGCATGGGGCACTACAAACACAGATTTCGTTGACACAAACAAAAACAAAAACATAATTTGCATAAAACAGTTGGTCCACAGTTGAATAAAAATCAAGAATATATACAAAATAGCAGATGTTGCAGCAAAAACAAGAAAAGGCCAAGTGAGAAACTAAACGGAAATCATGAGAAATTAAACTATGCAAATTCAACGTGTCCTGCAAGAAGCTGTCAAGTGAGCCACATTGATCAGAGATCTTTAATATAACGATAACCAAGTCAATCAGTAGAAACAGTTTGCAGTTATTTGCCTTATAGATTTGTAGAAGTTTTAATCTACATTTAAACAACATTCGAAGTGGGTCAACAGGGGAAAATCATCCCAAACAGCAGCGCTTATCAAAAACTACTTTTCAGCCATTAAAGCGGAGATGAAAAATAATTGTTGGCTAATACTGAACATAAGCGGATTATAGTTGAAATAAGGTGAAAGTAAAAAAGTTCTAATATTTACATATACATACAGTAATCCGATAAAAATATAAAATAGCAAAATGTACAAAATAAAAAATAACTTGTAATTATTATTTAACTTAACAACTTAATTTTAGTTAAAACATTTTTATATCTGCTATATAATTTAATATTCGTTTCGTGCGTTTCGGTAAGTATAATAATTATAATAAACTACAAGATTAATTAAAATAATTACTTTTTAATTCAATAAATATTTAAATTTTTAAATACACATTTTACGATTAGTTTCGTAATGGATTTGCCACGTGTGCTCATTATTTGCGCTGATAATGCACTTAATAATGATGATCATGATGATTCTGCTTGATTGCTCGGCCAGCTACAAAGTTAGCCAGTCAGAGCCAGTCAGCCGGGCCAACTAGCTAGATACAAACTGATGCGATCGCCGCCGCCAACTTATAGAGAGGTTAAGCCCCTGCCACCCCCCTGCCACTCTACACACTCGCTGCCACCAGGCCAGGCACTCCTTCGCACAAATTTTCATGTGCATGTGTGTGCATTTCTGTGTGTGTGTGTGTGTGCTCATTTAAGCTTGGCCCGAAGGCGTCAGTGGCCTGCATCTTTTGATGTACCGCCGCCATATCGCCATTGGGGAAACAGTTGACTGCCTGCCTCTGCCTAGTCGACTGGTCAGTCGCTCTCTCAGTCTGTCTGTCTCACAGTTTGTCCGTCTGTCTGTCGTTGTGGATGTGCGCGCCACCCGTGCGAAAAACTTTGCTGTCGGCTTGCTCTTATCAACTGTCCGAAGCTTTTGTGCCCGCTCAAATCAATTTGAAGCGGTCACAGGAATCACACACACAGAAACACACACACACAAGTGGCAAGTTGCGCATGCGCGGCGTTTAAAAGCCACTTCAATGACTGACACATAGAGGGCGCTCGCGCACGCTTCGACTGCAGCTCTACAGCATTGTGCGGGGTACGAGGAGGGAGGTCTCGGAATCTGCAAGTCGGCATCGCCATCCGCCATCCACCATCCACCATTCGGAAATCGGCAATCGGCAGTCGGCCAGCTGTTTTGTCGGCGGCCTTTTGGCATTTTTCGCCTTTGTTGTTTGCCGTCAGCGCTTAATGCTTTTTGCGGCTTTTATTAAATTATTATTTACTTTTATTACAAAGCGAGACGGCCGCATGGCAAATTGATGTGATATTTCAATTTGTGACGCTTGACGTTTCATGTGCTCGAGCGTTTGATGTCCGATGTGCACAACATACCTACACACACATACATGCCGAAATAATTATGAGCACACATTTAAATAGCTACACATCTATATATATATACATATATATATATATAGGCATATAAATATCAATGCTATACTTGAACTTCAAAGCGCTTGGCCAACCCTTTGCTAATCAAATTTGGTCCAAAAATAAAATATAGATGGAGACACATGGAGAAAAAGAGATAGAAAATTTAGATAGGGATAGCAAGGCGACCGTCTCAACTTCAAAGCGATTTTCAGCATGGGTGGGCGGGGGTAATTTTTTCTTTTTTTTTTGCTCTTCTGTTTTCGAACAAAGGCAATTGAGAGAAAGAAAGCAAAGGGAGAGCAAGTGGAAGAGAGAGTCAGAGTCAGAGATTTGCTTAGCTGCATTTTGTTGCTGTCTTTGTTCATACATAAATGTATTTGCTGCCTACTTATGTTTTGGAGCCCAGCCCCCGTCACTTTTTAATTGTTGTCAACCCACACAGAGATGGACAAAAGCAGCCGCACCCAAATGCTGTCCCTCGGTTCCGTTCGGTTTGGTTCGTTTTGCTTTGATTCGGTTTGCCGTCGGTACATGAAAAAGACATCAAAGCAAATCTTGACAACCATCACACACAAACACACACACACATACACACTTGCACATGCATATGCCTGTTATCTGCAGCTAACAGCAACACACAGTTAATTCGCTATGCGAAAGGCGGAGCCGGGAAGGCAACTTCCTCTGGCATGCGAAAAGCCTGTGAAGCCTCTGAAGCCGGCTCCTTTCGGAAACTCGTACATTTCCTGCTCCTATAGCTCTTAGCAGTTCGACTGCGCTTTCAAGTTTGCCTATGCCACTCAGTCAAACAACAAAAACCATGCCTCGTTAGCAAAACCAAAATGTACCTCAAAAATACGAAACGTAAATGCGCGTGTGTGTGTGTGTATGTGCATGTGTTGGTGTGTATGTGAAACATGTCAAAATTGTTGTTGTGTTTAGTGAGTGGGTGGTTGGGTGGCTTTTCACAAATACAAATACTAAGTGCGTAATTGTGTTGGAAGCGGCTTTGAGCCCACTGAATTTCAAAAAACCACAAAATCGAATAACTGTTTGCTATGCAATGGGAATGAAATCAATACAGTCGATTGTACATCAGAAATACATCGTCTCGTTTGACCTGTTAATCAATGTCAAGCTTAAGTTACAAAAAAACAACAGCTAATTAATAATCACTATTTATAATAAATCTTTGCATTCTGTTTAAAATGTTAAATGTATTAATAAATATTAATTTATATTAAATAAGATTAAAATTAATTATTTTTACGATACATATCTGCGTTTCGAGTAGATTGCATAAATAAATATTAATTTACATTAAATAAGATTATTGATTAAATATTTAAGATACATACCTGCAAACTGTTAAAAATGTATAAATTTGTATATATTTAATTTGCAAAATAACATTATTTTTCTATAAAACTAATACATTTTCAATTAAAGTAGTATGTGGTTATCATAATTGTGTATTTTATTTCTTAAGAATAAAATAAAATATTGCTAATAACTGAGCATAATATTTCTTGGGATCAATTAAATGTGGCTTGGTTTCAGAAAACTTCTTTATATTTAACATAATTATGTTTATAGCTATTAAAAAAATGGATTTAATACAAGATCTATTTTTAAGATTAGTTTCAAAAGAATTGATATCATAGCCAGTGCAATGAATATGTTAACACCTTAACAATGAGATGGGTAAATCATGATTTGCGTTTTGTGTCATTATCCAGAGTCAAAAAGCCATATATCTTAATCTTGCAACATCTATTCGAGCTTCGTGCCTGCGCTTGCGTGAGTCGTGACTCGTGAGTGGAGAGTGGAGAGTCGTGAGTTATGACAATCAAATGGGCCCATGTGTGGCCGCCAGCCAACAGCAGTCGCTAGTAAATCAAATTTTTGGCGTGCCGTGTAAACAATGTTATAAATCAGACAGCCGCAAGACAACAGTCAGGCAGTCAGGCAGAGAGTCGAGAGAGGGCGGGCTAAGGAAACGCCCACGCAGACAAGGAAGGCGCAGGCGGATTGCAATGGCCCAGGATGCAAGTGACGCATATGGCTATTAACATATGAGTAAGGCGTGTATGTATGAGTGTGTGTGTGTGTGTGTGTGTGTGTGTGAGTGAGGAGAGCCAGTGTTGTGGGTGTGTGCACACTCAAGATTTACAGCACCGACAAATAATTGCAATTGAGACGACAGCTACAAGCTGGATATTAAGCTCCCTTACGGGGCAACTTACTCACCCCATTGCTGCAACTTGGCTACCTCAATTAATTTTCGACAGTTTAAATTAGTCAAACTGTGGCAGCGCTATTAAAACTTATTAAGAAACATCTTCGAGGCTAACCCCACAGCGCGTTTTATTTTTTTGACTCTTGCCCAAAACGTCAGACAAAAAGCGCGCTTTGTTTTGTATTTTTTTGTATTTTTTTATCATTGTGTTGCTGTTATTGTTGTTGTTCTTGCCACGAACAAAAAATCTGTCTGCGTTGAATATGAAAAACAAAAAAGCGTCCAGCCACAAAAGTCATTAACGCCCAGTCAAAAAGCCCGAAAAAAATCAGCTTGAAGCGTAAAGGGAACCAATTGAATAACTCAGTGGCGGCGCAAGCAATTCTGCGAAGGGGGTTGAATAACAGATGTGTGTCAGTGGAATAAAAGGGGATTTTTCTGGAGATAAGATAATGATGATCTAGTGAGCTGAAATTATAAATAAATGTTTCTATTAATAGGTTTAAGGATAAATATATTTAATTCAAATTTAGTCCTTTATATATTTTATATTTATAAGAAAAGAAAGTAGAAATATTTAAAAATTAAATAAAATAAGTAAATAAATAAGACTTGTATCAGTATCATGATGAAAATCTGAAAACTTAAGAAGTTATTTTTGCAATAAGAAGGGAGAATAAAATTTTGAAATAGTTGCAATATTATTGCAACCTGTTTGAACATCTGATGAAATCAATTTAAAGAACTCAAAACGAGTATTATATTATATTTTAAGAGATATATAAGATAAGATCTGTAAATTCCAAACTAAAAATCTATATAATTTATAAGTCATATATCTAAAAGATTTTCCGTTTAAATAAAGGCAGTTTAAAATATATATAAATAGTTGTCAAATTAGTGTAACTTTTTGGAAAACCGAAAAAAAGATTACACCTAAATATTTTTTAAATCTATAATAATAACAGCAAGATCACGTTGAGGGGCAACTCTGATGTGCTTAATGTGTGATTAGCATTTCATTACATATCCAATGCTACAATTCCCCTCGAGCAGCGCTGTCATTAGTCCGTATTCAAAAGTGTAGCCGGCAAATCGTGAGGAATAAGTATACACATTCAGATATATATATATATTTTTTTTTATATATATATTTATATTCATATGATATAAGCGTTGGCATTGTCTCGCAGTTTTTCAGCTGGTCGGTTTGTCTGTGTATCGCATTGCACAACAAATCAATTTTTTACGTCCAAGAAATTAATTTTTTTTATTCATTTGCGTTTTGTCTAATTTTTTTTTTGGTTTTTTTTTTTTTAAATAATAGAATGACGAAAGATGTGAAAGAAAAACTTTTGAGCACAGCAGAAAATTGATTTTCAAGACTCGGACATGGACAGATGGATGGCTGGATAGATGGATATGGATGGATGACTATCGAGGAGCACTCATCTGGATGTGGTTGGGGGTTTTTCGTGGGGTTCTCTCTCTCGGTCTCGGATGCTGCGTGTCCGTTGAGTGATGTGCGCATGGACAATGGGGCAATGCGGTAATGACGGCATGAACGAACAGTTGAATGAGGCGGCAACGTCTGTGTTGCCATTGCTGTTGCCGTTGCCGCTTTGTGCCTCCTTGCTTGTGTGTCGTCTGCATCGTCGTCGTCGTCTCCCGGAATGCCCCCGCTTTATCTTCATTTTTTTTCTCTTATTTTTTTCGGTATATGACACCGAATGAAAAGCGTCAAAGGGGCAGCCGACGCAGCACGACTCGAAGATACTCGATTGAAGACTCTGGACTCGAAAGCAGACTTCAGACTGCGGCTCCGGCGTTTAATTAAAAGGCAAAGGCGGTGGCCAACGGTTGATCATTATCCATGACAGTCAGACGCAAGCGGCAACTGAAGATTGTGTTCAACTCTGGCTATGAGTATTTTTATTTTTTTTTTTTAACTTTGAGTTTTGGGTTGGGTTGAGGCACTGTGGCTGCGGCACTGGCTCTGACTCTGACTCTGACTCTGGCTGTGACTGTGGCAACGCCTTTTGCTTACTATGTGTCCGTCGATCGCACTCTAAAAAATGATTTTTTGTTTTTATTTTGCTGCGGCGCCTCCCTCTATAATTTAAGCCCAAAATGTAATATATATTTGCTTCAAAATGCATAAATTATTTATGACTAGCGGTAGTGTGGAGCAATGAATACAAATCATCTTGATTTTTATTTAGATAATTATAGTTTAGTCGGTAAAGTGTTGGACGAAAGTAGTTTAATCTCTGGTTGCGGAAATGAACATATTCGATTTGATATCTCTAATTTTCATAAACATTAATCGAGATGTTAAATTTGTTACATCTAGATATAAATCTGCCTAAATAAAATCGTTTGTTGCTGACTGACTTAATGAAATATTTATCAAACATTAAAATTTATCTAAGTTAAAAGTTTTTGAGTGACTTTTGACAGAACAATAAATTATCTTTTTTTCACTCATTAATCAATATCAATCATTAATACCAACATATTTGATATACCATTTATTAATTTATTTATAAGTATTAATTTACGTCATAAAATAGTTGAATCATTTTTAATCATCATCTTAAGGTAAAACTCTCTGACTATGCAATCAATAAAGTATAAAATATCTAAAGATATTTTTTCAGTAATTTGAGTGCCGGTAAAATTCAGTTTTCGCAAATACTCATAACCACATAAAACATTTATTTATTTAAAGTCTTTGATACAGCATTAATCTTAAATTTAAAGCAATCAACTAAAACGTATATAAATAAATTTTCTTGGTTCTTATAATTTATATTCCTTTGTACGTTAGCTTTGAAAATATTTTCATGTCAGTTGAAAATTGAACAAAAGCATCACAAATCAGAAATCAAAATAAAATACACTTCATTGGCTGTTGCCCAACTGATTCCAGTGAATTTCAATTAATTCGTATATTTATTGAAATACACTCATTTTTGTGTTTGCTGTGCATTTTATTTATATTGTACAGCACAAATATTTTTTGAGGGTGCAGCCAATCGAAGAAATAATAACATCTATAGAAAAAATTTAATAAAAACATTTGTGGAACATATTTTTAATAAATTATGAGTCGGGCATAAATTAGATACGCAGATAGATTCATTCGTGAAGATTGCGTCACAGCGCCAGTTACTCTGCTGCTCATTAAAAATGATTTCACAAAATGCGATCGCTGCAAGGGACAGACAGACAGACAGATAGACAGAAAGACAGAGGGACAGACAGACAGACAGACAGACAGACAGACAGACCATCAAAACATTTATGTACATATTTTTTTTAAGTTTTATTTCGACACTCGTAAAATATTAAAATCGAAAACTATATATATATATATATTTTGAGAAAACGATGTACGCATGCAGCTATTAAATAAATTAAGTTTGTTGTAAGTGCTGGTCATAAATATTTATGTCTGGGCTCTGTCATAAAATTCAAATAAAGTTGTCGTCACTCGTGGAGCCAAGGGGATTGGATTGGAAGTAAAGAAGTGGTGTCTGCGGAGGCGGAACTTATGGACAATTTGGAGGGTGGGAGGGCGCCCAGTGCGTTTATAAACATATTTTGAAAGTAATTATGAATTTGCTTTTTGGGTCGTTGTCCGGCAGTTTCTTGACAGGAAATTACATTGTTAGGCCATAAATGTGACAGCCGATCCAAAGAAGCCCATGCACACACATAATCATATACATACATTTACATACACGTACATGGGGATATATCGAAGAGATCTCCTCAGGCCCTCCTCCGAGCAACATGTGCAACTTGCCCCGTTTGAAGTCTGTGCCTCATTTTCCAAAATGACTTTTACGCAGAAGTCGTTAAAAATCAACGAAAATTTCCAATTAATTTTGATAAACGCGCCCCGCACACACATTGCATATGCAACTCCTACCCAAAACAAAAAAAAGAAGAGAAAAAAAAATAAATATCAACAACCAAAACAACAACAAAAGAACATTGTTCGCTGCTGCAGCGGAATTTGTTGTTCGAGTTGTTCTATTGATTGAAAAGAGTGAAAGGGGGAGGGGGCGAGCGGCGACCAATTGTTGCTTATTAGGCCGAAATTGTTAAAAATCTCTCCAACACAAATACACACACATAATCAAACACACGCACACCCAACAAAAGTTGTCTACCCAAATAAAGCCATTCTCAGTTTAAGAGTTTTTTTTTTGGTCGGATTTTTGGCCGCCTTTCTTTGATTTAACGATTTTTATTTACAAGATCTGGAGTCGAGTGATTAGGCCACAGAGAGTGCCCAAATTGCGGTTAGAAACTTTATGGTAAGTTTAACGATGCTAAAATAACATGTTGCCAGCAGATTAGCCAAAGTATTAACCACAACCGATTGGCAGTGTGGGGGAAAACTATAATATGAATTAATGCCTCATAGTCTATGGCTAACTTGGTACTTAAATTGTGGTTCCCAAGGTATCAAATACAACAAAGAAACTCTCAGAGAGGTGGGTAAAATGTTTGATTCAACGAATTACACCCATAAATTGAGAGTTGTACATTTCAAACACCAAAAAATACTTGTCTGCCCTTTAATGAGCTTAAATTTTTTGTTAGTTTAATGCAATTTTAGTCACGTTTTTTGTGCGTCACTTGCAAAACGAAAAAAAAATAAATATAACTATTTATTTTAATCTAGAGAGCGAACCATGATCATATTTGAAGATTTACTTTTGACAAGATTGAAAGTCTTATTCGTCCCGAAGAGCACTTTTTGAGGGTAGAGCTTAAAACGGAATTTTGAGCTACAAATTCGATTAATTTCACTATTAATGTATAGATTAAATTTTTGTATGAAAAAATCAGACATTTTTTAAAATCGAAATTGTAAAACATAAAACTAATCAGCTAATTGGAAAAATTGTAAAATATTACTAAATCAATATGAAATTTAATTATTTCTCTATCAAGGCAATGTCGAAGGATTAGCTACTCAATTATATTTGCTTAATGCAGGCAATGGTTTTAGGGAGATGCACTTTATTTTTATCGATTTCCCTAACGAATTTTCATTCGAAAACTAATTATAAAATGTCAACCGGGCTAATGAAGTCCCCATCATGCGAACCTCATCAGTGTGGCACACACACTCACACATATGCATAAGCACACACACACACACACGCAGTCTGGGAACGCATCCGTTGTCCAGCTGGAGCTACTGCCCCTGTCAATTAGAGTGACAGTTGCCAGAGCCAGCAGTCAACACTCAGTCAACGGTGGTAGATGAGAAAGGGACCATCAGACATATGCCCACTTTTTGCGCCTGCTTTTGGATAATTACATTTCAGGGGCTGCATGCAGGGATGCGAAAGAAGATGAAACAGACAACAGACAACAGACCAGACGACATACTACATATGACAGAGAAGAGAGAAGAGAGCACAGAGCAGGACAGACTGTTCATCAACTTTTGTCAAACGCATTGTGCGAAAATTGCGCGAAATTTAACAGAGCACACAGAAAACATAAATCAATAACAGGGAGAGCAGAGTATGAGCAGGGGATTGAGGAGGAAGGGAGTATGGACAGAGGACAGAGGATATTGGAAACGACATCAATCACTGGCCTGTAGTAGGTTAAATAAGCGGATGAGAACAATCGAAAATTGCCCGCATTCACGAGAGCGAGAGAGAGAAAGAGAGAGAGAGTTGAAGTAGGGGGTAAAATTATACAAAAGAACGGCATGAAATTAAGACGACTAGCGATGGATCATTGATGATGCTGTTGCTGCTGCTGCTGCTGATGATGATGATGATGATGATAAAAATGATGATGCTGCTGATAATGATAAAGATGAAGTCAGAACAAAGGCGCTGCAGGAAACGAGACGAAAAGAAACCCCGACGAGTTGAGAAACGAAACGCAAAAGAATCCCTTCTACTGCTGGCTCTGTTAGAGAGGCGGTTGCTCCTTTTTTTCTTGTTCTTCTTTGTTGTTGGTGTTTTTGGTTTTCTTTTTTTTTTTTGGCGTTGCCCGCTGTGATCGCGTGTTCTTCTTCAATTACAGCGCCATTATGGCAATGCGGAACGTTTATGGTGTCGGCGGTGCCCAGGCGAAGGCGCAGGCGCAGGCAACGGGGCAAGGCGAGGATTGTTGCCGCTGGACGCACAAAGCCGCCGGCCGCCGCTAGCTTCCCCACTTGCCCCTTTAAATTTTTTTTCTCCTTTTGTATTTTGTGAATTTGCAGCGTAATTCAGGATTCTGGTTGCTCTGTTATTATCGTCGAGTTTTGGGTCTTGAGCTGGGGCAAGTTATTTTTTTTATTTTTTTTTTTCTTTTTTAGCGGCTGGTGCTGCTAGTGGTGGGTAATTGCCCCGATGTCGAGCACAGCAGGCGGCACAGCATTAACAACAACCACAACAACAACAACAACACTGAAGTCAGCTGAGCTTTTCTACTGCGAGGCGAGAGTAGGAGAAAGAACTGCAGAGCCGACCCGATCAGTGATCCTTCAAATTAAAAAACAATCAAAATTCGATAAGCGAGTGAACTTAAAATGGGGTATTACCAATACAGAACATAATTCAGGGTTTGCCATTTAACAACTAGTTCAATTTTTGGCTACCATTTAAGGTTTCGTATTTTTCGCCTGCTTAGGTCAAAGCAGTAAAAAAATCTAAATTTGGGAAATACCATAGACCTGATATTAAAGCTAGAACTATTTCGACTTCATCTATCTGAAGTACATTTAAAAGTCTGTCTTTAAGCTGCTTTAAGCAAACCCAAATGATAAATTAAAATTGTTTATAAATTATAAGCTTATTTTATAATGATTTCCTATTAAGACCCTAACACATTTTAGTACCCCCAAACTAGGTAAATGCCTTAATTTCATTTTTTTCATTTATTAAGTCGGATTTTATTTTATCTAAGCTGATATTACTGTCAATAAAGTAATTTAAACACATAAAAACGGTTCAAATTATTAGAAAAGATTACTTATAAAAATACACTTAATGTTATAAAAAAATAAAAATAACTTAAATTAATATTCAACTAGATTGAAGTACAGATAAAGTTAAGAGACAGACAACTATATCAATAGTTTGGCACTTTGTTATACCCCATTATAACTTTAGTACAGGGTATTTATAATACGCTGCCACTGCCCCGAAGAGCAGGTGAAACTCTGCAATTGCTGGCTTTTAAATAAATAAATGTCAACACCGAACATTGCACCGAATTGATGTATTTATGCATGTTAACAGCAATATTTCTAGA
Organism: Drosophila dives; assembly: GCA_035042365.1. Classification (NCBI taxonomy): domain Eukaryota; kingdom Metazoa; phylum Arthropoda; class Insecta; order Diptera; family Drosophilidae; genus Drosophila; species Drosophila dives. The sequence continues at coordinate 136,730 of JAWNLJ010000083.1, read as the reverse complement.
CTGCAACGGTTTACAGAAGGCGAAGTCGCTCTTTACGGCGGATTAACAGCAGCTGTTTTTGAACTAACAGTGATGTTCCGATTCCATTCCGTACGAACTGTTTGCGCGTTAACAGAACAGAAGAGAGCGTGCTGCTTACTCTCCGCACATTGGCCAAACCACTTTATGTTGTGCTGTGTGTGAGTTGCGAGGGCGCCGTTTATGTGTTTCGTGTAATTTCAGTTTGTTTCCGTACGCCTAACGAGTTGGTCGTGTTCGCTTGCATTTGTCTTGCACGTGATTGTGAGTTGTGTTTTGTTTGATTCTGAAATATACGCGAGACAAACGTGCGTCCTTTACGTGTATCAATAATAAACAACAAACAGCAACTCAATGTGAACGGAAAGTGAATGCAGTGAATGAATGCGTGATTTAGCAATTATTATTACTTAGGTGTGTATATTTTGCAGAGCGTAAAGCAAGTGCCGTTAAACACCAAAAACCGCCCTGCAAACAAAAACAACCACATAAAGCACCGCAACAACAACAACAAAAACAATACTACACCCCAAAAATACGCTGTCAACATCACAGTCGCAGTTGCCGTCGCAGTCGCAGTCGCCGTCGCAGTTGCTGTCGCTGTCAGTGTTTCGCCGTTCGTATTTGGAAATACAAATCGTGTTTTGCGCTTTAGCATTTTGCAGTTGTTATTTGTTGCCGCTGCCTGTTGTTGTTGTTGTTGCTATAAGTGTTGTTGTTGTTGGTGTACATTCGCCAAGTTATTTACGTCGGGTCGCGCAAACAACAGCAACAACAAAAATTTACAATTAAAATTACGCGCGCTACGTCAAAAAGTATCTGTAAGATATATATTCACAGAAAGAGAGGAAGAGAGGGAGAAAAAGAGGAGAGGAAGTCGCACAATATGCGCCAAATTCAACTAAAATGCAGCATATAACGGCAGTAAAAAGTTTTACGATCCAACCGTAACTTTGTAGCTCCAAATTGCCCCTGCACCCGTACATCATCCGGCATAATGCCAGAGACAAATTAAGGTCGCTTCGTTGCTCCGTATGGCACACCTGAGAGAGTGAGTGCGGCAAGTGTATTAGTCTCTCAACAACAACAACAATAACAACAACGGACAAGGATACCACCCACCCATAAAGACCGTAAAACATTTTGCTCCAAAGCAACAATATTGTAACAGTTACATATACAGTTAGAGTCGCCGCTACAGACTCGTAAATTGCAAAGCCAGAAACCCAAAAAACGACTCTGTTCTAGCTGCAGCCAGAAGCAGCAGCTGCCAGCAGAGAATATCAGCAGCAGCAGAATCACAGCAGCAGCAGCGATGGCGGGAAACATTGTCAAATGGTGGAAGCATAAGATACTTGGCGGCTATAAACAGTTCTCAGGTAAGAGCAACACAATTGTTAAATTCCTATTAAGCCAAGAGAATCGACAACAAAAAACAAATCTACAATTTAATTACTTTGAAATTTTGTTTGAATATGGCGAATTCGATTGGTAAACAAACAAAATAGTTTTTCGCTTGTGTTGTTATTTTGCAAAATAAAATATTGTGTTCGTATTAAAATATTTATCAAAAAAATAACAATGCCAAGAAGTAAATTTTTTAGTTCATGCTATCTGGCATTTGTTAGGCTGCCATGTGATTAGTGTTATCACAAAGTGCCCCTTCTGTCTGCTTTGAGACAATGCCGCACACAACAAAATATTCAAACGATTTGCTGTTGTCTGCGAGACATAAAGAAGAAATTTAAAGATTCATTCAGTCAAGGGCTTCACCCACATCCCTCTCCAATAATTACACACAACAACAAGAACGACAACAACAATAAAGGGAAACAACGAGAACAACACACACACACACACACACACAGTGGGAAATGTGGAAAATGTAGGCAATCGAACGTTCTTTATCTGCAAGATACACAGAACGTTCGCTTGTGGTCGCTAGAAGAGGAGAAGAAAAAAAGGCACACGAAAATAGAACGTAGAAAATCCATAACAACAACAACAACAAAAGCAACAGCAACAGCAACTCAGAAAAACATCAAAAGAATACGACGCACGAAAAATAAATAGAAAATGGAAAAACCAAAGAGCACCGGCCAAGTGGCACGTTGAATGCGTCAGGCAGCGGCAACAGAGAGGCAGATGCAAAAGAACTAAAGGGAAAAACTATCTGTGTATTTGTGTATGCGTTGAGATCGAATTCGAACTCGCCGCAATCGTCATCCATAGAAAGAGGCGACATCTTTTTTTTGTTTTTAATATATTTTCGGCGACATTGCCAACTTCTTAAAAAAAGAAAACAAAAGTATCACAATCATAAATAAGCAGACAGATATAAAAAGGGTTCGGAATAAGTTTTTGCTGCTGTGCACAAAACAGAAAACGTCACATCAATCAATCATCAATCAATGTGATTATTTAGTTTTTGTGGCAGTGGCAGTGGCAGTTTCAGTGGAAACGTTTTGCTCTTCGCTGAGAGCGGGTTTTACGTTTGGTTTACAATTACTGCATCAATTAAATGCCAGGGCAACACTCTGAATTCAAGCACAAGGATCTTTCACAGCAGAGCTGGTAACCCTGGCATGCCACAAAGCCCCCATACACTAATTGCTTGCAGATGCAGTGAGACAGAAAGAGAGAGAGAGAGAGTACGAGAGAGGAAGAGAAGGAATTCAAAGGAAACCCAAAGGCACGCCGAAGTATGCAACTTCAAAGAAAGCAGCAGCAGCAGCAGCAACAGCAGCAGGCAAAAGGCACCAAAAACCAAAAAGAAAAAAGAAAAACAAAAAAAAATTATAAACTGAAGAGGAGAGCAAAAACACATTGAAATGCCGAACGGGCAAGCGAAAATTTCTTACCTGTTGCAGGTAGAGCTAGCTGCCTCAAGGTAGAGGCAGCTGCTGTTGCTGCTGCCATGCCACAGCAAAATAAAAAAAAGTAATAAGAGAAAAAAAAACCTTTTAAAGCCCTCACGTTGATAAAAACAACAACAACAACAAGCAGGCGACGTCGTCGTCGTCGTCGTCGTTGAGTCGCCGCCACAAACAAAAATAATAACTGAGCGCGGCAAACGGCGTCGGCGCGTTGCAAGGCAGCGACTACTCCTCCATCTACACAGCTCCACAGCTTGCAGCAGCAGCAGCTCCATCTTCAGCAACAGCCACAGCCACAGCCTTAGTTCCAACCAGTTCCGCGCTTCCAACTATGCCAGGCATCTCGGCGGCCATACACAAAAGCGGTTTAGAGCCGACGATCGACAGACGGATAGACGGACAGACGGACGGACAGACAGACAGATAAACAGACAGACAGACAAACGAGCGTACGTCTCTTTGTATCTTTGAGATACACACTCAAACACACAACGCACACACACGCCTCAGCCGCGGAACAAGCTGCGCTTTGCGCACTGTTCAAAAGATGCGCTTTTTGCTTTAAGTTCGGCAACACAAACACACACAAACACACACACACACAGATACACACTTTGCACCGTGTGGCAAAATTGTAGTTTAGCTAAGTAAATATTTAGCGAATATTTGTACGTAAATTATTTGAAATATGAATGTCAAAATAAATAACAATTCAATAAAATTTATTTAATTTATTTTTAATTAATTAATTTATTTATTTAAATTTTAAATTTTTGTTTAATAATTTTAAGAATAATTTATTAACAGAGCTAGCGATTAATTGTAGCAAAATATTATTGTTATCATTAATAAATAATAACAAATAAAAACAAATTTTACTTAACTTTAATCAGATATTAAAAAAAATAACTGAATACAGTATTTTGCTTAAATTAAAATAAATTGTAATTTAAACATTTTTTAGAGCTGTGAACTGATTTTATTAATTATATAAATAAGAGTAAAATTTTGATGCAGATCAAAGTCTTAAAATAAAGTTATTTCAGTATATCTATTATCATCTTAATATTCATATTATACTATATAATATGAAGAACTACAATTTTGTGTCACTGTGCATGGTGCGAGTTTCGCAACAGTTGCTGCTTGTTGTTGTTGTGAATTACGGTAGAAGACAACAGGCGATTCGAATGGCAGGCTGGGAGTCAGGCAGGCAGGCAGTCATGACAGGCTCAGGCTTCAGCTTCGGCAAGCAGAGCTGCACTTTTGTGGCTGATCCTCAGCAGAGGTGCAGAGTGGGGGAGGGGTTCAGCATAGCAGAGCGCAACTCTCTTTAAGCAATTTTCGTAATATTAGCCAGGAAGTTGGCGTTGCCGTTGCCTTTGTCTTTTGTTGTTGTTTCTGTTGTTGTTGTTGCTGGCATTGCCTGACATGCCAGCGACCTTATAAGGCTTAGCTTGGAGCAGGCGAACGACTGCTGGACACCAGCTTCAACTGGTTTTCTTTTATTTTTTGGTTTTTTTTTTTATTTTTGTTATTTATTTATTTTTGTTGAGTTTGTTGTTTGTGCTTTTTGGAGGCTATGTCTTTTGGCCTGGACCGCCAAAAACAATGCCGCCTGTGCCAAAGATAAAAAGCTGTTAGCTTGTAGCTTCTGCATTTTGCGGGCACAGCCAAAACAGAGAGAGAGAGAGAGAGAGCGAGACAGATGATGAAGGGGGAGAGTAGGACCCGAAGCAAGGGTCTCTTCCTCAATCAGAAGATATATGTAATGACTTTTCGAGGTTTTTGTTTTGCTCGTCAGAGTTTGTTTGTGTTTGTTGATTTAGCAATTGGCTTCTTGGAAATGTGCCGACAGAGTTCAATAAGCAAACACAGCAAAAGAAACAGCAACAGAAACAGAAACAGACGCGACATTGACTTTCGACTGTGACTCTCATGCTATGTTGCTTATATGTAAATTGTTAGTTTAAACATTAAGGTTACCGCTTCCCCTCCCATCACTTCTCCCCTTCGCACTTCATTCATTTGTGAAAAGTAAAAAACTGTCGGCTCTTTTTTTAGTTACGCTATTTACGCTTCTTTCAATGAATATGATGGAAAAATCATGTCAGCCAGTCAACTGTTAAATGCTATGCCTCCTCTTCTTACCCTTCACAACCCTTGTCGCACTGCCCCCTCTGCGTTTGTCTGCAAATTGTGTAGTTTGCCTGGTCTGCTGTCGGTATGTCTGACGTCTGATTGATAAGCGCGCTCCTCCTTATCTTAATAATATTTAATGCATGGCCAGACCGCTCCTCCAAACGACAACAACAAACGAAGTGTGAGGGGAAGAGTGTTAAAAAAGAGTGGAAACGCAGAACGCATAGTGAAAATGAAATTGAAAAATAATACAAAACGCTTTGTCGGTCATTAGCTTTGAGTGGACGCCGCCGCATTTGGGGATCTTCGTCGTTAGTTTGGGGCACGTTGATTGTGTCAAAGTGAAAAGCCGCAAAAAAATAAAGAAAACAACGCAGAGCCGCATTTGGGAAAAAAATAGAGACGGAGAGAGAAGAGAGGGGAGTAAAAAAATAACATCCAAAATGCACAGCAAAAAACTGCTTTAATTGAGGTATTTTTTGATTAACTACTCTGGGTTTTTATTTATTTATAGTAAATTTAAAACAGTCTACAATAAAAAATAATTTAAAAAATTAGGTTTGTAAAATTTAAAATTAAAGTTACAAGTAAAAAAATAAAAATAAAAACAATGAAATAACGCAAATACTCACTGAAATTTTGTTTAAAATTTAAATTTTGAAATTTACAAATTTGCCTATGCAGAATAATGACTATTAAAAGTATTAAAAAAAAAGAATATTTAAAAATAACTCTACAATTAAACCTAAACATCTATAATGTATTTAAAATTACAATTGCCAAAAGTATAATAGTTCATATAGATGCTAAAAATTTACAGTAACTTTGCTCTCGCATATTTTAATGGTATTAAATATAGCCAGCAATTTGTTTGCATAGCCAAGTATGTGCAGCTAAGAGGGTAAGCACACACACACTCGCACACACATTCTATAGGGTATTCAGCGCTTCGTCATTCTGTCTACTTAAAACACAATGCGGTACAAACAGTATTCGCCAGAGAGATAAAACTAAAAGCGTTCAACAAACCAAACCGACGTCAACAAAAGCACACTGTGAGTTTGTTTGTGTGTATGTGTGTGTGTGTGTGTGTGTGGGTGTTTGCTATTTGGGCATCTCTGTTTGTGTGTGTGTGTGTGTGTCAACGGCACACAGACACTTTCCGCTTTTGAAGTGGCTTTTAATTGATAAAAAGCAAAAAAAAAGAAGAAAATAATGAAATAAAATGAAAAAATAAACCCATACGAAAAAAGGCATTACACATACGCCGTGGTGGCAGTGCAGCAAACTGAGCGCTGATAGCAGACGCATCAAGTGACAGAGACAGCAACGACTATGACGACGACATTGATATTAATTCCCACGCTTTTGATGGCCCCGTGGGTGAGTGGGTGAATGGGCGAATGGGCGAATGGGCGAGTCCCAGATGCACCGAGTTAAATGATAAAACGTGTTGCCCAGAATGACGGGCGGAGTGTGTGGTTTGGTGGCAGGGGCAGGGGCAGGGGCAGGGGCAGGGGCAATACAGTGGAGTTGCGCTAAAATGCAAAACTGGGCAATTTGTTGATGCTGAGTGCTTTTCGGCAAATGGTCGACAGCACATAATGGATGCAACAGACATTCACACACCCATCCACACCATGGATTGTTGGTTATGTTAGAAGCAAATTTTAGTGAAAAATTGTCGAAATATTTGTGTATTATTCGCATATGTTGACAGCATTGTAAAAGGCATATTTTAGTATGTTTTATATTTAATAAAACAGCTAAATTAAAGTTCTAGTTGAAAATATTCCACTTTTTATGTAAGAAATGTGTATAAAATTAAAAGCCATATAAACTAATTTTTAGTTTGCCAAATTAAATGAAATTATAATTATTGTGTAGTCTGTGACTATTTTACAACACTTTCAAATTTAATTTTTTTTTTAATAATCTCTTTAAATTCACATTTTTGCTTGTGTCCGACTAAAATTGTGATGATACCATCTAAAATGTTTTATTATTAGTTCCAATCAAATTAATGGCAATCAATTTGATATAAACCAAATAAATAACTTAATAATACGAGTATTAATTACCTAAAACGTAATCAACTATATACACACCATAAACATTGTTTTTATACAAGTTTCGAATAATTCAATTAGATACAAAAATCCAATTTAATTCAATTATAGAATAAGCTGCTCCAGCGAATTGCTTATTTTATTTATTTAATGTGCACATTGTAATTTAATGCGATTTTATGCCGACTTTAAGACCAGCGTCAGTTATTGGACGGCATATTAAAATTGGAGCCAGGGCATATGCGGCGTATGCGTAACGACAATGACAAAGGAGAATGGGGATTGTGAGGGGGGTGAGGATAGAGGAGGAGTTGTCCGACTCCATTGTTATGATGATTATTTGTAATGTATGGGAATTGTATTGTGGCCTGGCATTATTCAATGCTTTTAGCATTTATTTTCTCTGTGAGCGTAGTTATTGTTTTTTCTGTGTCTCGTGTTAATCATGCTACAATGCAAGCATGCCACAATAATCATAAGAATAAACAGCAACAACAACAACTACATTATTATTATTTTAGATATTTATGTATTTATGTATGGGTCTCTCTCTCTCTCTTGGCATGGCTCCTGATAAAAATTTAATGTAGCATGTTAACAAGCGACCCGTTATGATTACGCACACACACACACACAGACATACACACAGACAGACAGACAGAGAAAAAACTAGAACTCCAACAAAGCAGCAATAATAACAGCAAATGGCAACTACAACAACGCAGCAGCAATTCCAATATAAAACGTTCTGCAGTACAATTTGCCATTTCAATGATGATGGCCACGACGACGTCTACATCCAAGCCAAAGGCCCAAGCGAAGCAATCGACATGCCTCACTCCCCTCTCTTCACTTCCCACTTGCCACTTGCCACTCTCCATTCCCCATTCGCATCCGCATCCGAATTCTTTATAGGTGCGCCGTCTTCGCTCCAGGAAATGGATAATCAATAAATTCACAATTGAAATTCTTCATAAATTGGCAAAGGGCCGCATTAATACGCAGCCCAAATTGTTGCGGTTTTTAATTTTTAATAAAGGGAAATAATTAATTTTATTTGAAATTAAAATAAAGGAAAACAGTCCTATTTGGATTTTAAGTAGATTTTTACAATCAGGCATTTAAATATGAATACAAAAGAGAGTACAAAAAGTGTTTAAATTAGTTTTTGATTTTAATATTATAATTGATAATTTCCAAAATGTACATTTTTTTATTTATACTTAAATTGGTTTCATTTAGACCTGATAATATGTGGCCAAATCAGCCGCTAGCAATACAAATAAAAGCAACAATTTATACGCAATAATTCAATAACCACAAATCCTATTAAACTTTCATAAATAATTATTATGGCATATAATTTATAGTACAATAATAAATAATAACCATCATCATGTACACACACACACGCACACACATTGCATTACATTAATACATTTATAAAGTTGGATCTGCTGTGTTTTTGTCAGACGAAAAGTTTTAATCGCTGAGGGCTCAACTTGCAACTGGTTGACAAGGGGGGGTGGAGGAAAAAACTCCATTAGCTTTATCATACATTCAACTCGGCTATCGGCAGAGCATGGAGAATCCAACAACGTCATAAATTGTTAGCGCCAATTAATCATTATTATTATTTATTTTTTTTATTTTTCCCACTTCGTTCGCGTTGTGTGTGGCTTCAACTTTTGATGCAGTGCATTAAATAATTGATGACGCATCTAACGGATACATTCGGAAAGCGAGCATCTGTTGAGAAACTGTCAATTTCAATTTATTTACGCGTTGAGCCGCACAGCGCAGAGCATTAACAGTGAGTGCCACAAACGGGCGGGGCAACAAGTAGGTTGCAAGTGAAAACAGGTCAGCCACAGTCGGCACAAAAAGCACATTCGCACTCGTATCTAGGGTAATGAGCACAACACGCACAACTTATGGGGGAAACGCGCTGGAAGGGATTGGGGAAGCAGGGTGTTTGCTAACGCGTGCCTTTGAATTCATTTAAGGGTATCCACGTCATAAAACCCAACGTCAACGTTCACAGGTCAGAGTCGGGCAAAGGCAACAAAGATGGCCAAAAGATGCCGGGTCCGCAATATGATAAGAATGCTTATCAAAAGACGTGAAAGGGTCCCAGTGAAACAGATCCCAAAAACAACAGAAGCCCAACAATTTTTATTACTTTTGACAAATGATGGTGTGGAGCGGAGCGGAGTGGTGCGGAGAGGTGCGGAGTGTTGCGCTGCTGGGCATGGGATATTTTCCAAGAATTCCAAGAGTTATTTATGTTTGTACAGTTAATTTGCATCCCATTGATGTCGCGGCCCGGCTCATTCACAGAAAATATGCCCGTTGAAAGAGCTGAGAAAAAGGTTTCGAAAATATATTTTATGCGTGCATAATTAATACTTGAGCCGAAGCTGGAGAGTGAAAAGCGAGGCGTTGGCTACACACTTTCAACAGGGCGGCAGTTAAGCGGCTTCAGCCCGAAAAGAAAAAAAAAAAAACAAAAGAACGGATGTGGCATCAAAGATTCTTAGGCCTAAAACCGAAACGAAACGAAACCAAACTTGAACTGAAAATTCACACTCAAACTCAAAAAAGAGTCGTACTCAAAGTGTGTGTCTGCTGAGCTGAGCTGAGCTGAATCGACATCTTTTTCAACGCTCACCCGGAGTTGGTCATTGTGTTTTGGGCTAAGCTGGCATTAAATTTTCATGCTTTAAACAGCGGCTCGAAATAGGCTTAGGCCTGCCTGCCTGCCTCTGCCCCTACCTGCCTGCCACCTAGTCGACCCCGAATGCTTTTCACCTGAATTTCTGTCGGCGGCCATATAATTAAGGCGCGCACACCGGCAAAATATGAGCACAACACTTTTCAAGCCGCTGGAAGTTACAAAAAAAAAAAAAAAAAAGAACCTGCAATTTGCCAGCAGCAGCAGAGGCAGCAGCATCAGTGGTGCCCCAAGTTCGAGTCCGAGCTAAAACCCTGCACGATGCTGCTCATTAAAAAGCAAGAAAACAAAAATAACACACATACGTGCAGATATAAAACCCCAGCCATGTTGGCTGCTGCTGCGGCTGGCTTCTTCTTCGTCTTCTGCTGCTGCTGCTGTTGCATGCTGCTTACTGCTGCTGCAAAACCTGACCAACAAATTGCGGCGAGCTGCCCCTAAAAGTGCCACAGTTAATGGGCACCAAACAGCATCTCCCAGTTTCACTTCACAGTTACCCCGTCGCTGCTTCGTCGTCTTCCAGCTTCACACCCTTCCAACTCCTCCCTCCCCTCCCCTCCTCTACCCACACTTTATTGCCCTAAACCTCGTGTCTGTGTTAATTTGATATGCTGCTGCTTGAAGGAGCCATCGCCATCTGTCAGTTGTAGTTGAAGCCCCTATTGGACGCTAGATGGCGCTCCCCAAAAGAGGGTTGTACAAAAAATTGATAGTTCAGTTACTCAAAACAGTGGCAAATGAAAAAAAAAAAAATACCTGTCTGAGTGAGCCAGAGCCAACAATCATTTTAGAAACTGAGACTAAGTCGTTTTTTAGCAACTTATCATTTTTAATAAGTAACTATTATGCAAGAGTAAACAAGTAATTAGATTTTTTTTTTAGCAAGAAGTAAAATTTATGGTCTAAAATTAATTATTTGTGTCAAGACAAATTGGTTGTACTTCTTTTGTAAAATGTTCAAATGTTGTTAATGATAATTATAAATTAGAAATCTCAACAAAAATAGAGATATTTATAAAAAAAACACTATTACACAATATTTATTAGTCATATTCACAATAAATAAAATAAATCACCTAAAACAATAATTAACATTTCAACAGCAAGCCAAACTCAATTGAGGCACTTTTTTAAATGTACAAAAAGTTTGTAAACTAATTTAAACTAATTATTATCATTCATACTTCATATTTCAATGTAATTTGCATTTAATTATTTTGCCATTTGCATTTTTTTTAAATTTTGAAGTGCACTTTGCAGTAAATTGCGAGAACCCTTTCAACCACCCATGTAATCTAAATTGTGAGTGCATTGCACCAACTACTAACTACACACACACACCCAAACACACACCCAAACACACACCCAAACACACACACACAACGCAATTTGTTTAATTAGTTTTCGTAGAAAGTTTTTCCAACCATTTGAAACTCTCTACTCGAGTGCTACATATATATATATATATAAATATATATATATATAGATATATATAATATCTGTATAATGTGCTATGCGTATCCGGTGTAAAATAGTTTAGTAACGCACTCAGACAGGGTCAATCGTCTCAAATGGCATAGCTGTCAGAGTACGGGAAGAGGAAGTGGCATGGGGGGAAGGGTGGGTGGGTAAAATTCCACGAAATTGCCAATCCGTGGCACATAATTCACATTACGAGCGACTGCGAAAGCGGCAACAACAAACATTTTGACATATATGAATTGATCATTATGTAAAATTATGATTTGTGGCGTTCAAATTACGAAAATTTGTTACATATTCTGGCGCGTAGGAAGTCGCAAAGTTGCACGCATGGTTGCCTTCTGGCCTCTGCAACACCCCCACACACAGCCACAATCCACAATCCACACTCCACATAGAAAGTCAGCCGGCTGCCCCTTTATTTGCCCGTTGCGCCAGTTTCAGCCACAACCACAAATCATTTTTTTGGTATTTGTATGTATTTTCAGCAGATTATGAGACTCGTTGGTTGTTGTTGTTGTTGTTATAAAAATTGACTTTTCGCAAAACGATAAACGAGAATTATTGCATCGCTTGCTGTGTGGCGGGGTAAATACCACAATATTCACGCATAATTTGTGTGCCCCTCATTCGGGCAAGGCGAAACAGAAATAGTCGCTGAATGAGCCAAAAATATGCAATTTGTTGGCTAACAAAAAAAGAAAAAAAAACCTAGGCGAGTACAAAACTGATGAGCGGAAGCAGCTGATAGGCCGTGCAGCAAATACTATGTCATTTGCAACAAAAAAAGGAGTACCAAATTAAGCAATAAACAGCCGTGTTGCAAGTAGCGGAAACGGCAAAGTCTTTCGTTTTTCCAGTCTGCCAATTTGCGAAATTGGAAAAGTTGTACGTAATTTGCAGCACACCTTAGATAATTGTATGTTGCAGCATCTAAAAACTATATATTAATAAAATTGCTACAGCAACAACAAGATTTTAATTCAAGCAAAATAATAATTATTCTATTTGTTGTGCCTATTTGGCTTAAGCCTAGATAAAAACACATTTTGTCAATTCTTCACAAACCTTCAATTAATGTTAATTCTTAAGTCGCTTATCTTTGCATCTTTAGCTCTAATTTGATATTTTAACTAGTGGAAAAATTCATTTCATTTCCGGCTATGTCAAATGCTTTTACGAATATGCATTTCAGAGACCAACTGCGCCTAATTATATGAGTCGACTTATCGGTGGCAGAGATCTGCATGCCAGGCACAGAGCTCTCATCAGCGCTGAGTTCTAAGAAATCCTGACACATTGTTAGCAGCTATAAAAACGTCAGCAGGCAGACAACCAGAGCAGGGCAGAGGATGGATCGCTGCGGAGGGACGCAGTCAGGACACATGGCGAGCAATCTTTCAGATTTTGGTTTTTCGGGATTTTCGTCGCAACAAACAGCGTGACACACAAACACAAAAGAAAAAAAAACAGCGCAGCACAACTAACACACACACACACACACGGCTAATGATGGCAGCTTCGTGTGTGTCTTGTCTCTCTTTGGCGGGGGGTGCAACAATTGTGTGCCCCTCGACTTTGGTACACTGAAATTGATTTCAACTAAGCGTGTGCAAGTGTGTGTGCGAGTGTGTGTGTGTGTGTGCGAGTGTGTGTGTGTGTGTCGAACAGTTAAAACTTCCGCCTGCATAGCTCTTCAACCGCATACACAGCTGCTCTACTCCCCCCTCGCACAGCTCTTCACATGCCTTTGATACCGGCCAGAAGTTGCTGGAGCCGCACTTCCGCTCCTGGTGCTTATGACCACCTGATAGGCAGGTGTTGTCCGTTATGCCGGCAGTAGAAGTTTGTGCCTGCCCTGCCTGTGGTCGCCAGCATCTGTCTGTCCCTCGACTCTGATCCCGCACAGGGCCAGGTCTGGCTGTGATGCAGCGTCTGCTTCTCCATCTGACTCTGGCAAATTCGTGGAAATTCTTTTTGGGTGTGGTCGAGTTCGAGTTTGGATTCGAGTTTGAGTTCGAGTCCCGAGCTGAGTTCTGTTTCGCAGAGCCAAACTAAATTTCAATTGCTTCAAACTGAATGCTGGTTGCGTTGTAAAGTTCTTATTAAGCTGATTTGCTGAGGATAACGATTGAGGTCTTCACTGAGAGAGAGTGAGAGAGAGAAAGAGAAATTGTAATTGGTAGGGTCGCTTGTTAACTTACTTTGATGTACAAGTGAATTGCTTTAATGGCTTTCCATTGACTATAAGTGCTCAACTGCTCAACTGAACAACAAGATTCCTACAATATCAAAGCTAAAGAAACTTTTGTATTATTGTCAATTTTACAAGTAGAAATAGAAAAAAGTTGGATTTTTAATAGCTTTGTTTAATTTAAGTGCCTTTGCTTTACAGTTTATCAAAGTTGGCTTAAAGCAAACAAATTGCTTGCCTCAATGATTTATGTACATTATTCAAAAACTTTTTGATTAATGAAAGGCGAACGAATAAAAAGTAAATAAATGTCAGTTTCAAGGTAAAACTGCAAATTTAGGTTTTACTTAAACTTTTTATTAAAAGTTATTAGTTATTTGTAAAAGAAGTTTTATTTATTATTAGTTATTTTTAAAAGAAGTTTTACTTAGACAGCAATTTCAACTTTATTTCTATAAAATATTATTGCAAGTTTTTTTAGTTTTTATTGCTTGTGTTTTTAATTTGCTGTGATTTCTGTACTTTGCATACAAAAGGGCAACTTGTTAAAGTAAATTCCCTGGATAGACAGCTGCCTCCCCGCAGACGCCGCTCCCCGCACCGTCACGCCTTTCGCTCAGAGCACTTGCTGACTGTCATTTGTACAATTTATGACTTGTTGTCAATGAAATGCCACCCAGAAAGCGTTGCCATTGTGTTGACACCACACAAACACAGAAACACACACACACACAGAAACACACACACACACATAGCATTGTTGTCACATTGCTGCACATCTTTTGCTGCCATTTTCAATTTCATTTGTGCCACAATTTAAAATGCAAAACACATGAAAGAGAGAAAAGATGTAGGTGAAGGGAATGGAAGGAAGACGACTCCTTCGCTGTCAGCGCTGCTTGTCTCCGTCGTCTCGGGCACTTTGACAAATGCCGCACAGTTTAGCTAGGTGCTAATGGGGCGCTGGTGTTCGTCCGCCGCATGGACGACGAATCGGAACGTGGACTTCGACTGGGGTACGCTGATCCGCAGAGCCGCTCGTCGCGCTTATTGAAATTGATGAGCGGCCAAGTACGTGGCAGCTTAGCTTAAATCTACCCCGTCGACAGGGGCCTACAAATGAATATACAGCCCCGCCGCCAGCCCGCCTGCCTGCCTGCCCGCCTGCCTGCCCGCCTGCCTGCCCGTCTGCCTCTGACATTGATTGATTGTTCTGGCAGCGTAATTTATATGATTGTATTAGGAGTTTAGCCAGCGTTTGAACAGAGTGCGTCTGGGCACAGATCCCCCAGTTATTAATAGTAGTTGTTGCCTTGCCTTGTCTCATTGTTATTTCAACAACAAATTTCGGCCGAAAAAATAGTTTTTTCGTTCATAAAATATGCGTTGGCATTTCAAATTTAATGATCCCAGCAACAGCCACAGCAGCCGCTCAACAGTCCCATCCCCTCAATGTATCTACTAAGCCACAGCAGCTCAACAAGAATATTAAAAAAAAACAGAAGAGAATCCATTATTTTATGTAAAAATGTTCTTCTAATATTCTAAAACTGTTAGCAGCAATACAAAAGAAGCCGGCAGACTAAATAAATTTAATTGGAATTGAAACAGAGACATTCTTGTACTATATAATTTGATTTTTTATTATAAATTATTATTGCTATATTTTATATATTACTTTGATTTCAAAAATAAATAAATAAAGCCATCTCCAAGCACTCTACAAAGTGCTGAGACCCTTGCCGAAGTTAATATATACAAAATGCTTACCAACAAATATTTCCCAATAGAATTTCGTTGAGCTGCGAGCATTTTCCACAAAATTTGATACAGAAAATATGTTGCATTTACCGATAGGAAAACACGTACGCAAAACCACAGCTACACAGAGAGAGAGAGAGGAGGAGCTCTGCTACCAGGCTCCCAATGCGCCCGTAACCACTACCACCCCACCCCCTTCTCTTCCCGGCCACAGCAATCCTTGCAATTTTGTTTGCCAGCAAAATTTGCATTTTATTTATGGCTGACGTTTAGCGTACGATGCTGAAAACGTTAAGAGTGCAAAGGGGGGGCTGGGAAGGGACTGGGACCGCAATGGGTTGATTTTCAATTTAGCAGCTGCTTTAAAAAGTGGCGCTCAAATATTTCACTTTTTTTTTTTAAGTGTTTCTTGTTGCACTAACTTCATTTGGCCGCGGAGACTGCAGACGCTTGAACTTCATCTGTGCACCGTGGCAACGTCGAAAGTTTAATGTCTTTTCGGGCTAATTGAGTGGCCGAGCCTAGGTATGGGTAGCGGGGGGCCAAGGGTAGTGCAGTGGGTTAAAAAAGTTGCTGCCACGTCATGCATCTAATTATGGAGCAGCACTAAAAAAAAAGTGTACTTAAAAACTTGGCGGCTATTTATGGCATCGTGAGTGCTTTATATATGACCAACTAAACAAATTGGGGGGGGTCTGGGGGGTCTTACCCTCTCACAGAAGGGAACTCTGTCTCTCAATGTCTGGTGTTAAGCGTAATTAACTGTTAGTTGAGTTTTGTAAACTGTTTCTCTACACGCAGCCAGCCATTATATGGCTGCAATGCCAATGGCCAAGGCAACGATTAAACTTGAATATATTTTTATTTGTTAGCTCTTTGACTGGAGGTCATTTTAAAGATAAAAACTGAAAGGCTAAAACAAAGCTATTTTAAATAGATTTTGCTTAGTGTTTGTAGTAGGAGTAGGGAAATATATATATATAAATATAAAATAAAATACATTAATTTAAAATTATATATATATAATTATATATATATATATATATCAGTATTATATCAATTTGCTTCTTCTGCCAATCATTTATCATGCTAATGATTCTTTTAGCTGCTTTCAACCTGAAATTAAGCAAAAATTTCCATTTATAATCCTTCCCGCTAATTGAAATTCCTTCATTGGAATCGCTTTTAATTGGTTTTAAGACAGCCGCCGATCAACTGGTCAACAACGTTAGTTAATCCCATGCACATGTTTTTTTTTAGATACTTGGGTCTGGTCTAAGCCGGTTGCTTCATTGAATTAAGATAACGGACATGAACATCGAGTAATGGCCAGACTCAATTGCTTCATTGCCTTTAAGCCAAACTGCCTGCCTTCGTGTGCTACCTGTAAATACTATTCGAGTATCTTTTTATTTCTTCCGTTTTTTCGCTCTGTGTGTAACCTAAGCACTCTGGTAACCAATATAACGGTCTGGCACAGGCAGCTGCTGCTGCTGTTACTGTTGCCCTGGCGCCAAGTGGCCAACTGGCCAACTGGCGTCCGTGTTTGGGGCCAAATGACGGCCACATAGCGTCCATTAAATTATACATACAGCAATGTCTCCATTGGACAAACTGCACAGCATTACGTGGTCTACGGCAAGAGTCTGGGGCAGGCAATGAATGAGGCAATGTTGTTGCGGTTGTATCTGCATCTGTGCTGTATCTGAATTTGTATCTGTATCTGTATCTGTATCTGTAGTCATGTGAAACTATTTCAAGCCCGGCAATTAAACTTTGTGTCTGCATTTATAGTTTTTTTTTTTTTTTTTGTATAAATTGCCAATGCTATTAAACGAAATTAAAGCTGCTTCAGGAGCTAGGCAAGGGGTGTGGCAGGGGGTCAATCTATGGCTTTGATATTTCCGTGCACTTAAACACTTAACGCCATTGTTTATACACTTGAGTGCACTCCGCTCTCTGCCGCCTTTTGATGCGGTGTGAAAAGTCGTCGGGCAAACAACAAACACATTGAAGCGCACACATGACACACACACACACACACACGCACTGGGCAAAGACATTTTCTTTTTTGCGTCTCTTTTTTAAGGCAAACACGCAGCAAATCCAAAAAACATATCCGTAGCAATGCTCATAAGTGTTCAACTAAATGGAAAAGCATTTCTTTTAAGCGTTGACAAAACAATAAAATAAAAGACGCTTATGTTCAAAGGAGATTGGAACGAATGCCACATGCCACATGCCGCATGCCACATGTGCCACAAGGTCCCTACACGTTTCGATTTCTAGCTTCGCCTGTTCATAATGAAGGTATTGTGTGCGAAGCTCTCTTTCCGAGTGCTCCTTGGCGTGAAAACTGCCAGTGAAGATTTCCGTTAAGGCGGTACCAAGATGTCACAGTCCCCCAGAGCAATGGCTGATGAGTGTGGTGGGCGGGGGATGGTTGTTAGCCAAGTATAGGCGTCGCTGTCATGGCCAATTTGAGGCGAGCAATTTTGGCTCAAACGAAAGCTGTTTTCAGATAGCTTTCGGAAATGCTCAGCGAACGGTGTGCGTATCTATTTAGCTGCATGCGTCTGGCTAAGTGGCAGGCAAATAGATGGCAACGGCAATTCGAGCTGACAAAGATTTCTCATTTAATTTGCTAGATACGCCAAATACGAAATTGCAATAATTCAAAAGCCAATTTATTATAAATTGGATATTGCGTGCGTAATTCAGTTTCAGTATTTATTTGTCGAGATTATTTAAATTAAGTGCTAATTTAAACCGTTTCTTGGCGCTAATCGACTTGATTTGATTTAAATTAAAATTTAAATTCTTACTTAGTATTATTAATCATAATAATAATAATATTTATAAAAGTTATAAATACTTTTTATATAACCTAATTTAAAATTAAAAAAATTTAAACCAGCAAAAAAATCATATTTAAAATAAAAAAAGGCTCAACAAAAATTATGCCTTAAAAAATATATATTGTTAAAAATGTAAGAAGTTTTTTTTGGCTGAATATTTTCTGCAACGAACTTGAATATTTTTCGTATCTATTTAGACAATCTTGTCGGGTGCACCGCACACTAAAACTGGGTCAATTTAATGCCATTTTTGTGGCAAGAGCTATTTAGGTAGAACAACGCTTATGCCGCTCAAGCAGCAGTTGCGCCAAAAGTGAAATGCCAATTATGCCCGAATCCCCATACTCGATGGTCCCTTATACCCACCCGACCGATCGGAAAGGTGACTGCCAACTGCTAACAATGCATAACCTCCCACGATGGCAACACCGCCTGTCACATTCTTTTTCCTTTTGTATATATATAAATTTATTTTTTTTTCTGCTTATTTGGCTTTTTTTTGCTGTTATCTAACTGGCTATATGGTGGAATCCTGCATCCTGCAAGCGCTTCCCCAGGCAACAGCTGTCAACCAGGTTACGTGTGAGAAGTGCTCTTTTATATTTGGCTGGCTGAAATGAAAATGGTTTTGTTGTGCGAGTCTAGCATAAATTTAAGCCACGCTCCACAACAAAATAAAAGACAACTGCATAAAGAGGACCAAAGTTCGGAATTCGAGTAACACACACACAAACACACACACACACACCATGTGTGCTTATTGCCTAATTTGATTTCGACGCGCACAGAATTAAGCCAGCTTCTGAGCTTCCTTTTGTTCTAGCAAAACAATACAGCGAGGGAGAGAGAGAGAAAGAGAGAGAGAGTGTGATGAAGAGAGCGCAACAGCAGCATAGCTAAGACAACAACCAACAAAGAAAACAAAAAACGAAAAGAAAAGACATGAAAAGACAAACATAACAGAACACAGAAAGGCAGCCACATCGATACGTGCCTGGCATTTGGCATGTCGGATTAATTTCATTTTGTATCGGATATCTGGCAACTGGAAGTAGGGGCGCCCTTGTCTGTCTGTGTGTGTGCTTGTGTGTTTGTGTTTATGTTTGTTTTTAGCTCTTCGCATCGAGTTTGGTCTCTCAATCTTTTGGGGGCCATGTAATGGCCGCATTAATTTGAATTGCATAATTTATTCCGCAGCGAGAGAAAGAAATGAAATTAAGTCAATGGCCCAAGCAAAATAAGTATGAAAATCGATTACGAAGACAGTCTCAATGCTCAATGGCTGCAAATGACAAGGCCCACTTACAAATATATATATATATATAAATTGATATATATATATATATATATATATATGTTCAAGACTTCGACCCTGGTCATGTCCAGCATGGTTGTCAAGACGGCGAAGCAACCCATTTAATTGGAGAAATTTAACACGTACGCACATTTGTATTCATTTTTGGTCTCATGTCGTCTTCGTGGCAATTGGATTAAAGACATTAAAGACTCTCTTTTCTTTGCTGCTCTTCGCTCTTCTTGCCAATTCGTTCAACTGTAAATTACATTGCATACTTAGCACAGAATGCCAAAGAACGGCACACTTGCTCTGTGTGTGGGAGAGAGTGTGAGAGAGAGAGAGAGAGAGAGAGTGCATAGAATGAAGTTTGTTAGTATGCCATAATCGTATGAAGTCGTTTTATTTATAGCATTAGCGCATATTAGGCCTAATGGGCATAACATACGCCGGGCAGCACGAAAAAGGAGCACACACACACACACACACGCACACACTTGTGGGCGGTTTATTTCAGTAAAAGGGACAAATCGAGCCGATGATGATGCTGAGAGAGAGAGAGAAAGAGGATAAGAGAGTGTGTCGCTGACTAAATTGTTATTAACGGTTGTGTGACAAGACATTTTGCGGAAACGTGAATGTGATCAAGAGTTATGCATGCGAATCACTAAGATTACAATGTGCCCATATATAAAATATATATCTCAAATCGTTATTTAGCGTCAGAGATGGAATATTAAGTAGCATTTTTTTATATTTAGAGGCCAAAAATGGCACAACAAATTTCTAGAAAGAAATAATACACATTTAAATTGCTTTTAAGCAGTTGAAATCATTTCTACCTGATAAGTTGGTCACAATTGTCAGAAATATCGTTAAATCTGTAATTTTTTTTTACGTTATCACATTTATATTACTAACTGTTTTTGCACTGTGAACTTTACATACCCTTAAAGTCGATTAATATATTGTACAAGAATTAATTTGAGTAGTAATTTTTCTTCAGCAAATATTAGTAATTTTATTAACAATCTGTAGATATTTACTTTTATATTGTTAAGCTCAAATATTAAATTTGTTAGAAAAATAAAGAAAATGTTAAAACAAAATCCTAAACAATAATTTTAGAAAAATATGTTTCAACTCTCATATGTTTGTAATTTTCTCTAGTTTTTCTTTTTCAATTATCTGCAGGTAGTTATTTTAACCTAATCTTACGTACTAAATAAAATTCAAGGCAGCCATTTCTAAATTCATAAATAAGAATATATTCAAAATGCACCCTTAAATATATTCAAACTTGGCTGATGCCCATTTCTAGACATCACCTGGTTTACTGGCTTCTATTGAAGTTAAGCAAGCCGCTGAGTGGATACACTGTCTGTATCAAGTTAGCTGATTAAATAAACTGATTGATGGCATGCCTGATTGAAGACTTCATTCAGCTCCCCCTATTAATATCCAGACATATATCCACACTTCATAACTAATGCAACCCTTCTCTTTTTTTACTTGCAGGTGTGTACCAAATATGGCTTAAGGCTTATCCCTCTTTTGGCAGTGACTCGGGCAACCCTTAAAGAATGTCCACCACTTGGGGGGGATTTTTGGGGGTGTGTTTGTTGCACGCATTTCACGCTTTAACAAACTGTATGGCAACGACAGGAATCTCAGCTTGAGCGAACTACGCTCGAAGAATATTGTCAGCATTATAATCGCATTAAAGCGATAAATGCTTGAAATCGATTGAAGTAAGCTTAAAAACAGTCAGTCGGCAGTTTTGCCTATTTAGTTTTTCCACCAAAAATCAGTTGAGGGTGACTTTTGTCAGCCACAGAAACCGAACGCCCAAAAGTGCCTATTTTTGGTCTACGTGTGCTTTAAAGCAACCCTTAGTCCCCACCACCACCCACCACCACAAGCAAAAAAGAAAAAAAAAGGCACATAGAACGAGCTTGAAGCGCCACCAAATTAGAAGAGCCGCAGTGCCGCAGAGACTGCCGGGAAAAATATGACAAGAGGCGAGGATTGTTATCGCTGGCATTGCAGGCGGTGGCACTGCAGCGGAAATGGCAACGTTGAACAACCCCCTTCCGCCAAAACACACAAACCCAACCAAAGTTGGGGTTGCGATACAAACTCCCTTGCAGCCTGAGGTTGGGCTTTAGACTTTCCCATTGGATTTTGCAGTCTATTGTATGAGTCGATGACGCAATACGTCTTTTTTCCGCTCTTTGCTTTGTGTGCTGCGCAAAAAGGGTTAAGGGGAAATGGCTTACAATTAAGCTAACGCTGATGAGATCTGAAATTTAAGGAACGCCTACGCACATAGAGGAATACTTGAAGCTGGAGGCGTTGCCCCGCCCTGCTGGGGCATTTCGAAAGTTTTTCTTCACACTTGATCAAGTTGCGACTTCCTTTTTGCTTTCTTTTCAAAGTGCAAACAAAATTTATTTTCCATTTAGTTTTTTTTTTTATAGAGCGCAAACACAACAACAGCGCAAACAAACAAGTAAAAAATAGAATGTACAAAAGTTGGAAAAAAGAAAATCAGCTAAGGGCAAAGCCAAACAAAGTTCAATCAAGTTAACTTTGTTGCCAATGCCGGCGAGCGACAAAAGCTGAACAAACGTGGCCAGGGGGGGGCGGCAGTGAGTAAAAGTTCAAAGCCGTCGCCCAGACTTTTGACTGAAAGTCGTGGCCGATTTGACCGAAAGCAGCAGACCCAACCAATGTCCAATGCCCAATGCCCAATGCCCAATGCCCAATGCCCAATGGCCAATCCCTCTATACAAGCGTCCTCAGCTAGCCTCCAGGGTCTTATCACTCATCTCAGCGCACACTCACCTCCATCCATCCCTGGTAAGTTCAATCAAGTTTAAAGCTATGCAAGTTTGAGGCACTTAAACGTGGCTAACTCAAAAGGGCCATGACCAAGTAATGTGGTTTAGTGGGTGCCAATTTGCTAAGTTTGTCACGTTTTGCGTTGTCACACAATGTAAATAGCTCATTCAGTAAACTGAAACTATGAGAGAACTGCAAAGGAACATGACAAAAATTAAATCAAGATAAATAAATAATGTTAATAGAATGTTGTTAAGATTTATATATAATTCCAAAAGATGTCGAGTTACCTTTTAGCGATGAACATTCACTTTATGCATTTCACTAATGGCCAAAAGTATCTTTAATAAATAAACTTACTACTCACTAAAGTAGTTAAAGATACAAAGTTGAGCTTAAAGTATTTTCTTCTGGGTTATATAAAAGTTTACCTTTCTGCAACTTTGTGGAAAGTATTTAAAGCATTTCGTCTTGAGCAAAATTGTATCAGCAGCTGCTCGAGCTGAGAGAATGTTAACTATCTGGGCAAGTCTTGAGAAAGGCATTCATTCAACACTCGCTTGCAACAAGAAAATTCGAAGTGCAGCCAACAATAAACTTGGCAACAGTGTTGAAGTTTTATAATGAGCCAAACGGCAGCAGCAGCCGTGCCGGGAAAATGGGTCAAGTTGTATTGGCCAATATGGCGTTATGGATAGATGGGCAGCAGGGCAGCAAAACTGGGACTTCAAATTGATTATTGTACTGGGAATATTTGCATAGCACTTTGGTGCGTCATGCGGTCGACGTGTTTTGCGGTCTGTGTCAGGCAATTAACTGCAGAAAGAAAATCAATTACAAGGCGACTCTCAACTTGAAGAGCTAAACGATTTCCGCCAAAGTAGTTGTCCGAGCCTTAATTGCTTTGCCACAGACGGGGAGACAGACAGAGAAAGGGGGGCCCTAAGTGTAGACGCTGTTGAAAGACGTTCAGAGACCCTTTGCCTAAAACGGAAATCATGTTACGAACAATAACAACAACAACCACAACAACAGCAGCAATAACTCATAAATATCCAGACAAACAGGGACTGAGCAAAAATATAATGACAAATCAGAAAAACAAGTCAAGCGCAAGTTAGAGAGAGAGAGGGTGGGAAGGGGGGACAGCTGGACAGCAATCATAAGAAGCTGATGAAGTGACTCTTCCTGCATTCCCTGGGCGGCACTCTGCTGAGTCAGAAAATAATGGAAAACAATTTAGGCTTGGACCGAGCGACTCCAGTGGGCTAAAAGAAAAGCGAACGAGCAACGACGACCAAACCATATAAATATATAAATACATATATATACATATATATATATATAAAAGAAAAGCTAAGAGCAAATAACAATTGAATTTTCAAATGCCGCCTATTGTTTATCCGGCATATAGAAAATTGGCTGCCCCTTGTTAAAATGCAATCAAATTGAAGCCACAAATATTTTTGTTCTTTTTTGTTTTTATTTTGTTGTTTGTTAGCTTTTTGTGGCTGCGCCTCGAATGCGGGCCAAGCGCAAAGCCAGCTGACAGAGGCGAATTTAATTTGGAAACCATTGGAGGCCACAACAATTCCCAAAAAAATAAAAATAAAAAAACACAGCAGCCACAATAAGAACAGCAACAAATGTCTTGCAACAACCACAATATGAATCCACTAAGAATGCAGCTGTTCAGTTTAAAAGTGGCGACTAATTGATACCCTGTTAAACTTTAATAAAAGGATAAGGAGTGGAAAATAATGTAAATCAAAAATATTATTTCTGTTAATTTATAAAAAATAGATTTTATATATAGATTATTTATTTTTTGAGCCTGCACAAATGTTGAAAACTTTTTTCTGTTCTTTCTGGAATATTT
Source organism: Drosophila dives (assembly GCA_035042365.1). Classification (NCBI taxonomy): domain Eukaryota; kingdom Metazoa; phylum Arthropoda; class Insecta; order Diptera; family Drosophilidae; genus Drosophila; species Drosophila dives. Next base: position 112,579 of record JAWNLJ010000083.1, on the reverse strand, counting down.
TAAAATATTTCTTTAAATTATTTGGGACAGACATTCTCTCACTTGAAATTTGTAAGCTTTTCCTAGAAAACATTCTGAATACTTCTTTAAACAAATACCCTAAATTAATTTTTAATTAACGCGACTATTTCATTAGTCTTTCAAAATAATTTGTGACCTGATTTCTGTGTTTTTTCTGCCTATCAAAATTTCACTCTCGCAATTTGCATTTGAGTGTTTCAATTCAGACTTTCGAATTGTACTCTAAACTAAGTATAGGGTATATAGACTCAGACCAAACACCATCTACTCGGCGGCACTCGAGTGCAACGTGGCATGGAGCTGGGCATTGGGAACGGTTGTGAGGCTTGGCTGCCTCTTGGCTACTGGTTTTTGCCGACAATCCACAAAAACACAAAAAACAAGAAAAAAATTACTCTCGCCAAACAGTAGCTCCGTTGTCAGAGCCGTCGGATCCCCCCTTTGGGTGGCCCCCCCTTGGCTCCGTCTCCTGATCCACTCGCAGCCCACATCATGTGTGTTAAGGCAACAACTACAAATACAGCTTGTCGCATTTGTGCCTCGGGACTGACTGCAAAGTTTTGTACGTAAATCTCGGGGCTTTTTAAATACGCTACGTGCAGCGAGTGGAGAACGTGCTGCGTGCTGAGTATTTGTTAAAAAAAAAAATACAACAACAACAGCAACAACACACACGCAAATGCCAAACAAAAAAAAAACAAAATAAAATAAAGATTTTTGCCAAGAAGTTGCCGACAAAAACGACGCGTCGTCGGTTTGACTTTGTCATATGAAAAGTAAACAAACGACAGGCAAAAGGCAACAAAATCGGCCCAGCGGCCAGATGACAGAGAAAAAGAGAGAGATGGAGAAGAGAGAGAGAGAGAAAGACAGAGAGAGGGAGAGAAAAACAGAGGCGTAGATTGGTAGAAGGAATATGTTAATACGAAATTGGGCCGAGAGCTCTTATGGGGAACTTAATCGTGAAATTTAGTTTAGCTCTTCTTCTTCTATATATATTATGTATATACGATTTAAAATCTACATATATATATATTATATATAATGTTTAAAATCTACACCGAATATGGACAAAAATTGTTTTAATAAAGAACAAACCAATTGCTGGAAATTTAATAAATAAAACTTTTTTGTTATTGCAATTCTAAATGAATTAGCTAATTTGCTGTACATAAGTATTTCCTTAGTGCTACGCTTTCTCGACATTTAAAAGTGCTTCCGAGCACAATTATAATTTGTAATCCCTTTAAGCATAAGTGCATTTTTAAACGCCTCTGCATTCTTAAGTTTTTTGCCATAGTTTGAGCAAGAAACTTCACATTAACTCCTTGTGAGAAGCACACACGTAGCTGCTGCTGCTTGGCTTGAGCCCCAATCCAACCCAACCCAACCCAACACTCACCCCTTTCCAAAAGCCCCTTAGCAGTCCAGCAACGTATGTTCCGAGCACAGACGAAAAACAGTTAATTACAGGCAAGTAGCTTAAGGAAAAATGGCGACAATGGAGCCGGGGCAATAAAACTATTTTATGGCCAAAAGTTTTTGCCCCCAGAACTCAAACTCGAATCGAGCCGACTGTGAAAAAGTTTATTTAATAAAAGTTGCTTTAAGATAACTCAAATATGTATGGAATTTGCAGAGATCTCTGCAGAGAAATGTAATCAGTTTTTGTAAATGGCATTGTTTATGTTGATTTTAAAATAATGAAAAGGGGCGTGGTATGGGGAACACGGTGCCAACGCATGAATAATAAACGTGCCAACTGATTGCAGTAAGCCAACTGCCTGCCATCTAATGTAATTGCAATTTTTGGCTCACAACCAAAGACAATGCTTTGGCTGGCAAATAAAGACAAACAAAAGCCAGAAAAGACTACGCATATTTTCATAAAATATTTAGCCAAATGGTCGCCGAGTTGCCAGATTGCCAGGTTGCCAGTTGCCAGTTGCCAGTCGCCAGTTGCCATTTGCATTGAATGGGGCCAAAACTAAATTTGACGCCGTTTTGCGCAGCCATTTTACGGTGAATTTTGTTGGTTTGTTTGTTTTTATGCTTGAAGTAATTGCACAAACAAATCTTCAACCTGCTGTCGAGTGGAGGGGATGGGTTGCGGGACGGGGGCATGCTGGCCATAAATGACGGTACTAAATTGATGACGCCTCTCGAGTGTTTTTCCTGCACAGCAGCAGCAGCAACAACAATAACAATAACTGGCATAAAATGCGAATAATAAAAGTTATTTTAGTTTTTGAGAATTTCAATTTGCAGTTAGAGCAGTAGATAAAAATCAGCGAATTTTTCATTAAGTTCTTACTTCAAGCCAGATAATTATAAAATTTTTTAATTGTAAAAATTTATTATTATTATATATTATTTTGCTGAGTTATAGTTTAAATGTTATACAAGCTTACAAATAATATACAATACTTACAATAGTTTTTCATCTATTGTAGGTGTTTAAAAAAATTGTAAAAATTCGAAATTTCCTAAACAAGCATTTGCTTAACTCAAATTAGTGAAAGTGGAGGATGTACTTGCTTTGAGTCTAATAAATATGATTTAAAGTTTGATTTATAACTTATTCAGAATGCTTAAATTGACTAATTTCATAAGCTAATATTTACTTTAATTAAAAATGTATTAAAATATTATATGTAGTGCAGAATAAAATAAAACCTAAACACTTGATAATTTCAAAAACTAATATTTGCTTAACTGAAAAACAGAATTTGAAACAAAGAAAGAGAAATACATAGAAAGACAGCAGAAGAATAATAGCTGAAATGCACTTGAGATGCATTTTCTGGCTGACAGACAACAATAACAAATACACAAGACACAAACACAAACAACAAATGACAAAATCGAGTGAGTTGTCTGCGTGGGCAACAACAATTTGTTGTTGTTGTTGTTGTTGTTGTTGTTGTTGTTGTTGTTGTTGTTGTTGTTGTTGTTGTTGTTGTTGCCACTCTCTTTGGCAAATGAATAAGCAATTTATGCGCGTGACGCATTTCTGCTCTCAAAGTCAAAGCCGAATAGCAATGAAAATAACAAAAAAGAAAACGAGGCAAAACCAAATTATAAATCTTCAAAGCATTCTTGGCCACAAACATAAAATAGAAGCAGTGTTTTTTTTTTTTTTTTTTTACTTATTATTTTGGCTAAAATAGTAAGACAGGCTAACTTAAGGAAGAAGCTGCACGTACCAGTTAGTAAGCGAAGTGGGAGAATAAATAGCGTATGTGAAGAGCGCCAGCAGTGACGGAGGAAGGGTGTCGAGGCGGCAGGGCGGCTGGGTGGCCTTAGCCAAGTAGTTTGTAGATAAAAGCCGCTATAAAAACTGTCAAATAAACATCAAAGCGGATGCGCAACGCTTGACATGCTAAAATATGCTTTATAGACATGCGTAGCTTTGTATGACTGTGTGTGTGTGTGTATGTGTGTGTGGATTATCTGTGTGTGTGTATAGTGTAGGTGCCTAGCAGAGGAATTCAAAGGGGGAGGTTGCTAAGAGGGGGTAATGTACCATGTTTATATGTGGGGCGTTGCCAATGCTAAAGTAATAGAACAGAACATAAAAACATTGATGGCTGCAAATGATAAAGCGACGCGAGTTAGCCCAGTATCCCAGTTCGAGCAGTGGCGCAACAGAAGGGGATATTAATATATATTAATATATATATATATATTTATATATGTCAATTGCCAAAACACATAAAACATTCTTTTTACATATGTCAGCTTCAAAATCAGCCTTAAACGTATTTGACTTTAGTGTTCAGTTAACCGGATTATAATTATGGAAAAAAGCGCTATATATGTTAATAAATCTCCTTAAGGCGTTCTGCTTAGTTGCTCTTTTGATATGCTTGTCACATGTTATCAAAATGAATTTCAATTTCACACTTCCGCTCGACAACACATTGCTTCGAGGCCAAAATTCCAGCAGCCCAAAACAGCCACCCAGCTGCCGCCCCTCCCCCTTCCAACATAGCCACTGCCCGCGGCACAAACAGACAGAGTGTGAGAGAGAGAAAGAGAGGGAGATACGCGCCTACGCGTCTCCATGGTGCCTCCGCCTCTTCCAGCAGCCTCCATATTCACTTGGCGGCGCTCCTTGGGCACATTAGAAAACGTGACAAAAATTTCATATTGATGTCTTCTTTTTTCGGCAGTTATTTTTTTTATATTCAGAAATTTTGTTGTTATTTTGCTTTTTTGATGATGCTGCCAAAGGCAATCCATAAAATTTTCACACACAGCCAACAACAGAAATGTGTGAATTAGACGCAAAAGTTGAAAGCAGCAAATAATTCTCGTACATTTTATTATAGCGCCCCGAATGCTTTTGAAGTGTCGGCAAGAATGCGTAGGTTGGGTGCCTACCCACACACACACACACACAAATACACACTCAGCTATATGGATCGCAAAAACATAAAGGAAAACAATTTCGGAGTGCATATGCCAAAAGACACTTTCAGAATGCAACAACGACACGCTTCAAGCTCATATTTTGTAGTATTTTATGGCCAGAGCGGGGCAGATATTGTCACTAACTCAGTCACCTTCTCTTAGCCATGCGTACAATTTGTACACTTTTCTTGGCTTACTGAATTATTTATACAAATTTGTATGTTGGCCGCCTTTTACATTGCAGGTGGTCATAAAGAGAGCTGTCTGCTGCTCCAGCGAGTTGCGATGCGAACATTTGTAATAAATGCCAACGAATAAAACTTGAGATGTTTTTGTCGCGCTGCTTCGAGTTTCCGTTTTGGCTTTATCTCACCTCTGTACCCCTTGCTCTCCCCCTCTCTCTATTTCTCTCTCTGACAATCTCTATCTGGCCAAGTGCCTCCTCGCACTTGCCACGCTGAGGGGTTCAATTTGTACATGGCCATAAAAGGGCCACAACAATAAAAACAGCACAATAATTTACGTAAATGCCTAGGCACATATATATAAGTTAAAGTACATAAATGAATACATATATTTATGATTCGTACTCGTATGTTAACTTATTGCGAGTGTTACCTGACAAGTTGTGTCTACATGTCTATTATAGACTCATTCAGTTTTCGAATAAAATAAATAAATATTTTAATGCTGATTTAAAAGTTGCTAAATAAATATTTGTGCACACTTGTGGAAAATGTCTGTTTTTTGAGCTTTGGCTCAAACCACCCTCGCAGCATCTCTTTTTTTTAATAGCCATAGACGCAATATACATACACAATTCTACATATCTTATCATTTGTCTACTGTCTTAGTGGTTTTTCTTGTTGTTGGCAGCTGCTGTTGTTGTTACTGATATAAAGTACATGCATATTTACACAATTCGTCGCAGCTTCTACGCTTTAGCAATCAAATTACAAAACCAGCGACAACAGCGTGAAAACTGGAACATTGTTTGATTGACATTTGATTGACAGAATGCGCGAAGAGCTGATAAAATACCATGCAAAACTGGCGCCAAGCTAAACAAAAAAACAAATAAACACGACAAAAACAACAAAAACAACAACAACAAAAAAACACCATGCAAAAATTTACTTAGCAGCTAGCAAAATAAAGACTTTCAGTTTATGGCTAACAGCAGTTGTTGAACTGCCCCACAAATAACTGTCCGTTTGGCTTTAAAGTGGTGCGCCAAAAAGGCAACAACAACAACAACAACAACAACCTTCACTCATTATGCCGCTCATACAATTTTATCGTTTTTGTTGCTGTTGCTTTTGCCTTTGCGGCAAGCTTAAGCACGCTGTTTGTAATTAATTTCCGTTTGTGTGAAGCCGCAACAAACTTTGGCGCAAAACTTAAACAAACCGCAGCAGCAGAAGAGGCCCAGACCAAGCTGGCTCAACCCCAACACGCAGATGCCCAGATACACAATGATACAGAAATAATGCCACAATATCTGTTATCGATTTATCGAAACTTGCATACGCTTCGAAACATAATTGAAATTATGAAAGTCATAAAAAAATAAAAGCAAAGTTCTGCATTAATTACTGCAATTATATATGATTATTAATAGATAAACTATGATTTTTTAAGTGATTTCTTTGCTAAATTATAAATATTTATATATGATAAGAGAGCAAAAAAAGATAAGCGTACCTTAAAAATAATTAGGAAGAAATACAGAGAATTTGTTTGATGGTAAACTTTTCAGAATAATAATAATTTTTCTTTGACTTCAGGCTTAAAATAATAAAAAAAAAATATAGAGAAATATGTTTAACAACTTATTTTGTAGCTTAAAAACAAAACATTATTCGTATCGCGTTTTCCAACCAAAAATCTATAACAAATATTTAATTCAGCCATAATTCAACTCCAATTCCAACTCTTAGCATTTTTTTTTTTTTTTTGTTTGCAAACAAAATCGTGAAACTTATCGACCCATTGTAAACTTGCGGCGTTACCGAAACAACAACTGATACATAGGTAGTATAGTAGTATAGTATGTACATTAATATGGCCAGTAAACCCGTTTCGGAACACGTTGTGCGGCAAGATGAAGGCCTCCATAAGCGACACGCGCTGAGCCCAGCTCAGCTCCAACGCTGCTTGAAGAGATGTGGCTGAGCGAGGGGCAGTGCATTAAAGAGAGACAGAGATGTGAAGAGCGCAGGTTAGGGATTGTGTATATATCTATATATCATATAAGAGGCACGCTCGATCTGGCCGCCGACGAAGTCGTCGTCTTTATCAACGTCATTTGTTGTTGGCCGTCGTCGTCGTCGTTGATGTCGGCGTTTGTTTCAGTTGATTTGTAACATTAACTTTAAAGAAAACTTTTCAAAATGCCGACAGACGGCGACGACAACGACGACGAAGCGGCGTCGGCTTCAATCTTGGCTAAAATGCAATCGACCAAAACAACAACAACAACAACAGCTAAAAATCACTGGCATATTTAATAGTACCCTTGGGGAAACGCCAGCGTCGCAGCCGCATCGATGACGCGTGACGTCGCCGTGAACTTCAGGCGCTGATAAGAACGCAGACGCCTGGCGACGGCGACGGCTACGTCGACTGCGACTGCGATTGCGACGTCAACTTCATCGTGTAACTGTTTTCTCATCGATTATCGGCGTTTAATTAAACCTGGCCCCCCCTCACCCACACACACACACAAACCGGCTCCACCAAGCCGTCGATAATTGCTACTGGTATTTAGCAAGCATTGCTGATAACACACTTAAAACAAAAAAAAAAAAACAACCAAAAAGAAAAAAAATAATACAAAAATATGCGTACAAAAATTGTGGCAGATTTCTTTGGCTGATAATAGAGTATTTTATTTATGTGCCGTTTGATTTTTGCCGGTGTTTGCGAACTCACCAGCGACGCCGATAAGTGCCTTGCCAAATTGTGGTTGTAAATTATCAAGTGGCCCACAGAAATACGCAAAACGAGACAAAAACAAAACATAGCCAAAACAAACACAATACAAAAATATATAATAATAATAATGGCAACACTTGAATTGGGTTTATTATGTGCCGACCAAACTATCAACAGCTGTGCTGGAAAGCTGGCTATCAAAGTCTATCGTCTGATTGCTGTCAAGTGACCAAGCATCGATCATCGGTCAATAACCAACGAAGATTATAAACTATTGCTATGGCTATGGCTAACTAGTTATTGCCACTTATGCAGAATCTGAGTCATGCTGGAAAAAAACTGTTTATAACTGTTTCTGTGGTCAACTTTAACTATTAAATAATGTTGACTTAATTTATTTTATACCTAGCAACTAGAATTGGGTTGTTTTGCAGCCTAATAAAAAGAATAAATAATAAAAATAAATAAAACAATAAATAAAAATATTCTTTTTAGCCTGATTAAGCCAGGGTATGCAATCCAATTGAATTTCGGTTCTGGTTTTGGACAAGATTATGTTTTAGCTCCACATTTCTTTCGGTAATCGATTCAGTTAATAATATTATCAGTTACAAAAACTGCTTCTTACAATAAACTTATATTTTAGCTGCTGAGTTTCAAAATCCCTTTTTCGATTGCCTTAAAAAGAATTTTTATTATTTAAATTGATTCATCAAATGCTTTCGTAACTTAAGTAACACAACTATGTAAATCTTTTATCCATAAATCAAACCAATTTCTCAGAGTCATTAAGTCAGCTACAACAGTTTCAAAATTTATTTCGAAAATCAAGTAGGTTTTATGGCCGAATAAATAGGTCTTAACACACAGCCAAATGCCACCTGTTTTGTATATACATATATATTTATATATAAATGTATTTATATATGTATAAATATATATACATATCATGCTAATCCCGTGTTTTATTACATCGATTTATAATATTTAACATCGGAGCAATCAGCAAATTATGCGCATTTTTGATGTGCACTATAAAAACCAAAGGTTAACGCCCAAAACAACCCCACGACAGAAGTTGGCCAATTAATTATGCAAATCTACAATTGGCCACATCCAATACTAATCTTTAGCATCTGGATGATGCTTTTCACTCCAAGATAAGGAAATACATATATATATATATTTATATATATATATATTTGTGAGAATGCAAATGAGTCTTTTAACGTTTCAATACAAAATGCTACACAGTTTCACTTCAGAGTGAAATGTTTGACTTTAATTGAGTCGAGAGTTTTGATACATTGCTCATACGCCACGTACGACAGGGTCTTTTTTTTATATATATATATGCCTCGAGCCGTGACGTTCATTTATCATACAAAATTCATGCATTTGAACATAGGCCTATGCAGTGACCTTTACGGATCCCACTCCACGGCTATTAGGCCATGTGCGTGTTGTGGTCATCAAATGGAGACTGCTGAGCAAAGTCACCAGTGAGCCAGTGGCATAGGTCCATTTGGGCTCTTCATTTTCCTTTAGTGGCTTCTCAGCATTTGCCTAATGCACAAATTCAATTCAATGTGCAAACTTGACTTAAGACTTGCTTCTGTTTATTTTTGCTAAATTTATCTTTATAGAATATCTCAAAATACACATCAAGCAATTACAGCAACAGAAGCAACTCAGCACTAATAATAAACAGAAACTTTAAATAACTTTGATTTGAAATTGAATTTGAAATTCAATTAAGGACCAATATTTGCCATGTTTACTCCAGGATTTACTTGCAATATTTAATTGAAAACAGAAACGGGCTCAAAAAAAAACTTAATTTTTTTCTTACTAGCAGAATAAACTGAAGAATATTTATAATAAAGTGACTCAGTATTTAACTGAAAACCATTGGTAAATATGCATTCACTTTTAATTTGCAACATTTTAAAAAAAAACTTTTAGAGTATTTTTTTTTTTAATTTTCTCATTCCAGTTTGCAGTTGATTGTACAACTACAAATAAGATATGTATCTGTATCTTTTAAAGTGGCTTAGGCCAAAGTTAATTTGCAAGGCGGCATGTTTCATATCAGAGGCCGAAATGCTTTCAAGATGACTCAACAACAACAGCAACATGATTCCAATTGTTGTTGTTGCTGTTGTTGTTGTTGGTGTCGTGGTCGAAACACTTGAGAGAAAAACATGTTCTTTTGGTTTATCTTGGCGCCACGATCGTTCGGCACCGGGCGCGGTATTTGCTCAAAAACACAAAGGCGATAATTAAACGCAAAACAAAGCGACCGAGAACAGAAAACCGCCAGACTCAGACTAAGACTCAGACCAAGACCAAGAGCCAGAGCCAGACGCAGTGCCAGAGACCAGAGACCACAGACAGAGACAGAGACAGAGGAGCAGACGCGGAGACTGAACGAAAACTCTGCGGCAAGCAACATCAAGTGGTCGGCCTTTAATTAGAAAAGGTGTAGAGCCCAACAAAAAACACACACACACTCAGACACACACAAACACACACACACACACACACAAAAGCTGTGAGTCAAAAGTTGGCTTCTTTTTTTTTTTTCTTTTTTGGGCGCGCGCAAAGTGCATAAAAAATAACGACAGCTAATGAATGTCGGACCGAATCTGAATCAGCATCCGTATCCGACTTTAACTACGACCACAGCAACAGCTTGGCAACTGCCGCGACTCTCTGCCAGCTGCCTGCCAACAATTTATTAGACAGATGATGTGCGTTAGCCAAGGCAAGGCAAAGTTTTTCAGCCAACTGGAAAAACAAAAAGAGAGAAAGAGAGAGAGAGAGAGAGAGAGAAAAAAATACATAGTAATAATAAAAACCGAAAAAAAGAGATATAAACTAAAGATAAACTTCATAAATGTGTCTGTGTGGCCAAGAAAAACAAATGTTGTTGCTGCAGTTTTGCCGTTGCTGTAGCTGTAGCTGTAGCAATATCTCGCATGTAAGTGTTAATGAAGTTAAGTGTTTTTGACGCGAACGTCCAACAACAACAACAACAATTAATGAGAAGTCGCATACCAGACAAAAAACAATAACAAAAACAACAAACAAGCGACGAGGGCGAAACGCACAGAAATGTTTCAGGCCACATGATAAAGATCAACCCATAGCAAAAAAAAAAAATATATTTATATGTGAAAACTGACATAAGCCGAGGAGAAGCGTATCTGGCAAACTAACCACTGAAACTTTAGGCCAAGTTAATTGAAAGATCCATCCCAAGAGATTTGAAAACATAACCAGATTAGAGAAGCTGACAGTTTGGCTGGAAAAGTGAATTAAACAAAGTTAACCAAACTCAAGCAAAAGTATCTTACAGATACTGTTTCAATTATATTCGAGTAGTGGTATTAACCATAACCAAAGCAGAATAGTCATCAGCATAATTGCTGCTCGAGATTTAGGTTAAGGGAGGTGAATTAAAGTTAATCTATTAACTAAAATTTGAACAGTTTTTTTTATGTATATTTGGGAATACCAACTACTCAAACCACTTAGCTATAAGTGATCTATATAAAGTCTAGTCACAGATATATATATATATCTAAACAAAGCATAATTTCACAATGACAGTCAGATGATAACCCAGAATTCCACATTTGCCGCAGACATTGTCAGATAGCAATGAAAACCAGGTCAACAGTGATCCGGCAAAACAATAAAATCTACTCTACGAAAGTTGCGCTCCCAACTCAATTTACTCAGCTAAACCAGCAGGCAGGGGGGCAGGAGGGGCAAGCAGACAAGCAGTTGGGTCTCAGCTTACCCGGGCACTTTTGCTAATTGTCTTCAATGGCGACGCTTTGCTGGGAACATAACAAAACATCTCGGGGAACTCGCTTGCATAATCATAATAATAATGCTTATGCAATTAAGAATTGTGTCCTGAAGGATGGCTCTGCAGAGTGCAAAAGCGAAATGAGAAATTGGGTCAGCAATGCGAACAAGGGCGTAGACTGGATTTATATATATATATGTGTGTGTGTGTCTGTGTGTGTGTGCAACTTAATTAACTAAAAGCAGCAGAGTCAAACAAAAAAAAAGAAAAGAGTTGAATATAATTGCGAGAAGTGTTGCGGTGCAGCATTGCTTGGATTTATGCGGCGTATGAGTAATGAAATGGCCAACACTTTTGACGGCTCGCTACTTGGTTAATAATAATACAATCAAGCCAGCCAGCCAGCCAGCCAGCCAGCCAAATGCTGTAGAATTTTCAATTAAAGTAGTAAAAATAATAAAAGACAACTTGTCGGACGACGTCATTAATTAGGAATGCTCTCGGCGCAGTCGCCTTTCAAGTGTCTGCGGTCTGTGTTGGCGTCGAGGCATAAAACTTTTCTTCTTCTTCTCTTACAGCTTATTTTCTTTATTTATTTTTATTTTTTTTTTTTTAACTTTTTTTGTGCAAATTGCAAATAAATTGCAAGCAGCCGCCGCCACAGACAAAGTCAAAGGCAAAATGTGCCGCCAAAGGCAAAAGCGGGAAGCAGCAAGGGGCAGGATTAGATATATATACAGTAGTCAAATATGAGGGGCTGCTGCTGCTGCTGTTTGGGGAATAGATAAACAACAACAACAACAATGTGAATGCCCCACTCAATTTCATGCCACTTTGCATTTAAATTAAAAAGTATCTACAACTGACACTCCCCTCTCTTTTGCTCGTTTTGCAGTTCAGGAATGCACCACAGATTCGGAGGAGCTGATGTATCATCAGGTGCGCGCCTCATCCTCATGCAGTGCGCCGCCAGATTTGCTGCTGGTCAGCGAACGTGACAATAATATACAACTCAGATCGCCGGTGGTTAATATAATCACCACGCCCCCGGGCAATGCAACTGGCGTTGCAGCGTCCAAACAACAGCAACAACAGACGTTGCCACTTCATCATCATCAGCAGCAGCAGCAGCAGCAGCATAATTATCATCATCATGCAACCCGGCAGCAGCAGCAATTGCAGCAGGACATGAGCAGCAGTGGCAGCCACAGCAAACACTTGCGCATCAGCAGCTCCAATGGCAAACATGGCAAATATGTAAATATGCCACAATCGTCGCATCAGCAGCAACAGCAACAGCAGCAGCCGGATGAGGCAGATGTGGTGGATGCGGCAGCAGCAATGCCAACCTTGCCGCATGCAACACATCCGCAATATTCGCGACATTTGCATCATCATAACAAGGAGGAGCGCATTCGTCTGGAGGTGAGTGGACCAAAAATCAACCGATTTCATTTGAGAATTTCAAATTTATTGGCGTTTTTGAGCTTGGCAAATTTTGTAGTTTAAGTTTGTATTTGACATTTGGCAGGTTATGCTTTAAAATTGTGTTTTAATTGCTAATGAAAGTCATGAAGAACTTGTATTCCAAATATTAACTCAATTGCTGATCTTGATAAATAATTCGAACTCTTTTTGGGATCGGAAATGCCTTATACCAATTGTTACTAAGTTCAGGCTATAAAAAAGTGAAAATGCAGCAATTTAATTTTTTCAAATCAAATATTGTATATAAAAAATAAATCTAAAACTAATGCCAAAATGAATAAAGGTTAACAATGCAATTTGACAAAAGGCTAAAATTGCTAATTGAACTTCTCATTTTGTAATCAGTTAATTACTAAACTTATTTGCATTTGCTTTGTTTGTGCTGTTTGCTCTACAAGAATATGCCTAAACTCAATATAATTACACAACTCTCAGACTTATCTCATAAATTGAATGGAAAACAATACTAAATATTAAATATGTAGTTTATGTGGTCATAATCTATGTATAAGCATCTTTTACCTTAACAACATTTGCACTTTGTGGCCCATAGAAACTGTGATTTGTTGAACAATTTGCTTATGCATTGTTTTTGTTGTTTTTGGACACCATTAAGTATGCAAATAAATTAAATTCTGTTTTGGTTTGTTTTCCAATTGACCCCCCGACCAGGTGCAATTGCTCGTTAATCGTGTTGTTGTTGGCCAAGTTTAATCAACTGAGTGTTGCTTTTCTTCTTGTTGTTGTTGTTGTTGTTGTTGCTGCACCATCATTGCCATATTTCATGACCCACGGGGCGGCAACCGCACATAAACTCAACATTTAAATATGCTGTTAATTAAAATTTCTTTGGTTCGCAACGCAAAACATCAACAAGAGCTACAATAAAAACAACAACAAAAAATATACTAAAACATTGGTTTTTTTTTTTTTTGTTGTTGTTGTTTTAATTGGCGCAGCAATTAGCGCCCAGTACAACAAACAGCGCTTTGCCCTTACCACCCACAAAAAATATCAAAACATTAAAATTCAATAAAACCCATTAAAAGTGCTACAAACAAAAAACACTCTGGCAAAAGAAAACTCGCAGCGTAGAAAGCACTTAAAGGCAATTAGAAATCTTAAAGAGAAGTAGCAAGAAAATTATATTTATTTCTTTTGCACAGCACAGTACAGCGCTGCGCAGCGGGGTAGGGTGTGTGCGAGGGGGGCTCCCTTTCTTGGTGGTTGTGTATCTTGCCAGCACAATTTATTAATGGCAAAATTTGGCGCCATTGCTGCTGCTGCTGCTGCTGCTGCTGCTGCTTCAACTGCTGCTTTTGCTGCTTCTGCTGCTGCTGCTGCTGTTTCAATAAGTTTCAATTTTTTGGTTGAGTTTCGGTTGTTTTTGCAGTTGCCGGCGCAGCGTGCAAGAAATTAAATATTTACTCAAATTATGGCCACAATTTTCGAGTCTACTCCTAGCCCAAAATGTTGCCTTTTGCTGTTGCCAGAGTTCCTTGTAATTGCTGTGCTTGTTTTTGTGGTTTGTGCGTATCAAAAAATCCAGTTTTATATTTAGAAAAAAGTGTTGCATACTTGTTGGCTGGCGACTTAAATTCTCAGTTTAGTTGGTTGCAAGTGTAAAAATTGCCACTGCACATTTCTTGCGTGCATTTTTATGAACTCCATAGCAAAGTTTATTCGCATTTTTAGCACTCGGCACAGCTGGCAATATTTGTGAGCAGCTTAAGCAGAAATTGAAAAACTTTAAAGTGAAATAAAAGTTGCTTTTAGTTGCTTCAGGCTTAAACTGTTTGACTGCGATGATCTTTTGAAAGTGAAAACAAACAAAGAGACTTGAAGTTTATCTAATTGGTTCTGCGAGCATATAAATTAAAGTGTAGCATTTTGGACAATTAGCTTTTTATTCTTTCTATGCCTATTCTAATGTCGTTTTTTATTTTTTTGTAGGAATTTACCTGCGATGTGTCCGTGGAGGGTGGCAAATCATCTCAGCCGCTGCAATTTTCATTCACATTCTACGATTTGGATGGGCATCATGGCAAGATAACAAAGGATGATATTGTGGGCATTGTGTATACCATATACGAGTCCATTGGCAAGTCCGTCGTGGTGCCCCACTGTGGCAGCAAGACAATTAACGTGCGACTCACCGTCAGTCCCGAGGGTAAATCGAAATCGCAGGCAGCCGCCGCTGCTGCTGCGGCAGCAACATCAGCAACAGCAACAGCAGCGACGGCAGCTGCCACATGCAACAACAATAACAACAGCAACAACTACAATAGCAGCAAATTGAAGAAGCTGCCCACGGGTTTGGCGGCCATGTCAAAAACAGTGAATGGCATGGCGCTAACGACATCCGGTGGCGCACGCCGCCAGCATCGGCATCGACCACGCAAACTGATTAAATCCGATGACGAGGACGATGACAGCAACAGTGACAAGGAGAAGGAGCCGACTACACTTGCTGCCGTCGAACAGCAGCCCAGTGGCAGCGGCAACAGTGGCAAGCAGCCAAAGTCTAGATATCACCACAAGAACAATACTAAATTGGAGCAGTGCTGCAACGCACAGCAACAGCAGCCGGAACAAACGCAGCATACGCCGGACAATGGCCACAACAATACCTGCGAGAATATGCTGAATCTCAAATGCTGCAGCGGTGCAGCCAACAAGGATGCCCCCATCGATGTGGTCGACTGTCCACAGCGCACGCGACACCACCACCACAACAACCACCTCCATCAGCAGCAGCAACAGCAGCAGCACCACCACAGCCAGGATGTCTACATGAAGCAGGCAACACAACGCGTGAAGCTGTTGCGGAAGGCACGCAAACAAAAGGTAGGCCAAAAACTACACGCAATAATCCCTAAGAGCCAACTAAAAAAAAAACAATCATATAGAAACAATATTTAAGGGAATTGCACAAAAACTTTATTTCAAAATTTGTTAGCAACTTATTAAAAACGTCCTCAAATCTTTTAATTAGAATTTGGAAGCTTATTAAATCGAAAAAAGTATAGAAAAATTGGAAATGGTTTACTCGATTGATAGACGACTCAAAAGTTACAAAATATAAGAAACACTATTTACAAATTACAAATTGTGAAATAAACTTGATTGATCAATAAATTAATATTCAGAATATAAATGTTAGCAAAGAACTGAATTGCTCATAAAAATTGGTGAACTTAATTATACGAAATAAAATTAAGTAGTTAGTTTAGCTACACATAAAACGTCGCTTTTTTACTTTATCATTATTTATTTAATTATTCGGCATGCATTTTTGTTAAATTTTCTTAATTTTTGATAGATTTTAATTTGTTTGTATTGTTCTTTTCGTTTTTGGTTGACTCGCTCATTACGCATTACGATTGCCTCACGCCTCACATCAAAGTATCAGGATCACTGCCTCGAAACGCGTCAACGCAGCCTGTCCGTGGGCAACGATTCCAGCTGGCAGAATCGCCACTTGCAACAGCAACAGCAGCCGCAGCAGCAGCCGCAGCAGGTGCAACAACAGCAGCAGCAGCAACAGCAGCTGGCTCAGAAGAGCGCCTCATCCTCGCCACCGTTGGGCGATGTGATGCTCGATGGGGTACAGTTGCGCCAGCCACGCCCACAATCGTTGCTGGGGCAACAGCAGCGAAAGTCAGCCGAGTGCTGGAAATCGGCGCTGAATCGCAACGATTTAATTAGCATCATCAGGGAAAGCATGGAAAAGAATCGCTTGTGTTTTCAGCTAAATGGGTAAGACAAAAGAATTGCACTGAAGGAAATAGGGAATCGATAGTGACTATATAAATAGAGAATCTATGGTGATAAGCTGAGAAGCATTTGGAATTAAATATAGAGAATCGATTGTGATATCGTAAGAAATATATTGAAATTATGTATGGGAAAAACGAAGAAACATTTTAGAATTACAATTAATTTATACAGAATCGATTATAAACTCAAAGCATGATAATACAATGTGAACTTTTAACATACTAAAAAAATTATATTAATTAATTATTCAAACAAGAATGCAACTTGGATTTGTGAAAATAAATATGTAATCAATTTAAGCCAAGAATTAAGTTCATAACTAATTATACAAACTTTTTTACTAATTTTATTTTAGTGTTTGCTTTATTTCAATAGCATTGCCTTTATTTTGATCACTTTCTTAAACATTTTCTTATGATTTATTTGTTTATATTATTTACTATAAATATAAAAGAATAACCCATGAAAATCAAAATGGCCTAAATAAGTAAAAAATAATGTCTAGACAATTTCCTAGTTCAACTAAGGCATATGTATAATCAAATTTAGAAATAGTTATTGTGCATATAGAACTTATTTATATAGATATGCAAACTTAAAAATAAATTTAGAGCAGACAAATATGAACAGCTGAAAAATATGAATTATGCAAGAAAATATAAAAATGGAAAAAGCAAGCAAATTGAGAACATAAGCAATGCAGTCAAAAAAAGATAGAAAAAGGAGCTCATTTTAGTATTTATTTATTTATATTTTTTTGTATTACATGCACAACTCTTTAACTGTAATTTACTGCTGCTTATGGCCAGTAATAAATGCTGATTTAGCCTTATATTAATTAAGCTTATGTTTTATGTATTTTTGTTTTTTTGTTGCGACACTTTTCTGCCTCCGCCTCTTAAAACTCTATAAAAAACAGTTTTAATTAAAAGCTTTAAATTTTCTTCTTTTTTTTTGTAGAAAACCCCAAGCCAATGTGAGTCCCATACGGCAACCGGCAGCACAACAACAACAACAACAACAGCAACGCCAACGTTGCAATACAGGCTCGAAAATCCCGACACTAATTGCGAATCACAGTCCGCAGTCCGCTCAGTCGCCGCTCAGCTGCAGTCCGCCCACGCAATCGCCGCAGCCCAACAACAGCAACTGCATCAGCAGCAACAACAACAACAACAACTGCAACAACAACAGCAGCAACATCGCAGCCGGACACGATACGGGCAACAATATCAGCAGCAGCAGCAACAACCAATATATTCATCCGCAGCCGCATATTCCCATCTACCATCAGCAGCTGGCCATTAATCCGGCCGTGGTTGCCGCCCAGCACACCCACAACAGTGCGCACAACAAGCTCAATCTGTGCGGCTACGATTCGTTTCTGCATGCAACAATATGTGGCGGTGGCGCCACCCACTCCCCACCAGCGACGCCCAGCAATGTGGCCACCGTTCAGCCCCTACCCAAGAAGTGTAACAAACAACAGCAGCAGCAGCTGGGTCAGCAGCAGGGGCAAGCCTATAAGAGATTGGAGCAACAGCAGCAGCGTAGCAGCAAGGATTACAAGAACTATGGCAATCTCATCTATGCCAAGCTCAGTGAGCAACTGCAGCAAAAGGAGCGCGAGCAGCGTCGTCAACGCCACAAGCAACAACAACAGCAGCAGCAACAACTGCAACAGCTGCCACATCCACAACAACAACATAAGGCAACTGCCACACAGGACACTTCGCGTCCAGCGACATCGAGCAGCAGCTCGGCTGGTTCGAAGATCTTTGGCGATGCATTGGAGTGCGCACATCTGCTGGCAAGCGAGGAGGAGGATGAGTTGCTCTCGGCCAGTCCCATATTGACCAGCACACCCAGCAAGGTCGTCTCCACGAATACACTGATCGATCTGAACGATGAGGTAGGCGAGGCACTCGCCGAGGCTGTTACCCAGGCCAAGGATGTGGATGTGGATGCACCGGTTGCCGATGCGGAACTGGATACGAGCGCCTCCAGCTCGATGATACATCGCTATGTACACGAGCATATACATCATCATTATCATCACTTCAAGGAGCAGAACGATGTCTAAGCTAATTTAGAAACCATAAATGTTGCTTATGTTTCTCGTATGTTTAATGTAGCGCAATTTTGTAATTTAATTAGCCATTTAATCAGATGAATTACACTAAATCATCCAAGACGATATTATTTGTTTGTTGTTAAGAGGAAACGTCGCTGTTTGAAATACAAACACATACATACATACATACATACATACATAATTGTAATTGAATCTGAATTCCATGGACAAACCTAAACAAATTGTAGCTAAATGATAAGATTATTTGCGCCTTTGCCTTAGCAACATTTGAAACATTTTTAGTAGCCATCAAAAATTGCTTCGCTTATCCAAAAAATTAGCCTAGCAACATATCATCGCTGTATGTGTGTAAAAAACAAAAACAAAATCAAAAACAAAAGAAAGCAAAACTATAACTATTGTTTAGTGCAAACTATAAAAAGAGCTAATTTGTTGTCTATTATATGAAATTTTATGCGCCGCTTTTATGTGTATAGAGAGCACAAAACATTGTCTATAAATATTATATTTAAATATTATTATTATTATTATTATTGTGGAACTATGGCCTCAATTTAAGTTAACTATCGTCATGTTTATTTATGCATATGTACCAATTAAAATACTATTAATTTGTAAAACCAACCAACAACAAGACACGCAACAATGCAACAAACAAAACAAAAGAAAAAAAACCATAAATTATAGTTCAATTATGATTTTTTTTTAAGTAATATAACTGAATTCTTTCATCGAAAACAATCAATCAATTTAACAAAAAACAAGCACAACAACAAAATGCATTTAACTTTTATTTAAATAAAAAAAAGACTGATTTCCAATTAAACAATACATTAATTATCTGCATATAAATAAATATATATATATATATATATATATATATATATATATATATAGAAAATTTATGAGAAATACTAAATAAATTATTGAATTGCTAAAATTAAATGAAAAAGAGTTTTAATTCATGTTCTGGACAAGTTTTGAATAAGCCAACAAACTTTAATTGATCTGATGGAATTTCAAGAACAGTATGTTTTCAGCGAGAAAGAGAGGGGCAGCAAGTGAGGGAAATGTGTAGCAACAAATTGAGATGTGATTATTGATTTCTTGCGGCGCGTTTCTCGCCCAAGTTCTAATAATAAATCGTCGTGCGCCAAGTGACAAGAGAAGGAAATCTACATCCACATTGAGATCGAGCAGAACAAGAGCAGACCTCGAACACTGCCAACCAGAGACACAAAAGACAACAAGTAAATTTGTGGCCCGACTAAATCACTGACAGTTCAATACACTGTTTTTGGTTGAATAATAAATGAAAATTTGCTTAGGTGTACCTCGAGAAAGGGTCGAAATGGAAATTGTTATTATTTTAGAGTATTTATTGTGAAGGAATATATTTTATTATGAAATGTGCAATGATTTTTATTTCGCAAATATAGCAAAATAAAATTAAATATTATAGATGTTTGTGATTTCGCACTAGATAAAGAAAACTTGATTTGGTACAGAAAATTTAGTTGATGTTGAAAGATGCGAAAAATGCTAATATAATTACTAATTGTTTGGTGACCTCTTTTTATATTATACCTTTTGCTGGTCTATTTTATTTTTTTTAAGTATCCGATCAATCAGAATTTGACTTCAGATATTCTCAGAGTTAGCTGTACTTGTGAATATATAAAATTTTACTAATTCAATTTAATAAAAGCAAGTCCTTTGTAAAAACAAAAAAAGCCAAATAAATGAAGGTAATTTTATATAAGTAATTTACTTATTCTCATTAGAAGCAAGTCAAAGTTCTGAAGCTATTACTTACACAAAATATGACCTTGAAACATATATCTGAATTGAGTTTCTACACACATGTTTCAAATTTACAAAAAAATATACTCGTTTTGGATTTAGGAAACAGAGTATAATTACCGCAGCGCCAACAAACGAAATGTTGCTTCGCTTGTTGTTTCAGTGAATTTTCAAACGTTGCCCATTACGCAAACACAGCCCGGAGATACAGCAGAAACTCCATACACATATATACCAAAAAGAAGGATTACGTGGATGATGACTACGCCCACGAGTTGTGCGTATTGCCAACAGCGTGCAACACAATTGTGCGCCGGCTGTCGCAGTGTGGTTTATTGCAGCCGCGAGCATCAGAAGGAGCACTGGAAGCGTGGTCACAAGCAGGAATGCAAATGCTACGAGGTGAGCAGCAACGAGCTGCTCGGCCGGCATCTGCGTGCCACACGCGACATTCGGATGGGCGAGCAAATCATGTGCGAGGCGCCGCTGGTAGTGGGCCCCAAGGTGGCGGCAACGCCACTATGTCTCGGCTGCCACAGGAATTTGCTGGCACCGCAGAAACCGGAGATTACCTTCTATAAATGCAGCTCGTGCGGCTGGCCCATGTGCAGCAAGGAATGCGAGCAGTCTCCATTTCACCTGGACGAGTGTCGTCTGATGGCGGCGAGTAATTTTCAGTCTAAGATTAATTACAATCCGGCAAACCCAGAGGGCAAGGAGTCCGCCTATTGCGTCATAATGCTGTTGCGTTGCATGCAACTCAAGCGTAGCAATCCCGAGGCATTTGCCCGCCTCGCCGCCCTTGAGGATCATCTGCAGGAGCGAATCGAGACGCCGCTGTATCAAGTGCTGCGCGCCAATCTGATTACGTTCATCAAAACTGTGCTGGGTCAGCGGGATTGGCCTGAACTAGAAATCCTGCGCATTGCCGCCATTCTGGACACGAACGCCTTTGAGGTCCGGCAAAACGGCGAGCGTCGCAAGGTACGCGCCCTTTTCCCGGGCGGTGCCATGATCGCCCACGATTGTGTGCCCAATTTGAGGCATCGCTTCGACGACAACATGCACATCATCTTCCTTGCAAAGCGACCCATTCCCAAGGGCGCCATTCTAAGCATATCCTATACGCAACCCCTCCGGAGCACAGTGCAACGACGTGTGCATCTCAAGCAGGTCAAATGCTTCGATTGTGCCTGCGAAAGATGCGCCGATCCCACGGAACTGGGTACCTTTGCCGGCGCACATCTCTGCGGCAAGTGCAAAGTAGGCAAGGTGAGTCTACGAAGTGGAACGGTTTTTATTTCTGTGGCAAAGCGAATTTCGAAAGTAGCCCTGAAATTTAGAAAATCGTATGAGACTAGTAAACTATGAATGAAAGAATTCTGTGTGAATTCTGAAAATTAGATATATCTTATGCAGCTGTTGAAAAATATCCCAAAAATTTCGAAAATGGCCCTACACTTAAGATTGTCCTACAAACTAGAAGAATTTTAATGTATTAATTAGTCATATATTTTTCGCAAATTTATCAAAACCTTTACATTTCAATTTGTTCTTATTTTTCGACATTTTAGAAAAATCTACTCTAAAAACGAGACAAAAAATCGAAAGTATTTAGATATATCAATATTCTAGGGACAGAAAGACGATCAGAAGAATAATAGGAATAAATAAATTCTGATCAAAATTGTATGTATACATTATGGATCGAAGATGCACAACTTAATTATAAACAGTTTACAACCCAATTTTAAAATCTTATTGTCTTAGCTAAGTAAGGTTGGCATTAAATGGAAAATAGCGTTATAGTTAGATAATATTTAAAGCTCTGTATTTATTTTTTTTTTTATCTTGAACGCTTTTTGAGTGTGTGAATATTATTATTAAATAATAACTATTTAAATAAGATAGATTATAATTTTAACTGCAGCTGTAATTATTATAATAATGTATTATTATTTTAGCTCAATGTTAAGTTTACAGAATAGTTCGCATAGCGTCAGATAAACGAGTTTACCTGATTATGAACATACATATATCGTATATATACATTCATACATACATACATATATATCTCTGCCACGTTTCCTTTTTATTTCCTTGTCCCTTTTACAGGTCATCTCACAAAATCCGTTAGAGAATGCCGCCAATTGGTATTGTCAGTTGTGCAATGTGAAGAAATCGGCACGCGAGGTGCTGACCCAGGATGCGAGACTGCAGCAGGAGATTGAGTCGCTGGACAAGACGACACCTCTGCACCTGGAGGAGTTTATTCATCGCCATCGCATCGAGCTGCACGAGACAAACACGCACATTTTACAGGCGAAATACGCTTTGACGCAGCTTTACGGATCGGCGCCAGGGTATGCAATGGATGGTAATTAAATAAATTAGATAAAAAGACAAATACCTTAGGGAATACCACAATTTACTAATATTATGGTATCTTTTAACAGAGCTCAGCGAGGAGTCGCTTAAGCGAAAAGTGGATTTGTGCGAGGAACTTTTGCAGATTTCGAATCTTTTCGATGGCGGCTGGAGTATTTTTCGTGGCAATTTGCTGATCGATTTGGAGGAGGCGTTGGTGGCGCAGGCGCTGCGCTTGGAGCTCGCTAGCGAGTGCGAGTCGAAGCTGAAGCAGGCCGAGGAGCTGCTCAAGGAGATCAAAAATATTATGAAATATGAGCCAGAGGAAATGCAACAAATGCTTTCGGAGCGACAAGAAATTTTAAATGCGGCTATGGCACCATTTTCAGTTGGTGTCGAAAAACCCACAAGAATAACGTCTCAATTGTACACTCATTTTTCTGTTTAACGGCACAAGATTCAATTTATTAGGCAATTTCAGTTTTATAATTTTTTAAATTATATTTCAGAATATAACTGTAAATATTTTCCTTGATAGTTGGCAACGCGGCCGTTCACAACGTTGCTTAGTTATTTCAATCGACCTGCCACCGCATAAAAAGTTGTTTGCTTCAGAGCCATGTAATTAACTATACTTCGGTTGTATATTTAAAGCCTTCTAGCTAAAACGAACATAATTAAACTAGATACAAATTAAATAAATTCATAACTTTGTCTTAAATGTAGAATATTTTAAAACTTTGCTTTGGCGGTAAAACATGTATGCTATCACGAATGAGGAACGTGCTGATAATCGAACTAACGCATATCATCGATAACTTTTGTAATCTATCGGTTAGTTTCACGTGTTGCATGTTCATAAATAGGATTTTTGTTTATAAAAACAATAAAAAAGAATGAATGCGACCACAGCAGGAAAACAGCCCGAACTCCCAGAGAGTAATGCGGTAATAGAGGCAAAATCAGAGCAGCCAGCTGAAGAAAGTGCCCCCAAAAATGAAGAGGTGGAAAAAGCCGGCAACGAATTTGACTATTTGGAGCGAAATGAATTTACCTCGGAAATCTACAAAATTGAAGTGAAAAACATGGGTTATTTTGGCATTGGGGTAAGTTGAGTAAGTTACTAAAAGCAATAGCTGATTAATCTGCATTTGCAGGAGTTCAAGAAGCTGTTAAAGAACACACTCAAGCTGGACATGACGAAAATTAAGTCTCCTACCCGCAAGGAATTCGCCTTTGTCTGTTTTCGCAGTCAGGCGGATCAGCTGCGGGCTGTGGAGACGCTCAACGGCTACAAGTGGAAGGGCAAAGTGCTAAAAGCCATATTGGCCAAAGCATCTGCCGATCCGCTACACAAGAGACGCAGCGAAACGGATGCCGCTGAATCAAAGCCAAAACGCCAACGAACTGCTGTCGAGGCAACTTGTCCTCTGGCTGAGATGCCCTACGAGCAGCAGCTCGAGCAGAAGACTGAAGAGATGTCCGCGCTGCTCAAGAAGTACACACAGGAACTGCGCCGTTTGAATGCCGATGCCAAACCGCATCTGGACAAGTTTCAGTTTAATGGCGTTCTGCCTTCGCCCATTGTTGAGGGATATCGCAATAAGAACGAGTTTACCGTGGGCAAAAATGCGGAGGGCGAAATTGTTGTCGGTTTTCGCTTGGGTAGCTACAGCGATGGCTCCGTGGAGGTGGCCGAAGTGCAGCAGTTGCCCCATTTGCCAGCACAAGCGAAGTGGGCGGCACAAAGTTTCCAGCAGCTGGTCAGGCAATCCAAATTTCAGCCTTTCAATCCCGTGGGAAATGTTGGCCACTTTCGGCAGCTAATGGTACGCAGCTCCAGCGCCACGGGTGAATTAATGCTCGTCGCCGGTATATACTCCTCCAATTTAAGCGAAGCGGAGCAGTTGGAGCTGCAGCAGGAGCTGAAAAACTTCTACGAACAGGCCGAACAGAACGTGGAACACAAATGCACCTCGCTCTACTATCAGGATGTCAAGCATCGCGAGGCGGGGCAAATGGTGAATCCTGTAACCCATCTGTTGGGGAGCACACACATAACAGACACCATACAGCAGCTGCAGTTTCGCATAAGTCCGTTGGCCTTCTTTCAAATTAATACTGCCGGCGCCAATGTTCTCTATCAACAGGCCATTGATTTGGCTGCGCCCAGCAAGGACACCACTATGCTGGACATTTGCTGTGGCACAGGCACCATTGCCTTGGCATTTGCAAAGCACTGCAAACAGGTGTTGGGCGTCGAAATTGTGCCGGATGCCATCAAGGATGCGGAGCACAATGCGACTGCAAATGGCATCACCAATTGCAAATTTTTTGCGGGCAATGCAGATGACTTCATCAAGAGCATGGTTCGCGAGGCGCTCTACGGCCAGGAGCCGGGCAAACCTGTTGACCTGATAGCCGTGGTGGATCCACCGCGAGCTGGACTGCGTAAGTTGTGAGAAATTAACAAAATCTTCATCAGCAAATCTGCTGCTATCAAAGAACCCTTCAGCGATTTATATGAATTTTTGTCTTTTAACATGTTTCTAATAATAATGAAAATTCGAATCCCTTGCAGACAATCGTTCCATAGCCGCCATACGCTCGGCGAGCGACATCAAGCGTCTGGTTTATGTTTCCTGCAATCCACACAGTGCCAAGAGAAATTTTATTGAGCTAGCTCGGCCAGAGTCCAAGCAGTATAAGGGTGAACCCTTCTACCCAAAGTCAGCGGTGGCTGTGGACATGTTTCCGCATACGACGCACACGGAGCTAGTCATTTTATTTGAGCGTCAGTCAACGGCAACAACAACAACAACGACGACGACAACGCAACCTGAAGATGTGACAAAGGGTGCAACGGATGAGGCAACAAAAGAAAGCGTTGCACAGACCACAACATGATAATTTTGGGTACAGTTGCGTAGTTAATATAAATATATATTTATATATAATAAACAGATTTCGTTGCAGGCTGCTCTCTGTGTCGGCTTTTTGCGCTCTTGTCGCGATGCTGCTTATCAACATCCATCAACGGCTCTTTGTTTGGCGACTGCGAGTGCTACGAGTTTTATTATTTAAATTGATTTAATTGTATTTGCGTTGTTCCGGCGTCTGGTGTGACAGCTGCGACTTCCTCTTTACTAGTTTCGAAACATTGCTCAACAATTCTCAATTGCCATCAGTTTCTGCCGGCACCTCGATAAGAACTGATTACAGCATCATCAATCTGTATATCATAAAATTGTTGGTGCAATAAATGTGCAAATAACCCGAAAGTGTGTTAACAATATTCGTCAATTGTGGCAAGAACAACGCCTGATAAGCTACAAGGAAATTCAGTGACCAATAATGTCCGACCAGGTATACTTAGTAAAAGTATATTTAATTTTAGACAACCCAATGTTTGTTAAGATCTAAAGATTTGTATATTAAAGTGATAAATATATTGTTTTATAATTGAAATATATAAGTTAAATTACTTAAAGTGAATTTGAATGCAATTATTTGAAAACAGTGTAAATATCCACATAATTTATGTAAAGAAGAGGAAAATTTCCTGTTAAATGAACTGAATAAAAAGTTGTTAACTTTGATAACTATTCGTGAGTGAATTTATACATACATATCACTCTTGTCTAGGTTTTTGTGGACCTATTTGCGATTTAGTATTTCCGTTTTAACTAATTTCCCTTGCTAAACACGAGTCTTATTTATTTATTATTATTATTTTATTATTTGTGCAACATAAGTTGACCTTTAACTTTCGGCGTTAAACAGCAACAATTTAAAAATATTTGTGGTAAGACAAGTGTTGAATAATGTCAACAATTACATGCTATAGACTAGAAATTGAATACTTTATCATGCTATAAATACAGACAGACATGCATTGGCACAGAAAACTGTGTTGTAAACGTGACTGGGAACTTATTGGCATGTTTACATATTTGTGTGCATATAATTTGTATATATTTGAAACAGAAAATTTTACTTTGGACTCTTATGTGGTGTTTGTCAATAAAGTAAAATGATTTTACAAAACAAAGTAAACATATGAGGAAAGAACAACAATAACAAAGATCGATAAGACGGCAACGGCTGCAAATAAAGCAACCGCCATTAAAATGGGAACAGAAGAATGAGTTCGTAAACAGAAATATAAACGCGTCTGGCTTTATATATATAATTATATATGTATAGAATATAGAATATTGTGCCTGGCAACAGGTGAGATATATTTATAAAAATACTTAGACATAATCTTATGATTACGATCGCTGCCCGCAAAGAAAAGAAGAGACCTTGATCGAAATGCTTTGAACCCACAGCGATTTGCGCAGTGAAAAGCTCACATATCGAATAAAACGCATGTTGATAGTTGTTGACTTATCAACACGTAAACAAACCAACAAGGAAAACAATCACAACTCAACCGACGCGAACCGGTTTCCGAGAGAGCGAGAGACAGAGAGGCGGCCAAAAAGAGCGAAAGCTCATGGGATGCTGACTGCCGGTTGAAGGGGCCTGGCAACGTCAACATCAATTCAAATATTTCACGTGCACAGCGGCAGTGCGATGATGTCTGCACACGACCAACACACGTTTTGCATTTGGAGGATTGACTACTAGCGCTCTCTCGCACTGACACTATCTTGCTGTCTCGCGCTCTCTCTCTGTCTTGCTTTGAGAGGTTGCGTGTGTTTTGTAATAAAAGCAAAGCTGTGTATATAGATTTGCAAACTTTGAATATACCCTATAAAGTTTGGCGTCGCAGTTATTTTTATTAACACGGTAGTTGTAAATTAATAATGCAAATACTTTAATCTTTTTGATACCCAAAAATTCACAAAAAGGTATCGAAAATGATTTTGATATTAGGCTAGTAGTGTATATTTTTATATGCACATCTGTTTATCAAGGCACGGAGAAATAGCGATAATAATTCTCATCGCTTTCTTTGTTTACTTTCGACTCTTGTCTGCTGTTTTATTGAGCATATTATAAAATGAGGTATGTGAACACAAGATAATATACATATACAGGGTATCCCAGATATACAGGTGTACAAGTCTATACGTTTTATTATGTTATTGTTGTTTCTGTTGTCGCTACTATTGGTGTGTTTGTGTTTTTGTCGCCAGCTGAGTTGAGTGAGGCCAACAACATTTCAAAAAAGTCCAAGCAGCAACTGTACCCCAAGCTTGAAAACCAAAACAAATCGAAAACGAACGTAGACGTCGTCGTCACCAATACTATAAAAGAAAGCTGACAGCAAAAGCTCGCGAGCCCGGCCCGTTTTTTCGATAAAAAGAATTTGTTTAAATTGCGCGCACAACAAAATCGTACGGAACAGTTGCGATTGCAACGTCGTTGTGAAGACGACAACGTCGACGGAACGTCCTAACCTCAATAATCAAACACAAAAGGATACCAAAACCACAGCAAATTAATAATAAACAAAGAGAAATAAATATATATTAAATATCTCTTTAAAATAATCAAACAGTACAAAATGTTGGCATAGCCAAAACTAAATCACGCATACATCAAGTAGTGCAAGAACAAAACAAACACCTTAAAAAAGAAAATATAACTGTGATAAATATTAACTTCTTCGTCCAAGTCAAAAACAAAAAGAACAAAATTTAAATATGTCTGTGCCCATGTTATTGACACCGATGGAAACCCAGACGGCCGAGGAGCACATGAAAAATGTAAATACATATTAGTATTTATTTAATTTGAAAACAGTCACTAAAGTCAACTTAAATGGGCTCTGATTTATGTAGGAAAAAAATGTGGTATGAATTTTCTTTCTTTCTATATTTTGACATTTTGCACGGAAGTGAAGGTCGAAGCTGTTGTCATCGCAATATTTACATTATTTCTTCCGCAAGTGCAAAAATTCTTTCGCTATTACAAGAAAATCAATAGACAGAAGACTAAAAAGCACTTTTCTCGAGTCTACACAGTTTCTCCTATCTTTAAAAAGTCTTCTAAAAACTTCAATTGTGTGTTGAGCATATGATATCATTTCATATATATTTCATGCGTATAAAAATAGGAACTTGATATATGACTCATTTGTTGTGTTCCCGCTCAGATTATTATGTGGAATGCACCGTTTGTTTGTTTGTTTGTAAAAGCTTTGGCATCTGTGCCTCATGTTGCAAATGTTATGTGGTACCATCACGTGTCCATTCGCATAGCTGCCGCTGCTCCTAAGGTGTAAGTGTTTGCTGTCAGTTGGCTGCCTCATATAGCAATTCGATTAGATTGATTCGATTAACGATCTTAATTTATACGTAGAATGAACTATTATCACGTTATTAAGTGTTCGCTTCAAGTGCGTCTTGTTCTTTATCAATGCGTAACAACAGCCGAAGCGAAGAACAAAATTGCAAAAGCTTTTTACAATAAATTTCCCAAACAAAGAACATATGCGTGCCAAAGCTCAATATGGGACAGAAAGAAAACAGAGAGAAAGATAGAAAAGAGTGACAAAGAGAGAGAGAGAGAGAGAGAGCGCGGTTTGCTTTATGAACACGTGCCAGTGAGCAACTAAAGCGTAATTTGCCTAGGCACGCATTTTTTCAGAAGCGCAAAATTGTAATCAAATTTTGTGTAATTTCGTTGTTTTTATGTTATTTGCATTCATTATTCTTTTTTTGAGTTAAATTTGTTGCCGTTGCTGTAGATAAGGTGTTGCCAAATGTTTT
This sequence comes from Drosophila dives, assembly GCA_035042365.1. NCBI lineage: Eukaryota > Metazoa > Arthropoda > Insecta > Diptera > Drosophilidae > Drosophila > Drosophila dives. The sequence continues at coordinate 83,127 of JAWNLJ010000083.1, read as the reverse complement.
TTTTTATTTGCAAGGTTTTGCTAATTGTGCCAAGAGCGAAACAAACCTGACCAATTTTTTGACGTAAGGAAAAACAATAACAACAACAAAAACAACGAAAACACGCGGAAACTGTTCATAATTATAAACTAGTATTTTCTAGTTAATGCTATATTATACAGTTTTCCCTAGATGACGGGCGATTTCTTGATGTTGTCATTGTTGTTGCCGTTTTGTTGTATCGCTTAGTTTTTTTTTTAAATTTGGCAAAGCAGTCGCTGCTGTTGGCCTGATGCGAGCTGGTTCGCGATGTGGGCGTTCATTTTTGTCGAAACTGTAATATAATAAATTTCGGTTGGATGTCTAAAAGTGAATGGCAGCGATTTCGTGGCCGTAACAAGTTGTTATTTTGAGTGCGCTAGAAATAAGCATTTAAATTATTGTCACTTTTTATGGGTTCGCCAGCTCAAAGTTTGCATCGATTTTTGACAATTCGATTTTGTTGCCAAGTGCCAAGACGGGTGGGAAAAGTGTAAAGCAATTACGTCATGATTCGTTGTTTACAGCAACAAGCGCAACAACTGCAGAAATTCGCGCGTTTTTACACGCAGGTAAATCGCACTCGGCAGAGCGCTTACAATCGCAAGCGTTTTTCCATAAAACGAAGGCAGCTAAAAAATCTATTTTGTTAACTAAATTTAATATTTTATTTCGGCTTATAAGTAATTGCGGATGTTTAGGTCAAAGTTTCCAAATTTTGTTGACTAATCTTTTTCCTTTTCTGGTTTTATTTTTACTCCTAGTTGTTGTTGTATATTTTAATGTATTTAGGTCTCTCAAGGTCTGCTTACTTGAGTGTAGAAAACTCATTAAAAACACATTATTTATTAGGAGGCAGTGTATATATACAATTTATACAGTTGTCATTTGTTGTACTTTCGACTTTTCTATATATATACAGATATATATAAAATAAATATATATAAATACCACTTCTAAAGAAACAAAATTCGAACATAAAAATGTAGAAATATTAAAAACAAATGCAGCTTGATACTAAAATGTCTAAAATATTTATTGCATTGTCGGATTAGTAGACAAATAATAACAATAACAAAAAAATCGCAACTAAATGAAGCACTTATAAAATACCCACAGAATATATACAAAAATATATATAAGTATATATATATATATATATATATATATATATATATATATGAGGGGTCAATGGGTGGAGTGAAACTAGTTTGATTAGCCTGATTCTGAAGCTGAACTTGCAGCTGATTAAAGCAAAATAAACAACTATATTTATAAACATGTGTATATATGTATTTTAATCTTTAACTGACCGATCTGTTAGGGGGTAACACGTGATTCTGTTTGCACTTGCGCCAAAGTCGCTCGCGATTTGTTGAATAGAGCGCGCGCGACTTTAAACGCGTGCGATAACCTGCGATCTATTTGCTAAGATTAGAATCGTTTCAGTTTCTGTTGCTGTTCGTTTCCTTATCGCCACAGCTTACAGCTAAAGACGACAGCCTATTTGAGCTGTTGTCCAGACCCCAGATCAGTCAGTTGTAGTGCGGAACTCGTCGTCGTCGCTATGATTCCTGCACCAAAACTAATCCTTGGCATTATAATTTCAATTGTCTTGCAGTGTGCGGCGTTTGTGGATGCTGCCAGTTTTGGCACTGGCAATGAGCTGATCGAGGCAGCCGCAGCGATCAGCTGCAAGCCGACGCTGAGGCAGTTCAATGTGCGTCTACAGGAGCCACTGCAGCCGGAGGAGCAACTGGCCCTGACCGGTGATGCCAAAGCTTTGGGCGAGTGGCAGCTGTTGCGTTGTGTGCCCCTCGAGCGCATCGATGACTTCAATTGGCAGACAACGGTCCGGTTGCAATCGTGCCGTCAACTGGAGTACCGTTACTTTGTCTATGTGGAGAATGCGGCGGGCCAGAAGCAAATTCGACGCTGGGAGACCCATTTCAAGCCTCGTCAGCTGCAATCGTGCTCCGATCAGCAAAAATGCCAAACTCCCCTGGATATATTTGGCCTGGCCAATGGCGGAGATGAGCCAACGACTCAGGTGCATCGTGGCTGGCTAAATCACGAGACGATCGTTCAGCTCAAGTTCAATGGCGAGAAAATGTTTCAGGTGCACGACATTGAGACATTTGACCCGCAGCATGTCCAGCTGAAGATTGTGCCCGTGGAGCAGGCAGCTGGTCTTGTCGTTGAGTACAGCAAACAGTTGTATGGCCAGAGTCAGCTGCAGTTGCAGCCCGGACATGGTGTTCCATACACCAAGGGTGACATAGTTATCTTTCACATTACGCTGCCGTTGGAGCGCATGATGCTGCAGTCGTTCCGCTTGGAATGCTATAGCCAGATCACACAGGAGTTGCTGGGCAGCGCCACTTTGACTGCGGCCCAATTGACGGGCAGCGAGGGATTGCTGCAACTGCACATCAAATCCGCACGCGATGCGGAACAGACGCTGGCCCGGCTCAGGTTGCCATATGTCCTAGTGCAGCCATATCAATACTCGCCGCTGGACTTTAAGACGACCTATGCACACTATTGGCCACGCAGCTGGCCCAGTCTGGATGTGGGTCATCGGGGCAATGGCAAAAGCTACATTGCCGAGGCGCCACAGGAACGGGAGAATACAATTGCCTCCTTTCTGAGTGCATACGCCCATCATGCGGATATGGTGGAGTTGGATGTGCATCTCACAGCCGATGGCATACCTGTTATCTATCATGATTTTGGGCTGCGCACAGCGCCGCCTGGCAAAAAGATTGAGAAGCCCGAGCAGCTGGAATACGTGCTGATTAAGGACATCAACTATGAGCTTCTGAAGCGCTTGCGCATCTTCTCCGTGATCAATGGCAAGGTGCTGGAATATCCGGCACACAATGCGGAACCTCGTCACGAGCACCGTATCTTTCCAAGGCTGGTGGAGGTGCTGCAACAGCTGCCCAAATCACTGGGCATCGATGTGGAGATCAAGTGGCCACAGCGTCGTCAGGGCGGTGGCACCGAGGCGGAGCAGACGATCGATAAGAATTTCTTTGCGGATCGTGTGCTGCACGAGGTCATCCAATACGGCTGTGGCCGGCCCCTGATCTTCTCCAGCTTCGACGCCGACATGTGCACCATGCTGCGCTTCAAGCAGAACATCTTTCCCGTCATGTTCCTCACCCAGGGCGAGACGAAGAAGTGGCAGCCATTCAGTGATCTGCGCACTCGCAATTTCCAGGCCGCCGTCAACAATGCCCAGGCTTTTGAGCTGGCGGGCACAGCGCCCCATGCCGAGGATTTCCTGGGGAAGAATGCCGCTCAGATGCTGCAGCAGGCGAGGGATCAGGGACAGATCGCCATCATTTGGGGCGATGATTGCAATTCGCGGGAACGTGTCAAGTATTTCACTGAGATCGGAGCCACAGCCACCTGCTATGATCGCAGTGATCTTCACATGCGGGAGACCAAGCAGCGCTCCTTCTTTAATTCCAGTGCGCTTCTCGCCGAATTCGAGGCACAGTGCCGGATCTAAGAGGGTACAGTGTGAGGGGCGGGTAGTTGTAGTCGCAGCAAAGTTCAAAGAAACCATAACAATAATTTTTAACCACTAACTAACAAAATGTAAATAAAACAATTCCCTTTAATATTGTACGTAGTAAATCGTAGTTCCACACAATTTCCAAAATGTTAATGGTTTTTCAATTGTAAAATCTTTTTATATTTTTATTGTACGTAAATATTTATTCTAACTATGCATAAATGTGACATAAAACAATCTTTTGCCAAGATGAGTTTCGCTGGCGAGCTCAGGTGGAACACAATCTTTATGAGGAGCAATTTAATTTAATTTTCAGTTACTCATTTTTAACAATTGCTCTTGAACAATTTTAACTGTTGATTGCTTGAACTATATTTATAAATATACAAATGATATTTACTTTGACGTAAACAAATAAGAAACTCAATAATTCAGAGAATATATTTTTGATAAAAGAACAACTCAAGTTGAGTAAAAAATGAAAGGAAAACAACCGAATCGTTAAAGTTGTTATGTAAACAGCCTGAGAGGAGAAAAAAAAAATAGTAAAAGACAAAGGGAAGAAAGCATAGAAAAATTTCTAGTGTTAATAGAAAAAATAAACAAACAAAAATCCCAAAAAATACAAATACCTCTTTAAATTTAATTATGCGTAAGCAGCCTTTGCAGAATTGCACACGGATAAACTATAAGTAAAATAATGTTTTTAATTGAGTAAAAAAGCTTAAGTTATTAAATTAAATTTAATGTTTTTGTACAAATTAGACGGATGACTAAAAATAATTAATTAAATAGCACGTTAGAAGGAGCTTTTACATACAAATTGGTGAATCACAAAAACATAGGCTATGATAAGTTAATTAGGTTAATAGTATGCTTAAGATCGAATAAAAAATAATGTCAGACGATATACAATTTATTTGATTAATTACTATCACTGTTATTAAAGAAACACTGACGATTAAAAACAAATCTTTCTCAAGAATTTCAAACAACTAAAAACTTTGTCATAAAGCATCGATGAAAATATATAAAACATTTAGTTAAGCAATAAATTATTTTCAATTTAAGCAAAACAGAAGGAGGCAGATGCCGATAGAGAGAGGGGGACAGTAAGAGAGAGAGAGAGATAGAGAGAGAGAATGTGCGAGATATTCGATATACAAATTTTTAATAGAGTGTGACGAATTGTGACGAAGTTGCGAAAAAAACCAACAAATGAGCCGAGATTGTTACAGCCCAATATTCTATAATCAAGTAGGGAGGGACTTAGTTGCATGCAAATGAAGATAATGTTAACAATCCATCGAAAATACTTCGGAACGAATTGAGAATGTTTATAATTCTCTCTGTTTGCTAGTTTTGGATGTGGCTTTTGCTTCTTGTACAATAATTTCCAGGACTTATCTGTCGAACAGGTGAATGAATCTTGATCTTTAGTATATTTTATATGCATATTTGTTACATATCTTCTATGCAAATTACTTACTTTAATGCATATTTGCCTACCAGATCTATAGCATAAGTCCCCAGAAAGCAGACAGATGTTTGTTTTCCACTTGTAATCGTGTTTTTTATTAGTGCTCATCAGCAGGATTTAACAGTATTCTGCTTGCTGGCAGTGGATTTATATTGGACAAGCATCCCACAGAAAAACTACAACAAATTTTGCATTCCTCAATGCTCAATGCTCAATTTTATTCACGAGCCGAAGAACCCGAAAAACAAATAGCCAGCCAGGCGAAAGATTTTTTGAGTCTCCCGTTTTCCAATTTAATCTGTCCAAATACTTTCAACTGAATTTTACTCCGATTGTAAATAAACTGAATAAAATTAATCTATGTTAATAATTAATGAGAATTAGTTAAACACACTCCGAAATTTTTGACATTTGCAGACTGTTGGCTAAAGCTGCCATCAAAAAAGGCTGACAGACAGGCAAAGCATGGCTTTTAATAAATTTTTGTATTTTGGCCTAAATAAATATTTTATAAATCTTTAATACAAACATTCAATGAGGCTGTAAATATTATGTATATACAAAAGCGATTGGAAAACGAAAAGGATGACTTGCATTCCAATTTTGAGAACTATTTGCATCTTTTAATGGGTTCGGGGAAAAACGAGTCAAGACGGCTACATTTGGTCAACTACGATGGTCAATTGTAGAGTGTAGAGACGATGGCCTTTTTGATTGTTTCATTGTTATTTGCTGTGTTTCTTAGATTTGGATGTGGCTATCGCTTGGAGATGACTGTGCAGAAATTGTTTCCAATATCAGTGAGCATATATCATTTGCATATTTGTTACATATTTAATATGCATATTACAAGCGCATATGATATTTTAGAAGAGCACAATTCCCCGGAAAATGTACAGTTCTTTGGTATCCAATTGTAAATAAGTCAACTTCTCAAGCACTTATCGGCTGGCCTTAAAAGTTGTTGCTTGATTCCAGTAGATTTCTGCTAGATTAACACGGACAACTTTCCTCAATGACCTGGTTGCGTCACGCGATTAATACGAGAGGTAAAGACCCCGAGGCACAGCTAGTCAGCCAGGTGGAAGATTGTTTGAAAAGTGTGCAACTCTCTCGGAAGCATTTCCAGTTGATGCACAATGGACCAGGAAATGGAATAGGGGAACCAGTTTCGCCATGACGTGTGTCCAAGCAGATGTATTTGTGCTACTCGGCAAACATATCTAAATTCCAGAGATCGAACTTTCTTCGTGACAATGATTCATTAGCATATGGCAATTTTTTGCAGCTAACCTATTAACTCGCAGCAACTTATTAATCAAGAGAATTAAAAATGTACACTGAGCGATAAAAGAAGCAAAATGCCAACACTTTTTTTTTTTAAAACAACAAAATTTATTAAAAAAAAAATTAACTTTTGTAAGCTGCAATAAATAGAGATAGACAAATATATTTTATAAATCTCTTATAAATCTCAGCTATAAAATACATTAGGCAAATTATTTTAAACATTTTTGTAAAAAAGACTTTTTATTCAAATTAATTTCGAGCATTTTGGTATTATTTTAAATTTAATATATATTATTTTATTTTCTTGCATTGAGTTAAAATGTTTTTTACTGAGGAATGAAATGGTAATTTTATTACAAATAATTTCAACTGTTGGAATCTTATTTAAAATTGCTGCTTTCCTTTTAATGCGATCAGTTGTTGCGTGTGTTTTGTCGAACGATGATTTCTCTCTGTGCACTGATACAGCTGATTTACATCCACAAAACCATGCTGACCATGAAGAAATTCTTTCATTTGATCGTCTGTTCGGGCCGGGTTAAGAACTCAACCAGAAGAGAGCGAAATTGCGTCGGGATCGGGTTCGCGTTTGAGTTTACTTTTTGCCGGTTGCTTGTCGGTGAATCTCTTAAAAAACAAGTTTTTTTTTTTATCGATTTTGTACGAAATGATGCTGCCGTTGAAATTTCGAAAAGAAATATGTATCGAGTGCTAAAATCAATTAGCATACTCTTTAAGTTCCCATTGTTGTTGTTGTTGTTGCTGTTGTTGTGGTGGCTTTTGTTTCGCAAGGCAGTCGACGCAACCAATCAAATTCTGAATGAAAGCATTGTCTTCAGCGACGCACAACTGGAGGCCTTCAGCAATTTTGATAATGATGAGGAACTACAACAGCCACAGCAGTCACGGCATCCACATCAGCCACAACAACCACAACAACAGCAACGATCCATATCACAGATAACCGGACATAGTTTCCTCTGTCTGCCCATCTTTCGTGTGTTCAACCTGGAGCTGCCCGTCGACGGACGACAACTGGCTGCGGATGAGACAATCGCCGTCAGTGGAGATCATTATGCACTGGGTGCCTGGAGCATTGCCAAAGCGGTGCCGTTGCGTGCACAGAACAAGCAGCGGAACAAGTGGTTTCTCCGCAAGTATATCTGTGCCAGTCATCGCATCTACTATCGATATCTCATCTATGCTGTGGATGGCGACGGAGTGCGTGTTCTACGGCGTTGGGAAGGTCAGCAAGTGCCACGCATGCTGCAAACCTTTGAGATCTATCGCTCGCCGGGTGTGGACATATTTGGTCAGGCCTATGCCCGATCCGTGGGCGGTGGAGTCTGGCTGGAACGTGGCTGGCTGCAGCGGGAATATGTGATTGAGTTGAAGTTCATTTGGCAGCGACATTTGGAGCTATTCAATGAAATTGTGGGGCAAAAGTTGCGACTTAAGCTCAGAGCTCTGAGCATGACGGACAATGCTCTGATTGAGGTATCGCGCTATGGCTACAATCGATCCTCGTTCCGGGCGCAGGGTCGTCGCGGCGTTAAGTACGAGGAGGGTGGCATTGTGATCTTTCGGATAAGTCAAGCCTTGGATGTGGAGAGTGCATTTCGTCTGTCCATTTATGAGGCGGACAATGCGCAGCTGTCGCTGGGAGAGGTTTATATAAGGCCCAATCAGCTGCGCGGCAGTCGCGGCATTATCCAGCTGCCCATAGGGGATACCATGAATCGGCAGGTCATAGGTCAGCTAACGTTGCCCTATTTGATTGTACAGCCGATGGCGACAGCAGCAACAGCAGCCAGCAATTTGCGAGTGAGTTTCCAACGTTATTGGCCCAATAATTGGCCAACATTGGATGTGGGCAATCGTGGCCTGGGCACCAGCTATTTCCAAGCCAGCAACCCGTTTGTGGAGAACACCATTGAGAGCTTTCTGGCGGTGCCGCAGCACAAGGGAGACATGGTGCAACTAGATGTGCAATTGACCAAAGATTATGTGCCCATAATTTGGCGTGCCTTTGGTTTCTATACGACCAATAAGCCCAGCACACAGCCAATTGTGGATCGCTTCGATCTGCGCTACGTGCTCATCCGGCAGCTCAGCTATGCGGAGCTGAAGGCCAGTCGTGTCTTCATGCTGAGACGCTGGACGGTGCAGGAGTTCACTCATCTGAATGTGCGCAATGTGAGCCAGCAGCAGCGACTCTTTCCCAAATTGTCCGAGGTTTACCAGGCGCTGCCCAAAACACTGGGCCTTATTGTGGAGATTAAGTGGCCGCAGTTGATGGCTTCTGGTGTGCTGGAGTCGACGCAAGCGCTCAACAAGAATTCCTATGTGGATAGTATTATTAAGGTGACGGCACATTATGGATGCGGTCGTCCTCTGATCTTTGCCAGCTTTGATGCCGATATCTGCACCATGATGCGACTCAAGCAGACGGCCTTTCCCACCATCCTCATGACCACGGGCCGAACGAACATTTGGGATGCCTACTTGGATCTGAGAACCCAAACTTTTGCCCAAGCCATAAATTTTGCGGAAAGTGCTGAAATTCTCGGTACGGCGCCGCATGTCCTAAACTTTCAACAGAAACAGAAGCAGGTGAATCTGGGCCTGGATCTGCTACAGGTGGTCTTCATTTGGGGCAGCAATCTGCGAGATGAGGAATTGCTGGAGCAGTTTCGTGCCATGGATGTGAGTGGTTTGATCTACGATCGCATCGATCTTGTGGGTCCCGCCCATTGGAAGCGAGCACCCTTCTTTCAGGCTCCTCAGCTAATGGAGGTGTTTGGTGCCCAATGTGTGGCCATTGGCAACTCGACAACGGTGCCGGGCGCCAGGCCCATAAAGCCGACGGTTTGGCCAAAAATGAGATAGCCAACGATGGATGTCTGAGTATAACATTTTCAAATTCAACCTATTAGAAAACTTTAGTGTCGAAGTTTTAAAAAAACATAGTTTTTTCTTTGGTTAATTTGAATTTAGAAACTTAAGCATATTTCCGCAAATTCACAAAAATTGTATTTATTTCGAATTTTCAAATAGTTTTTAAAAACCAACAGGGGCAATTTTTACAAATTTTGTTTATTTAAGATATTTTTAAGGACACTTTAAGCCTGGGTACAGGGTATATCCTAGTCGAGCAATCTGGATTAGAGCTATAATTTTTACATTATATAAATAAATAATAAATTTAGATTTAAAATCCATAATAAGAAAATTTAGATAAGTAATTGATTAAAATAAACGTAAATAAATAAGGAAAACTCCTCCACATTAAATATTTGGAGATTGATCTCAATATATAAAATAAACTTTATTTATACAAATTTCTTGTTATGGTTTTGTTACTGGCACCAGGTAGTCGTACTCCTCCATTTAACTCACTTTTACATAGACACTAAACAAAGGAAGGGGGAAAGTCAGAGAGAGAGATATATATATAAAGGGAGAGAGAGACCTAGAAAGCAGCGGATTGCTGCTGCTCCGAGCAATGTGGGGAACTGTAGACCTCCATTAGTTCACCCGATATGCAGGCACTGCTCATACCCATGCTCATGGGCTCACAAGTGCCTCGGACTTTGGTGGTTATCTCAATGAAGCATTCACTATGTGCATTACTACTTTCATGTCCATGTGGATGCTTGTGCTGCTGCTTAAACACCTTTTTGTTGTTGGCCAGCTTGGATGGCTTCTGGGCGGGCTCATCGAACTGGAGCCAGGCCGGCGGCATTGAGTGATGGGCGCGTGTGGGAAGCGGAAACTGCTCAACAACATTATCATCCTGTTCCTGGTCGACTTCTAGCGGCAACTCGACAGCTTCCACATCAATATCATCGTCGAGCAGCGGAAATGGCGTATACTGCATCTTGGCCTTCCCACTTGCCGGCTCATTGTTAGCGATGCTCAGCAGCTGCGGCGTCAGCTCCAAGGCGTTAACCATCAATAGGGTTGTGGCACAGCAGAACAGCAATTGCATTGAGGCCATGCCAGTCTAGTGTTGGGCTGTGGAGCAGATGTTACTGACGGTTGACTGCTGATAACACTGTTCCTCGACGTATTGTGAAACGGCTGCTGGTTCCTGCCGGAATGTGACTTGGCAGGCGCAGGATCTGTGCTTTTATAGGCAGCTGCAAGCGTTGCGTTTGCGTTTGCGCTTCGATAATGTGGAAGAGTGGACAGTCAATGAACCCCAGGCGCCATATTCACTGTTCAAATTGAAAAGAAGCCACTCAAATCAGAGACACACACAGGCACAGATAAGCGCACTCGTACAAAAGCCATAATTAATTACAGTTGAGTATACGCCCAGTAAGCCAACGAACTAAACTACAATGGAAACGACAATGACAAAAGCTACCAACTCCTTGTGGTGCTTCTCGCCCAGCTAAGCGGGCAGGCAAACAGCGTGATGAGAAAATTGGAAATCTATTTAACAGCCGTTTCCTTACCCCATCAAATATTCGATTTGATTTTATTTGTGCGGCAGTTCGTCAGTGCCACTGCCACTGCCACTGCCTCGGGTTTTCCTATTGCCATCTTCCTTTTGTATTTCCGGCAATTATTTTCGACGATGTGCCAATAACGGCAGCAGCAGCTTGTTGGGCGGGGAGGAGGAGCCAAGCACCAGTTGAGGTTGAGGCATGCAGCAGCTTGAAGACGAGCTAACGACTTCATAAGCATCATGCGATTCCCATTTGAATTCAATTCAAAAGCATCCCCTACTCCAAATCTAGCGGAAGTAAAGATGACGCTGGCGCCATTTCAAAAATGGCTCATACGTGTGCGACGTGCTTATGGCAGTTGTCTTTCGGCCAAAAATTCTATAACAGCTGCATCTAACAAACCCGTCAAAATCAAAAAAACCGACAGGCAAAATCCTTAACAGGCTAAGCAACCAACATATGGAGTTATTTTATGTTTTTATGGTTGCAAGCAAAATAAAATTATAAATTTTCTTAAATACTCAGTTTAAATATTGTACATTTTTTAACTTTTGTTAAACATTTATTTAAATAATTATATGAATGAATAATCAAAATCTAAACTCTGATAAACTATGATGTTAAAACAAATATGTTCAACTTATTTAATATTTAAATTATAAATGTTTATAAGCAATTGGGTTATTTTCTTATTTGGGAAAACATTCAGAGCTTTCACTCCTAATAAAATTTGCGGCATAATGCATTAAAAGTCGACAGTTCCAACGACATGGGGCAAAAGGCTCTATTTAACATAGATAATTAAATTAATCAATTTGTTGGAATTTGTCAGCGCCGAACGACACATGAAATTAATTTAAAACTCTGATTTTACGCGCAAATTAGCTGAAAGGGCAAAGGGCTGCGTTTGGCAATTCAATTGGAAAATAATGGATGGCATCGCTTTGCATACCACTAGCCTAATGACACCGTCGAAGATTAGCCCAACTGTGGTTCACCTCCTCTACCCAAACGTTGCCTTGGCAGATAAGCTAAATATTGCCACAGACTTGGCCGACGTCTTTGTGCCTTGCTAATTAGAGCAGCTGTCACAGGCTAAAGTGAAGCATCCAGCTTTCAAATAATTCAATTAAATTGCGCACAAACAGCAGCAACATGAAATTGACAATGACAACAACAACAACAACAACAACAACGGATTGGAACCACAGAAGCCAAATTGAGCTCGTCGTTAGAAACGCCTGCTTCCTAATGCAAATAAGAGGTTTCAATAGGAAAATACCAACAAATTGCAGATTTACTTTTACAGCAAAAAACAATTTGCTGATGTATAATAAATTCAGCAGGAGTTAAAAGCTCAAGGCAAAAATATGAATAGCAGTGTTTTAATTGTTTCTAAGAAATACCAATTAAATTTTAAACTGCTTTATATTTCCATGTATCGTATATGTAAATGTTAATATGATAAAGTTCACGATTAAATGGGGTATTTATTACATTTCTAAAAGTGAAATATGATTCATTTTAAATCGATTTTCATACGTGTATTGAACTTTGTTGCTCATATTTTCATGTATGTATTTTCAAGGGCATACTCTGCTTGTCGAGAAGAGTGAGGGGGGAAAAGAGTTAATTCGAATTCTCTCATAAATTTTAATTCAAACAACTGTGCTTCCATTAAAAGTTGTCTACTCCTGTATGAAAGTTTGCCATATAAGAGCTACTATATATAATTTAAAAACTCGACGCTGAAATGCATTTGTAGAATAAATGAATAAATAAATAAAATTCAAATGCACATACAGGTGAGAGCATATAACAATTTAAAATGAATAGCTATCTTTGGAATGCCAAAAATGTTTACCCTTTGCAGGCTGAAATCAATCTGTTGCTTTTTTACTGTCTACAATTTCCAGACTTCTATTAATACCATAAAAACAAGAATTTCTAAGCGATAATTGACGACGCTTTGACTACAATTGCAAGCAGCTATTTTAATATGAATTTGCAAGGAAAACGCTGCTTATTGTTGTTGTCAGGCTAAAGGAGTTCGGCTTGCTCCATTTAATCTTTAAGGCTACAAATTTGGGAATAGCACCCAAACTTTTTGGCGTTTTAATTTGCATTAAAACGCGCCGCGAGTTGCAAAAGCGAAACTCGTTGAAGCAACTATTAAACTAAACTTACGAAACCTTGACTATAAGTTTTCGGGTTGACTTTTCGTGAGTGTGCATACAAATGGGACAAGATGAATTTAGGCCACTGTCGAATTGCTTGGCTGCCGCTAAGTCTTTAATAACTTTTTCCGCATATTAAAGTGGCTGACAGCGCAACGGCAAATGTTTAAGTGCCAACAAGTTTGCCGCATTGCGTGTCGGCCAATTTTATTTTATATAAAAATAGCCAAGAGTTAATGCCAAAAGGCAAAACGTTTTAACCAATGTCAACATGAGCCAGGCTGATTGAGTCAAGTTAGGTAATAAAGGCTTGCTCTTGATACATATGGGTTTATTGTTAACCCATTATTGGACGAGTAATTTTATATCATGGAAAACTATTTGATTGCTTATAGTAAAATTAATTGTAATATATTGACAAAGATAACAGCATTAAAATATTCTTAAGTATTATATAGTGTTTCGATACTTTCTGTTCCAAAAGATTGAAAACTTTTAGTAAATTATAATTACAAGTATATTAAATCATCATTAAATACCTTAAATGTCTACATAATCAGCTGGCATACTTGGCAGATTTTAAATATATTTTACATATAAATATATCTTATTTGCATCGATAACAAAAACTGAATGAAGTTATTAAACCTAATAATAAAAATAAATATTTGCTCTGAATACTGTTTAGCCATTATTGGACAAGTCATTTTATATCATGTCAAACAATTTGGTTGCTAATAATAAAATTTATTTTAATATATTCACGAAGATAAGATACGATCCATAACAAAATCCGAATGAAGCGATAAAGTCTGATAAATAATAAAGATAAAGATGGGAATAAAAGAGCTGATTAAAATAACCGTCAGTCAATGGGTTAATGCCACTTTGGCTAGGTAAACAACACAGAGCGTTTGCCACATCAGTTCTTGTCTGTTTAAAAATACTTTTAAAAAGCTTTTAATTTATATATTGTAAGTGCGGCTAAAGCATCGCATAGATATGGGCCTTCGTGCAGCAGCTGCCACGTGCCACACATGCATGCCACATGGCCACAGTTGCTGCTACACCTTTTCAAACACTTATCCTCTTACCCCTACACTCCCTTCCCTCACGCGTTCGCATATGTGCAATGCTCAGTGCCACAAAAAAAAAAATTAAAAATTAATGCTTTAAGCTTCGCCGTTTTCACAGCAGTTAAGCGCGAAATAGCCAAAGGAAGTTTTTTCTTTGCGTTCTTTGGGTTTTTTTTTCGCTATCGTCTTGTATCAAAGGCAGCAGCGAGCCGATAAAGTTAAATTATTTTTTGGCCACAAAAACAAAAAAAAGAAAACCTCGCCATAAACTTGTTTTTGTATGCATACGGAATTTTCTTTTACAGTCTCACATAAATAATCGCCTTTTGGCCAAAGTTGAACTGTTAATTCAACTACGTAGGTAATTTATATGCGGCAGGCGCTGAAAATGTGTTTTACTTTTCGACTGAGCCAACGGGAAAAACGTAAAAAATGGTATCGCTATAATATGGCTCACACATCATTGGCATGAAGTTAAGATCAATATTATAGCTTCTGAAAAGATTCGCCTTTGGAAGTTGTTTTGACATGTTCTACAAGCAATCAACATGAGCCCAAAGTGCTCCCAACTTATTTAAAGCCCATAAAAAAAAGCCAAGCGGACAGCAAGCTAAACAGATAGGCCATTTCAACACCCATCGCATTCACCAGCTCTTTTAATAACCAGAGCAAGTCCCCAATATAAATGTTGGGGCTGATACACAGTTTTTCGCAGACTTGTCCTTAGCTCTTGTCAAATCAAGCAATGAAAACTTTAATGGCATCAAACAACGGGAAATAATGTAGGGCGTTGTCTGGTCGGCAATATCAAATGGCCTTGGCTTTAGTGCCATCAAAGAGCTTCCTGGCAAGCTATCAGTTAGTTGGGTCCAAGCAAGCTGCTAGCCATTGTTTGCCAGCCTAAACAAGCAGAACCTAATAGCCTTTGGTTGCAAGCAGTGATGTTGCAAGTGCTAGATTAATATAAATAAATAACTATATTTTACTTGAATATGTATGTAAAACACTATGCAAACAATTAATAGAAAAAATTCTGTAGCATTGAAAATGCCATACAAAAATGTATATCTAGGGAAATATAAAAAAAAAATGACCAATTCTGCGGAAAGGAAGTAAATTTCATTTACACCAAAAGTGTTGAAAAGAATATTCCTGATTAAATATCTACTAAAGTTTCAGATATTTTATTATTTATGCAGAAAATAACCGCGAGAAGACACTTTCCTGTTTACATATTTAATTTTGATATTTTTCACTAAACATATTTAAAATTTCATTATAATTAAAGTTTTACAGAAAATGTTCCGATTAAAATATATTAAAATTTTTTTTTTCTGCATTATTGTTGTTTACTGTCGCTACTTTGTTTAAGCCCTGCCAGCAAATAAGCTTTTCGCTTAATTATACATGCTGTTGAGTTAAACTGATTTATTTACATTTAATCGCTGGAGTTAAATAAAATAAAGTACCATAAATATTGTTTACAAGCATGGCAATAAAAAAAGAACAAAAACAAATAAAATGCGCAACTGCCAAAATGACTTACAAATATTTGTTTTTCCTGCATTGTGGTAATTTCTTGCAGTTGATGCAATTAACTTTTAACATATTTGTACCACAAATTGTGGGATGAACTTTGCTGCAATTTCCAATCGATTTTCTCTCTTGTCAGTGTTAAAGCTCATCGGATTTATTGTTGAATTTTTGTTAAGGCCTGCAGGCAATCTTGGACATGGGATTTTTTAATTTGTTCGGCGGTCAAAGTTTTTCAATTTAAAATTTTTCCCCAAGTCGCATGTTTAATATACAAAATGTGGCTGCTTCGCACACCTGTTCTACCAGTTTCAACAATTTTTGCGTTTCCTGCGTTAAAGATGCGGGCAAATGCGGCGGCCGTTCAATAATTAAGTTGAAACGAAAAAAACTTTTTACACCTATTATTTTGTATGCCCTTGCAGAAGATATAATTATATTGTAAGAAAGCAAAAGAAAATTACTTAGACATGATTGATATATGGTGTTGTCTACTTGGTGATTTATCATTTAACAATATGTCGAAAACTAAATTAAGTATATAATATAATATATATGCAAGGGTATTTAACATCTGTCATTCCACAAGTAGCTGTTCTTTTACTGTTTTTTCTTCAACGCTTACAAAAGTTGTAAAGTTGTGGATTTTTTTTAATAAATTAAATGAACAAAGGTAAGACGAAAATTGAAGTAACTTTTGTAAGCCAAGAACTTATTTCTATTTAAGTCGCTTTTATTGTTTACATTTAAATGTAGCATATTATTTTTTGAAAGACGTAGACAGATTTTTTTTGCAAATTACACACTTAATAATTATGAAAATATAAATATAATTTTCATACATTTTTTGTATATATCCTAAAACAGTAATAATAAAAACCCATAACTGTAAGTTGCTTCAGCTGTAATTTATGCATAGCTCATAAACTTTTTTAATCTGTCTGGCAAACCCTTAGTTTCTAAAATTTTCTGACAACTTCTAAGTAGTTCTAGAGTATTTATTTGTTTTCCCTTTTAAGCCATAAATAAATTTTTACCCTGTTACGAAAATAGTGGTTAATAGTGTATGATAAACCTGAGTCTCTGCATAGCAGCACTTTAAATAACTGCTTATTGGAATTACTGAATATTTTTTAGGCTTACCTTAAAGTCAATCGTTTTGTAATCATCCGGATAAGTTCTTGACTCCGGTATTAAATTTCTCGTTGCTTCAAATATTTTACATATTTTTGTCGTTTTGAGCATTTTTACTTGTTATATAAGAAGTTTATTGACTTTGCACGCTGTGTGATTAACATAGTTAGTATATTTTTATTGGCTTCAGTTGTAAAATTTACGGTCAAAGTTTCTTTGCGTTTTTGTGCTTTATGAGTTTTCTTTAGTTGCTTAGCAATAATAAAACTTTAAATACGCTTTTTAAAAAAATCTATCTTCCATTCAGTAGCTTCTGTTAGATATGCAAATTGAACCTATTAAAATGCAGTAAAATTACAACGATTTATAAGTGCTTCTATTTTAATTCAATAATACAAAAAGTTAGCTCAGTTTTTTGTTTTTGCACTTGTTGGCATTTGTCCTTGATGTGACCGTACTGTGGTATTTGCAATCTGCTATCTGCACGCTCATTTCTAGTATACTATATAGTTAGTTTCTGCCATATCTATATTTTTTCCAAACATGTTTGTCCACGCACACAGTAAAACAATTGAAACGTGACGCGAATTGGCAACGCGGCAAATGTGGCGTATGAACGATGTTTGTGTGTGCTGTGCACTTTCGCAAAAAGCAGATGGCGAAGGTTTCAACTTTGAACCCTGCACTTAATTTTTTATTAAACACAATAATCTGGAGCTTGCCTGCAGTCCTGCGTGTCCGTTGTATGTCAACGCATTTGATTGACGAGGGTGATTTAATAAATGAAATGAACAGGGAACAGAACTGACTTGTGAAAAAATGAATATAACGTGGTACAGGAAAATGGCAGCGAAAAACAAAAATGAGATGGGTAACGAGTTGGGTTATTCACTCTCTTACTCAAAAATGATTCAATCATTTCAAGTGCAAAACAAAGTAAAATAAATAAACAGGCGACGAAAGGAGCCATCAGCACAAAATCAACCGAAAAAATACTTATTCAAACTAGTAAATCACACACAGATGTCCAATCTATGATGTCAGTTGTTGTGTCATTAAAAAAAGGTGCAACTACTCGATGCACAATGAAAATTGGCAACATATGCAAAGTACTCAACTACCAAGAAAAAAAGAAAACATAGAATAGAAAAATTAAGTTCTTTTGCCATCTTTGTTTAACGCCTTTCGTTTGTAACATAAAACACTTTGTGGTAGACACTTTTTTAAGATTTGGGTTTTTGTAAGAGGCAGGTTAATGTTATCAAATACGAAAGCTTTATCACTGTTTTGGTATGATAAGGGTAACGGTTTTTGTAAGACCGACATCATTTAATTAAGATTCACCCAATTTTGTACCTGCTTTTCATAGTGGTTTTCGTTAATAAGAAAAACATTTTCAACTGACATTAGAAGTTAAGGTTTTTAAAAGACCTTTTTATATATAAGTGAAAGGCAAATAAATAAATAGTTGGGTGCTACACGTATATAAAATCTTCATCAGATAGTCAAGCTAATTAAAACATAATTAACAAATGAAGCAAAAAAAATAATATTTACAAAGAAAAAAATCTAAATAAAGGTACAGGGATTTATCCTTTAAAGCTGCAGCAACTTTTATTTAACAGATATTATTGAAATAACCTTGAATATCATTGATTATTGAAGTGTCATCTCTTGAGATAATTAAAGCAGCAGAAAATACAATATTAGCATTAAATATACAAACCACTACGAAGAGAAATTCTGTGATGCTTTCACAGATATTAATAGATAGCAAACACACTTAAGCCCAAGCATAATAATATTACAAATTAAAGCAGTCTGACAACATAAATTGTATGCTAATGAGATATATTCCAATTATCTAACTGAAAATATATCATAAGATAATTAAAGCACATAAGCAAACAATAATATATGCACTTCATATAAATCCTATTACAGAAAGATCTATTTTACACACGCAGCAAATATTAACAAACAAAGCGAAATACTATAAATTAAAGCAGTTGGCTAACATAAAATGCATGCTTGTTAGATAAATTTCATGCAACTAACTGGGGTCTTTTCATGGCTTAGATAATTAAGGCACCTAAGCAAACAACCCGGAATCAAGCAACGCATAGCTTCAGCTTGTCTACCACTTCCACATCATTTCCGACCCTTTTGCCCAGTTAGCTTGAAAACAAAAATTACCTAAGGGCTGCCGCAATGTACCCAATTTTTTGATATTTAAATATTTTTTTTGTTTTGCTCATGTTGCCGGTTCCTGCCTGTTGCCTCAATTAATTTGCGCTTTATGTTTTATACCCGTACGACCAACTTTTTGTCTGTTGGTTATGTCCTTGTTAAATTTACATAAAATTTCGCATACATACTGCTGAATGTGTGAAATTGTCTGGGACTTACGAATGGTAGAGGGGGTGGTCCCTACACCCCCATGTCACAAATAATATTTTCTGCACATCTACATACACATTTTTGGGCGGGATTGTTGGGTTGTGCGTGAGCGGACGGACATAAGCAATAAATCATGGTCGTTACGAGCTTTAGTTGGGATCTCTTCTCATCCTTGTCTAAGGGCGATATACAATATTTTTACTAATGAAGTCATTTCACAGTTCAATGCCACCGTCAATAGTATCGCCTTCTTTTATCAAAATACAATATTCTGTACATATATATATATATTTATTTCTTCATCTTTGCTTGCCAATCGCTCCTGGCAATGACGTTCTTGACGCTGACTTCGTGTCTTAATGGCAAAACTGATTTAGTCACGTTTCCAATGGCGTCGCTTCTGATTTTTTTTTACCATTGCCCTTATTGCCATTGAAAATTTACTTACTTTAACTATACTTATATTTTTATACGAATATTTTACATGTTATATATTTTAATGCATAGTTCAATGAATTCATTTGCAGTGCACCCCAGGCGAATGAGTAATATTCAAAGTGTTTTAAGGTTTGCGAGTTGCATGATGCCTATAAATAGTAATCACCAGTAATAACGTTACACTCGAAGATTATTAACTTGTAAATACCCTACATTATCCGAGAGTCGACGCAAAAATATATACTTCAAGATTGGTTATATTTAGTATTGATTATATACACTCGAAATAATTGTATATTACTCATACGCCTGTGTTGCACTGTCAACATCGAATTATGCACGTGCATGTTGTTTGGCAAGTTTACCTATAGCTTTAAATTTAAATTATTTAAATTTAAAAGAAAAGGGTAAAAAAACGTTGACAACACCCAAATTTGGAGAGAACCGTGTTCTCGTGGGCGCCAGAGTGAAAATGTTGTGCCTGTCATAGAATTTTTAACATGCACACAACAACAAAATTATATTTTCATTTCAGTGAAATATGTATATGGGGATTCAGCGACATTTAAAGTTGCTGCCAGGCGAGGGCGAACAATGTACGCACGATGGACCACAAAAGCGTAAAGCATATTTTTATGGCACATAAATGTCATAATGTCATGCGGTTTTTCCCCCTTATGGACTTACCCAACATTTCTTTTGCAAGAGTCACTGACGCTCCATTTTTACCGCACTTTTAAGTTATAAACTCAGAAAGTTGAAATAATAAAAATAAGCACATAACTGAGTTAAGCAAGATTTAATAGTAACATAATTGTTATGCAACAGGGTTGTCCAATAAAAAACAAAGTCTTTCAAATTGTAATGTATTTCTTCATTAGAGGTAGAAAGGAAATCATTCATTCGTTATCTTTTCTACTAGATTGTATGCAAACTTTGAAAATTATCATTTTTCCCTCAAACATTATGGCAATAGGTTTATTGTGGCAAGCCACTATTGCCATAACAAATGTCTGTATTAATAATCTCAGAGCAATAATTTTGTTTAGCCTTATTTATTGTTGCCTCGATTTATTCGCTTTTCTCTTGCACGTTTAAAATGTTGCTGCAGACTTTTATGCGCACGAGCCAAAACACAATAAAGGCCATTTGCTGGTGTGTGTTGAGCACATTGGTTATTTGCTGTTTGTTGCATTCGCCTAGGAAAATAATAAATATAACTTATTTGGCACATTATTAACCAGGTGGGCAACTTTAAAGTTCAGTTCACAACTCAACTGTGAGGCTGAATTTTAATAAAGTTTGCAGCTGTTGTGCAACTTTAAACGAACTCAAAACTGCAGAAGTGCAGCATGTGCAGCATGGTGCATGAATATCGAAACTAATCAACAAATATTGGCTATAAAAATAAATCGCATTAGCTTGGCTCAGGTTTGCACACCTGCACAGCCAGTAAGTTGGCAATTCATGTGTGTGCTAAGCTGTGTATATATGTGTGTGTGTGTGTGTGAGAATGTGTGCCTTTCCTTGTGTGTGTGTTTCGTATGTGTTCTTGTGTTTGGTCAAGCACAGGATGCAGGCGAATGGACGCTGCTCACACATGCTCTCATTCTGGCATTCTCTCCATCTTTATCACCTTCTCAATCTGTCAATTGCACACTGCGTTGGACTTTCTCAAATCGGTTCCAAATTGCCTGAAGCTGTGCTGAAGCAGTAATAGATCAAGTTATTTATTTTGAAGCTCATAAATAAACATTGAGAAGAGATTAAATATGATTAAATATTCATAAGCAGATTTCAAAAACTTAAAAGCAGCAGAATGAAAAAACACTTTTTATAATAATTAAGAGTTGTTGATTCGAGCATGTCCTATAGCCAAACTGTATAATCGGTATTTAACTATTAAATATGAACATAAGCTCAATTTACATATATTATTCACTTGCACAACTTAAGTCTTTTCTTTGTGAATAAATAATGGCGCTTTCAAGTAACGAGCTACTTTAAAATAAATATTAAAGTGCATTTTCTAAGTTACACATTCATAGAATGTGTTTAAAAATTTATTTTAAAACTGCCCATTTTTTAAAATGTGTTTGTACAAAAGTTCATATATAATTAAGTATATTGCGTATTAAATAGAAATTAAGTTCTGCACCAATGTGTGGCAGCTGTTGGTGGCAAATAGAATTTAAGTTTGTTTGCTCAGTTTAGTGTGAGACTTGGTCGCTGAAGTGCATATCAAAGCGAACTAATGAATAAATTCATTGAGTCTATAGCCAGTGCAAAGTTTGCACAGCATTCGAGTCAGTCGGGGCATTTTCTATATATGTTATTTAAGCGAAGCAAAAAGCAGCATTTAAGGTTCAACACACATTTCAAGAACTTGAAACATTTACGCGTGCCAACAGCTATTTGTACAAATAAAACCTAATCGAACTGCAAAACCTAAAATTTGTATCAAAAAGGGCTAACGACAAAGTTATATGACCCTTTGGCTTATTTATAGGCATTAATCAGGCATAACATTAAAGAGTTTTTTAAACCAGCTGCTAATTTGAAAACTGCCCATTAAGCGGATGCATGGCTACAAATGTATATAAATGTAAATATATATATATAAATATGTATTGGTGTTGGTTTTAAGAAACGGAGGGTTACTGTTATTTAATTCGCCTGGTAAACATCGCACCTGTGGCTGTCATTAAACCAGGTTACACAGATGAAGTAAACTGAAGGGTTGCGTTGTGCAAACTGTTTTTGCTGGTTGTCAATTAATCAACGCAGGCAGCTCAATTAAAATTGTACAAGGCAATGGCTTAAAATAGTTGCCAATTCGAAAGTCTATAAAATTTTAATTTGTTTGAAGTGCATATTTTGAAGTCAAACTTCCGGAACAATATTAAATAGCTCATGGATTGAGACAGATTCTTGGTTGAAGATAACCGTATTAATATCAATTTTAAGGGTTATTATAAGAAGGTAAAATCGGAATTTAGGTCTGGAGTATGGCATAAATTTGTGTAAAAACCAATTAAAAGTCTAAATTTCTTTCTGCGTTTTTCTTTTTTAAGATTTCGGCTTGTAATTTATTTATCTTTTCTTTCATTGGCAATAAAATACCTTATTTAACTGCAATATTAATTTTCTTTTTATTTATTTTTTTCATTCATTACTGTTGATTATTTCAAATGACACATTTTCTGTAAACAATATTCAGTTGAGATGCTTGTCTGCATTATCTAAAGTGTTGGCCTTATTGAAAATGAGACCAGGTTGAACTTAAAATGCGCATTGCGTGTTAGCAAACAGAGAACATGACCCAGTTAACCGAAATATAGCCTCATTGGTATGTGAGAAGGCAACGGCTGCGAGGGCCTCTGGGACAACAATCACTTGAATCGACTGATGCGGCAGCGGCACCTGGGAACAGGTCCAAACAATGGCAAAAATGCTGCATATGCTGCAAATACACAACAGGTAAATTGAAGCAGCCTCTTTCCATTATTGATGTTTGCCAAAGTCAAATACTTATCTACAAAAAATTAGGATTTTGTTGTGTATGAGAGATTGACCTTGAAATGAAAATCAGCAAAAACCGCAACCCACTGTATTTTCAATCGTTAAATCAATTTTCAATTAATTTTTTTTTTCTATTTTTATATTTTATACAGACGGACGCGAAATTAATTGATTCAGCCCTGTGGCTACGGTATAATTATATTATACCATAAATTGATTTGACAGACAGAGACAAGCGGAGTGGACAGCTGCCAAGCCTAACAAAAAATACCAGATACAAAAAACACGTAGAAATAGAAAATTTCAATATGCACACGTGTCGTATGCGTGATTTCGAAGTGCGCTCGATGAGTAAATGTCAGCTGATGCCGGCGTTGCCTAGACATCTCTTGGTTTTAGCTCACATTTATTATTCACATCGCACCAGGCATAACTCAAAGCCTGCACAGCTCTGGGCTATGCTCGGTATTAAATTCGCATTGCGAAATTGCTCTCTTTCACCAAAAAAAAATATTAAAGAAATTAAAATAAGAATTTCCAGCAGTTTAATGCAAATTTTATGTTAATGTTATAGCTGATGGAACAACTTTTATGCATCGTACATCTTAATTGGCAGTCAGCAGCTCTAAGCTTTAAATTCATCAGCTTAAGAGCTACAGGCTCTCCATCCCAGTGGAAGTTGTCTTCACGAGAGCAACAAGGATGAACGTTAACAGGCAGCCTGCCTGGATATTCTTGTAACTTGAGTGCTCTTGTCTCTCTAGGCACTGCCAACAAAATATACAATAGTTTTTAATATCTAGCATTAAACGGCTTTGTTGAATTACTAGATGGGTATGTCTACTTTAAAAAGCGAAATGATGAAATCCGTTAAAGAACTTTGTAATTCAAAAAATTATATCTAAACGGATAAGATATATACATATATATAAATGGGTAATATTAATAATGGTAATAATATTTGTTTTAATTTATAATAATGCTGCTTAAAAGTCAAATATTCTGATGAATGAAATGGTATTTAAGATGGGAATTTTCTGCTAATCAAAATCTGTTCTATTAGTATGTAAGTTATAGAATGTGTCCCAATCTTTGAATTTCTTCCGGAACTGTATAAATTCAACTGGGATGTGATAGTCTTATATGTAGCTATATCGATAGAATACCTATGATACCAAACAATTGATTTGTTTTTTCTTTTGTTTTCTTTTTTTTTTACATTTTCCGGTTTGCAGTTTGTCAACAAAAATGCACACAAATTTGCAAAAAATCGATGCTTTAACTAACGGTTGTTTGGGACAATGCCACCGTTGTCAGACAAGAAACGGAAAATGTCCGCCGGATTGCCTGATGCTTGTTTGTTGGCTTAAATTGTACTGCTGCTTAGAATGAATAGAATGGGCCAATTGCTGAGTGCGGATGAATGCGTAGTAGTTTTTGCATTTATTTGTACAATATTTCTGGCTACGTTTGTTTGCATTGCTTTTAGCTTCATTGGGGATCGGCTCAGTTCTCTGGACATTGCGCATAAATAACAAATACCATTTTTAAAATAATGCCATGTCGCAAATTGTATAATGCTTTGTCATTCTCTGTTCTTGCTACGGCCAGAAACAGGATTTTGCTTACCATGGTAATATTAAATACCATAAAAACCACTTATCTTACTTAAGTTCATAAAAAGCTGCCAAATTAAGTTTAATATAAAAGTTTATTATAAAACATATTTAAAATCAAATAATAAAAAGCTAATCTCAACAATAAAAATAAATATCGTCTTAGGGGATTTCAAAGAAAATATTTTAGTCATGTTTAAGAAACATTTAGTAAAGTCAAAAAGAAATTATTAGAAAAATTCACCGTTCCACTGTGTCTCAGTGGCTATTGAGGCGCTTTCTGGCACACCAGCACTTCCACACACAACACACAACACACACTGTAACACATAAGCGCCATCTCGCCATATAATCCTTACTACACATATAATCCATTATAAAACTGTTTACATAAGGTTTCTTTAAATTGGTTTATTGTTGTGAATGTGGCTCCTTAGCTGCTGTTGCTGCCCCAGCCACAGACCGATTGGAAGTTGTAAAGACCTTTAAGCGTGTGGTGTTGACTGCATCTGGTCTAAACTGCCATTAATAATGCAATTGTTGGTAAAGTTGAAAAATTGCTGTGGCTTGACAATTTTGCAGAGGCAAACCACAATGTAAATAAACACACACAAATAAAAATTAAAAACGGATATTGCAGTTCACCTGAATCCTTTCAAATAGTTTCGATTTGTGGATTGTAATTAAATAAAATTGGTAATTTAATATCTTACACTATTTTTTTTTTCTTGTTGGTCCATCAAATCATTTGAAATTGAGTTAATTTTGATTTTATGCTAGTCATGTTCTCTTAATAAACGATTTTTGAATCGTGATGAGCGCTTTATGATTTAACTCATCAGTGTGAATATGAGCAGCAAATTCAATTGTACGCGAAATTCTATTTGCAGAAATTATTTGCGTGCACAGCATGTCGTATGAGCAATAAAATTTACGCACAATAATTGCGCAGAATCATTCTGCGAATGCGTGCCTGAATACATCTTTGTTACAGTAGAGCGTGCTAATTGAATTACCAATGAATACCAAATAAATGATGTTTCATGAATGGCTGAAGTCGGCATTGTATGCAATCATAAGTCGTCAACAATATATTCGCATTGAATTCTGAACGTTTTCATTTGTGGTAAATATTTTTTTTTTACTCATTATTATATATAAATGCTTATCACAATTAATTTATTATGTGTATTAAATCCAATTAGTTTATAATTGTAATTTGCAGTTATAATATAAGTATGAGGAACTTTGATAATTTATTGCAATTTTAAATAATTGCAGCTGTGCTTGAAATTCATAAATTTATCTTATCGCCGCTTATTTAGAGAGTTCACTATTTGTGCAGTAAACTTTCCACTAAATTCAGCTCGCTTCAATTTAATTATACAATCCACTTTCCCACGTCGTAGACCAAGTTCAACTAATACCAATGATTACGATCTGTACTCCTGTCGCCTGTCCGCGGCGCCCTGGAGTATGCTAACTTTTAACAAATTGAAATTTATAAAACCTTGAGAGAGAAGCATAGCTAATGTAATGCCATTCAGGATTTGCTCAAGTCAATGGCTTCAATTTGCTTTTATAGCTGTGCGGGACGGGGTGAAAGGAAACAACTATTTGTCATGGCGGACAGCAGGAACAAGGACCAAGGACCAAGGGCTGCGGGCTGCGGGCTGCAGGCAGCGTACTGATTCTGACTTGTTTGCAGCATCATTTGCAAAATGTAATTGCAGCAATTATCGTAAATTTTCGAGCTGAATTGTCGCATTTGAGTAAATTTGAGTTTCTTTGTTTCACACACTTTCTTGGCACTATTTCAGCATTAGCCAAACTTTGGCTTCGCTTCATATCAGAGCGTGAAATCAAAACACGTTTGCAACAAAACCAAAATGACGGC
Source organism: Drosophila dives (assembly GCA_035042365.1). Classification (NCBI taxonomy): domain Eukaryota; kingdom Metazoa; phylum Arthropoda; class Insecta; order Diptera; family Drosophilidae; genus Drosophila; species Drosophila dives. The sequence continues at coordinate 56,563 of JAWNLJ010000083.1, read as the reverse complement.
CTGTTGCACGCAACCAAAAAAGCTTTCGCTCTTCGGCTCTTAAGCTCAGCAAGGAGCCTTCGTCCGTTCTCTTCGTCCTTCTAAGAGAGAGTCAACTTTTCGACCAATTTATTGTCGAGCGTTTCTCGATTTCGGCCCTTTGCTATTATGCTAAGTGCGCTGGCTGTACTTTGATGCTGCTAATGGAAGCATTATGAGAGCAGGCTACGGGGCTGAGGGGGAAGATTGTAGGCACGAGGCCAGTCTCAGGCTGGGAGGTGGCATAAAGAAAGCATCGCTTTGGCTGCTTATGTTAAACAAAAAACATTAGGGCGTTTCTATATATGAGCTGCAAAGGTTATTAGGACAAAAGTTGTTGGCCAAAGTGTTGAAGCAGAGCAACAGAGGCAATATGTAAGAGCAATGGTTGGGGCATCAGGTAACACTAACAAGTTAGCTGTGTTCGTAATGGAATTAGAAACAGAAATAGGAAAAAAAACAGAAAAATTAGTATCCTAAGGGACAGCTGGGTGTTAAGCTGATGGAAAAAATACAAATTGTATTGGCCTTAATTGCATTACCTTACCAGCTAGTTGGGTATTCATGCCAGATGCTTACCAAAATATATAGTTGCTACACTTACAAAATTTATCCAGCATTTTAAACAGTACTACCAAATAAATGGCATATTATCTGGTTAACTAAGATGTTTCAATATTTAAAATAGTTGTACCATTAACTACAATATTTAATTTAATAAATTGAATTTATTTATTATTTGCATTCAGAAAGACGTATGTTCTTAAGTTGCTTTGACTTTATCTCTCATTTTTCATCATATCAATCTTAAGGCAAAGGAATTCAAATTGGCAACAGCAGCAACAAAAGAAAGACTCCAGAGGCGAAGGGTCATCAAAATGCACATGCAAATGTGAAAAGTGAACGCAACGAAATGGAAAATTTCCCAGAAGGCAAACAATTTCTTAAATGAAAACGCATTCAAATTGAGGCACTAAAAGTGATTTCAATTTATCATTTAAAGTTGCAATCATATTAAAGCTGTCAATTTAAGCTGAACTTATATAAATGCAAGTGAATGTATAAAATTTAATAAAAATATCAGTTATTCTTAAATTTAAATATTTTTGCAAAATGTGCTGGATTTTTGCTAGCCATGTATATATATTAAATTCACACCACATTGACAGATGTAAAACAGCAATCTCAGCCGAGAGCAGCTAGTGCGAAGCACAACAAATCGCCTTGGGACAAAGGTGTGTGTGGCAAATTCATCACACAGCAGTTAAGACCGAATTCGAGTAACTCCCACCCCCCCTGCAGAGTGTGTCAACATGTGCAGGTTGTCAAGTTGCCACGTTGTTGTTCTCTGGCAACTGGAGTTCAAATTGGGTATCTGCCTGGCAGCTTAACTGAAATGAAAATTTAAATATGCAAGTACATTTTCAGTGAGTCAAGAATGTTGACTATCTATTAACACATGACGACACCTGCAGCTGAGAGAGAGAGAGAGAGAGAGAGAGAGAGAGAGAGAAATAAGGTAATAGGCAACATTCTTTAACCAAATGTCAATTTATTTTTACATCCAACAAGAATTAGAATATCTACCACACTGTGCTTAAATCCTTGTCAAGCTCAGGACCAGATAGCGAAACAAGGCTGCAACTTTAGACAAGTTTTGACTTTCAATTTTGCAAATGAGGTGCCAGAGACATGTGCAAAGTTTGTGATAACAGACACACACACACACACACACACACACATAGAAGATACTAGGGATAAGGTGTTCAGGTATTTGGAAGAGTTCACATCCCAAGTTTGTTTGGGCTTGTCTTTGCTTTTGTATAGTTTGCAAGTTAACTGATTTATGTTTTGTGATTTTGCTTGGAAAGTTTTCATTTAACACTTTTAGCTGATATGACAAAGCAGAAAGCTAACTTAACTTAAGAATTCGAAAGTGTAAATCAAATTACGGCTTAACAAATAGTAGCTTAATTAATTTAACTTAAACTTAAGATCAATAATAGATGTACTCAGCGCATTTCAGTTTTAAATAACTCTTTCGATATACCTTAAATTTTTTTACCCAGTCAATTTAATTATAGTCAATCTCAGCTTTCCCAGCGTTCCCAGCCACGACAGTAATAGAAAACTCATTTGACAGAAAGCCATTTTGCCCAAAATAAGAAAGAGACAAATAAAAACAAAATACTAGCATTTGCTTTTTATTCATGGCTTCATTTAAATGGAAATTATTAGTGTCATTTGTAGCCAGCGCCCCAGGAGCTCATGCCGCAAAAATATAAAAAATAATGTCAAATTCTAATAAAAATTGCGTCGAGACGCCGGGAGGCAAAGAATGGCAACGTTGGAAACTGTGTAGCATATGACCTTGTTTAAGATTCTTTTTTTTTTTGTAGAATATCTTCATTTTGGTTGCTGCAAGGGCCAACCGAAATGTTTACATAATTTACTTTCGTTTGGCGTTTTAAATGACTTTTTAATTTGGCTTTCCCGCCTTGAGTTACGGGACCAACAAAACCAACACAAATAAATATGCAAATTTGATCGCATTTTATTGAAAATATTTGTCAAGTTGAAAGTGGCCGAGAGAAACTCGTGACGAAGCCTCCTGGCATATGCGATGACCTTTTGTTCCCACTTTGTGGCATTTGTACCCAGAAAATAGGTATCTGAGTCGATTTCACAAAATATTTTAAATTAAATGTGATAAAAGAGGAGATGGGACGACGAAGAATTAGCAATTAAATTGATTTAATCCTTTTTTATTTTAATTGTAAATAACCTTTAAGAATTTAAATTTTAATTTAAAATTCAAGATTATTTAATTAAATTCACAATGTATTCCATATATTTTTTTGTTTGGTCATATTGAAAAATCTTTTCATTTGTGTCACATTTCTTATTTTCGCCACAATTCTGTCGCATTCTTATTGGTTGGCATTGTTGCAAGCATGCAATGTGCAACAATAGCATGGATGCAACAAAAGGAGTGCAACTTACATGGAACCAGTGTGAAACGCTGATAGTATTTTCCCTTATAAATAATTACGAAATGTATTTTTTAGTGGAGTACCTGTTATGCAGCTGCACGTTGCAGATAAATATAAAAGTTGAAAAAAGCAGGAAAAGGTGGAAAAGTTGTCAGAAACTTCAATGGAAGGCCGTTATTCAAGCAGCACATAATGTGGCACACATGAGTAGCTGCTGTTTATAATGCAAGTTTGCAACTGTGTTGCGTGACACAATATCAGCAGCCACACAATGATAAACCTGGCAAAGCTTGAACTGCTGCATAAAAAGGAGACAGCTGCCACTTGGCTCATTTGTAATTCAAAATTGGCAATGGGATGCTGGGCTGCTGGGCACTCAGCAGACATTGATGTGTGAGGCTGGATAAGAGTGCCTACACTTGGCATCGATAAAGCCAACTCTCAACTCTTTCACCAGGTCACGTTCTCCCCCCTCCCCCCTACGCTGCTCTGTGTCTAATGGCCTCTGATGCATTCTGTTAGCTGACGGCCAAACGTGTTTCCTTGCAATATTGATGCATTGCTTGGCTGTTTAGCATGTGACCAGAGAGCAGGATAAAGTCATGTAGTGGTTCAACCAGTCATCGTCATCACCGTCTTCTGTGTTTCACTTACCCAAACACACACGCACACACGCACACACATTTGGGGTCATGTCAATTTTGTGCAATTACTTTGCATGCCGCTTGGCATAAATTAGTTTCAATGTTGCCTATCATTACAGTGTGTACTTGATATATGCGACACACTTGGGCCTAGTTGCCACATAATTAAATATGGTGCACTTTAAATCAAGGTTTATGCTTGTGTTTCTCTGCGAATTACCCCAAACAAACAGAAAGCTTAAATTATTGCTTTAATCTCTGAAAAGCTATTAAAGCTTATTCACGGACTTTAAATGATTATAAAATTTATTACTTCCATGAAATGTGGTTTTAAATTTAAACCATAAATAAATATATATTTATAACAAGTAAATTGTATTATTCAAATTCGTAACAATTTTATTATATTTTTATTTAATGTAAAAACACATTTTTTAAAATTGGTATTTGTGTTTTTGTTTTTGCTGGCATACCAAATTAAACGTTCCCACAGCAAACTTTGTTGCTGACCCGAATTAAAAATCTCTAAAGCCAAAACTGTCCACAATACCACAAGCCAGCCACAAATTGTTGCATACCATAAAACCTTAGAAGCAAATTGCAGTTTATTCAAAGGATATTTTCGTTGCCCCTCTTTGTCGGCACTCTTCTGGCTCCTGCTAGTGGAAAATTGTTTTAAAAGTTACTTAAATTGGACTCCTCCAATGGGCGCTGCTGCATATTTGACGGAGTCACGAATTATCCTTTGTATGCAAAGCAATCAACATGTGAGTAACGCCATAAACATTTACACATTTCAACTGAATATCCAAACAGTTTAACAAACAAACAAAACGCTAACAACTACAAATAAACAAACAAATAAATAAGGAAAGAAATGGAAAGCGACAAGCAAACAGCTAACACTGACGAACGTGCAAATAACAAAAGGGCTAAAAGGCAAATAAAAGCTGAAAGCCAAATCTGAAAGTGAAAAGTTGTACGAAAAATGCGTCCTATTAGCGCCTGCCCACCACTCCTAATACACCCACTCTTTTGAATTGGAGCCCTCTGATTTCAGTGATGCCAACTATCGACAAAAACAACAAAATTTACCAAAAAAAAAGTCAAAAAACAGGAAAGGAAAACTTTGCTTATTTGCTTATAATAGTCTATAAAATTCGATGATTTTCTTTTTATACCAAAAATGAACATGTTACAAATTAATATGAAAAAATTGATAACAATTGACTTCGCAATAAAGACTTAACAAATAGTCAAATTTTGAAATATTGAGAAATTTTTGTCATTTTTGTAAACTTGTAGACATTTTTCAGATTTTCTTTTCGTCTTGAATATGTTACGACTGAAGTTTTTCACATATTTAGCTAACTTTTTTTAGCAAAAAAAAATAAAGAAGCTAAGAAGGCATCACTGCCACCATCCGAAATAAACACACACACACACACGAGCACACTCACACTCTTGCACACGCACACACACACACACTCACACTCTTGCACACGCACAAGTGTTTATATGCAATCAGGCCGACACGTATAATCTACGTGCGTTGGACCCATCCCCTTCGCCCTCTTTTTCCTCTTGACCTACTGCTCAGCCTATCAAAATACACAGCTCCACTCAAGGAGCTAGCCAGCATTGGGGCACCTCACTCTTAAACCCGCGGAGTGCGCACATAAACCTAAACTGAATGTCAGAAAAACAGGCAACACCCAAGCAAAACAAGCAAACTCGATGACCTTTCTCCCAAAAATGTTGGGCAAGGTTTGGGTATTATTTTATGTGTGTGTGTGTGTCTGTGAGAGCGTGTGTAAGAGAGTGTGTCATTGTATAGCAAATATTTCATTTGTCATGTGCCTTGTGCTTGTTTTGTTGAATGCCCATAAAACAGAACTGCCCAAACTTTGAGGAGTTCTCGAAAATGAACTATTCAACAAGGATTTCTGCAAGCTCAACAGATCAAAGATCCTTAACACGAATGGAATATAATTAAACGATAGCATGACATAACAAATATTATTGTACATATATTTCTTGTCTTGTACAGCAATTAAAGACGTATTCTTAATAGAAAATTTACTAAATGTTGAGCTATATTTGACACTGAAACATTGTATTTAATAATGTGGATGATACTTTAAATTATTTTGTTTACATTTAATAATTTGTTAACAATTTTAAACTCTCATCTTTTCTACTCCTCAATGCAATTAGCTTTTTTTGTTTGTTGTTTGTTTGCTCTGCATCAAAAAAAACAATTCTTTTCCACACTTTTTCGGCATCCAATCACAGTTTATTATGCAAAATAAGCACACAGCAAAAACTATTCGGAATCTGTTCAACGGTCACTCAGCAGGGGGGTTCAACTCATTTGATGCCACAATAGTGTGGTGTGGCGGGGGGCGTGTGGCATGCAAATTGGCGGGATTATAATGCAATTTGAACGTGTTTTCTGTGTATGCCTGTCATACGTTGGTATTGACTTTCTGATTAGTTCACTGTTCGACTGTTTGGCATTTAAATTAAGAGCACAAAGTGCGCATAATTTATGAGTCTGACAATCTATGTGGAAAATCTCATACCCTGTATTCGAGAGTACCAAAAGGAAGTTAGTAGGATCTGCGAAAATCTAAACTCTCAATCATTTTCATTGTTAGCAATATAAAATAAAATAAAATAAAAATATATTAATATTTTTTTTATATTTCTTATACAAATAAAACTCTTACTCTTACATATTTCAATATTTGAAATGTCAGATTAATATCATTTGATTTAGAGTATCTTAAGTTGGTGTGGTTTTTTAAATAAAGTGCTATTCATAATATAATAATAACAAAATGACCAAGCAAATTGTGATGAAAACGATCTTAAGAATACTCGAGGAAATCATATATATAAACAATGAGAACGGTTAAGTTAGCAAATTGTTTTCGAATTGCTTTGAAAGTGCGAACCTACATCAAAATAAAGAGAAAATGTGTTTAATGCGGGCAACTCAGATTAGCACAACTAAAGAGCAAATTGAAGTCGTTGACCCACTGTAGAACCATACTTCTCTATTTGTGAGTGAGTGTGTGTGTGTGTGTGTGTGTGTGTGTGCTAATGTGTATGTGTGCTGATGTGTGTGCTAACATTCTGCAAGTTGAAAATTAAATGGATTTCTATTTGGATTTGCTGGCATTCAGGTCAGCCAACCACTTGACATGCTCTCTCTCTCCATCTGGTAAGTGTATAAAAGTGCGTTATAGTGTAGATGACGACTAACAAGTGAAGGCAGATTCGTCCCTTTTTTGAGTGGGCTAATGGGCAACCACAAACCACCCAACTAACAGCCCACCACTTGGCCCTGAAGCTGAGGCAGCAACCACGCTGTCAGCATGTGACTGTCAGGCGAAGTCTTAAGTGTTCGTAATGATTGCGTCAAGCAGCAAACTTAAGTCAACGCAACTCGCTCTGCCAAAAACCGAATCATGCCCCCCCCCCCCAGAAAAAACCACACCCCTCAGGCAGTCGTCATCGTTCTGAAGTACCACCTAGGGAACATAGTGTTAATGATGCTGATCTCTCTGCACACGCCTGATAGCCTCGAGTGCTGTAAAAGCATTTCTCTTTCTCTACCTCTTCTCTCTCTCTCTTTCTCTCTCTCTGTCTCTACCTCTCTCATGCTGGTAGAGTGCTTAAAAATTAGATGTTGCGCATTTCAAGTGGCAATTGTTCTGGTAGCAACTTAAATAGTTGCACAGACTTGTGGCTCAACGAGCAAAAAAGGACTCTTCAAATTATATTGCCATTAAATGAGAAAGGTTTATAACAAATATGAACAAACGTGTGCCATAAATAAAATGTTCAATTAGCATTATCAGCAAACAATCAGCATCAGCATGAGATTTTCATCAATTCAAGCAATAAATATTGAATTTTTCGGTGCTATAAATAGTCCCATCCATGCGACAAACAAACTCCCAAAATGAAAGTGCCTAAAAGCGAACGCATTCGCATATTAAGTATACGCAACCGTGTGTGCCTGCTTTATGTATGCTCTCGTTGCGTTCGGTCAATAGCCTTTTGGCACGCCACGCATTCGATATTGTAATAAATTGCTTTTGTGAAATTAAATTGATTGCTTTGATCAAATACACCTCGCCCACAAAACACAAAACAGGCAACAGCAACAGGAAACGTGGACGGATGGGAAAACAAATGGTGTCCATTTGACAGCAGGGATGGGCCAGCACACACCTGTATATATATATATAAATATATATATATATATATATAAATATATAAATATATTCATTTATGCCAGAGCCTTGTATGTCGCTAACTGATTCTTTATTAGACTCTCTGTTTGATTTGTAACGCCTGACCGTGGCTAAAGTCAGAATCTAGTTTGTGTTGAAAATATTATCCCACAAATGTGGAGCGTAATTAGGGTCGTGTGTGCATTGAATAATCGCAATACTTTATTTAATTTGTAAAAATCGTTAGTTAATCAAGCCACTAGTTTGTTGTTAAAATCTAAACTAAGCTAAACTGTCTACCAGTATTAAATGTGTTTTACATAGCAGAGATTGTTTAAAGAGTATTTTTTGAGAAATTTCTATTGTAAATACAATTGCAGTCGAGTATATTTGTAGACAAATTGAACATTTGATTAAACCAAAATTAATAATACTTGTACGCCTATTAAACGTATTCAAATAATTATTTTGAAAATACTTCTGCTTTATCAATTGCATTCAAATGCATTCTGCTTAATTAATTTGAATTTTGTTTGCCGTTTGATCGCCTTAATTCCCCAAGCAATTTTCACACAATTTGGCAAGCTCAATATTAATTTCTGCTTTTGAACTTGGGAATACAATGAATGTAATTGCACATCAACTTAATCATTCATCCAATTAGACCGAAGTTCAAATAAAGCCCATCAAGGAGCTCTACGGCTCAGAGACTCTCACATTCAATTAAACACAGCAGGCTCAGGATGTGAATCTGGATGCACTTTAATGCAGTTGCCATTAGGCAGCTGTCTGCGATCTGGCTTTCCGTAGCCAAATCCGTCCTGGGAGTATTTGACAAGCGTTTCGTGTTAGCAGCACAGCCTTATGCCATGTCTGTATGCTGCATTAGCTCCAGGGCTTTAGTCGAGCCACTCACACATGTTGCCACATGGCATTGCTCTACATGGATATGTGTCTGCTGTGGCTGTGGCTGCAGATGCCAATGACGATGGGATTGAAATGAGGTGGTCGACTCGGTGTTGCCTGCCTGCCTGCCTGTCACTTATGCAAAAACCCCTAATGGAAGAATGGCAAGGTGTAACAAAAAATAACAACAGCAAAAAAGTATAGCAACGCGGTGCAACAGCAGAGCAGAGGATTCAGAGGAGTCGGATGAGTCGGAGGGGTCGGAGGAGTCGGTGGATCCTTAACACGAGCAGCTGCCAGCATTGCTTAGTCAGTTTTTTTGGTTTGTTTCTCTTACATACTAATGCTCTTTAAGCGGATTTGGCAGCGATTTACTTGTTTGCCATTGTTAAACTGAGTGCTCAGCATTGGGGGCGCTCACAGAGAGCAAACATACCTGATTCTCTTACCCACAGTTGGATTCCAAGGGCTGCTGGCTTATGGGTAAATAGCTGTAAAGTCGAGGTCGCATTGAAATTTTTGTATGCCCTATAAAAAAAACAAAAAACAAATCCCATAAGCAATAACATGAGCTAGATAGAAATGCCACCAACTCCGTAGATTATTTTCCTTACATTAGAGTAAAACAACAATTTTAGAGCAATAAATAAATAGTTGTTATTTAAGGCCTGTAATAAAATTCACAAAAGATTTTCTTACAAGATAGCTTTCGGGCTAACTGAATTAAAAAGCCCACTTCACAAAAAAAAAGAGATTGAAATTACCTTTTCTTATTTTTGTTCTCTTTGTACGAAAGTGTGCAAAACCCCGTTTTAATTATGCCAAAACATGCGCAAATATTTCCTTATGCTTCTTGGCGGTGCATTAATTAATTTAAGGCCCCAACTCGGCTCAAGTGGCTTAAATGTGTGGCCTGCTGTGACTTTGGCCGAAAAAGTCAAACCTCTAAAAAGTTTTTAATTAAATTATACAAAGCGTGTTTGCCTAATTTCATAACAGTCAGGGGCAAAAATGATCAATGCATTATGCAAACAGAAGACAGAGAAAAAACCAACTTCTTTCTGGCTGTTACACAATTTCCTGTCAACAGATGTGGCCAAGAAATATATATAACATTTATAAAATTCTGAATTAAAAATGAAATTGTTGCCAAGAACATTAATGATAATTAAATATGTTTTGCGCTGGGTCCATGTCAAGTATTTGACCGTGTAAAAAACAGATTTACAATATTAAATGAGTTTACCAAACAATAAAAATCATTCATTTTATGATAATATTCTTTATAAATGAATAAAATTCAAAATAAAATACATTAAGTATTGATTAATTGGAAGTTTTTACGTATAATCTTTTTATTAAAACTCATTGAGACTAACTGATTAATTAAATAAAACAATAAATGATTCTAATCGCAAGCTGATTCCTTTTACTATTCCACCAACTTTAAGTAAATAATTCTTAAAGTCAATTATTTTATATGCATACTCATATTAAAGTAAAAAATATATAAATCCTCATCAGATGCCTTCATTTTCGGAGCTTAAAATGAAGTAAGCATAATAAACATAGTAAACATAACAAGTGCAGTTGTTGCAACGAAATTGCGTAACTCTTGAAAATCTTAAATTGATGTAAAATATAAAAATACAATTTAAGATGTGTAGCTTGCAGAGATTTATGGTAAGCAATATGGCTCACAATTTAACAGCATTAACAACAAAAGGCAAAGCTTCTGGTGCATTAGTTGAATCGGTAGCAATTCGAAAGAAACCCATGGAAAATGGAATCACATTTGGCAATGAAATCAATCAAGCATATGACACAGACAATGGGAATTTTACGAGGCGGGCAGCAAAAAGCACGAGCGAAAAAAGTCATAAAACTTATTACTTAACACCAGCCAAATGACCGAGCAGCTGCTGAATGCGAAGGAATAAAAGGTATCGGCGAATGCCTTAAACAAAAGACTGCCATAAATACTCAAAATTCCGACATAAAGGACCAAAACCAGAAATAAAAAAAAGAAGAAAGCGAAAATTCTAAAAGCCGAAAACACATATAAAACTCAAGTCAAGTCAATAATCATTAAATGCCTTATGAAGTTGTGTATCATCTAGGAATCTGTTAAATTGTCTGTGAATGACATATGTAGTATAATAATATCTATTAGTAGAATTAAAGACCCGCGAACACCGCGGCGTATGCGCATTATTTAATTTCATTATGTATTTTCAGGCGCAAATAGCCATGAAATTTATCCACTCATAAGTCATGACTACACATACGTCCAAGTTGATTGGGCTATGGTGATTCCATGAATATTCCAGTATTCTAGCATTAATGAAGCCAGCGCAAGTAATTCATTGGACAGCTTTAAGCCCCATCCTCATCCACAAATGGCGTCTAATGGACAGTGACATAAGACACTGTCTGACAGTTCCTCCATTTGTTTGCTGTTGCTGTTGCTGTTTGTCTGCTGTTGTGTCAGTTGATGGCCTAACGTGTTTGGACATGGCTAAGAAGCGAAGACAATAGACAACAGTGGATCTAGAAGCAGACATTCCCCCATTGCTGTCAAGTGGGCGTCATCATTTTGATAACATTTTGTTGCACAAGCATTTTGAAAAAGTTGCATAACATTTTATATAGCGCACAAAAGTATGCTTTGATTTATTTGATAGAGGCTAGTAAAAATTTAAAAATGGCGCCGACTTTAATAACAATATTGACCATTAATCGAACGAATATTGCAGTAAATAAAATATAGAAATTCTAAGTTTTATTTATCTACTAAGCAAATATATCGAGCAATGAAATCAAAATTTATCCATTCGTAAACAAAAATACGAATTTCAAGTAAGCTGTATTTATATAAATAAATAAATACAAAAATACAATATTTTGCTTAGTCAATCCAAACAGATTTTTCAGCCATTGCCGTTGGCCAAATGCTTTTGTTGTTAGTCTGAAATTGCTATAGACAGATAAAAATGTTATCTATTTGGCCTGGAAAAACAGAGTGAAATGCCTTCAGCCGATAGCTTAAATTACAACGCAGCTAGTATTTTTAATTAAATTTTTCAACACATATATGTACATACATATATATATGTGTGTGTGTGTGTGTGTACGAGTGGCATAGACGCACATATCCGTTACAAAAATCCAATTTGAAATCAGAAAGCCGCACAGGGTTACATACTCTTTGCCGCTACCTCCTAATCTAGCTACAGGCCGCATACTCGTCGTCTTCTTCGTTGGCACTCGCAACTCATCAAAATGAGCAGCGGGTACTTAATCTGATTTACTTGCCTTGCCATGCCATCCCGGCCAGTCATCCAGCCATCAAGCCACCCAGCCACCCAGCCACCCAACCAGCCAGCCAGCCATTGAAGCTGGGAGCTCAACGGCTCCTTGGCAGAAAGCAAGTAAACAAACGTCTTCATAAAAAGCGACAGCCCAAGACCCAGCGAAGAGGTGGCCAGACAGGCAGGCTGACAGGACATATGGGAGGGGTTAGCGGGTAGGTGAAACCTAGAGCTGGGTTGCAAGAACAGGCGCTTGCTTCTCATAGCCCAGCGCGCTGCGGCGTTGTGTACATCATAAAAGAACGATAAGATAACAGTGACCGACCAAGGCACTTGACTGTTGTGGACCTATCTTCCAAACCCCGATGTAGCTCCCATTTGCAGGGCATTCGAGTTTTCGGAAGTTGTTTGCAACACATAAAATCATTCGACTTTATGTGAAAAAAGAAGCTGTTTGGATATAGTATATTTTATAGATTGCATACTTTCGGGCATCAACTTAATAAATCTACATCATTTATATGAATTGTACAGTTTACTTATATTAATTATTAAAATCGTTATATACTTAAATAAAAGCAAGCAAAAACATAATTAGAATTTTAATAGATTTTTGAAAGCATACCACAGCTGCCCAGCTGGCCGAACCTTTATTTGGATGCACTGTTTCAAAATATTTATTTGATATTGCTTGGCTGACGTTCTTTGTCCTCTTCTTCCTGCGCCCATCCAACCGCCTTGAGTGTGATTTATTTTGGCATCGTACAATGTACTTTCTTTTCAAATAAATCATAAATTTCAACGCATTGCTGCTATTGCTTCTGCTGTTGTTTCTCTGCTGTTGGTTCGCCTCTTGGTTTTGGCTGGCAATTGAGTTATCCCAAAATGGCTATCTAGCCGGAAAAAAGACGAATTTATTGTATTTTTATGGCGCCTAAGCCGCATACAATTTTGTTGAAAAATGTAAAGCTGACCCGCTCCCTCAGGGACATTAAGAATTATGAGCTAAACGCGACACGCGTGTCCAGGGAACCAGGCCTAAGGCCTCAACTGAACCGACCCGAGAGCCAAGCATGATTTGTGTTTGGCTATTTGGTCAACAAGGCATCAGAGATTCAACCCGTCTCATTTGAGTTACAGCAATAGTGACATGGTTGGTTACTACTGATAATAATTCCAGCTTAAAACCATTTAAGGCCATCTGATAAGGTTAGAAACAAAACCTTTTTTACAGATAAAATATCCAAAAAATATATAAATCATCTTGTCATTATTATGTTTAATATTTTTAAACTAATTTATCTTTAATAAATTATCACAATCATTTACTATAGCTCCTGCCACAATTTCAAACACGATTCGACTCGTCCACCTGGACTTGGATTGGAATGCGATATGCGCTCTGCGCCATCATGGAAACCAGAACCATTTCGACCAGTATCAGAATATTGATGATGGCTGTGAATTGAAGGAACCAATTTTAATTTATTGCTTAAAGTTTAGAGATCAATAACACACTTACTCTGTTTGTAGACGGTATGATTGATGGGATATTCGCCGCCCAGATTGAACGAGTTGAGCTGCTCATAGAGAAACAGATATTGCAGTTTGCAGAGCATCACAACCAATTGGAGGCAGAACATCTTCTTCCTCAGTTGATAGTCGCCACGGAGTTTGGTAATCATGCGCACGGTGATTTGCAGTGACCAAATGCCCATTACGATGGATGTAACAAGAAATGGTACAAAGAAGAACATCACTTCATGGTAGAGATTGATATCCCGATAGTAGAGTATATTCATGACCAGCATAATACTGCCCTGCCAGAAGGGCATCTGCCACACCATATAGCGGGAGATGCACAGTTTCGTCTTCGTCGGCACCACCAGCGGCAGACATGAGCAGCAGCAACAACATGGTGGTGTCGCCAGCTCAACCGCCTGCCCAGATGTCTCCTTTATATAGTTCTGCTCGGAGTCCACGTAGCGGAAGAGTAGAGTGCGAAATGTGGGGCCGCCCATCATGAACATGGCATGCATCACTGTGTGGCATATGAACCAGGAATAGGGCACCAGTATGGTAACTAATGCAGCCACCGATATTACTGGATACATGCTGACCATTAAAATAGAGGGAATCATCAGCGGTTTGCTTAGATGACGGCGCAGTCGCGACACAGTTGTCAAGTGTATGCAAATGTTGAGTATGGTCAGCAATACGGCTATAAAGATGGCCAGCGAGACAAATGCTGTCATGTCTACAAAAAATGAAACCAGTTTATTTTTATTAAAATTAATTCATTGTTTCGTCACAAAATGCAAATTGATAAGATAATGTCGACTGACTGTAATAAGTATAACCTGAGAACAAGTATTTTATCCTACTTCACTTATCTTCAATATACAATTGGTAATATACGCTACATTCCAATGAAAATATACGCACTTTCGTAAACTGATAAAAAAAAAACCTCGAAAAACATACTAATTAATAATAAGATTCGCTGACTCACTAAAAACATGTATTGTTGCTCCATATATGAGTAATAAGTACATATTAATTAAATTCCATAGAGTTGTCTAACAGGGAAATTGATAAAATATAAGAATCTCATTGTTTTTTTTTTTTAATGATTTGTTAATGGTTTCTATAGGAGTTATTTAACGGAAAGTCCATGAATATCTTCACCTTAATAATCGGATATAAACCCACTATTAATTCGTACATCAAACATTTTTCCTTAGCTATTATTTATGTCTGAGTGATGACTATACATACTTGAAAAGGTAATTTCAAATTTCACTTTTTATATAATAATAACCATATAAATGTACACTTATTTTAAGGGAAATTTAACCATTTTATTTTAGGATAATTTAATACTTACAGCTTGGCTTCTAAATCTATATTCAGATTATACAAAGATTAATACTAATTTAACCAGTTGCATCCATTCTGAATTTTAAGCCTGACTACTGAGAACTTTATTAATAATGTGTTTTCAAACTATCACTGCAATAATTGGAGCATGAGCAGTGTTAAAGAGAGCGGTAAGTCAAAAAAAAAAAAAAAAAAAATACATATGGAAACTAGATTAGATCTATAATGTGAGAAAAACCTAGAACTTTCAAGCAGCTAAGAGGCAATAAGTTAAAAGAAATTACTTGGATATCCTTGAGTTATAATTAAATTATATAGCTATCAAAATAATTTCGATATATAATGTGTAATAAAATTTAAGCAGTAGAACAGCTAGACTATGATTAACTGAGTAAAAAGCAAACATTAAATACTTAAATTGAGTGGCAATTAATATTATTTGTATATAGCACCTGATTCTTAAAGGCCTTTATCAATAATGTTGAGCACTTTTATGGCCTTCATTTATCAGCTAAGCCACAAATCTAGCAGGAATCAAATGTGTTATGGGAAGCATTAACTGCTCAGCTTATTGGGTTTACTCACGTGTGTAGTACTCGGAGAGAGTTGGATGTGCGTGTTTGCTCATTGTGCGATTCCGTTGCAGCTGCAGCTCCAGTTCAAACTGCTGCTCCTGCTCCTGCTGCCGGAGATGCTCAAACTCATCTCGCGAATCCATTTTTTTTTTTTTGTTTTTATATTTGTGGGTGTGCTTGTGTGTGCCTGTGTGTGCGTATGTACTTATGATAAATTCGAACTAGGGCAAGCTTTTAGCCGAGGACTTCGTCGTTGTTGACTCTTGAGTGTTTTACTTTATACGTGTTTTATGTGTGTTATGTGTGCTCCCTTTTGTTTCACTTCAGTTCACCGCACTTTACATTTTTATCAGCGTACAAACGGTTTGAGCTCACAGATGCGTCTGCTCTTTTTTTTTTGTATGTTAACACTCATAAATGTATCTGAAAGTTTGCGTAATCAGTTATATTTTCGCATTGGGCATTACTATGTGCTCGGTTCTGTGAATGTGTGTAAGATAAAACTACTCTTTATAGTACCACTTGGCTAAAAGGTAACACAAATTGAGTAAACAATTCATTAGCTAATTATTCGTGATAACGTGAAGAGTTCGAGTTGGCAAATTCAAATTGATTTCGATTTGTTAGATGATGCTAATTGAAAGTCTAGACAAAAGGCAATGAACCAAAAAAAAAGGTATCCTTCACTTTGAATGGCACTGATAAAATCAATTTTTTCCACTTAAAGGCACAGGTTTATTTTGAAAGTCCTTTTTCGTTTCAAATATTTTTATTTTACTTCAGTTAGTACACAAAATGTTCACAAAATGTTTCTTTTTAGGCAAACAAATTGTCTTTCTATTTACTATTTTTTCATACAAAGACATGTAATTCGAAATTAAGAAATTTTATTTGAAAATAATAGAGAGATTTCTCTTAAATGACGTTTTGATATTGAGAAATATAAAAACCTCTTCGAGGTAGGCAATTCTAAATCTTTTCCAGTGATCAATTCATCAATTTTATAATTATTGACTAAGTTGACTCTTTATGATCATTTTAACATGTTAACAATTAATTAAATGTTTATGCTTGTAAATTGTGAATGCTTCACGCTACACTTAGTTTTATTAAAGTCAGTGAACTAGATTACGCAATAGATAATTGCAAAAAATTAGATAAATTATGGTTGACTATAAAATACCATATATTAAAATAGCATACTCCAAATTCAAGCATGCGTTACGAAGCTTTCAACAAGATACCTATTATCTAAATGATACTTTATTGTGAAAGAAATGTAAATTATTTGCGAATCTGAAATTGGTAAAATGCTTTTATGGGAAGTCACCTGACCTGGCCTAGGGCGACCCACTAAAGAGTGAACACACTTGAGAAAGAGGAAGAGTGAAACGAAAAGAGTTGGCGACTGTCTCTCGATTCGGTGGCACCCCAAAAACCTGTTTCCAGACATAATCAGTTAACGACCGGGCATACTAAATTACGTTTTTCGATGTATATATGTTTTTACGTCTGCCCCATGCCGACGGTTATGTAAGCAATTGTTTTTCGTTGTTGTGTTTTTGTCGTTCGTTTGCAAACCGGCTATCAAGTCAGTCAGTGTAATTAAATGAGCCAACTGTTGAAGCAACGTCAAACAATTCCAGAAGAAAAAAAAAAAACAAACACTAATTTTCACCCAGTTGGCGACCTTCTCAGCTGCTGTCACAAAACGTGCCAAAACCGCTTTTGTCACATTGCAGAAGTAATCTTCCCTTGGTCATGCTTATCTATATGTAGAAATTCTATATAAAGAGTATTTATTTCAACATTGGCTGGGATTGCTAATTAATTTTCTTTAATTAATTTACAAATGTTCCATAAAATTTCATCATTTTCTTTTGTTGTACAATTAGCACATAACTCGGTATTGGCACTTAGCACATTTTTTAGTGCGTAAGCGAATCGCTTAAAATACACGTCATAAATTCGTTTATTAATACACATTTTTTAACAACATGCAAATGGCCAACGCACGCAACAATCAACACCAATATAAGATACACATTGAGATTATGAAAGTAAACAAATTACGATGGAATTTTTAATAAATATTGAATATCAGAATCTGAATAGATGATGTTTACATTTTCAAGAATGTGTATAATCCACTTAATTTATAGACTCTCTATAAATTAGCTTTAAATCGATGATTACTTCCAAAGTAAAAAAATAAAAAATTAAATGCGAATCGTGTTACCAGTTAGGTTTACAATGGGATTTTCCCGGTTTTAAAATATTAAACGGCCAGTCTATTATTTTCGGTATGCCTCTATATATTACTTAACATTTCCTTAGAAAAACGACCAAAAGCAACAATAAAACTTGCTAAAACTTGTTGAACCAACAAAAATAATTATAGCCCAACTAATAATTGCTAAAAATAAAAAATAACTATTAGCACAGACAAGAAAAGTTTTGCAATGCGCTTTTGACCCATTTAACAGGTAAACGAAATAAGCCAACAATTTTACTGTTAAGTATGATTTTGTAAGGTCTTTTGCAAGCATGTTAGTTGAAATATGCTCATATTTCTCGGAAACTATACACAAAAACCACACCTGTGTCAACGAGATAGTTGACAGAGAAAAACCCCCATTTCAGAAATCTTCGTCATTGTCGTCTTCAACAATCGCAAAATTGTCCCTGGCTACGGTTGATACTCTCGACTTGTACCAACATTTTGCGATACAAATTTTTAAAAAAAATCATATAAGAGAAACGAGAGAAAAAACCAAAAAGAAACGACCATAAAATAAGTGAATAAAAAGCAGAGCAGAGCAAGTCGTGACGACAGACAATCTCACTCATTGCTTAACACTCAATGAAATTGTGCAAATTCATTGAAATTATAAATACAAGCAATCAAACTCAAACAGAATGTTTTGCAATTTGAACTTGAGCGAAATAATTCGCTGCGGCAATCGAAACTACAAAACTGATTTCCGAGATTTTTATTTACTAGCTATAAAACCAAACATAAATAACCCTTGAGTAGAATGTTTAGATTTAATGTGTATGTTTATATAAATACCTGCACTTGAATTTTTTAAGAAAATTATGTTTAATTCATAAACCTATTAAAATAATCAATTGCCTGAAAAGCTATTCTTAACAATTTCTGAGGTAGCACCATTTCTAAATTTACAATATCGCAGATAGCATTAAACACATGTGAACCTTAAAATCAATGCCCTGAGCTATAATCGAGCTATTTATACAATTTAAAAATTCATCTCCATCGATGATTATATAAATTAAATTAATTCTCAACATTTCATATAGTACTCGTATTGTGTAACTCTCAACTATCCATAGAAAACTTTTTTGCACAATTTCGAATAAATAATGTATTGCTGATGCGACCTTGACCACTAAAAAAGTAGGAAACTATGTGAAACCCAAAGCATATGTAGACATATATAAATAGTCGAATTGTGAAGAGAGTGTGTAGAATATATAGTACACAATTAATTAAAGACGAAAGCTTGGCTAATTCTAAATTGATTTTGATTATTAGTTATGCAATCAATAGCTGAAAACTCGGGTTGTGAATGATTGCTCAATGTTTTTGAGTAGCCACAATTAATTAAATTTTTATTGAACAGTGCGAATCAACAAATTATTTGTTGTTATTAAACAAACTATGTTTTGCCGGCATGCAATACCAAACACGAAATCGAATTGAATTTTGAATTAAGTTTTTCGAATTGCGTCAATTTTCGCTCTCACTCTCACTATTTATCACTGTTTTGCTGTATGTCAACGCTGATTGCTGATCGTGTGATCCGCACTAAATGTTGTTATTCGCTCGCGCGCTGGCCACAAACTGAACACAAACATTTCTCAGCCCAACGTGGATCACGAAACACAACACAGACAATGCCCGCGGCCAAAACAGCAGCAAACAAGCAAACAGCAACAACAACAATAATATTAACATTAATAGCTCTCGTCGCTGACGTTGAGGTAGCACCAAAATGGTAAACCATCAAAGTGACGTGCAGTCGAACTTACAAAATTGTCGAACTGTTGCAGAAATCGAGAAAGATGTGGGAAAAGTAGCTGGCATTGAATATTGAGCGAAAATGCGGAAGCCAAAAAATGAGTGGTGGGGAGGGGGGAACTTGTCTTCAACGAACAAGTTTTATTTACAGCTTTGCAAGTGGCAAGTGGATAGTGGCACGCATTGGCTACAACTCTCAGATATATTTTGTGTGTAAAATCCCCCAGATGCATTCATGCATTGCTTGTTGTTTACTTAAGAGATTTACAAACCTGCAGTTTCAATAATCATACTTGAGAGCGCATTTTCGCTTTAAGAAATGTTTTGAGTAATCTCTAACATTATCTATACGCTCTGTTTAATATTTTTGATTAATAATAAATATATTAGCAGAGAATGACCCACAAATTGGTTGGCTTCAGATTCGATCCGGCGATAATTTCTGGTTATGTTTGTTTAGTGAATTAATATATGCTTAAACCTTTGCAAATCTCATTAGGTATATAATTACTTTTAATATGTTGAGTTGAAATCGAACTGTCCACATTTCTCAAAATTTCACCCTTATATAGCAAATAGTGTTGAGTTATTTTTTACCTACTGTTAGATCATCCAAACTCTTGAAAAGGTTGTATATAAGGCATATCCTGCACTAAACCAGTCGCAGCTGCAGTTGTGTTACCTGCTAGCTCTAAGCAAACAATATATACAATATATATGTATACAGCTAGATATCGTCAATTTTCTTCAGTACTTAATAATTATATATTTTTGTAGTGTTTAGCCGTGTATAACCATATAATCCTCATTTGTGTTAAATATATAACTTACTTAAAAAAGATTTTTTTCAGAAACAGTTGGCTGAATGCTAATACATATTCGTAGAATCATTTGGTAAAATAAAAATTCAAGCAGGAATATCTTTTTTTTACTAGATTATGCAATCTTTCGCACATCTCTTTTATTACTCATAAAAATATTTATTTTCAAATATTAATATTATTTTCGCAAATTTAAATGTTTTGTAAATGAACAATAACAGCATGTAAAATCAATTTCAAAACATATACTTATTTCATAGAAGATGTTCATTGAGATATATTAGTCAGTTATATATAGTATATGTTAATAAAATGTATCACAGTATAATAATAAATAATAAGGACGTACACTTATTGGAATAGATACTTACATTACAATCTTTATTACACATCAAGAACAAGGTTAACTCATGCTGAGCATCTTTGAGCTATGGACTCGAGCTGTCTCGATTAATTGCTTCCGGCTTTTGACATTTCAAATTCGATCCAATTCAGCTACTTGCTGCTCCCCCCTTTTTCTGCAAGCGCTTAAATATCTAATGGCCTCTGAAACACGGCAAACTAATTAACATGTCTATTCCTGTTCGGCTGTTTGACACGGGTAAGTTGGAACTAAGTGATCCAAATGAGTCACCTGACAACGGTAATATTCGGAATTATGCGTATAGTCGAGACATTTAAAACTCAAGATTGTATTTTCTAACTGCACATCAATCAAGTCGCATGTGGGACGAAACTGTCACAGAAGTTAATAATAAGTGGATTACGGATAAGTTTACTTAATATATTGTTCACATACAGTATGTAATTTGTTTTTATAATGATCAGTGATTATAGCCGAACCCAAACCCGAAAAACCACTAAAAAAAAATAATATAAAACCAAATCATATAATTATATTCGGCCGCACATCCGTTAAATAATTAAATGAGCCTCCAAATTAACTTTTTCTCCCTTGATTAACAGCAAAATGAAGGCAGATGAAACTAAATGCTAATTATACAATTTTTTTTTTAACGCATCGCCCAAAAGCACGCTATGAATTATGGTCAAATGGCAACTGCCAACTTTAAACGTTTTTATGGCATAAGCTGTGGCGCCACCGACTCACATCGAGAAAGCCGACCATAAAAAATCTGTTTGGCTGCGACCGGCATGTGGCAATTTAAGTTATAATTTGCAAATAAATCTAATTGTGTGTGGAAGAGGGTCAACGGCAAAGGAACTGCAGATAAAAAAAGGGACGATATGAAAAAATATGTAAAATGACAGTGGGAAGTAGAAGTGACTGCGTTTAAAAAATGAAAGAGGAATGAAATAATATTTGACAAACACGAAGAAGATGTGAAAATAATGCGAATTTATATTAAATTATGCTAAATTTGGCATGAAAAATTTAAGAAGCTGAACAATGAGGTTTATTAATCAAATCCAATGTTGAAATATTCTTCAGCTGCCTGATTAAGATTTAGTACGCCTTTATATATAATTGACTAAGCTTAGCTTCATATATCAGCACACAAACAACGTATATTAATTATTAAATTTCACATGATGAAATAATTTACTGAATTCAAACTAATTCTGGAAGTATGTCTGAAAAACTGCAGTAAAAATATTTTATTAATTGTAATCAAAATCAGAAAATGTAATCACGAAAATTGCATGCCACACAAACTTCAACTTAATCTTCAGCTGTTACATACATATCTCTCCCATGTTTTTGTCTGTCAGATATAATTTCCGACAATCTGCTGCTGCTTCTGCTTCCTACTAAGACCCAAACACACACACACAAAAATGCACATATACAGATATATATATATATATATATATATGTATACGGCCAGAGGCTACATTAACGCTCATCGTTTTGTGACGCTTCGCGGATTTCAAGACGCTTGCGGCGCTGCCTTTGAAGCTGCCGTCGTCAGTGTCTTTGACATCAACGCCTTGCCAGAATCGCATCGTCCATGTCACTTTCACTTGCTTTTTATTCGCCTGTTTGCTCACTTTTTGCGACTTTGACGTTTGGCGTATAAAAAAGCAATGCAGTGCCTTTGAAATTTGAAAATAAAAAATAAAGAAACCAAGGGCCTGACAACAGACTCTGAAAGAGACAGCAATAACTACAAAGAGCAGTGGCTGGCCGTAGCCGGCATTGCCGCCGGCAACTGTTCCTTTTCTTAACGCCCTTCTTTTATTTGTGCTTCTTCTGCCGAGTCGTCAACGCTGTTGTCCTCGTCTTTTTTTCAAGTTTATCCTTTCGCGAGCTTCTTTCTTTCTGTTTATTTTTCCTTTATATATTTTTTTTGTGGCCTGCTGAGTTTGTTGTTTGCTGTTTAACGAAGCAAATCAACAAATTGTAATGATGCCGAGCAGCGCAAGTCTGTTCTGCGATGCTTGCACATTTCGCTTCCACAAAATGACAGTCCCTACACATCTCGATTTTGAATCTGAATCTGAATCTGAAGCCGCATGTGAGCCGGAGCTCGCAGTCCTTTTTGCATGGCTCGCTCCACTTGGGACGCAGTGTAGCGTAAAATGAATTGAGACATTCGGTTCAAGCCCAAAAAAATAACAGAAAATATAAGTAAAACAAAAAATACCGCAAGCTGAGAACCCTTACAAGCTTTTCCAACAACTAGTATCAAAACTGCGGTCTGTGCCAAACACACCAACACACATACTCACACATGGATACATGTACACAGACACTGTGAAAGCTATGAATGCAAAAGTTGCAAAAGTTTCACAGCACTCAGCAAGTGCTTGAGGCTATTGTGCAGTCAGGTGTGAAGTTTTGGTAGGCGCACAAAAGTATGCTACAAATAATTAAATCATGCAAATGTTAGAGCAACTTTTTGGACATGACATGCAACTTGTCAGTTACTGGTGAAAAGGGTGGGGGCAGACAAGTTCAATGCCGTTGAATTTAAGACCTTGTCAGGCCTGTCAAATAGTTTGATACTGTCTAATCGATATTTATATTTGCTCTTTGTGAAGGGTTTCCAATTTACATATAGCAAACACACAGGGTATTGAAAAATCAAAGCCAATGTTCGAGAATCCCCAACAAGTGCCTAGCTGCTATGTCGACCTTCTAAGTTTTCTTTTATTTGCTACTGCTACTGCTCGCATTTCCGTTTCCGCTTTTCAACTCAAAAAGAATAAAAAAAAATGTGTTTTTTTGTTTTTTTATGTCATATGTTGACTTTTACGTTGACATTAAAATTCACTTGCTGAACAATTGTTGGTTATTAAAATATTCCGTAAATTACAATGAAAAAATAAACCATATTACTATATAGATCTCACCGTTTTGGTATGCTCTAAAAATGAGAAATATTTATGAGCCATCACTCTTGAGGATACGCCAAGCTGAGAAATAAACTACCATACCCAAAAAAAATATAAAAAAATTTATATATGTCAGCCAATCGAAACGGATTCCGTGTAGTCAAGGGCCTGTATGCTCCACATGGAGAGAGACTGGAAGATAAATTGCAGTTTATTTTCTTGGCTGGCGCTGGCCAATAATTTATGAGGATCGAATGATTTGCATGCAGTATTTCTTCTTTTTTGTACCTTCCATTTGCTATTTGCATCTCTGCACACCTACGAGAACAAAAAGTGCATAACCATGCCGGCCAGCCTTGCTGGAAAGCATAAGGCATGTGTTGGCTTGGCTCTGGTAGCGATATTTTGCTTTCGAAAGAATTGGCGGCTAACAACAATCAAGTGGCCAAATGGCCAATAGCAAATTGGTCGAAACGGATACCCGAATTGGTCGAAAACAGCCGAATGCTCTCTCGTAAAAGCTCAATACCAAAAGCTTTCGCCATTTGCCTTAAAACCGGCCGTGCTGATAAAACGCAAAACAGTTGCCGTTTCGTACGCGTTGTGAACGCAGCAGCAGCAGCAGCAACAGCAGAAACAGCATAAACATTATAAGCTAACCGTGTGTTTGCGTATGTATTAGTGGCACAAATAGAACGAAAAAGGCATAGGAAAAACGTTGCCTGCTTTTGAGCGCCAAGCAAAAAGCGTCGATCTAACTGCAGCGCCGTTAAAGCAGCCGGCAAAGTGCAAGCGAATCGTGTCGAAAACTTATTTTAAAGCATTCCCTCAAATGGTTGACCAAGGTTTATTCTTTTAAAACAAATAAAGTTAACCACAAGGTGAAAAAAAGTGAAAGAAAAAGAAAAAAAAATTTAACTTGAAACGCAGCTGCCGAACACTTGGGTAAGTTGCTTAAGCTTAAGCGTTAATTAGAGCTTATGTTTCACAAGGCCTTTATTGAAAAAATAAGAAGGTAAAACTCAAACATTAAGAATAGAGATAGAATTAAGAAAATAATAATAAAAGCGCCTCAAATAACCTATGCTTGTGTTGAAAGTGCATATAGTCTTTTTTTAATTTCTATTTTAATTCGACACGGGAATGTTGTATAAAATCCTGCAGCACCTGGCTTATACCAACTATTCGGTTGCATAAAACTGTAAACCAATCTCCGGTGTAATACGCGACTGTCGATTATATATATGTTTGTAAATGATTTGTCATGACTAATTAAAATAAATGAACTTGTATTAAGAATTCAACACTTAAGCTAAAATAGTTAACGACACCCAAACCAAATTGTGTTCGAATCATTATCACCATTATTCGCTCCGCTTAAGCGAGGAGTATACTTGAGTGGAGTCCCATGCTCATTCAAAATAACCATGATAAACATGAAGCGTGTAAGACTCACTGCTTATGCGCCCCGCTGCACCTTAAGAAGTCAACGGAAACTGAACAGGAAAACACACAGATCCGCTGAAATCACTCACAAAAATGTTGACAACGAAATTCCCAAAGGAATATCGCGTAGACGGCAATTTTACGGCAGTTTGCCTTTGCCAACGATAGCCGCATCCTTTAAAGCCAACACGTGGAAACGTGGGCTTTGCTTAGGCCGAGGACGTTTCCCAGACGCGACCAGGACAGAAACAACAACAAATGAGGCAATACTCGAGTGGCGCGGCGCTTAACAAAAATTAGACGCACTTAATTATAGCGCAAACAGTCGCTGGGAGTGGTCGTAAAATGGGCGATGCAAACGTCAAAACCGCAAAAAGAATCGTACAAAGAAGTAAATGAATTGAAGCCAAGTAAAAGGGTGAGAGGGAGAGATAGAGATAGACAAATATAGAGATGGATACAACAGGAGGGCAACAAAGGCGTTGGCAACTTTGAATTTGGGGCACAAGTTGCGGCTTAAAACTCAATTAAACAATTTGGTACAATTTTAATTATTTTCTATGATATTGCACTTTATGGCAAAGTCCAAAAGGATTTAATTAATTGTCTGGTAAAAGTTTCTGTTCAACCAATTTCCCAATTCAAGTGAGAACAATCAAGTTCAATTGTGAAGAGTTGTGTTAAGAGAATTAAAATTAAACAAAAACATTTGTAAAGCTTATAGAATATCTTACCAATTAAAATCAATTTTGTATATAAGTTTTAAATATTGCGCATCACTGTGATTTGTAATTTATATCAAAATATATAGAAAACAGTATATAAAAATCTTAATGTCAAACAAAAATTCCCCAAAAGCATCATGCACTGAGCTAAATTTTCCAGGCAACCCTTCCCGATTCCCCGAACATCCCTGACCTTTTCCGTTTGCCCCGTATTTATTTGGCAAACAATACGCTCATTAGTTCTTGGGAACCGCCTCTTCTTGGGAGTCCTGTTTGTTGCCATTGCGTCTAAGTTGGCGGCGTCAAATGCTGGGCAAAGTTTCCCTAATTTCGATGGGGCATACATAAAATAATATTTTTGTTTTGGCAAACTTTGCTGGCAATTAAGTTGTAAGTGCCTGAAACTGGCCTAAGGCTCCACTCTAAATAAAGACATTTATTTTAATTATTTAGAGTGAGCATTATCCGCGCTAGCATATTTCGGTGGCAGATAATTTCAATGTTTTTTCAGCAAAATCATAAAACTGTAAGGCAATATCTGCTGCACTTTGGGCTTAAGTTTTCCACTCGAATTGTCGCAACTGGCAACTTGAACGGGCAACGGTCCAAGTTGAAAGTAATCCACTCGAAAGTTGGGACAAAGTATTGCAAAATGAATATTCAAATGGCTTAAGGATTGAATGGCCCGACTAAGTGCGATCTACACCAAAGGATAGTCGAACCTCGCAATTCGCTGCACCGAACAAGCAATGGCACTTTGTTTAAGTATTTTTCAGTGGCATAAACTACTTTTGGCATTGCCCTCCAATAGTTGCCAATGCGTTCAACTTTGGAATAAAATTCGGTGCTCTTTGCACGGAGTTTCTTGCAGCTATAGCAATTTCACTCAATAAATCGTTTCGCTCAACTCGCAGAGATATATTTAAGTTAATATGAAAATACTTTAAAATCGTAATTAAAAGCTCACTTAAATTAAGTTTATGACTACACCATAATTTTTTAATTTCAATATTTATTTTAAATTTCTTGTTGGAAATATGTCCTCAAAAACCTAATTCTTTTTGTTCAAAAATATTTCAAATGCATCCGATAATGTGAAAATGCGATTTGTCTTATTCTATATATTTAAAAACTGCTTTTTTTGTGACAAATATATGGCTGTACTTAAACACATGTTTGGTATCAATTGGATTGTAAATCAAGTATGAAATATGAACAGATTTTTACATTCAGGCATAACAAAAGACATTAAGCTAAGCAGCGGGCAAATTTACATAAAATAGTTTTGCCAATGTTGTAATTATCGACCACTCACCAATAGTATATAAAAAATATTAAAATCTATATTATTCACAGAGTTTGGTATCAAAAGAACGCAAAGCCTTTTGGCAGCTTTTTATAACCATCTGCACTCAACTTAAGTCATAAGTATGATAATTAAAAAAAATAATAGTAATAATATTGCTCGCATTATAAATAAGTCATATGCCAAATAAAGACTAGAGTCCGCTACGAAAAGAAATGAAATGTTTATGTATGAATGATGAAATGATGCATACTAAGTTATAAAAGGGACAATTCTCAGCCTTATCACATTTTAGTTTGTGGCAAATTATCTTGTGACTCAGAGCTTAGACTTTCGCAATGACTGACAGTGTACATATGTGGTTACATTCTGAATCAACCCAATATGCTAATTTTTTTTTATAAATAAAAAAACAATCAGTCGTAAATTGAGTTGTTGTTCGATAAACTTTTTAGAGACATCAAAAAATAACAAATTTTCGAATGCCAGTATTATTTACAAAGTCAGAGTATCTAGTAGTCTAATTAGTAGTGGGGCGAGGATTGGCTAGAAGCTATCACTTTTAAGATAAATAATTCGAAATTGGAGCAGATCTTGCTTGCTAATATCTTGCTAATATCTGGAATGATCATATGATTATCGCCATCTCTTCAGCTCTTCGTGTTATCGGAAAAAAAATATATATATGTATATAAAATATACATACTTTTGCAAATAACATTTGTTGATTAATGTCGTGGCTTACATACATGAATAATATTTGAAATACATTTGGTGTTACTAAATTCATTTTGCACCGTCAGACTTATGACATTTATTTATAATTAGTCAGCAGTATCGTCAGACAGTATTACTCGCATTATAACAAAGTCATATGCCGAACAAAGACTACGAAAAGAAATGAAATGTTTATGTATGAATGAATAAAATGATGCATACCAAGTTATAAAAGTCAAATAAATGCGGCAACGGAATGTTGCGATTGGTAAGCGGAGCTTGGACTAATTAAAACCCGCACGGAACATTGGGACTATTAGGCGTCAGTTTGTCCTTGCTCAACTCACGCACAGCAATTAATTTCCTTTTATTCATACCATAATTTCTTTCCTTCTACTTTTTTATCTTTTTTTTCTTTGCATGGCGTTGTGTTATTTAATTTCAGTTTCCTTGGCGTAGTGCCGAGAAATTGGAACTGCGGCGACAGAAAACCAAAACAAAAACAAAACAGACCCGCCATGCAATGAGGAAAGATCCTTTGGAGCTTTAATGATGTGCCGGAGCCAATATAAAGCGGTCGGGGTGCTGGTCTGGAAAAACCAAAAATCTCTCTCCTGGGCATACATTCCAAATCCCCAATATTTACTGGATATGAATGTATTTGTGTGTGTGTGTATATATATGTATGTGTGTACTTATTTGTGCAGGCAGCTTTGCCTTTGGATTTGCCGGTTTCTCTTCCTGTGCCTCGTTTGAGCCATTTGAATACGTATGCATACTTAATTTGGCACGGCTCAGCTTGAGCTGGCTGTCTGCCTGTTCCGGTGTTGGTTGGTGCACTACATTATTGATTGGATATTTGTGCGGGAATTTAATAAAATATGCTAATTTTTTTTCGACAGTCGGCATTGAATTGAACACGCCTACGATGCTTTAATAGCAATAACAACGGTTATGTCCTTCAGTCAAATAAGCAATTAAAAATTCCCTTCAATTCAATATATATTTATGTAAATAAATTTATTTAATTTTGGCACTCGGTCGTTCATTCCGAATTAATAAAGCATAATCAAAGCAAATATTGACATTATTTACATGTATGTGTTTTTTATAAATGTTAATTTTTCATGTAATCATTAAAACGATTAAAAAATCTACTTTGCTTGAAAAAATTTATTATCAAACTGCAAAACAGCTGTTCCATGTAAATGATTATTTTTTTCACAATTTTATAAAGAATTTTAATATAATTTGATGTTTATTGTATCTTTAAATATATTTCTCGTTAAATATATGTGTAAACATTTAATGTTATGTTTTAGAAATGAATGGCAAATGCAAATGAAATAAAATATGAAAAACTATAAAAATATAAGTAGTCGTATTTTCTTATAGAATGTCTTATTACTGAGCCAAAAGTATTGCAATTTGCAAACTTAAACAAAAAATATACGTTAGCTTTGCATTGGCATGATTAGATTTTCATCCAATACGCATCTTAGCCCTTAGTTCCATCCCTGCTAAGTCGTAAAAAAAAATCGACTCGGACAAGGTCATCAAAATAAGGTACCAAACACATTGAACCCGCAATTGTTGGCGGTAACATCAAAAGGCGTCGTCAAATGACTTCAACAGCTGCCCGAAGGATGCTCACAAAGGCATCAACAATAAAATGAGATGAGGCTAAAACAAACCCAAATATAATGTGGCTTACATTAAACCAAGAAAACCACACAAAAACTACAAAGCGTTTAAATGATGGACGATTAGTTACCCACATATGACGAATAATAATATAGTTCATGATAAAATACTACATTTTCCAAAAAAAACAAAAAGGTATTCAATTAAATTCAGTAAATCTAGCATTACCTTGTGGAGGATAAATTACCATCAGATAAATACATTTCCACAATCTAGTGAATATACCCTATAACAATGATCCACAGGGTAAGAAAAAAAGCAGATGCCAAAGTAAACTTTTACTGCTAGATGACGATTGCCTGCAGCTGCAGTGAGAATCACTTCCATCTGTAAGTCGTTGCTGTCCCAGTCCCAGTCCCAGTCCAGGCCCAAGTCCAAGTGCAAGCAAAACCCACTTGACTTGCTCCCCGGTACTTAATCAGTCAAATTTTATGCGTTAAGCAAATGGAGCAGTAAAAACCAAGTCGGTCGGGAGCCCAGAAAATAACAAAAGAAGGCGACGGAAAATAAAAATGCGAAGCAGCTGTTGACAAGTGGCTTTAATTGCTTTTAGTTTTCAGACGCCGAGCTTATAATAATGTGTTATTATATTCTCGTTGCATGGCTTAAAGCTGGCAGCCAAAAGTTTTAGCGCTGCGACTGCAATTAAGCTAAGTGGTCTTAAATGTGGCAAATACTTTGTGCTGTTACATATAAAAACATCAGCCCAACACACAACCCATCAAAAAACACGCTGCAAGTCATTTTAGCGTTTACCAAAAAGTTGCCTTCAACTAAACTTTACTTTTGCCCATTCACAGAGGAGACACAGAGACTGATGGCGAGAATGAGAAAGACAATTGGAAAGACAGACGTCAGTTGCCAGTCTCAGTCAGTTAGGGCCTGGCTTGCTTCTCTTTCTCAGCCTTATCACATTTTAGTTTGTGGCAAATTATTTTGTGACTCAAGCTTAGACTTTCGCAATGACTGACAAAGTTTTGTACCCAGAAAGCCGATTGTAATTTGTATAAAATGTACATATGTGTTTACATACATTCTGAATCAACCCAATATGCTGGGTTTTTTTTTATTAAAAAAAAAAAACAATCAGTCGTAAATTGAGTTGTTGTTTGATAAACTTTGGAATACTAGTACCATTTCAAAAGTCAGAGTATCCACCACTAAAAAAAATATCAGTAATTTACTAATTACATTTGGTGATTAAAGTAGTCTAATTGGTAGTGGGGCGAGGATTGGCTAGAAGCTATCACTTTTAAGATAAATAATTCGAAATTGGAGCAGATTGTTGGATCTTTACTAAATCACTTTTGTATAATTTTACAACTTGCTAATATCTGGAATGCTCATATGATTATCGCCATCTCTTCAGCTCTTCGTGTTATCGGTTTATTAAATAATCATAAAAATGTGTGTTCCGAATAAAAAAAATATATATATGTATATAAAATATACATACTTTTGCAAATAACATTTGTTGATTAATATCGTGGCTTACATACATGAATAATATTTGAAATACATTTGTTGTTACTAAATTCATTTTGCACCGTCAGACTTATGACATTTATTTATTATTAGTAAACAGTACGAATTTTGTGGAATTAATGTATTTGTAATTTACAACGTTTTCGCACTTTTTGGGCGTGGCAATACCCGCAGCACAAAAGTTGCCGTCAAGCCGCTTCACATAAAGCACACTGGTGCCGGTGCGCAAGCATTTATAGTGCGATTCATTCGGATTAATCACTGATACATCCGAGCACTTATACATCCTGGTTGCATTATCCTGGTTCACTTTATGTTCATCCTGCACTTTCGTGCAATTTTGAGGTTTTACTCGGTATTCTTCCAACTCATTTTTATCTGCGAGAAATGGAAACTTAGAATTGGTTATCTCAGATCTTGTACATGAATATAATATAATAGTCATGACTGACCAATTTCTTCCTGAGGAAACCCTACAGCATAATACTTTATTTCTCCCTTCAGATCGGTTTCAGTGCAAAGCAAAGCCACGCTATTATTTGAAAATTTCGGTTGATTAAAATCAATGGGCTTTTCCAGTGTAAGCACTGTAAGATACTCATCTGAATATGGAAACTTCGGCTGTAAATAAAAATGTTGAAACCATCAGACATTTAAAAAATCTGAAGTGCCAAAATTAATTCAAATTCAATTTCCTTTCAACAATGATCTATAATACAATTTATAATAAACCGTTTTTGTTGAGTATTTAATATTACCTTTATTTTAATCATCGAAATGTCCAACTTTTTAATATGATATTTTCGTTCCTCGGTTTTCGCGAATATAGTTGCAACTGGGGTTTTCGTCACGCATTCGTTTGTGGTCAATATATTTGTCGGCGAGATGATAATTCCAATGCACTTGTAACCAGGGTGATTACCTTTTGGGTACATGAGGATCGTCTGATGCTTTAACATTGGAGTTTGGTCTTCTTTCCTAAAGATATAAATGAAAAGGGAGTATGAGTATATTTTTAAGAGAATGACACCATGGTCACGCTGAGGGACTACTTACGGAGCTATTGTTGTTGATGGAGTTGTTGATGGAGTTGTTGATGTTGTTGTTGATGTTGTTGTTGATGGTGTTGTTGATGGTGTTGTTGATGGTGTTGTTGATGGTGTTGTTGATGGTGTTGTTGATGGTGTTGTTGATGGTGTTGTTGATGTTGTTGTTGAAGGTGTTGTTGATGGTGTTGTTGATGGTGTTGTTGATGGTGTTGTTGATGGTGTTGTTGATGGTGTTGTTGATGGTGTTGTTGATGGTGTTGTTGATGGTGTTGTTGATGTTGTTGCTAAGATCTTAATGGTTTTATCATTTTTGGTATCGCTTTCCGGATATTCTTTTCCATGCTGGCATCGGTTATACTCTGTTTAAAGGAAAACAAAAATATTTGGAATCGATTCACTTTAAACACAAGACTTACTTGCAGATAGTGGCTGATTGTTATAAAAAACCACTGAAACAGTCACAACGACAGTTGTTGACAATAACGAGACCAAAATGATCCAATTGCAGCACTGAATTGCCATTAGAATACGCCGTAAATTAAATTCACTTCTGTTCTTGTAGCCTGCCAAAGCGATACTGCAATAAGGTATATAATCTCGCTATATATGTATATAAAGTACATAGTATATATTAATATGCATATCAAGTATAAAACCACAAAATATGCCGAATCAAAAACTTTGCATGACGCAGAAGACAACAGAATAAAACCAAATTTTGCAGCTGACGCTTTAACTTTGATAAATATATATTGCAAGTTTTTGTATAAAGTTTATTTTAAAATAAAATAGCGATTATGATAGAATTTGAACAATATCAATATACTCTTCTACCATCGATATCAGAGTATAAATATAGTATGTTGAGTTAAGATGAGCTTGATTTTCATTTGTCTTCCCAGAGTATACAATTGCTTTAAGTATTGGCTGCAATGTTTGGAACATTTGAAGCCGATGTTATAATTTACTACTTGGCAAAGCGTAATTTGAACTTATTCCAATTAGCATGACTCAGCAATGTTTTTAATACCTATTTTCAAAAATTAAAATTTACGAAGAAATTAATAAATTTGTACGAGTCATGAAGATTTTCAATTCAAATATATTAAAGTGGTTTTTTTGCTACTCGCCTTTCATCAGCTTGAACCTAAGGTAATGTTGATTTATGTCAACCGCCAGATCAAGTTTACTTAACCATGGCTAATGTGCAGACATATATTTAACCTAGAGCTATGCCCTATAAAAGTCTTTGATTAAATGAAACCATTTATTATGAAGACACCTCTTAACCGGCTAAGTGGATGCGCCAAGTTATGGGACGGTGTATAAAACAATTTCTTTAAAAGTAACGAGCACAACACGCAGAGTTATGACAATTCATATTAAATGCCACAAAACCGCACCCAGCAACCATTTCTTCAGACCAGGGCAAACAAACACAAACAAATTTTGAAATTTGTAAACACGCGGCAAACGACCAAAGACCCAAAAAACAACCAACTGAGAACTCTGCAACTCGACTAGTCGACAGACTACGCACCGTTGTACGCACACGCACACACACACACACACACACACACACACACACACACTTAGTGCCAGCTTGTGTGTAATGTGCGCGTAACAGGAAATCCGACAATTTTTAAATTTCTTACATGTGGCACACAAAATAAACAACATGACAAAGTACTCAAATGCGCCACTTTGCACACTTCAATTTTGGTTAGTTTGCAACGAACATTCCAGAAAACAGTTTCAGCTCGTTTTCGACGAATTGTATATACTTTTTCTTTTCTTTAAGTTTTAACACAATTGTTGATTTTTAAAAATATATATATTGCAGCAAATTAAAGTACTGTAATAAATACTTAATATGTATATAATTGTGAGTACAACTTGTGAGATTTTTCACTTAAGGGCAATGATATATATTAAATTAAATATATTTTAAGAAATCAAATCGATTTTTTCGCCACTAATACTTTAAAACTTTTATGTAAATGAATTTTCTAATTTTGAGATCATCTCGGCAACCACACTGGGTTCAAGTTCCCCAGAAGTGTTGCATTTTCTTATATCAAAATGGCAGCAGTAACGACTTATAGTCAAATTGTGTGCGATTTTCTTAGAGCACTTTTGATTAGGCACAACAAACACCACCCATGACGCCCACATGGGCTGTTAATGGCACACTCGGCGTATGTGTAATATTTTCTGCTCATATGCCACGCATATTTGCATAATTTGTCTGCCAGCCAGCCCATACATATACACACACACACAAACACACACACACACACATCAGTTGTGAATGGCACACAATGCCATTATTTAGCCAACCGAGCTGTCTGAGTTACTAAATTGCACATACGCCTCGTATGCCGCAGTCACATTTAGGGTTTAAGTGTAAGCTAAAGGTAGCAAGAAATCTAAAGCGAAACGTGTTTTACCTGAAAATACTCTGTAGCCAGGTCTGAAGCGTCTTACCATACGTTAAATACTTGCATAAATACACATACAAATAAACTGCATTTTGTAATATAGATTTCAAATATATTTACATTTAGAGGCAATTGCCTGTACATTTGGTGGTATTCATCATACCCATCAGTAGCTTGATATATTTACTACAGGGTATAGCATTGTTAGGGCCTGACTAAGCTTATTTGGCTGGGGCGTTGGTTAAGTGTCTGTTGCAGTGTCAGACGCGTACTTGCCGACAAATTGAGCTTGAATTGCGCCAACAGGCAGGGGTCTAGGAAATGAATAGAGTTGCTTGATTAGGGTAACACGATTGTCCGCAATGTGCAGCCTATTATAGCAACAGGTACTTAGTAACTGAAAATACCATCTAAATTATAATGTGCATTGGCTTTTTTCTGTCAATCAGCTGGAGATAGTAACTTGTACAAATTAGTTTGGAAGTATAAAAGTATAAGCTAATAAACAGCAGTTGAATTAAATTTGAATCTGATTTTTTTCAGTTCATGGAAATTGATTACTAACTTTAAATTAATCCATTTGTTTATCAAATGTTTTTAATTTAATTAAACGTACATCAAACAATAAATTAATGGCGACATTTATTTGCCTTCAGCTTTCTTGTTTCTCCATGATTCCCTTTTTCTTTTATAATTAATAATAATATTTATTTGCTGTTGTCTGGTTGGTTTTTGTTGATGTATTTACTCTAGTCTGCTGCTCATAATACCAAGTTGCTCCACCCCAGCCAAAATTCATTAATAAATGCTGACAACAGCAGCAGCAGCTGCTGCCTGCGCTTGTTTAACTGCAGAACCATTAACTTGGCTAAAGAACTTCATTATGTGAGCTAATAAATCTTTTGAATTGGCTACCTTTTGACTGTAGTCCAAAGCCGACAATGAATCATAATGTGCTCAGCATGGTAAACACCTTTGTGCCAAAGACAAAAGAGGAGCACCCATACGCCCTGTGGCGCATGCAACCTATAGGCAAGTTGGAAGCCAAGTCGATGCCATGTTATGGCCAAATCTTAATGTTATGGCGTGTCGACAAAGCAACCAATAAAGCGTAGCATAAATTAGCCAAATAAGCACACAGCCAACAAACAAAACGCAACAAAGCAAAAACACAAAAACACAAAACTTTAATGTTTACTAGGCAAATACAAAAGTCAGCCCTGCGGACAGGACGAACCGGAATTTTTGGGCTCAGTATGTTAACACAACTTGCGTAACACTTCTTATTGTTATTAATATTGTTTTTGTTTCTCTTGGTGTTGCTGTTGCTGTTTGTGTTCTGGTTGTTATTGTTACATTATTATAAAAATGATACACAAACACAACATGAGCATTAACCATAACCAGAACAATGCGCTATAATGAAATGTCTTTATGTGGCGATTATCTGAATGTAACAGGGCCCAATGTGTAATTAACTGGCTTGCGGTTTTCGCCAATGCTTGCAACATCCATATGGACTCTGAATTATGCTTGGAATATGTGCGAGAGAGTTAAGAAAAGCACAAAAACGTGTAAAAATTGTTGCAGATTATCTCAGTTTTAACGTGGATTATCGCATCATTTGCTAAACTTATATGTTCCACAGAACATATGCCTTTTGGCTTTCAAACAGTAATTTACCCCACAGATTTGACTATCACAACTTCCGTTTCTTAAATAATCATAAAAATGTGTGTTCCGAATAATAAAAAAATATATG
The DNA here is from genome assembly GCA_035042365.1 of Drosophila dives. Lineage (NCBI taxonomy): Eukaryota > Metazoa > Arthropoda > Insecta > Diptera > Drosophilidae > Drosophila > Drosophila dives. The sequence continues at coordinate 20,188 of JAWNLJ010000083.1, read as the reverse complement.
TATACAAAATATACATACTTTTGCAAATAACATTTGTTGATTAATATCGTGGCTTACATACATGAATAATATTTGAAATACATTGATTTTTATTAAATTCATTTTGCGCCTTCAGACTTATGACATTTATTTATATTTAGTGAACAGTAGTGTCTATAATATAAGCCTGTAAAATAGTAATTTCACAATGCAAAAAACAATAATTTAAAAATTCTAAAAAACTGTGTTTACGAAGTTTGTAGAATTAATGTAATTGTAATTCACAACGCCGTCGTTCTCTTTGGGCATGGCAATACCCGCAGCACATAAGCTGCCGTCAGACCGCTCCACATAAAGCACACTGGTGCAGGTCCGCAAGTGTTTATAATATTCTTTTTCATCCTGATACAAGCACTGAATCATTGCAACGCCTTTCTCTTTAAGTTCACCCTGCACTTTCGTGCACATTTTACTTGGTATTTTACCACGGTAACCAAGCACCTCTGTTTCATCTGCGAGAATTGGAAACTTAAAATTGGTTATCTTAGATCTTGTACATCAATGTAATATAGTTCTCATTACTGACCAACATCGCGTATCACTGCAGCATAATACTTTATTTTTCCCTCCAGATCGGTTTCAGTGCAAAGCAAAGCCACACCTCTATTTACAAATTCCTGTTGATTGAAATCAATGGGCTTTTCCAGTGTAAGCACTGTAAGATACTTATCCGAATAAGGAAACTTTGTCTGTAAATAAAAATGTTGAAACCATCAGACAAAAATTTGAACTGCTTTAATTATTTCAATTTCCTTCAAACAATGATATTAAATTAATCTAAGAGACAATGTATAATGAACTGTTTTTGTCGAGTATTTAATATTACCTTTATTTTAAACGTTAAGTGTTTTTTTTTTGTTTTTTTGATGCTAGGGTCTCTGAAGATCCTAGCTGAATCTGGGGTTTTCGTCACGCATTCGTTCGTGGTCAAAATATTTGTCGGCGACAGGATAATCGCAATGCACTGGTATTTACCGACGCTACCATTTAGGTACATGAGGTTCTTGAACAACGATTCTTTTGTTGATGGTGTTGTTGATGGTGTTGCTGATGGTGTTGCTAAAATCTTAACGGTTTCATAATTTATGTTGTCGCTTTCTGGATATTCTTTTCCATGCTGGCATCGGTTATACTCTGTTTAAAGGAACACAAAAATACTTGGAATCGATTCACTTGAAACACAAGACTTACTTGCAGACAGTGGCTGATTGTTATAAAAAACCACCGAAACAGTCACAACGACAGTTGTTGACAATAACGAGACCAAAATGATCCAATTGCAGAACTGAATTGCCATTAGAATACGCTGTAAATTTAATTCACTTCTGTTCTGGGTGCCTGCCAGAGCGATACTGAAATAAGGTATATAATCTCGCTATATATGTATATGTAGTATATAGTATATATTTATATGCATATTAAGTATAAAATAACTTGATAAGCCGAATCAAATGCTTTGCATGACGTAGAAGACAGCAGCATAAAACTTTATTTTGCAGCTGACGCTTTAACTTTGATAAATATATATTGCTTTAACGAAACTGAGAGAATGTTATGTCATATGCGGAAGGAAATATAACTTGCCAAGACCAATTTGGCAAATCCAACTGAAGGCGAGCTGATACATAGTATGTGTGCGATTCAAGAAACGATTACATCAATGGACAATTTCAAATTCGAATCTGAAGAATATTTCGATCTCTTCAGGGAAAGTGAAAATTTAATAAGGAAAATTGTTGCAGAGCTGTCGTATCTACCAAGTTCATCGAGACGGGACACTGCTGCGCGAAAAATATGAATTGGAACGCAGACTTAGCTCCATGGAGGTTCGTGATCGTGTGGATAGTGATGCCGAAGTGCTTGCCGAGGTGCAAACCATGCTCATAACGGTGTTGAGATACGTGCATTTGGGGCGCAAGGCGATCGCGCCGTACTGCAGAACAAAGACGAGCTGAGCGAGCTGATGAAGAAGTACAGCGCCACCGTCGAGCGGGGGAAGCAGTTAGGACTCGGCAAGGTACACGTGAACATCTTGAGGTGCAAGTAAGCCGATACAAGGAGTCGTTAGGGGAGCTACAGAACGCAGTGACAATGAAAGCGAGCAGCTTGACGGCAGCCGGTCGTATTGGGAATCCATCCCAGGATTTACAGAAAGATAGCAGAGCCTGGCACTTTATTTCCCCGGGCAGTCCCCACATGGGAAGGTTAAGGGAACTGAGAGTAATACACTTAAAACGTATCATTCGGAACAAGAGCTGCACCTATAAAGAGTATTATGCTCTGCCTAAGAGTATGCAATAAAAAAAATAATTAATATTATATTAATAATTAATATTAGTTAAGTATTGACAAAAGTATGATAAGGGAACTACAAACAAAAAAAAAACAAACAAAAAAAAAACAAATAAAACATTAGAAATTCAAAAAAAAAATTGTAAAATTCTACCATTCTACAAAAAAAAGAATTGCTATGAAAGTTAAATAGACAACTATCTTATGTACTATTAATACAGTATTTTCTTATAAAACTAGCTTGTTAAGAAAGATGATTGTACAAAAAATTTAAAGGTATGATTAATTAGTAAGCTTAAGAAATATGGATACTTAAATTGAGTTATTATTTCCTACTGGCCGAAATGCCAGCTTAAGTGAGCGACGGATTTGCTTTTCAACCATGCAGTGCAGGAAGTCCAATTGGATCGGTGGGTACAGAGCGCTTTATCGGGGCAAACAACATCTATCATCCCGATACCATTAATCAACACCAACGAAGCTGTCGCGCTTCTCGCATCGTAAGTTAGGTAGTTGATAACCAGAAATTGCTTGCTTCAGAGTTACACTCCAGATAAAATGGGACTCTATTTAAAATATAATTATGATCGGAAAGGAATACCAATATGGTAGCAACAGCCCCCCAACCTCCCGGAATGAGCTACCAACAGTAGGGTCCCACACCGCTACAAATCCCGGTTTCCGCTCACACAGTTAACATACAATTCGGTTGAGTGTTGAATTGACCATAGTTTTGGTTTTAATTGTGGAAGTACATAGTTACCGATTTTTGGCCTCCAACATCGGGCCTCCATCTGTATCTGCTTACATGTTCCCCAGATGTCAATATTTCTAAATTCTCTGCCACAATCTGTCTTTATTTATTTGTATTCAATAACCAACCAAGTTCCGTACTATGGTTTTATTTCCTTATCAAATCTTTATCTGAAATTCACTTTGTTAACGGACTTAAGATCCACTCGAACACCCAAATTCCAAGCGCTTGTTTTCCATCATTATCAAAGCTTATCAAATTGTACGCATGACGAGTAGGAAAAAAAAACAGACAAGCTAATAACAACAAGTCAGGATTTCACAAGCCGGAAATGGTCGACACATGGAGCGCAACAAAAACGAGGCATCGGTGGATGTAGATGCTGTTTGAGGGCAATGCTGGTCAATGTTTATCCAACTATCAGCGGATATTTGGACTTGGCCTTTGAATTTGTTTGCCATTTTTAAGCTGAACTGTAAATGAGATTTTGCACATTTGCTTTGTGCTCATTTTTCTTATTCACATTTTGCCTTTTGGCTTTCAAACAGTAATTTACCCCACAGATTTGACTATCACAACTTCCGTTTCTTAAATAATCATAAAAATGTGTGTTCCGAATAATAAAAAAATATATGTATACAAAATATACATACTTTTGCAAATAACATTTGTTGATTAATATCGTGGCTTACATACATGAATAATATTTGAAATACATTGATTTTTATTAAATTCATTTTGCGCCTTCAGACTTATGACATTTATTTATATTTAGTGAACAGTAGTGTCTATAATATAAGCCTGTAAAATAGTAATTTCACAATGCAAAAAACAATAATTTAAAAATTCTAAAAAACTGTGTTTACGAAGTTTGTAGAATTAATGTATTTGTAATTCACAACGCTTTCGCACTTTTTGGGCGTGGCAATACCCGCAGCACAAAAGTTGCCGTCAAACCGCTTCACATAAAGCACACTGGTGCCGGTGCGCAAGCATTTGGATTGCGATTCATTCTTATTAATCACTGATACATCCGAGCACTTATACATCCTGGTTGCATCCTGCGCTTTCGTGCAATTTTGAAGTTTTACTTGGTATTCTTCCAACTCATTTTTATCTGCGAGAATTGGAAACTTAGAATTGGTTATCTCAGATCTTGTACATGAATATAATATAATAGTCATGACTGACCAATATCTTCCTGAGGAAACCCTACAGCATAATACTTTATTTCTCCCTTCAGATCGGTTTCAGTGCAAAGCAAAGCCACGCTATTATTTGAAAATTTCGGATGATTAAAATCAATGGGCTTTTCCAGTGTAAGCACGGTAAGATACTCATCTGAATATGGAAACTTCGGCTGTAAATAAAAATGTTGAAACCATCAGACATTTAAAAAATCTGAAGTGCCAAAATTAATTCAAATTCAATTTCCTTTAAACAATGATCTATAATACAATTTATAATGAACCGTTTTTGTTGAGTATTTAATATTACCATTATTTTAATCATCGAAATGTCCAACTTTTTAATATGATATTTTCGTTCCTCGGTTTTCGCGAATATAGTTGCAACTGGGGTTTTCGTCACGCATTCGTTTGTGGTCAATATATTTGTCGGCGAGATGATAATTCCAATGCACTTGTAACCAGGGTGATTACCTTTTGGGTACATGAGGATCGTCTGATGCTTTAACATTGGAGTTTGGTCTTCTTTCCTAAAGATATAAATGAAAAGGGAGTATGAGTATATTTTTAAGAGAATGACACAATGGTCACGCTGAGGGACTACTTACGGAGCTATTGTTGTTGATGGAGTTGTTGATGGAGTTGTTGATGGAGTTGTTGATGGTGTTGTTGATGGTGTTGTTGATGTCACAACGACAGTTGTTGACAATAACGAGACCAAAATGATCCAATTGCAGAACTGAATTGCCATTAGAATACGCCGTAAATTTCATTCACTTCTGTTCTTGTAGCCTGCCAGAGCAATACTGAAATAGGGTATATAATCTCGCTATATATGTATATGTAGTATATAGTATATATTTATACAATAACTTGATAAGCCGAATCAAAAGCTTTGCATGACGCAGACGACACAACATGAGCATTAACCAGAACCAGGCGATTATCTGAATGTAACAGGGCCCAATGTGTAATTAACTGGCTTGCGGTTTTCGCCAATGCTTGCAACATCCATATGGACTCTGAATTATGCTTGAAATATGTGCGGAAGATTTGAGAAAAGCACAAAAACGTGTAAAAATTGTTGCAAATGTACATTTTTGTATTCAGATTGTGTTCTTCAATCAGTCGTAGTATTTGTGATTTGGGAAAAATCGTTGCACACGTTTGGCAGCTACCAAAACGTTGTGGGAGCAAGCCCTGCTCAAGGTGAAAGTTTTACTGCGGATAAGCGCTGAATATTTCCTGAAGGCAAGAGCTTGCCCCACAGATGTATATAAGCCCAGATTCACTCTGAAAAACCCTCTTCTTTCGATTCGCTCGGGTCATGATGCACGTTAACGTATAAGTGCAGATCGCTGGTGACAAATTTTCTTAACACAACACGTGCATCGAAAGTAACAACGTTAAAATAACCTATAAGCCCCATTGCGGCGACAAAAAAAAACAACCATAAATTTATTGCGGAGGTTTTAAATTCCCCGACTTAACAATTGGGAAAAATAGATAACATTAAACAATTTGAAGAAATAAAATATTCTCCTTTTTTTTTTAACCAGAAAAAATAAAAATAATTCCGCAACAAACCCCATCTTGGATGGTAGCAAATTCGGCGTAAATTATGTCCCAGCTCAAACACATGGATAAAAAAAAAATTGAAAAAACAATAATAAGTTAAAATTACCCAAAATTTTGAAATAACCACCACAGAAAAGAGAAAACACATAAATAGAAAAAAAGGAGCAAACCAGGACCGCATTTGTGAGAGAATCCGCACGTGGCCATCATCAAAAATAGAAAAAATTAGAAAATGTAAAAAAAAATATTACAAAAATTAACATTTGCTGTTCGTACCCCATTAAAATGTATGGGAAAAAAAATTGTTTAAAGAAGTTCCTAAAAGTATATTTAATTATTATTTTCTGTTGTGCTTTTTTTTTTTTTTTAATTTTTTGATTTGCATATTTTATTGGCAGTTAAATTAAATCCTTCAACAGAAGAACAAAAAATGTATATATATTTATGGGTTGCATAAACTCAAATGCAAGACCCTATCGACGTCGAAAGGCATTTCTTTGCTGGATCAAGTAAGTCACAAAGTTTCAATGTGTTAATTGTCGGTAGTTATATAATGAGAAAAAAAAACCAAAGAGAAAACAAAGAAGAAAAACAAGAAATGAGACATAATTAAATTCAATATACATATACATTTGCTTTCGTAATATTTTCTCCACATTTTTAGGAATACGAATTTTTATGAAATATAAAAGAAGTATACACTTTACCCACTTAAATCTTTTGAGGTTGTGTTAAACGTAGAACCATTTAATGCTGCCTAAGAGTAAGCAATAAAAAGATGAAAGATAATTACAAGAAACCCAATTGTTACATATTAATACACGTATGCTACGAACAATTTTATTGCATAGTTAAGTACTAAATGAAACATTAGACAAAATAATACATATTGTAAAGCTATATAAGTTTAAGTTCAGTTAAAAAAAAAAACTTGTTTTGGAAGTTAAATAAACAAATCTAGTATTTTAATATTAATACAACAGTATGTTGATAAAACTTGTTTTTCGGAGGGATGAATTTTCAAAAATTAAATTATGAACTAGATAAACTTAAGGAAAATGAACACGTAAACTGACTTCTTATTTCCTACTGGCAGAAATGTTATACCATTAATCAACACCAACGAAGCTGTCGCGCTTCTCGCATCGTAAGTTAGGTAGTTGTTAACCAGAAATTGCTTGCTTCAGAGTTACACTCCAGATAAAATGGGACTCTATTTAAAATATAATTATGATCGGAAAGGAATACCAATATGGTAGCAACAGCCCCCCAACCTCCCGGCATGAGCTACCAACAGTAGGGTCCCACACCGCTACAAATTCCGGTTTCCGCTCACACAGTTAACATACAATTCGGTTGTGTGTTGAATTGACCATAGTTTTGGTTTTAATTGTGGGAGTACATAGTTACCGATTTTTTTTGGCCTCCAACATGGGGCCTCCATCTGTATCTGGGTTTTCAGCCCGCTACAAAGCTTATATGTTCCCCAGATGTCAATATTTCTAAATTCTCTTCCACAATTTGTCTTTATTTATTTGTATTCAATAACCAACCAAGTTCCGTACTATGGTTTTATTTCCTTATCAAATCTTTATCTGAAATTCACTTTGTTAACGGACTTAAGATCCACTCGAACACCCAAATTCCAAGCGCTTGTTTTCCATCATTTTAATTTTGAAAATCATTTCATACATTCATATCAAAGCTTATCAAATTGTACGCATGACGAGTAGGAAAAAAAAGCAGACAAGTTAATAACATCAAGCCAGGATTTCACAAGCCGGAAATGGTCGACACATGGAGCGCATCAAAAACGAGGCATCGGTGGATGTAGATGATGTTTGATGGCAATGCTGGCCAATGTTTATCCAACTATCTGCGGATATTTGGACTTGGCCTTTGGGTTTGTTTGTAATTTTTAAGCTGAACTGTAAATGAGATTTTGCACATTTGCTTTGTGCTCATTTTTCTTATTCACATTTTGCCTTTTGGCTTTCAAACAGTAATTTACCCCACAGATTTGACTATCACAACTTCCGTTTCTTAAATAATCATAAAAATGTGTGTTCCGAAAAATAAAAAAATATATGTATACAAAATATACATACTTTTGCAAATAACATTTGTTGATTAATATCGTGGCTTACATACATGAATAATATTTGAAATACATTGATTTTTACTAAATTCATTTTGCGCCTTCAGACTTATGACATTTATTTATATTTAGTGAACAGTAGTGTCTATAATATAAGCCTGTAAAATAGTAATTTCACAATGCAAAAAACAATAATTTAAAAATTCTAAAAAACGGTGTTTACGAAGTTTGTAGAATTAATGTAATTGTAATTCACAACGCCGTCGTCCTTTTTGGGCGTGGCAATACCCGCAGCACATAAGCTGCCGTCAGACCGCTCCACATAAAGCACACTGGTGCAGGTCCGCAAGTGTTTATAATATTCATTTTCATCCTGATACAAGCACTGAATCATTGCAACGCCTTTCTCTTTAAGTTCACCCTGCACTTTCGTGCACATTTTACTTGGTATTTTACCACGGTAACCACGCCACATTGTTTCATCTGCGAGAATTGGAAACTTAAAATTGGTTATCTTAGATCTTGTACGTCAATATAATATAATACTCATGACTGACCAATATCGTGTACAATGAACACCTCAGCATAATAATTTCCTTCTCCCTCCAGATCGGTTTCAGTGCAAAGCAAAGCCACGCTATTATTTGAAACTTTCGGTTGATTAAAATCAATGGGCTTTTCCAGTGTAAGCACTGTAAGATACTCATCTGAATATGGAAACTTCGGCTGTAAATAAAAATGTTGAAGCCATCAGACAAAAATTTGAACTGCTTTAATTATTTCAATTTCCTTCAAACAATGATATTAAATTAATCTAAGAGACAATGTATAATGAACTGTTTTTGTCGAGTATTTAATATTACCTTTATTTTAAACGTTAAGTGTTTTTTGTTTTTTTGGTGCTATGGGTTCTAAAGATCACAGCTGAATCCTGGGTTTTCGTCACGCATTCGTTCGTGGTCAAAATATTTGTCGGCGACAGGATAATTGCAATGCACATGTAACCACCGACGCTACCATTTATGAATATGAGGTTCTTGAACAACGATTGTCTTGTTGATGGTGTTGTTGATGTTGTTGCTAAAATCTTAATGGTTTTATCATTTTTGCTATCGCTTTCCGGATATTCTTTTCCATGCTGGCATCGGTTATACTCTGTTGAAAGGAACACATTAATACTTGGAATCGATTCACTTGAAACACAAGACTTACTTGCAGACAGTGGCTGATTGTTATAAAAAACCACCGAAACAGTCACAACGACAGTTGTTGACAATAACGAGACCAAAATGATCCAATTGCAGAACTGAATTGCCATTAGAATACGCTGTAAATTTAATTCACTTCTGTTCTGGGTGCCTGCCAGAGCGATACTGAAATAAGGTATATAATCTCGCTATATATGTATATGTAGTATATAGTATATATTTATATGCATATTAAGTATAAAATAACTTGATAAGCCGAATCAAATGCTTTGCATGACGTAGAAGACAGCAGCATAAAACTTTATTTTGCAGCTGACGCTTTAACTTTGATAAATATATATTGCTTTAACGAAACTGAGAGAATGTTATGTCATATGCGAAAGGAAATAGAACTTGCCAAGACCAATTTGGCAAATCCAACTGAAGGCGAGCTGATACATAGTATGTGTGCGATTCAAGAAACGATTACATCAATGGACAATTTCAAATTCGAATCTGAAGAATATTTCGATCTCTTCAGGGAAAGTGAAAATTTAATAAGGAAAATTGTTGCAGAGCTGTCGTATCTACCAAGTTCATCGAGACGGGACACTGTGCTACAAGAGTATTGGGATCGGGAGAGATTTCTTGAACAAGAACTGCAATCCATAAAATTCTGCACGGTCGAACAGGAGCACACTCAAACTAAGGGTAAGCAGCTGGATGACAGTTTTGACCAAATCCAAACATTAGAGCAGACCAAGCCCCGTCTAGAATTGACACCTGAGACAATGCACAAGGAGCTGGAGGAGGCCCGCCGAGATACACAGAAGAGCGCTAAGAAACTCGAGAAGGTTCGTCAAGAGCATCGCGACAAGGAGTGCGAAAAAAAGCTACAACAAGATAAAGGAGCTCGAGTGTCAGCTAAAAAAGGAGTATGGAGAGCGATCACAGCTGCTGCGCGAAAAATATGAATTGGAACGCAGACTTAGTTCCATGGAGGTTCGTGATCGTGTGGATAGTGATGCCGAGGTGCTTGCCGAAGTGCAAACCATGCTCATAACGGTGTTGAGATACGTGCATTTGGGGCGCAAGGCGATCGCGCCGTACTGCAGAACAAAGACGAGCTGAGCGAGCTGATGAAGAAGTACAGCGCCACCGTCGAGCAGGGGATAAAGAGAGTTAAAGAGTATTATGCGCTGCCTAAGAGTATGCAATAAAAAAAATAATTAATATTATATTAATAATTAATATTAGTTAAGTATTGACAAAATTATGATAAGGAAACTACAAACAAAAAAAAAAAAACAAAAAAAAACCAATAAAACATTAGAAATTAAAAAAAAAAATTGTAATATTCTACCATTCTACAAAAAAAAAAATAAGAATTGCTATGAAAGTAAAATAGACAACTATCTTATGTACTATTAATACAGTATTTTCTTATAAAACTAGCTTGTTAAGAAAGATGATTGTACAAAAAATTAAAAGGTATGATTAATTAGTAAGCTTAAGAAATATGGATACTTAAATTGAGTTATTATTTCCTACTGGCCGAAATGCCAGCTTAAGTGAGCGACGGATTTGCTTTTCAACCATGCAGTGCAGGAAGTCCAATTGGATCGGTGGGTACAGAGCGCTTTATCGGGGCAAACAACATCTATCATCCCGATACCATTAATCAACACCAACGAAGCTGTCGCGCTTCTCGCATCGTAAGTTAGGTAGTTGATAACCAGAAATTGCTTGCTTCAGAGTTACACTCCAGATAAAATGGGACTCTATTTAAAATATAATTATGATCGGAAAGGAATACCAATATGGTAGCAACAGCCCCCCAACCTCCCGGAATGAGCTACCAACAGTAGGGTCCCATACCGCTACAAATTCCGGTTTCCGCTCACACAGTTAACATACAATTCGGTTGTGTGTTGAATTGACCATAGTTTTGGTTTTAATTGTGGAAGTACATAGTTACCGATTTTTGGCCTCCAACATCGGGCCTCCATCTGTATCTGGGTTTTCAGCCCGCTACAAAGCTTACATGTTCCCCAGATGTAAATATTTCTAAATTCTCTTCCACAATTTGTCTTTATTTATTTGTATTCAATAACCAACCAAGTTCCGTACTATGGTTTTATTTCCTTATCAAATCTTTATCTGAAATTCACTTTGTTAACGGACTTAAGATCCACTCGAACACCCACATTCCAAGCGCTTGTTTTCCATCATTTCAAATCATATTCCATATCAAAGCTTATCAAATTGTACGCATGACGAGTAGGAAAAAAAGAAGACAAGTTAATAACATCAAGTCAGGATTTCACAAGCCGGAAATGGTCGACACATGGAGCGCAACAAAAACGAGGCATCGGTGGATGTAGATGATGTTTGATGGCAATGCTGGCCAATGTTTATCCAACTATCTGCGGATATTTGGACTTGGCCTTTGAATTTGTTTGCCATTTTTAAGCTGAACTGTAAATGAGATTTTGCACATTTGCTTTGTGCTCATTTTTCTTATTCACATTTTGCCTTTTGGCTTTCAAACAGTAATTTACCCCACAGATTTGACTATCACAACTTCCGTTTCTTAAATAATCATAAAAATGTGTGTTCCGAAAAATAAAAAAAATATATGTATACAAAATATACATACTTTTGCAAATAACATTTGTTGATTAATATCGTGGCTTACATACATGAATAATATTTGAAATACATTGATTTTTACTAAATTCATTTTGCGCCTTCAGACTTATGACATTTATTTATATTTAGTGAACAGTAGTGTCTATAATATAAGCCTGTAAAATAGTAATTTCACAATGCAAAAAACAATAATTTAAAAATTCTTAAAAGCGTTTTTTACGAAGTTTGTGGAATTAATGTAATTGTAATTCACAACGCCGTCGTTCTTTTTGGGCGTGGCAATACCCGCAGCACATAAGCTGCCGTCAGACCGCTCCACATAAAGCACACTGGTGCCGATCCGCAAGGGTTTAAAATATTTTTTTTGATCCTGAAACAAGCACTGAATCATTGGAACGCCTTTCTCTTTAAGTTCACCCTGCACTTTCGTGCACCTTTTACTTGGTATTTGAAGATGGTAACCAATCAGCATTGTTTCATCTGCGAGAATTGGAAACTTAAAATTGGTTATCTTAGATCTTGTACGTCAATATAATATAATACTCATGACTGACCAATATCGTCTTCACTTAACACCTCAGCATAATAATATCCTTCTCCCTGCCGATCGGTTTCAGTGCAAAGCAAAGCCACACTTTTATTTGAAAATTCCGGTTGGTTAAAATCAATGGGCTTTTCCAGTGTAAGCACTGTAAGATACTTATCCGAATAAGGAAACTTTGTCTGTAAATAAAAATGTTGAAACCATCAGACAAAAATTTGAACTGCTTTGATTATTTCAATTTCCTTCAAACAATGATATTAAATTAATCTAAGAGACAAAGTATAATGAACTGTTTTTGTCGAGTATTTAATATTACCTTTATTTTAAACGTATAGTGTTTTTGTGTTTCGATGTTGCGGTGTATGAAGATCCTAGCTGAATCCGGGGTTTTCGTCACGCATTCGTTCGTGGTCAAAATATTTGTCGGCGACAGGATAATCGCAATGCACTGGTATTTACCGACGCTACCATTTAGGAATATGAGGCTCTTGAACAACGAATGTCTTGTTGATGGTGTTGTTGATGTTGTTGCTAAAATCTTAATGGTTTTATCATTTTTGCTATCGCTTTCCGGATATTCTTTTCCATGCTGGCATCGGTTATACTCTGTTGAAAGGAACACATTAATACTTGGAATCGATTCACTTGAAACACAAGACTTACTTGCAGACAGTGGCTGATTGTTATAAAAAACCACCGAAACAGTCACAACGACAGTTGTTGACAATAACGAGACCAAAATGATCCAATTGCAGAACTGAATTGCCATTAGAATACGCTGTAAATTTAATTCACTTCTGTTCTGGGTGCCTGCCAGAGCGATACTGAAATAAGGTATATAATCTCGCTATATATGTATATGTAGTATATAGTATATATTTATATGCATATTAAGTATAAAATAACTTGATAAGCCGAATCAAATGCTTTGCATGACGTAGAAGACAGCAGCATAAAACTTTATTTTGCAGCTGACGCTTTAACTTTGATAAATATATATTGCTTTAACGAAACTGAGAGAATGTTATGTCATATGCGAAAGGAAATAGAACTTGCCAAGACCAATTTGGCAAATCCAACTGAAGGCGAGCTGATACATAGTATGTGTGCGATTCAAGAAACGATTACATCAATGGACAATTTCAAATTCGAATCTGAAGAATATTTCGATCTCTTCAGGGAAAGTGAAAATTTAATAAGGAAAATTGTTGCAGAGCTGTCTTATCTACCAAGTTCATCGAGACGGGATACTGTGCTACAAGAGTATTGGGATCGGGAGAGATTTCTTGAACAAGAACTGCAATCCATAAAATTCTGCACGGTCGAACAGGAGCACACTCAAACTAAGGGTAAGCAGCTGGATGACAGTTTTGACCAAATCCAAACATTAGAGCAGACCAAGCCCCGTCTAGAATTGACACCTGAGACAATGCACAAGGAGCTGGAGGAGGCCCGCCGAGATACACAGAAGATCGCTAAGAAACTCGAGAAGGTTCGTCAAGAGCATCGCGACAAGGAGTGCGAAAAAAAGCTACAACAAGATAAAGGAGCTCGAGTGTCAGCTAAAAAAGGAGTATGGAGAGCGATCACAGCTGCTGCGCGAAAAATATGAATTGGAACGCAGACTTAGTTCCATGGAGGTTCGTGATCGTGTGGATAGTGATGCCGAGGTGCTTGCCGAAGTGCAAACCATGCTCATAACGGTGTTGAGATACGTGCATTTGGGGCGCAAGGCGATCGCGCCGTACTGCAGAACAAAGACGAGCTGAGCGAGCTGATGAAGAAGTACAGCGCCACCGTCGAGCAGGGGAAGCAGTTAGGACTCGGCAAGGTACACGTGAACATCTTGAGGTGCAAGTAAGCCGATACAAGGAGTCGTTGACGGCAGCCGGTCGAATTGGGAATCCATCCCAGGATTTACAGAAAAAAAGCAGAGCCTGGCACTTTATTTCCCCGGGCAGTCCCCACATGGGAAGGTTAAGGGAACTGAGAGTAATACACTTAAAACGTATCATTCGGAACAAGAGCTGCACCTATAAAGAGTATTATGCGCTGCCTAAGAGTATGCAATAAAAAAAATAATTAATATTATATTAATAATTAATATTAGTTAAGTATTGACAAAAGTATGATAAGGGAACTACAAACAAAAAAAAAAACAAAAAAAACCAATAAAACATTAGGAATTAAAAAAAAAATTGTAAAATTCTACCATTCTACAAAAAAAAAGAATTGCTATGAAAGTTAAATAGACAACTATCTTATGTACTATTAATACAGTATTTTCTTATAAAACTAGCTTGTTAAGAAAGATGATTGTACAAAAAATTTAAAGGTATGATTAATTAGTAAGCTTAAGAAATATGGATACTTAAATTGAGTTATTATTTCCTACTGGCCGAAATGCCAGCTTAAGTGAGCGACGGATTTGCTTTTCAACCATGCAGTGCAGGAAGTCCAATTGGATCGGTGGGTACAGAGCGCTTTATCGGGGCAAACAACATCTATCATCCCGATACCATTAATCAACACCAACGAAGCTGTCGCGCTTCTCGCATCGTAAGTTAGGTAGTTGATAACCAGAAATTGCTTGCTTCAGAGTTACACTCCAGATAAAATGGGACTCTATTTAAAATATAATTATGATCGGAAAGGAATACCAATATGGTAGCAACAGCCCCCCCAACCTCCCGGAATGAGCTACCACCAGTAGGGTCCCACACCGCTACAAATCCCGGTTTCCGCTCGCCCAGTTAACATACAATTCGGTTGAGTGTTGAATTGACCATAGTTTTGGTTTTAATTGTGGAAGTACATAGTTACCGATTTTTGGCCTCCAACATCGGGCCTCCATCTGGGTTTTCAGCCCGCTACAAAGCTTACATGTTCCCCAGATGTCAATATTTCTAAATTCTCTGCCACAATCTGTCTTTATTTATTTGTATTCAATAACCAACCAAGCTCCGTACTATGGTTTTATTTCCTTATCAAATCTTTATCTGAAATTCACTTTGTTAACGGACTTAAGATCCACTCGAACACCCAAATTCCAAGCGCTTGTTTTCCATCATTTCAAATCATATTCCATATCAAAGCTTATCAAATTGTACGCATGACGAGTAGGAAAAAAAAGCAGACAAGTTAATAACATCAAGTCAGGATTTCACAAGCCGGAAATGGTCGACACATGGAGCGCATCAAAAACGAGGCATCGGTGGATGTAGATGATGTTTGATGGCAATGCTGGTCAATGTTTATCCAACTATCTGCGGATATTTGGACTTGGCCTTTGAATTTGTTTGTAATTTTTAAGCTGAACTGTAAATGAGATTTTGCACATTGGCTTTGTGCTCATTTTTCTTATTCACATTTTGCCTTTTGGCTTTCAAACAGTAATTTACCCCACAGATTTGACTATCACAACTTCCGTTTCTTAAATAATCATAAAAATGTGTGTTCCGAATAAAAAAAAAATATATGTATATAAAATATACATACTTTTGCAAATAACATTTGTTGATTAATATCGTGGCTTACATACATGAATAATATTTGAAATACATTTATTGTTACTAAATTCATTTTGCACCGTCAGACTTATGACATTTATTTATTATTAGTAAACAGTACGAATTTTGTGGAATTAATGTATTTGTAATTCACAACGCTTTCGCACTTTTTGGGCGTGGCAATACCCGCAGCACAAAAGTTGCCGTCAGACCGCTTCACATAAAGCACACTGGTGCCGGTGCGCAAGCATTTATAGTGCGATTCATTCGGATTAATCACTGATACATCCGAGCACTTATACATCCTGGTTGCATCCTGCTCTTTCGTGCAATTTTGAGGTTTTACTTGGTATTTTTCCAACTCATTTTTATCTGCGAGAATTGGAAACTTAGAATTGGTTATCTCAGATCTTGTACATGAATATAATATAATAGTCATGACTGACCAATATCTTCCTGAGGAAACGCTACAGCATAATACTTTATTTCTCCCTTCAGATCGGTTTCAGTGCAAAGCAAAGCCACGCTATTATTTGAAAATTTCGGATGATTAAAATCAATGGGCTTTTCCAGTGTAAGCACTGTAAGATACTCATCTGAATATGGAAAATTCGGCTGTAAATAAAAATGTTGAAACCATCAGACATTTCAAAAATCAGAAGTGCCAAAATTAATTCAAATTCAATTTCCTTTAAACAATGATCTATAATACCATTTATAATGAACCGTTTTTGTTGAGTATTTAATATTACCTTTATTTTAATCATCGAAGGGTCCAACTTTTTAATATGATATTGTCGTTCCTCGGTTTTCGCGAATATAGTTGCAACTGGGGGTTTCGTCACGCATTCGTTTGTGGTCAATATATTTGTCGGCGAGATGATAATTCCAATGCACGTGTATCTAGGGTGATTACCTTTTGGGTACATGAGGATCGTCTGATGCTTTAACATTGAAGTTTGGTCTTCTTTCCTAAAGATATAAATGAAAAGGGAGTATGAGTATATTTTTAAGAGAATGACACCATTGTCACGCTGAGGGACTACTTACGGAGCTATTGTTGTTGATGGAGTTGTTGATGTTGTTGTTGATGGAGTTGTTGATGGTGTTGTTGATGGTGTTCTTGATGGTGTTGTTGATGGTGTTGTTGATGGAGTTGTTGATGGTGTTGTTGATGGTGTTCTTGATGGTGTTCTTGATGGTGTTGTTGATGGTGTTGTTGATGGTGTTGTTGATGGTGTTGTTGATGGTGTTGTTGATGGTGTTGTTGATGTCACAACGACAGTTGTTGACAATAACGAGACCAAAATGATCCAATTGCAGAACTGAATTGCCATTAGAATACGCCGTAAATTTCATTCACTTCTGTTCTTGTAGCCTGCCAGAGCAATACTGAAATAGGGTATATAATCTCGATATATATGTATATGTAGTATATAGTATATATTTATACAATAACTTGATAAGCCGAATCAAAAGCTTTGCATGACGCAGACGACACAACATGAGCATTAACCATAACCAGAACAATGCGCTTTAATGAAATGTCTTTATGTGGCGATTATCTGAATGTAACAGGGCCCAATGTGTAATTAACTGACTTGCGGTTTTCGCCAATGCTTGCAACATCCATATGGACTCTGAATTATGCTTGGAATATGTGCGAGAGAGTTAAGAAAAGCACAAAAACGTGTAAAAATTGTTGCAAATGTACATTTTTGTATTCAGATTGTGTTCTTCAATCAGTCGTAGTATTTGTGATTTGGGAAAAATCGTTGCACACGTTTGGCAGCTACCAAAACGTTGTGGGAGCAAGCCCTGCTCAAGGTGAAAGTTTTACTGCGGATAAGCGCTGAATATTTCCTGAAGGCAAGAGCTTGCCCCACAGATGTATATAAGCCCAGATTCACTCTGAAAAACCCTCTTCTTTCGATTCGCTCGGGTCATGATGCACGTTAACGTATAAGTGCAGATCGCTGGTGACAAATTTTCTTAACACAACACGTGCATCGAAAGTAACAACGTTAAAATAACCTATAAGCCCCATTGCGGCGACAAAAAAAAACAACCATAAATTTATTGCGGAGGTTTTAAATTCCCCGACTTAACAATTGGGAAAAATAGATAACATTAAACAATTTGAAGAAATAAAATATTCTCCTTTTTTTTTTAACCAGAAAAAATAAAAATAATTCCGCAACAAACCCCATCTTGGATGGTAGCAAATTCGGCGTAAATTATGTCCCAGCTCAAACACATGGATAAAAAAAAAATTGAAAAAACAATAATAAGTTAAAATTACCCAAAATTTTGAAATAACCACCACAGAAAAGAGAAAACACATAAATAGAAAAAAAGGAGCAAACCAGGACCGCATTTGTGAGAGAATCCGCACGTGGCCATCATCAAAAATAGAAAAAATTAGAAAATGTAAAAAAAAATATTACAAAAATTAACATTTGCTGTTCGTACCCCATTAAAATGTATGGGAAAAAAAATTGTTTAAAGAAGTTCCTAAAAGTATATTTAATTATTATTTTCTGTTGTGCTTTTTTTTTTTAATTTTTTGATTTGCATATTTTATTGGCAGTTAAATTAAATCCTTCAACAGAAGAACAAAAAATGTATATATATTTATGGGTTGCATAAACTCAAATGCAAGACCCTATCGACGTCGAAAGGCATTTCTTTGCTGGATCAAGTAAGTCACAAAGTTTCAATGTGTTAATTGTCGGTAGTTATATAATGAGAAAAAAAAACCAAAGAGAAAACAAAGAAGAAAAACAAGAAATGAGACATAATTAAATTCAATATACATATACATTTGCTTTCGTAATATTTTCTCCACATTTTTAGGAATACGAATTTTTATGAAATATAAAAGAAGTATACACTTTACCCACTTAAATCTTTTGAGGTTGTGTTAAACGTAGAACCATTTAATGCTGCCTAAGAGTAAGCAATAAAAAGATGAAAGATAATTACAAGAAACCCAATTGTTACATATTAATACACGTATGCTACGAACAATTTTATTGCATAGTTAAGTACTAAATGAAACATTAGACAAAATAATACATATTGTAAAGCTATATAAGTTTAAGTTCAGTTAAAAAAAAAAACTTGTTTTGGAAGTTAAATAAACAAATCTAGTATTTTAATATTAATACAACAGTATGTTGATAAAACTTGTTTTTCGGAGGGATGAATTTTCAAAAATTAAATTATGAACTAGATAAACTTAAGGAAAATGAACACGTAAACTGACTTCTTATTTCCTACTGGCAGAAATGTTATACCATTAATCAACACCAACGAAGCTGTCGCGCTTCTCGCATCGTAAGTTAGGTAGTTGTTAACCAGAAATTGCTTGCTTCAGAGTTACACTCCAGATAAAATGGGACTCTATTTAAAATATAATTATGATCGGAAAGGAATACCAATATGGTAGCAACAGCCCCCCCAACCTCCCGGAATGAGCTACCACCAGTAGGGTCCCACACTGCTTCAAATCCCGGTTTCCGCTCGCCCAGTTAACATACAATTCGGTTGAGTGTTGAATTGACCATAGTTTTGGTTTTAATTGTGGGAGTACATAGTTACCGATTTTTGGCCTCCAACATGGGGCCTCCATCTGTATCTGGGTTTTCAGCCCGCTACAAAGCTTTCATGTTCCCCAGATGTCAATATTTCTAAATTCTCTGCCACAATCTGTCTTTATTTATTTGTATTCAATAACCAACCAAGCTCCGTACTATGGTTTTATTTCCTTATCAAATCTTTATCTGAAATTCACTTTGTTAACGGACTTAAGATCCACTCGAACACCCAAATTCCAAGCGCTTGTTTTCCATCATTTCAAATCATATTCCATATCAAAGCTTATCAAATTGTACGCATGACGAGTAGGAAAAAAAAGCAGACAAGTTAATAACATCAAGTCAGGATTTCACAAGCCGGAAATGGTCGACACATGGAGCGCATCAAAAACGAGGCATCGGTGGATGTAGATGATGTTTGATGGCAATGCTGGTCAATGTTTATCCAACTATCTGCGGATATTTGGACTTGGCCTTTGAATTTGTTTGTAATTTTTAAGCTGAACTGTAAATGAGATTTTGCACATTTGCTTTGTGCTCATTTTTCTTATTCACATTTTGCCTTTTGGCTTTCAAACAGTAATTTACCCCACAGATTTGACTATCACAACTTCCGTTTCTTAAATAATCATAAAAATGTGTGTTCCGAATAATAAAAAAATATATGTATATAAAATATACATACTTTTGCAAATAACATTTGTTGATTAATATCGTGGCTTACATACATGAATAATATTTGAAATACA